>JALJVW010000184.1:80177831-80923664 GCA_024865655.1 Emberiza elegans | reverse complement strand
TTTTTGGGTAATTAAACCTTTTATTCCATGCTGGAGGCACGAAGGCATCGGGGACTCTGATCAAAGCAGGAACCCAGGACAGAGGGGAGGGAGAGATGCCAAAGCTGCCTGCAACAAAGTTTGGGCATCATCCTCCTCTCCCAGCTCATTAAACCCACCCTGTGAACAGCGAATCCACGTTCAAAGTGCCTGCAGGGCTCAGCTGGGCAGGGCTGGTCCCTCCTGTCCCTCCCTCAATTCCCAGCACTGCTCCTCACCCTCAGCCCTGCCCTGGCTCAGGGGTCCCATGGGCCCAAGTGATCAAGGAATAAGTGTTGGGGAAGATGGAACAGGAAAGCCTTATCAATATGATTGTCTGGAAAAATATTTTGAGAATATGGAAACTATAAGCGAGATTGAAATGAAACCAAGCTTTGGGATCCCTCAGTTACTGAACAATCGGGAAAACAATGGCATGGCCAGCTGAAGATAATCCCCTTTGGATGGAACAACACCCTCTGCTTGCAGACAGGCCCAAGGGTCAGAGCAGACCCTAGAGCTTGGTAGAAGGGGCCCAAAGAGGAGTTTTTAGGGTTTAAAATGTAACACAGGATGGTAATGTAGTGATTCTTATAGGCTGTATGTAAAGTTATAGGATTTGTATATTGGACTAGATTGGTTAGTGAGAATTAGAATATTCAACACAGAAGAAGACTTATGGTATTGGAATGGGAACTTTGCTCTCTTACCCCGTTTACTCTCTTATCCCATTTACTCTCTTGCTTCTCTACCCTCTTACCCTCTCATCCTCTCTCCCCCTCTCTTCTCTCAGTCCTGCTCCAGCTGTGCCTGGCAGCTCCCAGCAGGGCCCTGCACTTGGCCCTTTGCAATAAACCCCAAGTTCCAAGCCCAGAGAAGATTTATTGTATTGTAACGGGAACCTTGCCCTCTGATCCTCTCTTTTACTCTCCCATTCTCTCTTTACCGTGCTCTTGCCTTCTCTCTCTTTACCTCTCCCTCTCTGGGGCCTGCTCTGAGCTGTGGCTGCAGCTTCCAGCAGGGCCCTGCACTTGGCCCTTTGCAATAAACCCCAAGTTCCAAGCCCAGAACAAGATTTATGATATTGTAACGGGAACCTTGTGCTCTCACCCTCTTACCCTCTCACCCCCTCTCTCTCTCTCATCCTCTCTACCCCTCTCTTCTCTCAGGCCAGCCCTGAGCTGTGTTTGGCAGCTCCCAGCAGGGCCCTGCACTTGGCCCTTTGCAATAAACCCCAAATTCCACGACCTGGCATCAGAGATCTCTCATCTCCATCCATCCCTTCCATCCTACCCCCCGACGCTGCTACAAATAAGGAATCAAGGATCAGGGAATTTCTCTCCCTTTCCCCAAACACCGCCCTGTGGTGGGGTTCCTCCACTGACACCTGGGGACACTCCCAATGGGCAGGAGGGGCTGTGCCTGGGCATGGGGGACACAAACCACCCCAAAAGTGCAGGGACAGGGGACAGGTCCTGCCCTCTGCCCAGGCCTGGGGACCCTCCTGCAGCAGGACAGAGCCCACCCCCCGTGTTTCGCAGCGCAGAGGGGCTGTGACAGCAGCTCCAAGGCGCAGAGAATTCCCCAGCTCTCGGATACAAGGAAGGAGCAGAACATCATTTGTCATCTTTAAAGATACGCAGAGCTGCCGAGAGAATGAATTCTTCTTCATAAGCCAGTTCCCAGGATATTTTTACTGTGCATCATAAATTATAATACCTTTTTATTTTTGCTTTATGGCCTGTCCCCCGCCAATTCTGGTGATCTACATCCTCACCCCCCTCCAGTGCTTTAGGAACAATCCCTGCCTGGCTCTCTCCTCCTCCCATCAGCTCCTCAGCCTCTCTCCTTCCACCTGCAGCTCTTTTTTCTTTTCATCCAGCCACAGGAGTCACCAGGAGGGGACAGTGACACCCCTGAGGTGCTGCAGAGCCTCAGGCAGGGGTAGTGAGAGGGGACAGTTGTCAGGACGCAGGACATCCCTCTGGCTGTCCAGGATGGCCAGGACCCCGGCCAGGGGGCTCAGACACCCTGGCACAGAGCCCAAAATGCCCCTGTGGGTTTGATTATGACCCGTGGAGCAAATTACCAACCTTGTATGAAGATCAGCAAGCCACGACAGTTTAAGTAGAATAATAGTGAAGTTATCATTGGGTGGAAAAGTAGATTTTGGGGTTTTTGGTATGGAGGAGGCAAGATGGAGGAATCTAGGCATGTCCAGCCTTTCTCCTTCTTCTTCTTGGCTTCCACCTTCTGCTGTGATGGTGGCACTTTGGGATTGGTTTAGAGTAGAAGCTCACTGTCGAACATAGGTGATAGGTATTGGAAAGTAATTGTAAATATTGTAGACGTAGTTTTTAGTATAAAGACATAGCACCACCCTGGGGGCAAGGCAGAGTGCCTGGAACTGTCCTGCTGGATGGACCTGGGCAGGGCAGGAGAAAAATTTTTATAGATAAGACACAATGAACAACCTTGAGACCGAGAAATGAAGAGCCCTGACTCCTTCTTCAAGCGCTGGGCTGGGAAAAGAGACTTTGGAACTTTTCTCGGGGTCACTCTGAGCAGCGAGAGACCCCAACAGACGGCGACACCTCTGGGCTGCTGCAGAGCCTCGGGCAGGGGTAGCCAAGCCACGGCCCCAGCTCTGCCCCGCAGCCCTGGCAGCTGCAGGGAGGGCACCTCCAGCTCCTGGCAGGGCTGGGGCAGCCCAGCAGCTCTGGGACACCTCCCTGGGTGGGTGAGGCAGCCCTGAGCACCCCCTGCCCCTCACACCTGGGCTCCAGGTGCCCCTGAGGTGGGCACAGCTCTGAGCTTGGCACCGGCCTCGTTCAGCACTGCTGCATCCACAGCCAGCGCTGCCCCTGAGCACAGCCGGCTCTGGGGTCCCTGTGAAAAATGCGCGTATTTTATGATTGGCTTTTGGCAAATATTCAAATGAATATTGCATGTGTTGTGTTAGAAAGTGATGCTGTGTTAATTCTCTTAAGTACTGTGTTAAATATAGTTTTAGGTTATAAAAATTATTAAAATAGAAACGATGCTATGTAGGATACTTTTTAAAGAAAGGACTGGCAGCGAGACAGCAGCCACAGGACACCTAAATCTTTCAGAGAAAAACAATTTATTGCCCTCTTATCAGAAGAAACGAA
Organism: Emberiza elegans; assembly: GCA_024865655.1. Taxonomy (NCBI): domain Eukaryota; kingdom Metazoa; phylum Chordata; class Aves; order Passeriformes; family Fringillidae; genus Emberiza; species Emberiza elegans. Next base: position 80,920,494 of record JALJVW010000184.1, on the reverse strand, counting down.
CTTCTTCCCACCTTGAAGGTGCTGTTGGGATTCAGAGGAAGAAGTTGACGATGACCAGACAGAATCCTGTGTTTGAATGGAATTTATGCATCATGTATGAGGTGTATGAATATACAACAGGCTGTTGTTTTTCAGGGTTAATCCTCTGTTAACGTGGGTCCTTTTTCAGGCTCGTGATGCCCAGAAAAAGGTACCCGTACGTCCGTAACTCTTTGTATTTGTTGTCTCATATTGTCCTAATTCAAATTGTCCAAGTTATTATTACTCTAATTGTATGACTAATTTTTATAACCATTTTATTACTAGTAAACTTTCAAAATTTTAAAAAACAAGTGATTGGCGTTTTTCACCGTCCCCAAACTGAGATGGGGCATGGGGAGGGCACAGAACACAGCTCTGTGCGGCCCCCGGGGTGTTTCCAAGCAGGCGGAGGCAGAGCAGGGTCACGGTGCCCAAGAATGTGGGGACACATCGGCCCCGGGGCCACCGCGAGCCCTGCCAGGAGAGCGGGCAGGGAGCAGGGCAGCAGTGACAAATGAGTTTAATTCCTGGGCAGACACCGATGGGAGGGGGTGATTAATGAGCCCAGCGCCTCTCGGTGGCCTCAGGAGCTCAGGGAGATTTTTTGGCAGAGGGTGGAGGCGGCAGAGGGGACAGAGAGCAGGCAGGAGGTGACAGCACTCCCAAAGCCCCTGTCCCGCCTGCCCACGGTGTCCCTGGCTTTGCTTATTCCCTCCTTTCCACCCTGTGAAAAACGCGTGTATTTTATGATTGGCTTTTCATAAATGTTCAAATGAATATTATATGTGGTGCGTTAGAAAGTGATGCTGCGTTAATTTTCTTAAGTAGTGTGTTAAATACAGATTTAGGTTATAAGTTAATGTTAAAATAGAAACTATTCCATGTAGAACACTTTTTTAAAAGAAAGGACTCGCAGCGAGATAGCGACCACAGGACACCTGAATCTTTCAGAGAAAAAGAATTTATTGCTCTCTTATCGAGTTCTTCTTGCTCAGCCCTGAAGATGCTGTCAGGGTTCAGAGGAAGAAGCTGACACTGCCCAGACAGAATCCTGTGTTTGAATGGAATTTATGCATCATGTATGAAGTGTATGAATATGCAACAGGTTATTGTTTTTAAGGGTTAATCCTCTGTAAACGTGGGTCCTTTTTCGGGCTTATTTTGCCCAGAAAGAGGCACCTGGACTGTCTGTAACTCTTTAGTTTTATTGTCTCATATTGTCCTAAATCCAAATTGTCCAAATTATTATTACTGTAATTGTATTACTATTTGTATAACCATTTTATTACTATTAATATTATTATAGTTGTTATTATTATTATTACTATTAATATATTATTTTTAAATTTTTAAAAGTGATTGGTGTTTTTCTAATTATATTACTGTTTGTATAACCACACTGTAATGATGATGATGATGATGATGATGATGATGATGATGATGATGATGATGATGATGATGATAATAATAATAATAATAATAATAATGATGATAATAATAATAATAATAATAATAATAATAATTTTAAAAGAACCAAGTGATTGGCGTTTTTCACACACACCCCGCATAAAATCCAAGCTCTGAGCTGGAACTCCCCAAAAATGAGCTGGGACCAGGCTGGGCTGGGGAATATCCTGGGAAAGGTGGGGAGGAGGAGGAGGATGCTGGGGACAGGTAAAGCTGGGTTGGCACTCAGGAGGCGCCCAGGGGACAGCAGGAAAACCTCCCACCTTTACTCACCTGTCCACTCCGGCCCTGGGGGCACACCCAGGTGGCTGCAGGAGATTAATGACCTTGGCAAAATGTAATTAGAGCCAGGCCCGCGCCGTTAATGAGCGCGTATTCTCCCTGTCAATGCGCCCTAATTGAAAATGAGTAGGCGACTCGGCTGGCAGTGGAGCTGGCTGCAAAGGCTCGTTGCTGTATTAATTGTAGTAATTAGCAGTCACTTTAGGCTGGAGGCAGCTATAAATAGGGGGTCCGTGCGTTTAGAGGAGAGCGTGATTTAAAATGCAAATAAAATCTGTAAATCGCTGCTCTCCCCCAGCCCCCCGAAGCTGCGGGGATGCTCTGGGGAGTTTGGGTTCCAAAAAGGAAATTATCCCCTTGTTTGCCAGCTCGGGATGGTGGCAGCAGCACCAGGACACCCTGGCACTGAGGTTTGGGGCTGCCAGGGTGATGGGTACCCCCAAATCAACCCCATCCCTCACCCAGGGCTTGAAATGTGCCGGATAAACCCCAAAATGGGGTGATGGTCATGGGCACCCCCAAATCAGCCCCATCCCTCACCCTGGGCTTGGGATGTGCTGGATAAACCCTAAAATTGGGTGATGGTCATGGGCAGCCCTAAATCAGCCCCATCCCTCACCCTGGGCTTGGAATGTGCCGGATAAACCCCAAAATGGGGTCATGGGCACCCCCAAATCAGCCCCATCCCTCACCCTGGGCTTGAAATGTGCCGGATAAACCCCAAAATGGGGTGATGGTCATGGGCACCCCCAAATCAGCCCCATCCCTCACCCTGGGCTTGGGATGTGCTGGATAAACCCCAAAATTGGGTGATGGTCATGGGCACCCCCAAATCAGCCCCATCCCTCACCCTGGGCTTGGGATGTTTAAAAAATCCCCAAGTTGAGTGATGGACAACCCCAAATCAGCCCCATCCCATGCTCAGGGCTTGGAATGTGCTGGATAAACCCCAAAATGGGGTGATGGTGATGGGCAGCCCCAAAATCAGCCCCATTCCAAACTCAGTGCTTGGAATGGGCTGGAAAAACCCCAAAATCCACCCGGTGCAGAGCAGACCAGAAAGCCAAGTGCTCCATCTCTGTCCTGGAGCTGCAGGGAAATTTTTTGGAGGAAAAAAACCACCCAAGGACTGTGAAGATCCAGGAAAAGGGAATGAAGGTCCAGGAAAAGGGAATGAAGGCCCCGGAAAAGGGAATGAAGGCCCCGGAAAAGGGAATGAAGGTCCAGGAAAAGGGAATGAAGGTCCAGGAAAAGGGAACGAAGGTCCAGGAAAAAGGAACGAAGGTCCCGGAAAAGGGAATGAAGGTCCGGGAAAAGGGAATGAAGGTCCGGGAAAAGGGAATGAAGGTCCCGGAAAAGGGAATGAAGGTCCAGGCAGGGCAGGCACCATGCCAGGGTGGGTCCCAAGGCCCCAGGCACGCTCTGGAGCTCTCAGGCCCTTCCTGACACGCTCCATTTATTTGATGATCACCAAAGGAAGGAGAAGTGAGAGAGGAAGGAGGAGGAATGATCTCTTATTAATGCAGAGCTGCTAAATTACAGCCTGTATGAGCAGGGACAAAGTAACGCCTAAAATAAAGTCCTGGCTCTGAAAGATCCCCGAAGCAGAGCCATTAAAAATTAAAAAACAAACACAAGAAATGCCTTTTAACTGCTGGGCAGCCCTTGATTTAGCAGGGACCATCCAACCCCCTGCCTGCTGCTGGGCCGTGGAGGTGTGGGGAACTCCTGAGCCAGAAAAAATGAATTTAGGGAATTAAAAAGCTAATAAAAGAGACTGGGGGAGGAATGAACAGCTCCTTGATCAGGTTTATGGGGAATTCTTGCTAATTATGGCTGCAGCTTGGAGCACATTGCCCCTGTGGCATGGGGGGCACTGCGAGTCAGGCAGGGCCAGCCTGGGGCACGTCTGGAGATGCCACCACTCACTCTTGGGTTTCTGTGCTGAAATGGCTCCTGAGGTGTTAAAAAGTCTCTTTTTTCCCAGCCCCATGACTGAAGAAGAAGTCGAGATTCCTCAGCTCTGCTTTTCAAGTTTGTTTATTTTCCTTATCTATCACACTCTGAGATCTGTCCAGCAGGTCGGTTCACGGCACACTGACCACCCTTGGGGTGGCGTTGGCTTTTTATACTAAAAACTATTTGTGCTTTATTTACAATAATTTCCCAATACTATCACCTATGTTACACAGTCTGTCTCTGCTCTAAACTAATCCAGAAGTGTCACCATCACAGCAGAGGATGGAGGAGAAGGAGAAGGAGAAAGAAGGAGAAGAAGGAGAAGGAGAAGGAGAAGGAGAAGGAGAAGGAGAAGGAGAAGGAGAAGGAGAAGAAGAAGGAGAAGAAGAAGGAAGAAGAAGAAGAAGAAGAAGAAGAAGAAGAAGAAGAAGAAGAAGAAAGAAGAAGAAGAAGAAGAAGAAGAAGAAGAAGAAGAAGAAGAAGAAGAAGAAGAAGAAGAAGAAGAAGAAGAAAGAAGAAGAAGAAGACGAAAGAAGAAAGAAAAAGGGAGGAGGACAGGACATGCCCAGATTCCTCCATTTTGCCTCTTGAACCTCCATTCTAAAACCCCAAAATTCTACTTTTTCACCCTGTGACAAGTTCACTGTCATTCTGCTCAAACCCTTGTGGCTTGTAACTCCTCACACAAAGTTGGGAATTGTTTCCATGGGCTAAAATCGAAGGCACAGGTGGTTTTGACTCCGTGCCAAGGTCTCTGAGCCCCTGCCAGGGTCCCCAGGGCAGCCAGAGGAATGTTCTGGGTTCCAACATCCCAGGATCCAGCCCTGGGGTCCAGCACCTCCTCCCCTGCCAGGGTCTGGCAGATGCTCTGAGCACAAACCCTCAGGCACACAGAGCCTCTCCAGCCCCAGGCTCCCAAAAAGACCTTCAGAGTGAGCAGCACTGTCAACAAATGTATTTAAATTAAAAAAAAAAAAAAAAGCCCCAACCCAAACCCAGACCTGATGTGCTTTTAAATTGGAAAATAAATTAATTGCACGGGAGACAGAGGAGAGAATTATTAAAATCTACGTAGCCTTCCTCGTTTTCCTCCCAAATTGAGGAGGTTGGATGCTCAGCTGGGGTAAATCTCCTCTAAGTGACACTTGTGTTAATGGTCCTGCCCTGATTTACACCACAGCGGGGGATTGGCTCCCTCCCTGCACATCTGTCCTGAGAGAACCAATAAATAAAACTCAAACAAAAAAATATTCATCCACCATTTATTCTGCTTAATTATTTAAACTTCAGATTCTGGAAATAATAAAGGAGTAATAAAGAAGAGATTTACCATCCAGCACAATTGCTGGGAGCACTCTGGGTAATTTCCTCCTTCACATTTTAATCTCTCCCTCTCTTTTCGCTTCCTTTTTTTCTCACCAGAATGAATCAATTGATTAAAGTTGTTGCCAAACTGCTTTGCTCCGATGAGCTGGTGGTGATGGAGAGGAGTGGGCTGCTCTGTCCCCCCAGGTGTCCCCCCTGAAGAAGGGGACGTGTACCCACCCTGGGATCTCTTTTTGCAGCACTGAATGTGAAATACAAATCTGTGTTTGGTGTCAGGTACATTACAGGCGATGTGTGTATTTGTGACTGTGAGATGTGTGGAGACTGACAATGGAACAGTTGCGAATTCTAATAATAACTGAGGAAAATAAAGCATGGAAGAAGGCCTTTGAACCTATCTTTTGTTTGCAATTAACCCTGGTTGATTTAGGAGCATTGGAATTAAAGCGTTAAGGATGTTGCTTTTTGCTTGTAGTTAAGCCTTAAAGAGTTCTGCAATAATAACGTTTTGAAGTATAATTTTAGAATATTGCTTGTATCCTTGAAACTATAGCTTTGGAACATATATAAAGAAAACATGCTTATCTCACACCTTAATAAAGCAGAGAAAAACAGCTTGAGAAAGGAAGATGATAATCAACTCAAGGATTTATGGTTTCGACCAAAGGGAAGCTGGACATCACTGTTATGAGATTTATAGTCCTTGCAATTAAAAGGTGGGCCCACATCTGGAGAGCTGGACCTCACCAGCTGGGATACTCCTCCCTTCTTTAGGAAGGGGATACTCCTTTTTGGGATACATCCTGAGAAAAACTAAATCACAGCAGTGTATAGAATTGTGCCGTAAAAACTGGGAAATAGAAACTGCTGATGAGTAAAAATTGGAAATAGAAACTGCTGAGAAAACTGATGAGCACCCCTATAAATACCTGTAACCCTCTACTATCGGTGTGCAGTTGGAGGGAAAACTTCCCCCACTGTACCCAGCGCTGTATTGCTCATACTTTACCATATTAATTAATAAATTGATTGCTGCTTGAATATTTGCATAGTCAAGCTTCTTATTCCTAACATGAAGGAATCAGCTCGAGCTCCACGTCCCGATTTTGGCACCAGCTCCGAGGAACACAAGGCAAACACAGCGCTCAAAAGAGCAGCAAGGCAGTCCCTGGGGACAGGCACCAGCTGGAAAAAGGAACAAAAACTGTTTGAGGAGATTAGAAACTACAGATAAGAGCACAGACCCCATTCCCACAGAGCTCCATCCCCAAATCTCCAGCACTGGAGGCTGAACAAACAAAGCCACAGCCCAGCCAAGGGGCCAGGGACCCCCATTCTCACCCCTTTCCCCCAATCTCCCTGCAAAGTGGCCTTTCCTCTTCCCAGAGCCACAGAAATAAATTAAGATTTTAAAATACGGGGGAAATTATTCACCACGGAGATTCAGAGAGACAGCAATTAATTAATAAAAATAAGTATTGCTAATACTGGGTTTTCACACAGCCCTTTAAATTGCAAATTCCTCTCCAAGCATGCACTATTAATTAAATCATTTACATCCACTGTGACCCTCAGATACAATTATTTATTCTGATAAATAATTTCGTATTTATCCTGACAAATCTTTATTTTTTAATGCTGATAAATAATTGGTGGGGAAAATGCAGGGCTGGCAACAAGGCCTGGCCTGAGCCTGCCTCCTGCACAGCCCTGTCTGCCTCAATCAGCCTCAGCCCCTGGGCCCCCCCAGCTGATTCCCAGCCTCTCTGAACACAAACAACAATTCTCCAGCCCACATTCCCTGCAGGAAAATGCTGTGGTTTTGGAGGAGCCAAGGCCTGGGGCTGCTCGAGGCTGTGGCAGTGTCACACTCAGGGCCAGATGGATGCCTGGGCTCTGTCCTTCCCCTGCCACCAGGGACCCCAGTCCTGCAGGGTTTTCTGGGGTGGAGGAGAGCTCTGTCCTGGCTGGCTGCAGGACAGACGGACAGGGCTGGGGGGTCTGACAGACCCAGGGCAAGGATGAGGCTCTGAACTGCCTGGAAAACCCTCAGGGCTGAGCCTGAGCTGCAGGAAAATGAAGCGGGAATTCCCTACAGGAGCCAGTGCCAGCAACCCAGGGAAATTCATCCACAAACACCAGAGGTTGATGGCCAAAAAGGAGACAGAGGAGTTCTGTGACTTTATTTGAATATTTCATTTGTTTGAAATGCCCCATGGGGCGTTTCTCATGGGGTGTCTCAGATTTTTAGGGGACACAGCCTCCTCTGCGCCAGGGGTAAAGGAACGAACAAAAAGCCAAACAAAGCCCAAAAAGAGAAAAGAAAAAGCACAACAAACTAAACCCCAGCCCTGCACCAAAGCGATTGATCCTGTCAGAAGCAGGAAAAAGGCACCCAACAGAATCACAGAGCGAGAAGTTGCAAAGCAGCAAGAGGTGACAAGTAATTATAGAACAGGGAAATGCAGAGGGAACTCATTTGGATGAGCAGCGACTGATTAACGGGCCCAACATTTATTTTCTTTATTTATGGCCTGGCATCACGGGAAATTGATACAGAGCAGCCCATATACAACATGGCTGGTGACATGTTCAGCAAATGAAGAGGCTGGGAGGAAATCAAACTGAATTATCCCCACTGTTACTCAGCCCCCCCCTTGCCTCTCCTGTGACGGTGTTCACGGGGTCTGAGGATGAGGGAAGAGACCAGGATCTGACTCCATGTTTCAGAAGGCTGATTTATTATTTTATGATATATATTACATTAAAACTATACTAAAAGAATAGAAGAAAAGGTTTCATCACAAGGCTAGATAAGAATAGAAAAAGAAGGATAACAAAAGTTTGTGGCTCGGGCTCTGTGTCCAAGCCAGCCGGACTGTGATTGGCCATTAATTAGAAACAACCCCATGAGACCAATCCCAGATGCACCTGTTGCATTCCACAGCAGCAGATAACCATTGTTCACATTTTGTTCCTGAGGCCTCTCAGCTTCTCAGGAGGGAAAATCCTAAGGAAAGGATTTTCCATAGAAGATGTCTGTGACACTCTCCCATCCCTCAGAGGGAGGAGCAGGGGTGGCACAGCCCCGGGTGGCACCTGGGTGTCCCCAGCAGGAGGGGACAGCCCGGCCACATCCTCGTGGCCATCACCTGCTGGCTGGTGGCCGTGCAGCTCCATTGTCACAAATCAGCCCAGGTGATGCTGGAGAGCTCCCTGTGCTGAGCCCTCCTCCAAACCATCTCCCCCATGCAATTAGGAGGTTAATTGGGGTGGGATTGAGCCTGTGACCCTCCCACCTGAACCCCCGGGCATCTCCCAGAGGCTCTTAAACCAGCAGTGATCCCAATCCCTCTGCTCCCACCTTCCTGAGGAAAATTAAACCCAAATTAACGCTGGGGCTTTGTGCCCTGAGCTGGGTCCTGGCAGGGTTTGAGAAGCAGGAACTGCAGGCCCTGCTCAGGGTACCCGGGCTGGAGCACCCCCAGCCCAGCCCTGGGGTGTGAGGAGAGCCCCCCAATGCCAGGAGAAAGGCAGGACCATGAAAGGCTCACTGTGGCTTGGGGAGACGGGTAAAGGCTGTGCCCATGGGTAAAGGCTGTGCCCATAGTTAAGGGCTGTGCCCATAGTTAAGGGCTGAGCCCATGGACAAGAGCTGTGACAATGGGTAAAGGCTGTACCCACAAGTAAAGGCTGTGCCCATGGGTAAACACTGTGCCAACAGGTAAAAGCTGTGTCCATGGGTAAAGGCTGAGCCCACAGAGCAAAGACTGTGCCCATGGGGAAAAGGCTGTGCCAACAGGTAAAGGTTGTGCCCATAGTTAAGGGCTGTGCCCTCAGGTAAAGACTGTGCCAACAGGTAAAAGTTGTGCCCACAGGTAAAGGCTGTGCCCATGGGTAAAAGCTCTGTCCACATGCAAAGTCTGTGCCAACAGTTAAAATTGTGCCCATGAGTGAAGGCTGAGCCCACAAGAGCAAAGGCTGTGCCCACAGGGTAAAGGCTGTGCCAACAATTAAAAGTTGTGCCCATGAGTGAAGGCTGAGCCCACAGGTAAAGGCTGTGCCCACAAGTAAAGACTGAGCCCATAGATAAGGTCTGTGCCCACAGGCAAAGGTTGAGCCCAAGGGCAAAGGCTGAGGCCACAGGTAAAAGCTGTGCCCATGGGCAGCTCTGCCAGGGATGAGAGGCTCTGATGGAAAACTCAGAACTGCAAACAAAAGGAACCATGAGGAGGAGGTGGCACCTTGGGCACCCCAGGACGTGGGGAGGGCAGAGGGCAGAGCTGGAGGTGCAGTAGAATGGGCCCTGGGTTTTGCACTGGAAAATGCAAAATTTTTGCCCTGGATTTTTCTAGAAGCTGGTCAGCAGCAGCACAAGCTCATTCTGAGCAGAGTGAACGGGAGAAGGTTCCCAGGTGCTCAGAGCAGAGCAGCTCCTCCTGGTTTGCCCTCACAAGTGCCAGCTCTCGTCAGGATCTGTGCTCTGTGCTGGAGCCTGAGCGGGGTTAAGGCAAAAAAGAGCTGGAAGGAGAAAAGCTTTAAAATGGCCAAGAACAGAACACCCGAGTCCATCCAAAGCAGGTTTAAAAATTCATAATTGCCTCCCGTGCACCGTGCTGTAAATGCTCCTTTCTGCTGCAGTTTCCTGCTGTCACCCAGGCTGGGCACCTCTGCACCTGCCCCACTTCTGCTCAGGGGGCACAGGAGCCCCTCCAAATCCCCTCTGTGGCCCTGCTTGCTCATTCCAGGGCTGCCCGGACGTGGTCAGCACCGTGGAGGGGTCTGGGATGCTGCAGCCCCCATGGCTGAGGGTCAGCAGGTGCCACCAAGGAGCCAAAAAGTGCCATTGTCAGCCCCCAGTGTGAGCAGGGCCAGTAAAACCCCCCCCTGCGCTCCCCCTGAGCTCAGCAGAGCCCAGAGCACCCCTTCAGGAGGGACACTGGGTTATGAAACATGGGTGATTTAAATGCAAATGAGTGAAAAAACACCAACTTCCTTTATTAAAATGGAAATTGCACTTCAAGCTGCCACCACCACCACCACCGCTCCCCACAGCCCCAGGGTGTCCTGGTGCTGGCAGCAGCCACGTCCTGAGCCACCACCTCGGTGGTCTGGGGGTTCAGGGGGTGCCTGGGAAGCCGTTTCCAGCCCTCTGTCTCCTGCACATTTCACAGTGTGAGAGGCGTCACTCAGCTGCAGCCTCCTGACATCAGCCATCCCCAAAGTGCCACGCTGAAGGGAATAATTATTTTCCCATTTCCTGAGATCTCCTCACTAAATTTGTTCCTGTAGGAATAGAGAAAGGGAAATTAGAAAAAAAAAATTAAAAAAATAAAGGCAGATATGCCTTTCTGTTCCTTCCCAGGATGGTGGGGAATTGGGATTTTTGGGACATTTGGGGCCCAAGGCAGAGGAGCAGGGGTGATTCCTCCCTTGCAGCATTGCCCATAACCCCCATCCCCTGTGGCTCTGCACAACCTGCCCTGGGATCTGCTGCTTTCCCAGCTCCTCCAGCAAGTCCTGGCTGTTGCCTTCAGCCACCAGCTGGCTCCAGTTGCTGGAAGATGATTAAGGCTAGCAGGGACTGGAAAAGTCCCAAGTGGTTATCCTCTCCATTCCCCCATTCCCCCAGGAGAGCATTTAATTGCCGTTTGAAGGATCCCACAGCCTCTGCAGGAGCTTTCCTGACCACCCAACTCTCCTGGCATTTATTCATCCACAGGGCCTGGCTTGAACTTTGTTTTCCTTTCACTTCCTATTACTGTTCCCCCGATCCTCTCCTCCAGCCCTTTGCCGTCCTTCATCCCTCATCTCCCGCTCTGTCCTTCCCTGCTGTGCCTCTCGAACATCCCTGTCCTGATCCTCACCACGGGAAATGTCACTGTGAGACGTGGCAGGGCTGAGATGGGCCTGAAACCAAACCCTGCCTGCAAACAGCCCCCAGTGCTGGACAGGGAGAGCCTGGCACAGCCAGGGAGAGGCTGGCATGGCCAGGGAGAGGCTGGCATGGTTAGAGAGAGCCCAGAATGACCAGGGAGAGCCTGGCACAGCCAGGGAGAGGCTGGCATGGCCAGGGAGAGGCTGGCATGGCCAGGAAGAGGCCAGAATGACCAGGGAGAGCCTGGCATGGTTAGAGAGAGCCCAGAATGACCAGAGAGAGCCCAGAACAGCCAGGGAGAGCCTGGCATGGATGGAGAGAGCCCAGAATGACCAGGGAGAGCCCAGGATGACCAGGGAGAGCCCAGAACAGCCAGGGAGAGCCTGGCATGGCAGGGAGAGAGCCCAGAATGACCAGAGAGAGCCTGGCATGGATGGAGAGAGCCCAGAATGACCAGGGAGAGCCCAGAATAGCCAGGGAGAGCCTGGCATGGCCAGAGAGAGGCCAGAATGACCAGCAAGAGCCTGGCATCAACACGGAGAGCCCAAAACAGCCAGGGAGAGCCCAGAATGGTCAGGGAGAGGCTGGCATGGACAAGGAGAGCCCAGAATGGTCAGGAACAACCTGGAATGGCCAGGGAGAGCCCAGAGCAGCCAGGTAGAGCCCAGGATGGCCAGGGAGAGCCTGGCATGGCAGGGAGAGCCTGGCATAGACAGGAGAGCCCAGGATGGCCAGGAATAGGCCAGAATGGTCAGCAAGAGCCTGGCATGGCCAGGAGAGCCCAGCATGGACAGGAAGAGCCTGGCACAGACCGGGAGAGGCCAGCAGGACGCACACAAACCCCTCCATGGCCTCCATCAGGGCAGGGACAGACCCCTCAGCCTGGCCTGGGGGCAGTCACCTTCTGGCTCTCACCTCTTCCACTTCCCAGGATTTGTAGGAACGGCAATGGGGAGAGGAGGCAGGGGCTGGTCCCCCTCCAAGGACAGGAGCCTGTGCTGGGATGCTGAACAAACCATGGGAGAGACCACAACTGCCTCGTTTCCAGCACTTTGCAGAAACACCCGTTTGCTTAAGGCATCTAAAAATCAATGTGTGACAAACCCAAGCGACCCCACGAATCCCCCACACCCCTGAACAGCTCTGGAGGGAGTTCTGCCAAGCAAATCCTGCAGGAGCTGCCCACGAGGTCACAGCCTCCATCCTCCAGCCCGGTCCTTCCACTCCAGCACCATTTAATCACCATTTGGAGTTTAGCATCCAGCAGAACTGCCTCGTCGTCAGGCACGGTGCCAGCGTGGTGAAGCATCACTTCATCCATCATTGTCTCCCAAGCTGTCTCTCCTGCCTCCCGGGCATCATTCCTGCCCCTCCCAAAAAGCCACCAAGCCACTGAGCAGGCTCTGAGCCAGCCCCGAGGTTGCAGCTCCCGAGGAACGAGCCGGGCTCGCTGTTCCCCGATCGGGTCCCGTCTGCTGCTCGCAGAGCTGATGTATTTATTTTCATTACATTCCATCCAGGGGTGCTCTCCTCCTCCTCCCACCTTCCCCCCAGCCCGGGAAAGGAGCCACCTTCCAGTTGATTTCTCATCCAGCAGAGCCAGGTCCGTGTTCCTGTCCCATTCAATTAGCACAGGGAGGGAACTGGGCTGTGCAGCCGCAGAGCCGCTGCCTCCACACAGGAACCAGGACGGGCAGAGCATTCCAGAGCCTCCCCCAGCTCATTCCCCCTCTCCTGGCACCCAAACCCTCCCTGTGCCACCCCAGCCAGCGTGCCCAGGTGGGGCAGGGATGCTCCAAAGGGGATTGTAAGAGCCTAAATGAGGGATGCGGGACTCCAGGCGGCTCTCCAAAATGCAGTTTATTACATCCAAGGTGTCACAGCAGTCCAGGGTCACGGGTGACAGAGCCTATGCCTACAGATGTCAGCTCCAGCTGCAGGCAGGCCTGGAGACCCTTTGGTTTTGGTTACATTGCATTATATATTTTTCTTTTGGTTACAATGCATTATATACTGTGGTTACAATGCATTATATACTTTTCTTTTGGTTCCAATGCATTATATACTTTGCTGAGCATCTTAACACAGTAGAACCAATCTATACCTTAACTTTTATCTATAGCCTATCATAATTACTATAATTACTGAAATAAACAGGGCAGGAGACTGTTTTCTCCTTTTAATGCCTTTATTAAAAGTGATCAGCTCAAGGCTGGGAAGCTCAACGGGTCCACGGCTTCTCTATCGGCAGCAACTGGTTTAACTGGTTCTGCAGGCCCTTTTTCCCCCAAAAAAAGTTGGCAGATTTTTGTTTATAACAGTGGCTGTAAGAGACTAAATGAGAGATGCAGGACTCCAGGCAGCTCTCCAAAATGCAGTTTATTACATCCAAGGTGTCACAGCAGTCCAGGGTCGTGGGTGACAGAGCCTGTGCCTACAGCTGTCAGCTCCAGCTGCACGCAGGCCTGGAGACCCTTTGGTTTTGGTTACAATGCATTATTTACTTTTCTTTTGGTTACAATGCATTATATACTTTTCTTTTGGTTACAATGCATTAATTACTTTTATTTTGATTACAATGCATTATATATTTTTCTTTGCTGAGCATCTTAATACAGCAGAACCAATCTATACCTTAACTTTTATCTATAGCCTATCAGAACTACTATAATTACCATATTCATGTCACTGTTCTCCAGTCACTCAAATTTAGTACATTACAGTTTAAGCTAGAAGTCGTTTCTCAGTTTTCTTGCAGTGGAAAATTCTGAGACCTTTTTTCTACTTGCAACTTTGCTGCCTTGTTTTCCTGTGCTATCTTTCTGCTTGGTAAAAACATCTTCTTGTTTGGGGTGGGTTTATCCTTTGCTCTAAGCCATAAAAACCCCTTCTAACCAACACACCCTTTGGCTCCTTGGTTATCCAGCGAGACTGGCTCAGCAATTCTTTTCTTCTCTATCAAAACTTGCTTCCATCTCTATTCCTTCATCAGACTGCACGTTTAAAAACCTTTCTGCTAAGCACACAACATATCTGTGAGACTTTCTGGTCAAACTTCCATCCTTCCCAACAGGTGATGAATGGTGCAGCTCTCCCCACCTGTCACAGCCGCTCCCAGGTGGCAGCAGCTGAGTCACCAGTGAAATATGTGAAATATGTCCCCATCCTCCCCGCCTCCCTGCGCCCGGTGGGAAACAATCGCTAAATCACCTCCCTCCTGCAGCGTCAATCACCCGGCCGGGCTGCAGGGACACGGAGGGGAGAGCTTTAAAGCAGTTTTTCTAGGCTAAAAAAAACCAATAAAAAACAGGGATAACAATAATTAGGAGCCAGAGAAACTCTGAGATCAACTCGACTCTCAGTGCCAGGACTGAAGCTGCATTTTGGGTTTGGTGGAGCTGGCAGAGATGCAGGGAGGAGCAGTGGGAGCATCCCGGGGTCTGCTGCTCAGCAGGGCAGGATTTAGGGACCCACTTTAATTTCAGAGCTGCTGGAACAGCCCAGGGCCGGCACCCTGAGCAGGACCTGCAGCACTTTCACTGCTCAGCGCTGAGATGTGGAAAGGAGGGAAAGTTTTAGGGCCAGACAGAGCAGAACTCTTGTGTAACCAGTGCTGAATTATGCGGCAGGAGCTGCAGGGGAAATACCCTTGAAGGCTGAATTTTCCATCGTGAGGAGCCACTCGGCGTTTGGAGCACACTAATTATCCCTCAAACGAGGATGAGCTGTAATTGGAGGGGTTCAGCGCTCACACTTGGCAGTGATGTCATTGGGAGGCAATAAATAAATCCCAGAGCGGAAGGAAGGCAGCAGATTCCCCCCAGGAGCAGGGAAGGGAGTGGGACAGCAATTCTCAGGAGGAGGGAGGGGTTGGGAGGGGATCAGACAGATCCAGAGGAGCCCTGGGACAGCTTTTCCCCAGCCCGAGCTGTGAGGAGATGCCAGGGACCCATCCTGGTGCTCCCAGAGCCAGCAGAGCTGCCAAAGCAAAGCCCCAGAGCTGGTGCTTCCCCCCACCCAGGGGTTCTTTTCATCCTCGGAGTGTTTGGGAGGATTCAGGATCAATTGCAGGAAGCCTCTGCTGCTCAGCCCCGTTTGGGGTCAGGCCGTGGATGGGGGAAGAACAAAAGCCTGAATTTCTCACCCTGAGCTCCACACACGCCTCAGAGCTGTTCCTGCATTGACTTCCAGAGCCTTTGAATCCACATTTCCCACGCTGAGACCAGGCTGGAGCTGAGCAATAACAGGATGCCATAAACTCCATCTCTCCCAGTAGTGAAATCCAGTAGTTCAATACATTCTTAATATTCAATTACTATTTATGTAACATGCAGCAAAGGATTATCCCATTAAACCGAAATTAAGTGCTTCGTTCATTAATTAATACAACTTATTTCAAGTGCTGCCAACATTTATCCCTGGAAACGTATTGTTTAAAACCAAAAGTCACAAATGGAGGGAGAGGAAGTTATTTGCTTGCTGCTTTTATGTGTTCTCAGAGATGAGTTATGGAGCCTGTGCAGGATCCATCCAGAACACAGGAGGGGAATCTCCCAGAGAGCAGCAGAGGAGAAATCCTGGTTGGAAATGCTTTGTGTCCCCCCTTGGAGGAGGAGGTCCAGCCTCTATTTCCTCCATTTCAGCTGGAACAGAACAGGGAAACCCTTCTTTTCCCAGCATGGAGAACATGGTCCACCAGGGAAACCCAACATCCATCTCCAGCTCCTTGGGGACTCCAGGATGTCACCACGCCATGGATGTGGCATCTCCCGTGGGGTCAGACCTGGGCTCAGCCCTGTCTGTGGCTGGAGCTGCCTGAGCTCAGGGCCTCTGCAGCTCTGTGACTGCTGCCAGGGGACACTGGCTGGTTATTCCAGCCCTAAATTCCTTGGAGAGCAACATCCTGGTCCCCCTTGATCTTCAGAAATTACCCAGCTGGCTTGTGTCCCCTTGGAGGAGGAGGTCCAGCCTCTATTTCCTCCATTTCAGCTGGAACAGGACAAGGAAAACTCTTCTTTTCCCAGCCTGGAGAACGTGCTCCACCAGACACACCCAACATCCAGCTCCTTGGGGACTCCAGGATGTCACCGCCCCATGGATGTGGCATCTCCCATGGGATCAGACTTGTGCTTAGACCCTTGGAGCTGCCGGAGCTCAGAGCCTCTGCAGCTCTGTGACTGCTGCCAGGGGACACTGGCCGGTTATTCCAGCCCTAAATTCCTTGGAGAGCAATATCCGGGTCCCACTTGACCTTCAGGAATTACCCAGCTGGCTTGTGTCCCCTTGGAGGAGGAGGTCCAGCCTCTATTTCCTCCATTTCAGCTGGAATAGAACAAGGAAAACTCTTCTTTTCCCAGCCTGGAGAACGTGCTCCACCAGGCACACCCAACATCCATCTCCTTGGGGACTCCAGGATGTCACCGCCCCATGGATGTGGCATCTCCCATGGGGTCAGATTTGTGCTTAGACCCTTGGAGCTGCCGGAGCTCAGAGCCTCTGCAGCTCTGTGACTGCTGCCACGGGACACTGGCTCGTTATTCCAGCCCTAAATTCCTTGGAGAGCAACATCCGGGTCCCACTTGACCTTCAGGAATTACCCAGCTGGTTTGTGTCCCCTTGGAGGAGGAGGAGGTCCAACCTCTATTTCCTCCATTTCAGCTGGAACAGGACAAGGAAAAATCCATTTCCCAGGCTGGAGAGCCTGCTCCACCAGGGAAACCCAACATCCAGCTCCTTGGGGACTCCAGGATGTCACTGCCCCATGGATGTGGCATCTCCCACGGGGTCAGACTTGTGCTTAGACCCTCTGTGACTGCTGCCAGGGGACACTGGCTGGTTATTCCAGCCCTAAATTCCTTGGAGAGCCACATCCTGCTCCCACTCGACCTTCCAGCTGGTTTGTGTCCCCCTGGGTAAGGAGGAACTGGGTGAGGAGGTGCATCCCTGTATTTCCTCCATTTCAGCTGGAACAGGACAAGGAAAAATCCATTTCCCAGCTTGGAGAGCCTGCTCCACCAGGGAAACCCAGCTCCAGCTCCTTGGGGACTCCAGGATGTCACCGCCCCATGGATGTGGCATCTCCCATGGGGTCAGACCTGGGCTCAGACCCTCTGTGACCACCACAGGACACTGGCTGGTTATTCCAGCCCTAAATTCCTGGAAAGCCACATCCTGCTCCCACTCAACCTCCAGGAATTGCCCAATTGACCCATCAAACCTCCAGCACCGGCAGCAAGCGCCGGGAAAGAGCGTGTAATCTAAATTAAGTCGAGAGCCTCTTTCCAAAACAAATTCCTTCTTGAAGAAGCAAGCCCAGACTTCATTACAACAACCCAATTATCCACGAGGCTGAGCTCTGGAGACAAGAGCTCCCCACGAGTGCTTCTCCATGCTCTGCTCCCGTCACAACGTCCCCTCCATGCAAATGGGAGGATGGGGAACAGCTGGAGCTTCCCCAAAACTGGAAATGGGAGGGTCAGGAACAGCTGGAGCTTCCCAAAACTGGAAATGAGAGGATCAAAAACAGATGGAACTGCCCCAAAAGTGGAAATGGGAAGGTCAGAAACAAATGGAACTTCCTTGAAACTGGAAATGGGAGGATGGGGAACAGCTAGAGCTTCCCCAAAACTGGAAATGGGAGGGTTGGGAATGCAAGAGCTTCCCCAAAACTGGAAATGGGAGGATCAGAAACAGCTGGAGCTTCCCAGAAACTGGAAATGGGAGGATCAGAAACAGCTGGAGCTTCCCAAAACTGGAAAGAGGAGGATCAAAAACAGATGGAACTGCCCCAAAAGTGGAAATGGGAGGGTCAGAAACAAATGGAACTTCCTTGAAACTGGAAATGGGAGGGTCAGGAACAGCTGGAGTTTCCCTGAAACTGGAAATGGGAGGATGGGGAACAGCTGGAGCTTCCCCAAAACTGCAAACAGGAGGGTTGGGAATGCAGGAGTTTCCCCAGCACAGCTCAGAAAACAAATCACAGCAACAGAGGCAGAGCTGGAGCTCCTCTGTGGCAGAGCCTGCCCCGGACTGGGTTTCTGTGAGCTCCCTCCAGGGCCATTCTTTAGGGTGGAAAAGCAGAATTTGATCCCCAAAGTGCCCCATCTCTCAGGAAGGGGAGATAAACATGAGCTACAAGAGCTGTAAATTCATTTTGGGTGTCTCTCTGTTGAAGGAACTCTGCAGGATTAATATTTTTGGAGTCATCTTTCACTCCAGATGATGTCTTTGGAAACCAAACGACCCTGCTGGCTCTGCAGGAGCTGGGGCACCTTTCTGCATTCCTTGATTGTCCTGCAGAATCCTCCCTGCCAACCCCAAAATCCCAAAATCTCCACTTCCACGAGATGGGAACTCTGAGCAACGACTTCCAACCAGCTCAGTCCCACTCTGAGACCCTCCTGTTCCAACCCCAGCTCCATCTCTCTTTGGAAGCACAGTTTTCTCCTCTTTTCCTTCCTGACTTCCAGCTGCCATTAGCTCTGTTTCCATCCCAGCAGCAGCTTTCCATGGGCTCCTGGGGAGGTCACAAAATTCCAGATGCATCAAACCACCTCAGGAAAAAAACCACAAAACCAAAACAAAACAAAACCCTGCAGAAAAATCTTCCTGACTGTTATTTTCTAGATTGAAGAAAAGGGGGGAAAAAAATAAAAAGAAGAATTTACAGGTAATTTCCTTGTCAAAAGTTCCTGTCTGTAAATACAATCAAGATAAGAGTGACACGGCAAATAGCTCCTTTTCTCTCCTGAATGAATTATTCAATCCGCCACTGATCCCCTCTAACTGCTCCAGGATTGCCTTCTGCTTCCCTGATTTATTTTACTTTATTTAGTTCTGTAGAGAAGCTGCCGCCAATAATCGAAAGGAATTCAGGCAATTTCAGGATTCCACAAATCCCTCCCGCAGCCCCGGCAGCTCAGCCCGACCCCGGCTCCTTCCCTCCCTCCTCTGATCCAGGATTTCTTCTCCCTCAGGAGCAATCCCTGGATAATCCAGATTAGTTTCCCTTGGAATGGAGCTGAATTTTGGGACAGGGTGCAGAGAACCTGCAGGAATAGGGGTGTCCCATAAATCTCCCTCTCCATTCCCAAAGGATGGAGGAAACTCCATCCAGCACCCAGGGATGGGATAACCCTGCTGCGCTGCCAGGGGTCTTGTCCCTTAATTTCTCCTGGTCTTGTCCCTTAATTTCTCCTCCTTGAAGACACCACAACCCCCATTACAGAGTGGGAATTCACCCCTCCTCACACCCGCAGGGAATTTGTTTTTAGGACAGCCCCAAAATCCCTGCAAGACATCAATAAAGAGCGGCGCTGCAGCCGGCGTGGAAAGCGAGGAAATGATATTACAGCTGCAAAAAAACGCTGCTCTGCAGCCCCACCAAAGCTAATAAAAATATGACTGGAGAACAGAACTGTTTCGGAGCCGCCAAATAATATCCAGAGGATGATTCAATTACAGGGGATTAGCGCCAGGCTGGCTGCAGAGCCCAAAGTTCCTCGGCAAGGTTGGGAAGAGAGGGGCAGGTGACGGCTTCATAAACCCCCAACCCGCAGTGTGGGGGCTCCAAAGCACGGAGAGGAGGAGCAGCAAAGCAGAAAGCAGACAAATAAACCCCTCATTCGACTCACGAAACAAATCATGGGGATTTTTGTTCTTTTTCCCCGGAGCAGGTTTCAGCCAGGGCAGCGTTTCTTTAGGTTATCGATTAGCAATTAGAGAGGTGTTTTAGCTGCTTCTCTGCTGTGTCCGTTCCTCCCTCCAGAATTTCAATTCCACAAGAGCTTTTTCCACCCAGCAGTGGGGGCCAGAAGGAAAGCAGCACTGCCTGACCCCCTGCCCTCGGGCTCGCCAAAAAAGCCTCGGGGAGGAGAGGGGAAGGCGGCACTCGGAAAAAGAAAAATAAGCTGGAAAAAGGGAAGAATCTTGGTTCGATCCATCAGGAAGCTTCCCCCTGTGGCTTTTGGGAAGGGAAGGTTTGGGAAGGGAAGGTTTGGGAAGGGAAGGTTTGGGAAGGTTTGGGAAGGTTTGGGAAGGGAAGGTTTGGGAAGGGAAGGTTTGGGAAGGAAGGGAAGGTTTGGGAAGGTTTGGGAAGGTTTGGGAAGGGAAGGTTTGGGAAGGGAAGGTTTGGGAAGGGAAGGTTTGGGAAGGGAAGGGAAGGTTTGGGAAGGGAAGGTTTGGGAAGGTTTGGGAAGGTTTGGGAAGGTTTGGGAAGGTTAGGGAAGGTTTGGGAAGGGAAGGTTTGGGAAGGGAAGGTTTGGGAAGGTTTGGGAAGGTTTGGGAAGGTTTGGGAAGGTTTGGGAAGGTTTGGGAAGGGAAGGGAAGGGAAGGGAAGGGAAGGCAAGGCAAGGCAAGGCAAGGCAAGGCAAGGCAAGGCAAGGCAAGGAAGGGAAGCTGGATGGGGCTTGGAACACCATGGGGGACCGTCCCTGCCCATGGCAGGATGGGCTTTAAGGTCCTTTCCAACCCAAACCAGCTGAGGGTTCAGTGATTCCAGCAGTGGCACATTCCAGCCCGGAATCGATGGAGGAAAACCGCCGGAATCTCTGAGGAAAGAGAGGCCAGACCCTTTCTTCAACAGCAATTTTCAAACCTTTTTATTTGGTTCCTTGTAAAAAGGGGGGAAATAAAAGGAGGAGAAATAACAAACTGATTTCAGATAATTTGCTGGGGCTCCGGGTGCATTGTAAATGTGTGCTCCAGCCAACCGGCAATTTGATGGATTTCACAGCCCGCTTTTGTGCCAAGCAACATCCTCCACTGAAATTGTGGCTGCCTTCATGTTCTCTTTAGCACACGGCATAATTGCCCCCTGCAATTTGTTGCCTGGAAAGGTTACCAGGAAAGAAAGGAAAGGGAGAGAAGGACAACTTTGTTGGCGGGGGAACAAGGGAGAAGGGGAGAGGCGAAGCTGGCGGCATTTGAGACGTGATTTATTCCATGGCGGGAAGGCACAGGGGCTCCCCAGACCCTGGTGGGGATGGAGCTCCTGCAAGGATGGGATCCCAGCAGCCCAGGGCCCTGCAGCAGCGTGGGCTGGACATCCCTGCTCCTGTTGTTAGGAAAATTAACCCACAAACAGCAGAGGTTTGTGTCCAAAAAGGAAACAGAGGAGCCCTTTTATTTTATTCTAATAAATGGAGAGGTCATGGGGCATTCCCCTGGGATCTCTCACATTTTTGGAGGACTCAGCTTCCTTTTCCATTTTTTTTATCCCCATTTTCCTCCCAGTATGCCTGATACCAAAGATTTCCCCTAATGTACAACCATCCATTTTTGGGGTTTTCCCCATTTTGAGACTTGAGAGGTTCAGACTTCCCAAAACACCTGATCCCAAAAATTCCCCCTAATGTACAACCCTCCCTTTTAACTTTTAATTCTTATGGAATTTAGGGGTTTTTCTCCCCATTTCTGGGGTACTTGAGAGGTTCAGACTTCCCAAAACACCTGATCCCAAAGATTCCCCTCTAATGTACAACCTTCCCTTTTAACTTTTAATTCTTATGGAATTTAGGGGTTTTTTTCCCCATTTCTGAGGTACTTGAGAGGTTCAGACTTCCTGATGCACCTGATACCAGAGATTTCCCTCTAATGTATAACCCTGCCTTTTCATTTTTAATTCTTATGGAATTTAGCGGTTTTTCTTCCCCATTTCTGAGGTACTTGAGAGGTTCAGACTCCCCAATATGCCTGATATCAAAGATTTCCTTCTAATGTATAACCCTCCCTTTTAAATTCTTATGTAATTTAGGGGTTTTTCTTCCCCACTGTTTCTTTCAATGTCTAATTTCATTTCTCAGCAAATCTAAAGTTTATTTGTAAAACCAAATACCTCTTCCCATTCATCAATCAGCGGAATCCTTCCCATCGTTTCTTTTATCTCCCAGTGCTGGTTTTATCCCCCAGCAGCCCCACAGCTGGTTTGTAAAGACAAATCTGCCATTCCTCTCAATCCCGAGGGGGCTGAAATGCCAGGAGGAGAAAAGGAGGAAGCCGAGGGGAAGGGAAGGAGGAAATCCTCATGGAAAGGCTGGAGCAGGGTGGGGAGGGGGCGGCAGGCAGCAGCAGCAGCCAGTGTTTATTAATTTTCTGCTTGGCTGCTCTCGGTGCCACAGCTCCGAGATCATGGAGCAGCTCCACACTCTATTAAATAATTCAATCTGCGAAGAATCCAAGTGTGTAAGCGAACACTCTTATGCGTCTTAAAATTTAATTGTGGAGCTAAACAAGATGAAGTGCGAGGAAGACATAAAAGATATGAAAATAGATGCTGCAGCTTTTGTTTCTCAGGCTGCTCCAGCCCTGCCCAGGAACCTCTCCCCATTTTTCACACGCTGCCGCTAAAGAGTCTGAGCCTCCTTCATCGGCTCCCCCTCCCTTTGCTATTTACAGCTGTGTTTGCAAGCAGCAGGCCTGCAAATCACTTAATATCCATTAGAGCAGCTCCATTCACCCCGCTGGCTCCTGCTCTGGCAGCCCTTCCCTTATAAATCCTCGTGTTCCAGGGTTTAGGGAATCAGCTGGGAGCACTTGCTCCGGCTGCCCCTCTGCAGCCCACAGCCTCCCCCTCGCCGGGCTGGAGAGCCCTTCCTGCTCCTGCAGATCCTCTCCTCCCTTCCTGGAGCCTCTCCAAGCTGAGATTCCATAAATCAGCCCTGCTGGAGGGTGAATCTCAGCTCCCTGCAGGCCCTTCCTGCACAGGCTGCGTGGAGGGAGGAGAGCATCCCATGCCCTGTGCCACTGCCCAGGAAAGCCGGGAAACCTCAGAGAAGGGATGAGGGGCTGAGATTTATTTGGAAAGAGGGGTGAATTTGTCTTTTGGGACTGGGGGGGAAGGAGAACTTGCAGAAGATCAAAACCCGAGGCCCCAAAGCCCAGCAGAAACCCTCATGAGCTCATCCCCGAGCCAGCCTCACATCCAAGGTGCCAACAAACTGAGAGCAGCCCTGGAGGTTCAAAGCGCAGCTGTGAGCATCAGGGATTTGCTCAGAACATCTGCAAGTGCACAGAACACCTGCTCCTGCCCCAAAAACCACACACCGGGCCTGGGGCTGGTCCCACAGCCCCAACAGCTGGTCCAGCACTGCTCCCACCTGCTGCCAGAGCAGATCCCATGGGGCTGGATCCCAGGGAATGGCTCAGTTCTCAGTCACGGAGCTACAAACACCCCAGGAGGGGGGTTTGGGGTGGGAGCATGGGGCTGAGGGTCCCCTCTGTGGCACAGCCCTGCTCAGAGCCGCAGCAGCGCTGTGCAAACCATCCCTGCAAAAACCACTCACACGGAGCTGCTGCATTTCCCTCTCTGTGCTGGAAGATCAATCACAGCCCTGGCTCGTGGCAGGAGCAGCCAGCTCAGCCCCTCCTGCACCCAAATTTGTGGAATTTCAGCTTTGTTATTACACCCAGGCTTGCAGGTGTATTCATGTAATTCCTTCTTGCAAAGGGCAACAATTGAGACCTCGGGCTGCTTTGTCTTCATTTGCTCTGCTGCTGAGCTTTTTGGGTTGTTCCAGGGGCTGGTGGGGTGGGAACTGCCACAAAACCCTGCAAAGCTTGAACCTCATCAGCTCCCCAAAAGACGGGGGGGGTTTGCTGGGTGGGGGATGAGACAGCAAATCAATATCAATAATCAATAAAACACACCAACTCTGCTGAAGAACCCAGGAGGCCAAGGCACACAGGGACAGGGAACCAGCAGCACCAGTTCCACATGGATGTCCCCACTCCAAAAATACTGAGGGGGTCTCACCCAGCCCCCCACACTGCTCCCTGCCATCGCCCCGTGTCAGATCTGCTCCAACACTGACAGTGATTGACGGGGGGCAGAGCAACAGGTGAATTAAACAGGCACGGCCGCCAGGAGCGGTGCTAAATGTCAGAAAAGATCAAGCCTGGCGCTCACAGCGCGGCTCTGCTCCCGCCCAGAGAGGTGATGGAGTGGAAAAGCAGCCTGCAGAGAGGGGAGGGCAGCTCTGGAGGGTGCTGAGCGCAGCTCTGAGCCTCGCCAGGAGCCGCAGGCTGGGAGCCTTCAGCTTGGATCCGTCAGCTTCAGGGCCTGAGCCAACCCACGGAGCAGGGGTCGTGTCCTCCCCCCGGACAGGAGGGACCTGCACGGGCCCCGCTCAGCTCTGCTTTGGCAGGTGCTGCGTGTGCTCCCTTCCCTGCCATGTGAGCAGCAGGCTGGAAGCAGTTCAGGACAGCAGTGCAGGTGTGAGACCTAACACTAATCCTAACTCTAATCCTAACCCTAATCTTGACCCTAACCCTAACCCTAATCCTAACCCTAATCCTGACCCTAATCCTAACCCTAATCTGACCCTAATCTAACCCTAGTCCTAACTCTAATCCTAACCCTAATCCTAAACCTAATCCTAACCCTAATTCTAAGCCTAATCCTAAACCTAGTTCTAACCCTAATCCTAACCCAAATCCTAACCCTAATCCTCACCCTAACCCCAGTCCTAACTCTAATTCTAACCCTAACCCTAACCCTAATCCTAACCCTAACTTAATCCTAACCCTAGTCCTAATCCCTAACCCTAGTCCTAACCCTAATCCTAAATTTAATCCTAACCCTAATCCTAACCCTAATCCTAACCCTAATCTTAACCCTAATCCTAACCCTAATCCTAACCCTAATCCTAACCCTGATCCTAACCCTAATCCTAACCCTAATCTTAACCCTAATCCTAACCCTGATCCTAACCCTAATCCTAATCCTAATCTTAACCCTAATCCTAACCCTAATCCTAACCCTAATCCTAACCCACTGCTATTCCAGATGCAATCCAAGACATCCCAGTCCAACCAGCCTCCCAGCACCTGCCTGCCTTGCACAGTTCCAGGTAAAAACTTCCCACTCTCCACAAGGGAAGTGCCTCTTCCCATCTCCCTCGCTTTCCCCACGAGACACATCCCTCCTGGACAACCCTAGAGAAGATAATATCTGTATTCCAAGGACGCCAGCTCTAAAATAATGTTATTTTTTCAGTAGTGCCACTTTAAATCTCAGGCAGTTGAAAAACCAATTTGCACTTAGAAGCATTCAATTTGTTTGCAGGTGTTTTCCTCTTAAGTGGCACCAGCTAATCGGGGCTGGCAGGGGAGCCCCAGACAGGTGCCACGTTCTGGGGCACCAGCTGAGCCAGGGTGGGACATTCCAGGAGAGTCCTGGGGCTGGAGCACTGGGAAATTCATTTGTCACATGAAACGAGCGGGGACAGAGAGGGGCTGAGCTGAGCATCCTCCAGCACGTGGTGGTGTGGAGGGGAGACCCTGGTCCTGTGGAGATGGTGAGGGTGGAGGACATGGGGGACAGAAGGGATGTGGGGACAGAGAAGGACACAGGGAATGGAGTGGGATGAGCGGCAAGTTTGGCTCTTTGCCCACCTGAGAGCCAGGAGGTGAGAAAGAGGGGAAAGGGGCCAAGAGTCCTGTCCTGCTGCAGGAAAGCTGCTGCCAGCTGCTGCCGTGGCATGGAGCCGCCAAGGCTTGTTCTGCCCACAAGATTTCCTCTTCCCAGCAAGAAGAGAGAGTGACTAACCCCAAACCCGAGCCATACATCACCTTAATCGATGTCCCTGACGCGCGGCGCCCCTGTCCCTCACCTTGCAGCCGGTGCCTGGAGGTGTGAGGCTATTGATCCCCGGATGCCCGAGTGATTGGAGCCCACAATCCACTGCCTGCCAAGCCCAGCCGAGCCCAAACCTCTCAAATCATGCTGACACCTTTAGGAGGTGCCGGGCGCTTCATCCTCCCCGGTCCAATATGTAATTATGTCCTTGTCACCGTGATGTAGGGGCTTGGCAGGGCAATAAAACCCCGGGGGCCCCGCGCCGCCGGCCAGAGCGGCTGCTGCCAATCCTGGGCTGGGGTTGGACTGCAGGAAATAGAGCTCAATAAAGGCGTGCGTGCATCACCACAGCTGGAAGTTTGTCTGGGAAAACAGGTGGGGGAGATGTCAGGGGCTGCTGTCACTGCAGGGTTGGAGCGTTATTCACTTCCTTCCATCCTGCTGCCTGCTGGGGAAGGAGGGAGCAGGTGAAGGGTGGAAACGCAGGATCTAACCCTGCTCCTTTCGTTTTTCTGCTTCAGACGCCCCCAGTCTGACCCTCCAGAGATAACCAAAGCCTTCCTCTGCTTGTGGCATCCTGGAAGCTGCTGGCAAACTGGTCTCTCTCCCCCAAGGGCTCCAGGCCAGCCCAGGCACGAGTGGGGACAGTGGGTGGGCACAGCATGGGGCCTCTCCTGCTGTCACAGCCTGCCAGGCTGGAAGGACATCAGTGGCTTTTAGCATGGCACAGCCAGATCCTCACCAGGCTCACGCTGGGCTGCAGCAGCAGCAGCAGCCGTGGCAAATCCCCTCTCTGTGATGGAGCTCACAGGGGTTTTCAGACTGGGGAAGAGATGAGGATCTGACTCCATGTTTCAGAAGGTTTGATTTATTATTTTATGATATGTATTACATTAAAACTATACTAAAAGAATAGAAGAAAAGGTTTCATCAGAAGGCTAGCTAAGAATAGAATAGGAAAGAATGATAACAAAGGTTTGTGGCTCGGACTCTCTGTCTGAGCCAGCTGGGCTGTGATTGGCCATTAATTAGAAACAACCACATGAGACCAATCCCAGATGCACCTGTTGCATTCCACAGCAGCAGATAACCATTGTTCACATTTTGTTCCTGAGGCCTCTCAGCTTCTCAGGAGGAAAAATCCCAAGGAAAGGATTCTCCATAAAAGATGTCTGCGACACCTCTCTGATTCCCAAATCCCTTCCAAGCCCTCGAAGGCTGCTCGGGAATTGCCCGGTCCTGCTGGGAGCGGGGTGCTGGGAGGCAGCAGAGCTGCTCCCCTGGCTGATGTTCCCCAAAGAGCACAAACAGTTCCCACCAGCTCCATTCCTCCCCTCAGGGCTCGGCAAGCATAATTTTCCTTCACTAATATATCTTTTGCTTGATGAGCTGTCGATGGCAGGAGGATTTAATCTCCCATACCCTCGCTCTCTCCCAAATCCACTAAGGTGAAGGCACTTCATTACAGAAGCACTCAGCTGTCCGTTCCTATTGATCACACCTTGGCATGGGTGACCTTGGATCGATGAGCTGCCGATTATTTAGTGCCTGTTTGCCCACACCAAATGCCAGCAGGGCCAGCACCAGCACCTGCACCCAGGAGCCTGGCACACTCAGGAGCTCACAGGCTGGAGCAAGGACACACAACCAACTCAGACAGCAGGATTCACCATCTGGGGACAGTTTGTCCCTTCTTAAAGTGGATTCAGGCCTTGGGTGTGATGTTTCCCATGTCCATCCTGGGCAACATCACTCTGCTGCAGGGCAGTCCCACTCCCTGAGCAATCCCCCATCACAGCTCTGCCTTCAGGAACCCAAGATTCCCATCAGGAAAAGGGCAGTGAGAACCAGGACAGCCAGCGATGACAGAGGCCAGCCCAGGGGGGTGACAGAATCCCTCACTTCCCTCCCAGACCCAAACCTCCCCCTGCAACTCTCCGGTGATTCATCCACCTCCACCACGTCCCCTCCAACCAGTCACTGCCTCACTTTTTTAATCAAATCCTTTGCTTGCCTTCCCTTCAGGAGCCAGAACCATTTTTCTATTACGCCCTGATTGATCAGGCCCTGGCCAGGCGCTGTCCTGGTGCTTCATTTCCCATCCCCACCCAGCGGGGCCGTGGGCTGAGCCCCTCGCTGGGCGCCGCCAACACATCCATAAACGCACACAATTAACGAGAGAAGGCAGGGGGAACTCTGGTGCTGCTTTGGATTTGCTGCCGCCCCCAGCTCCACACCCCGCATCAAAGGCAGGGAGAAGCTGGTGTTAACCCTGGAACAGGGGGGCAGAGGAGGAGGAGGACACGGAGGTGAGTCTGCAGCGCTGCCGGGAGAAAGAGACTCCATCCTCGTGCTGTGCAAAAAAAAAAAGCAGGAGGAGACTCTCCAGGGCTGCTCATTGCTCGTGCTAATGAGTTGTTTTCCACTGTAAGGAACCAGGAGAACAAGCCCAGACTCTGTCTAAACAAGGACTGTGGCTACGCCGGGTCAGAGATCAGCCACCCCCCGAAGAGAGCACTGACAAGGTGGTGAAAACACGGAATTAAACCTCTTTTCCCTCCTCCCTGCTCATTGCCTGGCAAATTGAATGACTCCTGTGTGCACAGGCGGCTGCAAAAGGCTCGGTGGTGCCTTGTGTGGCACAGACACCCCTGGGACGGCCCAGGTGGGCTGGGAAGTTGTGACGGTGCTCACAAGGGTCCGAGGATGAGGGAAGAGACGAGGATTTGACTCCATGTTTCAGAAGGCTTAATTTATTATTTTATGATATATATTATATTAAAACTATACTAAAAGAATAGAAGAAAGGATTTCATCAGAAGGCTGGCTAAGAATAGAAAAAGAAAGAATGATAACAAAGGCTTGTGTCTTGGACTCTCTGTCCGAACCAGCTGACTGTGATTGGCCATTCAATTAGAAACACCCACATGAGACCAATCCCAGATGCACCTGTTGCATCCCACAGCAGCAGATAACCATTGTTCACATTTTGTTCCTGAGGCCTCTCAGCTTCTCAGGAGGAAAAACCCTAAGGAAAGGATTTTCCATAGAAGATGTCTGTGACAGGAAGTGGCTTTGGGAGGGCGAGCTGTGCCTGTGCTCCATGGGACACAGCCAGGACAGGTGCCTGCCTGCCTGAGCCCTGCAGAACCCGCACACAGGTGAAGAGAGAGGCTGGACCAGTCCATCCTCAGTGTCCACGAGTCTCATTCCTTGTCCCAGCAGAAGCCAGGGACAGCTGGCTCAGCCCATCCTGCCCTTCCCCTGCTCCTGGAGATCCCTGCTGGCCTGGAGCTGCCTTATCTGCGCTGGCACACAGTGCAGGGCTGCCCTGCCATCAGCCACCGGCGGATTACAGGGGTTTATCAGTTTATTAGGGGACAAAAGGCGCCCGGCAGAAGGGTTCTGAGACAGTGCAAGCGGCTGATAAGAGCCTGCCCGGCTCCTCAGACACCTCAGCCGTGTCTGGCACATCGTGGGCAGCGGGACCCTGGTGCAGAACGGGCGCTCTGGGCACGGTGGGCACTCAGGGAGGTTCAGCTGCCCTGCCTGGATGAGCAGGGATGTGGGAGAGGCTCCCTGGGAGCACCTCCTGCACCAGCCCCAGCACGAACCCCTCAGTGTCCCCCAGGGGGATGGCAGTGGCAAAAAAAAGAGCAAAAACCACTCTGGATGAAGCGCCAAGGCAACATCTGTGGGAGCACCAGTGGAAAATCCCCAGGAGGTTTTCATTTTCCTTCTAAAGTTTCACCCGACTTCATCACTTCTCCTCCTCCTCCTTTCCTTTTTTTTTTTAAATTTTTATTTTTTGTTTCTCCTCCTATTCCTTTTAATTAACAGTGTAATGGAACTCAATTCATTCGCAATCTATTCTGGCAAGAAACAACCCTCCCTGGACTCCAAATGACCTGACTAATAGGGTTAGAGGCTGTAAAAAAGTGCAAGGCAAAATTTTTAGCTTCCTCATCCTAATTATCTCCTCTGAGCACTGCGACAGCGCCGTGACAGAGCGGCACCGAGGCTGCCAGGGGGACACGCTCTGCCTGGGCACGCTCCCTGCATTTCAAAGCTTCAA
The DNA here is from genome assembly GCA_024865655.1 of Emberiza elegans. NCBI lineage: Eukaryota > Metazoa > Chordata > Aves > Passeriformes > Fringillidae > Emberiza > Emberiza elegans. Next base: position 80,890,911 of record JALJVW010000184.1, on the reverse strand, counting down.
TAAAAAAGCCGATTTTTTTCCCTCAGCCTCCCTTAACACACAGCCCAAGGCGAGCAGAGGGAACTGGGGAGGGATGAGGAGCAAGGGGCCGGCGAACTGGGCGAGCTGGGGTTTGAGGGTGAGAGGGGAACGTGGATAAATAGGCTGCCGGTTAATGCTATTTAGAGACAGACAGACGCAGCAGGTAAATAATGATAATGGTCTTCTAACGAGCTCGCGTCTGCACAGCACCTTGCCTCCCGACTGGATCCCGAAATGCTTTACAAAAAATTAAATGGTCCCAGCACGGTCCCGCAGCCCTTTCCTGGTTTGTTGCCAGCTCTGAAAGGGGATGCTCAGCTGTGCCCAGCTCCGGGCCAGAACACCCTTGGGACAATCCCACATCGCACTCCAGGACCTGTTTGGAAAAGCCCTTCCCGGTGGCATCCCTGGATTTTTCCCAGCTGGGTACCTCCCAACTCAGGGAACATCATTTAGGAGCTCTTAAACTGATTATTTTGGGATGTGACCTAAAAATGAAACTTTTGATCCAGCCCTCGGTTTCCTCACAGGCTCGGAGCAGAAGCTTTCAACAAACCTGGTCTGGGCCAACCTCCAAACCCTGATCCACCTCCAGGTTAATCACCAGAGTAACCCGGAGCTGTTAGGAGCTCTCTGTGGGCTGGAATGGGTGTGATTCCCCAAGATCTGGGGGAATCTCACCTCCAAACCCTTTGGAGTAAAACATGAGTATTCAGGGCTCAGTTCCAGTCCAGCCCTGCTCTAATTTCCAACTCTATTTGTTCTATTGAGTGGTTATCAAGTTAAAAATGCAAGGACTATGGATTTTTCTCCAGCTTAAACATCTGAAAACAAATGTGCTAATGAGCAATCTGACCACTATAAAAATGATTACTGACAGCACTTCAAGGACCCGACTTTAGTGCCTTCAGAAGCACCAAGAGCAGCAGAATGCACCCGGCAGTCCCAGGGCCATCCATCCAGCCCTGGCCAGCGGGAATCTCCAGATGAATGCTTTGGGGAGATTAAAACAGTCAGGGAGGAGGAAAGGAAAGCCAGGAATCAAATCATCTCTTGCCAAAGCTGCTCCAGGCCTCCTACAAGTGATTCGTGCTCAAGAGGCCGCAGGATGAGATTTGCAGATGCTCTGAATCTCTTCCACTCGGCAGAGAGCAGCGCTCCAGGTGGGAAGGGACCCTCCTGGTGTGGGTGGGGCTTTTCCTTCACCTGGGGCTTTTCCTGGTGGACATTCCCATGTCCAGGACCCTCCTGGTGTGGGTGGGGCTTTTTCCTGTGGGACTTCTCTCAGAAGGCTACTAAGCCTAGAATAGAGAAATTAATAACAAAGGTTTGTGAACCTGGGAGGACCCTCCTGGTGTGGGTGGGGCTTTTCCTTCACCTGGGGCTTTTCCTGGTGGACATTCCCATGTCCAGCCTCACCGAGGGCTTTTTCCTGTGGGACATTTCCTACTACAGCCACCAAAGGGAGAGAGGGAAGGAGGGAAAGAGAGAAATTGTGACGGTGTTCACAGGGGTCTTATGTTGAGGGAAGAGACGGAGATCTGACTCCATGTTTCAGAAGGCTTGATTTATTGTTTTTTGATATGTATTACATTAAAACTATACTAAAAGAATACAAGAAAAGGTTCTCCTCAGAAGGCTAGCTAAGCTAAGAATAGAAAGGAAATTAATAACAAAGGTTTGTGGCTTGGACAGAGAGCTTGAGCCAGCTGGGCTGTGATTGGCCATTGATTAGAAACAACCACATGAGACCAATCCCAGATGCACCTGTTGCATCCCCCAGCAGCAGATAACCATTGTTTACATTTTGTTCCTGAGGCCTCTCGGGTTCTCAGGAGGAAAAAATCCTAAGGACAGGATTTTCCATAAAAGATGTCTGCGACAAGAAATTACCGCTCCAGGTGGGAAGGGACCCTCCCGCTGCAGGTGCAGCTTCACCTGGGGCTGTTCCTGGTGGATATTTCCATGTCCAGCCTCACCAAGGGCTTTTTCCTGCGGGACATTTCCTCCTACAGCCACCGAAGGGAGAGAGGGAAGGAGGGAAAGAGAGAAATTACCGGGCTTCAGCTTCGAGGTATTGAACAAAGCCGTGCCCTTCCTCCGGGCCTGGTGACTGATGGTGCAGTCGGAGCTGCCCATCTGTTAGGATATAATCCTCACTGAAGGAACAAAGAGGGGCATTAAAAACCAAACCCTGCTCCATTTAAACACAGATTGGAGATTTATGAGCGTTTCACCGGCCCCTTGTTCCTCTGGTGATTGCCCATTCCGGGCGCTCTTTGTTTTCACAAACAACCGCCCATTCTCTCCGCGCCACCGCTTCAGAGGCAGGAAAAGGGACAGGTGCCAAAGCCAAAGTTATTTAAAGTGTCGTTCTAGCATCCCCTGGAAGGGACAGGAGGGACGGAGCCAGCCTGAGGCCACGGTGCCAGCACAGATGGGATCCACTCCCATGCCCTGGCACGGCCGCTCCTGCACTGGCATGACAGAGGCTGGCTCTGGGCACAGGGAAGGGCTGCCGTGGGGGATCCCATCCCTTCCCATGGATCCCATCCCATCCCAAAGATTTCATCCCATCCCATCCCATCCCATCCCATCCCATCCCATCCCATGGATTCCATCCCATGCCATGGATCCCATCCCATCCCATCCCATCCCATCCCATCCCATGGATTCCATCCCATCCCATGGATTCCATCCCATGCCATGGATCCCATCCCATCCCATCCCATCCCATCCCATCCCATCCCATCCCATCCCATCCCATCCCATCCCATCCCATCCCATCCCATCCCATCCTATCCTATCCCATCCTATCCTATCCCATGGATCCCATCCCATCCCATCCCATCCCATCCCATCCCATCCCATCCCATCCCATGGATCCCATGGATCCCATCCCATCCCATGGATCCCATCCCATTGCATGGATCCTATCCCATGGATCCCATCCCATCCCATGGATCCCATCTCCATCCCATCCCATCCCATCCCATCCCATCCCATGGATCCCATCCCACCCCCCCTGGGGCTGCTGGGGAATGCAAAGATTCCTCAGGGGACACTCTGACCTCACCCAGGGGTCCCGGGCAGTGCCCAGGGCCCTGCCAGGAGCAGGACAGGGAAGGAAGAGGCTGAGAGCGATGCGGGAGGGTGGCACCAGTGACTCAGCCACCCCCAGCCTGGCTGTGCCACCACAGCACTGCTCAAGAGCTTCTCCTCCTGGGTAAGACTGAACGAGGCCAGGGAAATGGCCTCATTCCCCATCATTCCCCCTCATTCCCCCTCCAGGAGGAGGAGGCAGAGCAGGGCAGCTGAAGCTCAGCTCCAAGGCATGAGCAGGATTCTCCCATGCTGGCAGCTGGAGGCAGAGACACAGCTCAGGGTCACGTCTGGCTTTGTCACTGATCTGCGGTCCCTCAGCTTCGCTTTCATCCTGTGTTTATCGTCCTTGTCCCTCCGGATTGGAGCATCTTTCACACCTGCTGAGAGCTCACGGCCTCCCCAGCACGGACAGCTCCAGTCTGAGGGAGTCTCCTCCCTTCAGTGGAATTGGTAACACAAATAAAAGGAGAATAAAGTGCAAGAACATTCTCTGGGGTGGTTTCCTCCCCATCCCCGGAGCCAGCAGCCTCAGGCAGAGCTCAGGGTGCTGCTGCAGGTCTGCCCTGTGCAGGCAGCCAGGAGCAGACAGAATTCCCAGTCCCAGGGAAGCAGCAGCACATGGCAGCCCAGCCTGATTCCGAGGGCACGCCAGGATACCGAGAACACACTCCTGCCTTCAGATGAGTTGGAAGTTAACCACAAACTGCTAAAAGCATTTGGGGGATGAAAGAGGCTCTGCTGCTGACTAATTGGTGCTCAGGAGCAGCCCAGCTTTGGGTGGTTTTGCCAGCGCTGCCGTGGGCATCCTTGCCCTGGCAGCTCCAAGCCGGGTTTGCTTGAAGCCCTGGTGCATTCGCAGGCCTGGCTGCTCCAGCCCTGCCCTCCCGCTGGGAGCTGAGAGCCCAGGGCTGATCCTGCGGCCACCTGTCAGGTCCCTGCCACGCAGAGCAATCGCTCCAGCTGCTGTGCCGGGAGCCAGTGCCTCTCCTGGCGCCCACAGCCGGCTCAGCCACGGCAGCTCCTGACGCTCCTGAGCCCCACGGACATGCCCAGCCCATCCTGGAGTGGCCGTGTCCCCTGTCCCCTGTCTGTCGTCCCCTGTCCCTGTCCCCATCCCCTGTCCTCTGTCCCCTGTCCCTATCCCCTGTCCCCTGTCCCCTGTCCCCTGTCCCTTGTTGCTGTCCGTGTCCCTTTCACTGTCCCTGTCCCTATCCCCTGTCCCTGTCCCTGTCCCTTGTCCCCTATCCCCTGTCCCTGTCCTGTCCCCTTCCCCTGTCCCCCCCAGTTCCCTGTCTCTGTCCCTTGCCCCCATCCTTGTCCCCTGTCCTTGTCCCTGTCCCTGTCCCCTGTTCCCTGCCCCTTGTCCCTTGTCTCTGTCCCCTGTCCCCTGTCCCCTGTCTGCTGTCTCCTGACCACTCTCCTTTGTCCCCTGTCCCCTCTCCCTGTCCCCTGTCCTCTGTCCCCTGTCCCTATCCCCCGTCCCTTGTTCCCTATCCCCTTCCCCTGTCCCCTGTCCCTTGTCTCCTGTCCCCTGCCCCCTGTCCTCTGTCCCCTGTCCCCTGTCCCCCTATCCTCTGTCCTCTGTCCCCTGTCCCCTGTCCCCCTATCCCCTGTCTTCTGTCCTCTGTCCCCTGTCCCTTGTCCCCGTCCCCTTCCCCGCTCCCACGGATCCATGGGGATGGATCAGGCGTCTCGGATCTCCGTTTTTCTCGAGTGCTGCTCGCACATCACCAAACGCATCCTCCCAGCAGAGCACTCCAGAGAGCCTTCGCAAGCCATTAACGTCGCCGGGCCCCCGCGGGGAGCGGGGACATTAAAGGGAACGAGCTCTGCGGCCGCACAAACCCCCGTTAATCTGGTGACACCGCGGATCGGTGTTTTCCAGCCGCTCCCGCTTCCCAGGGAGGTCTCCAGCACAAGGAGCTGAGCTTGCTCCGTCCTCAGAGCTCTTTCCACACTCCGGTTTTGCCAGGCTGGGGCTGATCGTTGATCCCCAGCCCTGCCCATCGCCTCCAGGCCATCTTCGGGGCCTGTGTCCGGCCCCGGAGGGCAGGCAGGACATCCCCATCGCTGGCACTCAGGAAGTCCAGCTGTGCTCCTGGACCTCAGCAAGACACCGGCTCCCATTGTCGGGAAAATGAACCCAGGAACAGCAGAGGTTTGTGTCCAAAAAGGAGACAGAGGAGTCCTTTTACTTTATTCCAGTAAAGGGAGAGGCCATGGGGCATCCCCTGGGATCTCTCACATTTTTGGAGGATGCAGCCTCCTTTTTATCCCAATTTCCCGGCCACATTTCCCTTCTCTCTTTCCCCATTTCTGAGGTACTTGAAAGGTTCAGACTTCCCAAAACACCTGATACCAGAGATTCCCCTCTGAAGTACAACCCTCCCTTTTAACTTTTAATTCTTATGGAATTTAGGGTTTTTTCCCCATTTCTGAAGTACTTGAGAAGTTCAGATTTCCCAGAACACCTGATACCAGAGATTCCCCTCTAACGTACAACCCTGCCTTTTCATTTTTAATTCTTACGGAATTTAGGGGTTTTTCTTCCCCATTGTTTTCTCTCCCAGTGCTGGTTTTATCTCCCAGCAGCCCCACAGCTTGTTCGTAAAGACAAATCCACTATTCCTCTCACCATTGACCCCACACCCTCAACTTCCCTCTTGGCTTTGGGATTTCATAAAGAACCAAGCAATTTGTCCAAGCAGCTGATGGGAAGAGTTGAACCTTCAGTTGAATCAGTTCCCCCAAGCCCCAGGCCATCCTTTCCTCCCCTAAATGCTCTGATTTCTGCTCTTCCTCCTTTCCTGGGGAGCTGCCCGGCAGGCAGGGGGTGATGCTGCCAGCGCAAACACCAATAATTACAGCATATTTACACCCCACAGCTCGCACTGAGCTGGATGAACTCATTTAAGTCAGCAGCAACGGGTCAAGCCAACAGCAACTTGTCTCCATCAGACCCTCGGCAGGGCCGGGGGAGCTGTGGGAGGAAGAAACCCTTTTATCCTAATTAAAGCACAACCTGGCAGAGCTCAGCTCCCACCTTTCCAACACCTTCCACCAAACTGCTTAATCACAGGCAAATGAGTTGCTGTAATTACAGCAGGAAGGGATTTATCTCGGGATGCAGAGGTGGAGAAGCACGACCTGCAGAGAAAGGCGGTGTCAGCAAAGAGGCTGCTGGACCTGCAGGGGGATCTCCGAGCCCCTAAATCCCTCCCTGATCCATTCCAGAGCCAGCAAACATCAGTTTCTGTGTGCTCAGACTCCAGGGATTGGCTCTGTGTGCTCTCTGGCACTAAACAGCTTCTCCAGGAGGGAGCAGGATCATCCCTGGGAAGGATCCATGCCAGGTGGGCACTCACCTGCTCCATGCTCAGGGGGTTTTGTTCCTGGCCGAGAATCAAACCCCAAATCTGTTTTTTCCTCTCAAGACAAATGAAGATGTTTTTCCAAGCTGGAATGGGGGTTTGACCACTGGAGTGATTTTATTTTTCCTGCAGCACTGCTCCCTCTCCCCTGGAACTTTACCTGCAAAGCTCTCCTGGGAACAAGGGACAGCCAGAATGGAGAGGAGAGAAGGGGGGTGCATGGAATGTAGGGATATTTCTTCCTTGTCACAGCTCTGTAACATCATGGGTGATGTTTTGAAGGCTCAGGCTGGACAGGGAAGCCACAGGAACCTTGTGGTTGTTGCACTGATGCAGAAACACCAAGATGTCACAGCCTGAGAGAGCCAGAGGGGCTGTGAGGGCACTGGAAAGGGGCCCTGCAGCAGCTCCCCCTCCTCTGCCCCCATCCCCTGCTCCTGCACGCAGCTGGAAAAAGGAATTCCTCAGCTTCACCGGGGTCTCATCTCAGCTACTGAGTTTAAGTCAATATTTATTTGCTGTGTATGGCAACTTCAGTCAGGGGCTCAGGAAAACAAACACTGCTCAGTGCCTGGGAAAGGCAGGGTTTGGCTCAGCACCATCTCCAGCAGCATCCTGGGGAAAGCTCTGGAGCTGGAGCTGCCCCTGGAAGGCTCTGGAGCACTGCCACTGTCACCAGCAGCCTGGGGACCTGCCTGGAGCCACCAAGATCTGCACAATGAGTGTTTTTCTGCCCAGGGCTGGCAAGGGAACCGAGCAGAAGGGGCTGCAGCCCCGGCCAGCCCAGTCTGATCGATGCTTCCCACATGCAAATAGGCAGCACGGCCTCTCTCTGAAAGCTCAGCAGGATTTTTCCATCTCCACGGGCTCTCCAAGGAAAACTGCACGGAATTCATTCACGACAGGCCATCACCGGCTCCATTTCCCAGAGCCTGGCTGCACGTCCCTCAAAATCAAGAGGAAAAACATTTCCCTCAAGCTCTGGGTGTGGAATTTAAGTGCGTGCAGAGCACTCAGAGCAAGGCAAGGAAAGGGCTGAAGGCTGCCCATGCTGCCCATCCAAGGCTGCCCCCAAAGTCCTGCCTGGCAATTGCTCGGGAGCTGCAGAGCACTGCTCACTTTCAGAGCGCATTTCCACAGCAGCACCCTGGCCTTTCCCAGCTCCTTGCCCTTCTTTGGCCAGAGATTCTTCCCTTCCCACAGCATTTCCCACCTGAGCAGGGTCCTGGCTGCACCCCCGGGGATCCCTGTGCTTGGCAATCCATGGGCTCGGTGGGAAGCAGCTCCAGCCTTCGGATTAAACAGGCAGGAACACGAATCAAAAAAAAAAAAAAAAAAAAAAAAAAAACCAAAAAAGACCAAAGACCAAAACTGCAACAATAACAACAACAAAAATCAGAAGCTTCTGTTACACCCAGAAGCAGCAGGTTCATGCACTTTTGGAAGCACTTCTGAAAGGCAGATTGGATCAATGCAGAGATGGAAAGCACGCAGGCAGCAGTCCCTTGTTTTATTCCACACAGACTCACATTAAAAAAAAAAAAAAAAAAAAAAAAAATCGCCTGAACCAAAAAAAAAAATTACAGTCAGAAAAGCAGAGCAGGAACAATGATTTTTTGATTTCCCATATTTTATTTTCCCCACCAGCGACTTCCAGATCAAACCCACTCACTTTCCAAGCTCCAGCGAGGGCTCTTTGCCCCCCCAGCTCAAGCTGAGCTCTTTGACTTCACAGCCCGACCCCAGCAGGAGCCTCCCACCCCAGAGCTGCGATGGCTCCGCGCCCGAACTGGGCAAAACCAGAAACCAAACCCCAGCCAGGTTCGTTTTGCTGGCCTGGGACAGTGCAGCACTCGGTGCTTTCCCCATCCATTCGCCCCCTCGGCGCTCAGAGCTGGCACCGGTGCGGGGCTCGGCGCGTTAATTAAAGGTTAATGAACGTGCTCAGAGCGCAGACATCAGTGCCCTCTACTGGGACCAGTCAGGAGCTCTGCGGGGAGCGCCGGGCGCCCGGCGTGGGTGGATGTGCCTGGCGGGGGAAGCCCCGCTGGGTGCGGGAGAGGCGCGGTACCCCTGGGTGAGTGCTCCTCGCACAGGATCTTCCATCCCCATCCCCATCCCCATCCCCATTCCTGTCCCAAACCCCATCCCCACCCCTGTCCTCATCCCTGTCTCCATCCTCATCCCACTGGGTGAGTGCTCCTCTCGTAGGCTCTTCCATCCCCATCCTCATACCCTTCCCCATTCCATTCCATCCCATCCCACCCCCATCCCCACCCCTGTCCTCATCCCTGTCTCCATCCTCATCCCACTGGGTGAGTGCTCCTCTTGCAGGCTCTTCCATCCCCAACCCCATCCTCATCCCCGTTCCTGTCCCCATTCCCGCCCCCATTCCTGTTCCAAAACCCATCTCCACCTCTGTCCTCATCCCTGTCCCCATCCTATTCCCATTCCCATCCCCATCCCATCCCATCCCATCCCATCCCATCCCATCCCATCCCATCCCATCCCATCCCATCCCATCCCATCCCATCCCATCCCATCCCATCCCATCCCATCCTATCCCATAGATCCCATCCCATAGATCCCATCCCCATTCCCATTCCCCATCCCCATGCCTGGCTCTGCTGCCCTGCAGGGCTCCCCCAGCCCCAGCACTCCATGTCCCAGCCCCCGGGGTGGTGGCATTGTCCCTCAGGGAGCACCGGACAGCACGGGCAGGAGCTGTCCCCTGTCCCCAAGCCGGGCTCCTCCAGCGCTGGGAGCTGGATCGGCTCTGACAGCGCTGGAGAGAAGCAAATCCCCAGGGCAGGGAGGGAAGGGGGAAGGTGGGCTTTACAATTGCTAAAACCACTCTCAGTTTGACTGCATTAGCTTTGCCTTAGGCTCCAAAACACGACGAAAGCCAAGCAGAGAGGGGGGGAAAGGGACTGGGGGGAGAGTGGGGATGGCAACGAAGGAGAAAGCTGTAATTGCAATTGCTGGAATTCACTTTTAATGCTGGCTGCTGAATACAGTAAACACACTCTCAAGTCCAGGGAATAAGCATTGATTTTTTTTTTTTTTTTGCAAGTGTTCCAGTGAAAAGCTTCAAATCAATCCTGTTCTGTCAGACACTTTTTTGCCTCTTGGCCTCCAATTACTCACTGCCCACATCCACCCTTCCCAGATCTCACCTTCGCCAGGCACACCTGATGCTGAAGGAGCACTGTTTGATCCAGAATCCCACCAGTGCTCAGCCAGTGGGGCCAGGGAGGAACTCACAACCCCAGCACAGGAAGGACTTTGCCTGCAAAGCTCTCCTGGGAACAAGGGACAGCCAGAATGAAGAGGAGAGAAGGGGGGTGCATGGAATGTGGGGATATTTCTTCCTTGTCACAGCTCTGTAACATCATGGGTGATGGTTTGAGGGCTCAGGCTGAAGGTCTGGGCTGGACAGGGAAGCCACAGGAACCTTTTTGGTTGTTGTATTGATGCAGAAACACCAAGGAGTTGTTCAATCCCAGTGGGGACCTCTTCTCCCACCTGCCTCCCAGCCACCCCTCCAGTCCTCCAGGACCAGGCACCTTCCCAAAGTTCCATTTTCCAGCTATGGCTGAGCCAAGGCAAAAAGCTGGGTTTTCATCCCAAGCAGGATTTGCAGGTTGCTGGTGATGTTTGGTCCCTGCCAGGTTTCCCAGAGGCAGGAGCTAAGGGGAATGGGCTCTGTGTGAGATCCCAGGAGTCCCACCAGCTGCTCAGTCCCTGCTGGAAAGCTTCAAGGCAAGGCAGAAAATGTCACTGAGGCTCTTCTGTACCCTCTGCAGGGGGACAGCGTCTGCTGAGCTTTGATTGTCCCCCTGTGACTGGTGAGGGGAGGGAAGTTTTTGTCAGGGTTTTGATGCTTCCCAGGGCTCTACCCCCTGGATGGCAGCATTTCATTCATCTGCTCCATGAGCAGAGGGAGGAATATTGGCCAGGAGTCTGGACTGTGGACAAAGCAGGTCCTGTTGTCACACAGAGAGGGAGCACAGTCTTCTATAAACTCAAGGTTTGCTCAATGATCTTGGAGGTCCTTTTCAGCCCTTTTTGTGACGATGAGGCAAAGCTGATTCTTTGTCAAGTTTTGATTTCAGGCGAGGCTTAAACAACTTCTCTGCTCCTGTGGGAGAGGGAAGCTCCAGCTGCCCATACCCGTGACAGAATCCCACACTGTGGAAGCACAGTGGGACAGGGCTGTGCCAGGAAATGCCACCCACGAGGGGGACAGAGCTGTCCTGGTCAAACACATCCTGCCAGGGAGCCAGAGCTGACATTTCTTAGATAAAACTTTCTCCAAAGCAGACACAGATGGAAGCAGACACATCCCACAGCTCCTGCCACACATTCTCCCTTTTCCTCCCCGTTTCCCCCACATGGATCAAGACCTCCTGGCACAGAGGATTTGCTCTCATTCCCAACACCCAGCACAAGGAAGAGTTACCACTGCAATGACATGACCTTCAGCTGCTCACAGCCCAGACACTTCCTTCTGACAGCTCCCACATTCACCCTCAAATTATATGTACTGTATATGACTGTTAAGAATAATCACAGTATTTGCAGTGGTGTGTTAGGCACCAAATTATGTATAGGCAAAGCGATTAGAGAGCAGAACAAAGTGGTTGTTCATGCAGCTAATGGCCAAAGCACCACTATTTTCCATCAAGACAATTTGCAGCCAGCGTAGCATCTTCTCACTCCCCAGCCAGGAGCAGCTTTGCATGAAATCTTCAAAAACAACTCTTGTTATCACAAGTCTCAACAGCAGAGCTCGGAGGGGGTTGTAACAGCCTTGATAGTCTTTAATTCTTCTCACCCCACCGCCTTTCCCTCCTGTCCCCAGCGCCTTCCTCTGGGAGATGTGGCTGAACGTTGTCGCAGCCAAGTTGTGTATCCAGCACTTAATGGCATTAAAACTTCTGCTGACTCCCATCTTTAGATAAAAACCTGCTCTTTAGGTTTGTTTACTAAAAATCAAAATCAATAACCATCTCAGCTCGCTGTCCTACAAGCCTTCAGTCTCAGCCAAGCATCCGGAGCCCTGGGGATGCCAGAATATGTTCAAACCATACACAAAATCCATGCCCTCCACTGTCACCAAAGTCTTTCTGTGGGTAAAACGTCCTGGTCCAGGCTCCTTCCTGATGTCCTCCCTCCTTTTTTCCATGGGTCTTGTCCAAAAAGCCAAGCACCTGCTTTATAAAGCCTGTCCAAGCCTAGAAGGAACTCTCCTGTGCCAGGCCCTTGGAAAGAGATCCAACACAGCAATTACTCCAGCCAGACCAACAGGGAGATTATTTTATGGCAGATTGTCCCACGGGGTAGGAAAGGAAACACCAGAACTTCTAGGGAGAAGAGGAATCTCAGGCTGGGGCTGCTGAGAACCTCGGGCTGAGGGCAGGGAAGATGCAGGAGCTGCAGGGAAGGAAGAGATGAGGCTTTGGGAGTGGGAGAACAGGAATGCTGGTGCCCTTGAAAGCTCTGGCTCCAAGGTTGATGGAGCTGCCAGGAGGTACAGCATGTTCCCTCCTATTGATCTATCAATGTCTGCTCTCCAGAGGAGGGATTACTCACTTCTGATAACACAGCAAGGTTGCCTCTGATGAAAATCAATGGCTCTGACCAGCCAGCCTACGTTTAATTACATCACGCTGTAAATCCGGCGGGAGCAGAGCGGGGACATTCTCCACCACCTCCTCTGCCTCGTGCTCCTCTCCCCAGTTCTGCACCAGTATCTTCCTGGGATTATCAAGATAAATGGCCTTGATGGGCAGAGTTTTGCTGTCTGTTCTGCAGCCAAGGAAAAGACACGGGGGTTTCTCCATCACCTTGGCCCGCAGCTGGCAAAGCTGGCCAGGAGGAGAAGGACACCAGGGATGTGCGGGCACATTCCTGGCAATTAGCTTTGTGGGAAGGAGGATTGGATTAAGACTGAGTGCGAGATCAGGCAGCTTTTTACCAGCTAAATAAGCAACAAGCAGTTTGAGAGAGATTTCTCCCCCTGTTTACAAGGCCAACCAAGGCCAGGTTAATTAATCTCTCTTTCCAGCTGCCCTTCTCACTAGGGCTTGTTCTTCACTTTGAGCAAAACACCCGAGACAGCTGCTCAGATCTCTCACATTGCAGGGTGATGAAAACAAAGGCACAGATGAAAATTGCTTTAGAGCTTAGCCTCTCACAGAAAACAAACGTGCCCGTGCTGTAATTAGGACTAAGCACGCGGAAAAAAAGCACCAGATCTTTGACCGGTGCTTAACCAGGGATAGTAAATAAAAATAACAACAATCCCTTCCCACACACACAGAGCACACACAGAGGCACTAAACCAGGCAGGCCTGTTCTCCCGGAGCTCACAAAAGAGGGAGGTTCAGTCTCTTGATCGCGGCACAAAGGCAGATCCCAGGCACAGGCTCTGTGCTTGCTAAACCCGGCAGCGAGGCCCTATCAAAACAAGGCATTCAAACACACTCTGCTGCCCCTGGGGAGGGTTTATAGCGGCACAGACAGCAGCCAGCAGAGCTTCATGAATGGCTCTGAGCTGCTCAGCCAAGGCTGCAGTGCAGAACATCATCTGAAGCTATGGCACAGCCCCTGCCACGCTCCCAGCCAGCAGCTGGACATGCCAGCACTGCCATTTGGAACTGCCCTGCTGCCTCCTCCTCCTCCTCTTCCTCCTCCCCCAGCCGTGGTTTAAGGCATTTAGGGGCAGAGATAAATTCTCCCGTGTTTGTTTTAATGAAGAGGTCCCCACAATGTTTCCTTTCCCTCACCATTAGAGCTGTGAGGCCTCAGCCAGCTCTCCCCACACAAACACCCTCCATCCTCAGCTCACCCCAGCTCCTTTCCCAGCACTCACGCAGCAAACAGAAGGCAAAGGCACAGCAGGCACCAGCAGCAGACACTTCCACAGCCCTGCAGCCAGCCACGAGCTAAACCCAGGGGCTGCGGTGCTTTAACACAGCTGGCAAACAGCTGTGTGTGGGTCTCCTGTCTGGGGAGGGCTGAAACTCCCCCAGTTTATTGGGGTTTGGGTAATGGGGTAGCAAGATCTGTCTGGCTGTCCAGAAATCTCAGTCAGCGCCAGGCTTTGCCCTGTCCCAGGAAAACATCTCTGATCTCACCAACCCCACGGACAGCAGCCACAAAAGGCCCAAAAAAACAGCTCAGAAAGTGCAAGAGCTCTCCTGGCTCAGCTGCCTGACTGTGGGAGAGCCTGCAGGTCCAGCAGGGCTGGCTGAGCATCCCTCACTAGAGATGTCTCCCTTCCTCCTCTGTCAAGGTCTCCTCTCTGCCAGCCGGGCACGGCTCTGCAGCCAGGCTTGGAGCAGGAGGCGGGTGCCAAAGCCTTGAGTCACCGGGCTCAGAGCCCTGCCAGGGCCTGGCACGTCCCTGAGAGCTGGGGATGCAGGGAAGGAGCAGTCTCCATGTGTGCTCGCTGCTCCTCAGCATCCAGACGTCATCTCCAGCCCACTTGCTAAGGCTGACGCGTTCCAGGGAGGAATCAGACACCCTTAGGAACAGCTCTTCCTCCTCAGCAAGGGTGTCCTGAAGGAATTGCCAGAAATATGGTTTTCTTTGGGTTTTTCTGAAGGCTCTTCTGGCAAAAGGACAGGCTGCAGCTCCAGGGAGAGGGGCTCTGGAGCCAGGCGTTCATCCTACAAACACGGGGGCAAAGGGGTGCCTGGTCAGGAGTTGTCAGCAGATCTGAGTTGGAAGGATTGTGGCAGGGATTCTCTGGAGAGAGCTCTCTAAGAAAAAAGACAGGAGAGGGAAAAACACCCTTAATTTCTAGATTATCTTATTTCTCAGCCCTTTGCTATCAATTGCTTTGAGATGTGGCCGTGGATATCAGCAGACAGCTTGCGCTCCTTGTCCCTGGCTGTGGAACAACTCTAAACCAGGGAAACTGCTCCTGGCCCAGTGACCTCGGAGATCAACTCCCCTTTCTCTGCTGTCAACAGAAAGACTGGGCTGAGTTACCCACAGCACATTCCCAAGATTCCTTCCTCAATTGTGGCTCAAATTGGCTAATGCATTAGGAGATTACAGGGTGGAAAGGGCAGGGGAGATGGACGGAATGCAATCACCAGGGCCTCATTTCTCCTGGAAGCTCTATTAATGGACAAGGAGCCTTTTGGCACACAGATAAACCCCAGGCAGAGGGTAGCAGTGAGGAAGACAGAAGGAAAATGCCTGCAGGGATTGATGCTTTCCTGTTCCACTGGCACCTTGTCCCAGGCCTTCCCTGCATCAGCATTCAGGGGACAGTTCCCTGTCACACACAGCAGCAGCTGACCGCTAATTAATCCCAACACCAGCACTGCCCAACCTTTCCCACTCCTCCCACGTTAATTTATTTAATTTATTGCTGTATTACTGCCAGACCCATGAGTTAACTTCTCTCCAAGCAACTGCAAAGGGGAAAGATCTGGAAGTTATCCCAGGGCCGTGTAAGACAGGAAATCATTTCCCACATCAGGTCCTGAGGCTCGTTTTGATCATGTAAACACACACAAATCAATTGGCTGCAGGATGGATGCCAGAGGTGGGAGACAGGTATTCCAGGGAGCCACAGCCACGGCTGCTGGAGCCTCTGCTCTGGGAAGAGCATCCCTTCTCCCGGCTGACTTTGATGGAGGGATGCCAGCTGGCATCAGGGAAGATTTATCCCTTGTCACACAGCTCCTCTGCAGAGCTCAACAGCAGCAGCGCTGGGAACGCTCAGGCCCAGGAGCAAAGTCTCGTTAAGTGGATTCAGCAGACCTGGGCCAGCTCTCAGCTCCAGGAGCCTCTGGCCCGGCCTGGCGTGGCCCAGAGCGTGGCACGGCTCAGTCTGACTGGATTTAGTTCAGAGCTGCACGCTCACACCCTCCGCCACGCCGTTCCCTTCCTCTGAGCCCTTCCAGCCCAGCTTGTTAAGCCTCATCACAAACTGTAAAGCTCAACCCTGAGTTCCAGCACCGCCCCGAGCTCGCCACCCAAGCGTTGGGAGATCTCTGCAGGACTCCAGCAAATCATTTAATCCCTGTTCCTCGATCCCTCCAAGGGATCCTTCCTCCTCCTCCTCCTCCTCTGTTTCCCAATCCCCAGGATAAAAACCAACGCCAGATTTAGTGCCTGGCACTGGGGGTCCTCAGCCATGCAGATGGAGCCCAGCCATCAATGCCTTAGGATTTTAGCTTTTCTATTTTTCATGTATTTGTAATCCTGTAATTCTTTAGCGTGTAACTCTAAACTCCATGTACAGTGTCAGCTGCTGCTTTCCCATTTTGACAAAACAATTTCTCTCCAGGCCTGGAATCAAGAACACCTCACTGCCTCAGGCCAGAGAGACGGAAACAAAAGTGAGTTGGGGGAAGCAAACTTCAGGTTTAATGACTCCATTACCTGAAGCTGTAATTGGAAGATTAACCCTCAATATGCAAATGGCCCAAATCTATAAAAGTGTGAAAACCTGTGACCTCTGGTCTATTTTTTTGGGTGCAGCAGCCCCCGGGGGGCTTTGTCTGCCCTAAATGTATAATAATAATAATAATAATATATATATATATACATATATACATATACATATATATATAATTATATATATAATATATATATATAAAATTATATTATATTTATATATATATATATATATATATATATATATATATATATATATATATATATAATTAAGTCCACTTAATGAGACTTTGCTCCTGGGCCTGAGTGTTCCCAGCACTGCTGTTGAGCTCCACAGAGGAGCTGTGTGACAAGGGATAAACAGATAGATAGATAGATAGATAGATAGATAGATAGATAGATAGATAGATAGATAGATAGAGAGATATAGAAATAATAATTTTATATAATAATTATTATAAATGAATAATTAATAATGAATAACGAATAATGAATAATACATATAATAACTATAACAATAAATATTATAATAATTAGAAAATAATTATGATAATATAAAATAATGATAATAAATTAGCAATGTAATAATGAAAATAATATAATAAACATTAAAATAAACATTAAATTTTAAAATTAAAATTAAAATTAAAAATTAAAATTAAAATTAAAAAAATTAAAATTAAAATTTAAATTAAAAATACAAAAAAATTAATATAATAATAAATAACTATAACTATAATTAAAATATAAAATAAAATTAAAATAAAAAAATATAAATATAAATATAAATATAAATATAAAATAAATATAAATATAAATATAAATATAAATATAAAATAAATAAATAAAAATAAAATAAAAAATAAAATAAAAATAAAATAAAATAAAATAAAATAAAATAAAATAAAATTAAAAAAAAAAATATTAAATAAAATAAAATAAAAATTTTATTAATTAAATAAAATATAATAAAATAATTTAAAATATATTAAAGGCATCCTTTTTATTCTGGAGATGCCGGCGCTGTCCCTGAGCGCGGCTCCCCCGGGGAGGATCCGCTCCGCTCCCGGCGCTGTCCCTGAGCGCGGCTCCCGGGAGCGCGCACACCGCACGTGCTGCCGCCGCACGCGGCGCTGACCCCGCCGCTTATCGCCTTCCCCCGGCTCATCACACCTCGGCAGCTTTGTGCCAGCGAGACAGGAGCGCCGCGAACCCATCTGGAGCAGGGCTCCGAGAGCAGGGAGCGGAGATAAACACGGGCCCCGCTTTGTCGGGGGCTCCTTATCTGCCCGGGGCTCTGTGCGGGCAGGGCAGGAGCCCGCAGATATCTCAGCAGGCCACTCGGGCTCTGTTCTGGCAGCTTTGCAGGAGGAGGAGGTTTTTGTTCCCAGGAGAAAAGGCAGGTGTGCAGCAGCAGCATGAGTGGGGTCAGCAGAAGGAACAGAAGGATTTGGGGGGTGACGTTACATCCTCAGCCTTCAGGGACGTGTGGGAACAAGGGGAGATTCTCCTTGCCCTGGAGACCCCAAGGGGAGCATCCCTGAGGGGATGGTGCAGGGGCAGCAAGGCTGGGCACAAGGGGACAATCCCTGAGGGGATGGTGCTGGGGCAGCAAGGCTGGGCACAAAGAGACAACCCCTGAGGGGATGCTGGAGGGGCAGCAAGGCTGGGCACAGCAGTTTGGCTGTGGCTGCTGAGCAGAGGGGGCAGGAGCAGGTCCCTGTCACCCACAGGACACAAGGCTGGCCTGTGGCAACTCCCTCCCCACTGCCAAACCAGCTCCGGTGCCAGCGTGGATCAATCCATGGAAATGAGCTCCAAGATGGGCACACAGTTAGAATATGCTTAGAGATGCAGTTTAAGGAAATCAAGGCATCCTGGAGGCCTAGGCAAGCCTCCCTGCAGAGAAAACACCAATGTGGTGTAAAACAGATTTTTCCTTTTATTTTGGACCCCCTCGGGCTGAGGTGAGGGCAGGTGGGCACTGCCCCACACTGGCATCACCACCACAGCCTCAACCTGCAGGTGAGCTCCCCTTCCTTGTCAACAGAGCATGCAGGAGTGTTTCTAATTAAAAAAACCTCAGAAAGCCACTTCAGAAAGAAATAATTTAAAGAAAAAAAAAAAACAATTAGGAAAAAAACCCCGACCATATCTCAATTGCAAAGTTCCTGCCTGAGCGTTTCATTTCCATTTTGCACCACAATAGGAAGAGAGCAAACAATGGCTGAGAGGAAGCAGCCTGATTGTGGGGAGGCAAAGTGCCACCAGGCTCGATTTTCATCAAACGTGGGTGAAGTCGATTTTAAAAAAATTTAAATATATATATATAAGATATATTTATTCAAATCTGAGCACTGATTGGTTTGACCACAACCTCCCAAAATACTCACTTCCTTATTAAACCAGGACAATTATAAATTATATATATTATAAATTATATGTATTATAAATTATATGTATTATAAATTATATTATATATATGTATTATTTTATATATATGTTTTTATATATGTATGTATGTATGTATGTATGTATGTATGCATGAATGTATATATAAAATATATAAATATTTTCTCACTTCATTATCTCCCCCCGCCCCCAAATAACCCCAACCCTTCAGGACAGCTCATTGCAGCTCCTTCCCAGCCCTGCTGCCCTCACCCACAGCCTCAGACCTGCTCAGGCTTCTTCTCTCCCACCTTCCTCCCCAGACTGGGAGGTTTGGGAAGGAAAGGGACATTCCAGGGCCACCATTCCCGGTGCCACCAAAGTGTCACTTCTGCTAGCGGGGAAGAGCTCATCCCACCCAAAGAGAAGGAGAAGGAAGAAAATTCCGCCAGCATCACTTCCAGGAGGGCCGTGAGGGCCTCCCTTGGCAGCAGGGCACCTGTTCAGGGTGACAGCTCCGGGTGACAGCGATGGAGGGGAGCCACCACCGCGGCATCCAGCGTTCCCATGGCGACGGGCGCTGGGTACCGCCAGTGAAACACTCCATTCGCTTATTGATTGAGCCGCCGTCAAATTCAATCACAAGTGAAAATGGATTTTTTAATGCGACTATTAGCTGCTTTTGAAAGGCAAATTGAGTTCAGTTATACCGAGTCAGCCATCAAAAAACAATTTGCCGTCAGCCAGACGGGCCGGAGAGGAGCGCGGCCGGGAGCAGCGGCTGCGCGCCCAAGGGTCGGGAGATCCGACACGGGAACCATGGGGAAATCCGGCTTTTCCTCCCCAAAAATGCCCTGGATGAGGAAGGTGAGGCAGGTGAGGGGCTGGCATGGACACGGCTGCTTGTGGGATCCATGGCTGGAAAGGAGCTGGAAAGGACCAGGGGGAGAAAGAGGAGAAATTCAAGGAGAAATTTTAATGGGGTTCATCCCAAAAACCCAAGCAGGGCTTATGGGCAAGAACAATAGGTGCTTTCCCAAATTTTGGGGTGCACAAGGGGAGCCAAGAGAGAAGGACACACGAGCCACGGTGCTGTGGTGAGGCCCAGGCAGTGTCACCCCCTCCCTGTGCCACCCCACAGCCACCACAAGCCAACCAAGCTCATTTCCTTCCAGCCGCTGGAAAATAAGATTTTTCCCTCGCTGATTAGGGATGCGGATTCTCATTACTGTGTTAAGTGAGGATCAATATCGCGGCCAAGTCTGAAATCAGCCCTGTCTGGTGAGGTGCTGAGCACACCAGTTTCCCCAGTTTGGGGTTGAGTATCATCTCTGGCAGGCATTCACAGCATTGCTCCGGGATGGAAGAAGGAGGTGGGACAGGACAGAGCAATTTTTAACTTTATCTGAATTTGAAGTTCAGATAAAACTCTGCCAGATACGGGAGGACTTGCTTGTACACACATATTTATAAATAAAACCCTCTATATATTAAAAAATCCATATAAAAATAAATGCATTTTCCCCACACAGAGCTCTGGGATTATAATAGAGCCCTTTAATTAAAAACCCATCGTTTTCACCCCCCCCCGAGAACCCTCCAATAAATAATTAAAAATCCAGCTTCACTTTGGGGTGCCACCTTTCCCAATCCTCCTCTCAATCCCATGAATAAACTCACAGGCCTTATTAAACACTTGCAGGAGCAGTCCAGGAATTTCTATAGCAGCATAATCCAAAGATCTGCTTTCAAAGAGCCTCTGCTTCCCGCAAAGCTCCAGCCTTGGCTAATGAGAGCTTAACCACATGTTTGTGGTGGATGAAATAGTATCATTTTGCAATTATTATCATTCAAACATTATTTATTTAACCCGCAGCCACATTATATTGACTGCAGAATTGCTGTCATTTTTACTTTTGATGGCTCTCTCATTGAGCTGAGTGTGAGGAATTGTGTTCCGTGTTCCCAGCGTGGGGGAGGCTTCCCCTGCTCCCTCAGCCTCTCTCCAGACAGGTCCAACTCTCTGCCCCAGAGCTGCTGGTGTTTGGTACCAGAATCCCCAAAAAATGGGCATTTTCCCATCTTTTCCCCTGCTTCACCTTCCCTCGCTGGTCATATTTGGGGAATTAATCCATTCTGACCACCAACACGAAGCCCTGCGCACCAAAGATTTCCAGGTAAGGACAGAAGGTGGATTTGGTGTCACCTTGTAACCCCACAGCAGCTCTGAAAGGCTCCTTTGTAAGAGCTAGAGAGGGAAGGCAGCAGCTGAGGAGCTCTGTGCATCCCAAAAAGTTCCAAATGTGGGGATAACAGACAGCCTTGGGCTCAAAACCCTTTTCTCCAAGGAAGCAGCAGGATGAGCCCCAGCCAGCATCCCTGGGGTTTGCAGCAAAATAAACACCAAGGGGTGCACAGCTCAAGATCTGAATGTCAGCAGGGTAAAAAAAAAAAAGTCTGGCCTCCCTCTCCCTCCTGGCCCTGGTTCTTCTCTCACACGTCACTCTCCCAAAGCCTTGCAAGATGTATTCACACAACAGGAAATCCAACATTCCCCTTCGCCTTCTTCTTTCTTCCTCTCCTTTAATTTTCCCCAAATGTAAATGAGGAAGTCATCTCTCCTCCGGTGATGAAACATCTGCCTGGAGAAGCTTGCAGTGCAATGCAACATATTCTGATCACTGCTCCATCTAATTACAGAGAAGAGAAGAGAAAAATCACAAAGCGGGGTTTGGGACTTTTTATTTTTTCCCCCAAAACACAAGGCATCTGAAAAATAATAGAAAAAACAGCAGCACTGACAATGAGAGCAGAAGCAGCTTCCCCATCAGCCTTGAAAAACAGCACTGGAATACAGAGCCTGCTTGGGAGGAGAGGGATCTCAGGGTGAGATAGGGAAAGATTAATTGCTGGTGCCAAGGACACGTGGGAATGGAATTGGAATCTCAGAATCCTCAAAGCCAGAGGCTGCTCCAGCCAGGCCACAGGGATCTGGCTGCACATCCATCCCTTGGGGCTCACCAGCTGCCTCACACCTACTCCAGAGCCCAGGGGAAGGAGGGACACGGGGGAAGAGCCTCAAAGAGCAACTGATGCTCATCAGGACCCACAAAACATTTGATGTTCAGGAGCCAGGATGCAGAGGGAGAGAGGCTGAAGCTCCAAACTGGGGTGCAGTGGCTCAGCCAAGACAGGACCAACCATTCTTCTCTAAGAGCAAGCCCAGGTTCTTCCAGGGGAGCTCTGGAGATGCTCAGACACAGCTTCGACCTGGCAGCAGCGGGGACAGAGCCCTCGCCTTGGCCTCGGCTCCTGAAGTGACAGCGGGAGAGGTCTCAAAGGCACAGCAGGCAGCACCACCCACACCCCTCGGCGTTCCAGAGGGGCTGATTGCTTCCCTTGTTTATCTCAGAAAAAACTCCACCGTGAAGCGCTGGTGGGGCCCAGCCTCCAGCCGCTCGAGGATGTTGTTCACCGCGGGAAACGGAGCGTTCAGGAGCTCCAAATAAAACCCTAATCATAATCGTTGCTGTTTCCCTGTCTTGCTCCTCAAGCTCCAAGGGAGTCCATGGCTAAGCAGCAGCAAACAGCACCTCTAACGAGACCTTGCATGGCAAAGAACCAAGCCCAGCTCCAGGGGAGCCTGTTCAGCAGCCTCACTGGAGGAACACTGACAGCTTGTTTATAGCAGCTTACAGAAAGGCAGTGCAAAACAAACAGGGGGCTACCTGCCTTCCACCCCTCTCCCACCTGGATTTCCAAGGGAAAACTTGATTTCCTTTCTGAACGTTTCAAGTTTCCAGAAGAGGAAAACAAAACGCTGCCTGTGAAGAATGGCGTTTGGCAGCTGCTGGGGACAGGTACGGCACTTCAAGCCGTGGGAAACCGGCCCAAAACGTTCAGGAAACAAAAAAAGCTGATGGGAAGGATGCCCACAGGCAGGCAGGGGGGTCCCAAGCCCCCGTTTTTATTCACAGAGATTTGTCAGCAGCGTTCTGCTGGCAAACAGGCCCCCGTCCGTCCTGCCTGCCAGCTCTGCCCCAAAACCGCTCCAAGGATTGTCCTCGCCGTTTGTTATCCTGCCTGAGCACAGACACACACAAGTGAGCAGCAGGTGCCTGTCTGCAGCCAACAGAGCACAGTGGTTTAATCCAAGTCCATCTGCACGTGGAGAACAGGGGGGGAAGAGCTGGAGCCTGCAGAACTCATCACTACCGCCAGGAAAACAAATGGATCCACTTCAAAATCCTGCCTGCCACAGACACCCCGAGCTGCTCCTGAAAGGTCACATCTCTCCTCCTTGTGGGTTTAATCCAAGTCTTGGCTGTCAGGGAGAGAGAAAAACACAGGCCTGGGGCTCTCCAAGATGGAATTAGAGCTCAGAATTCTCCCCTGTGGGCACAGGCACGTGTGCTTGGAGGGAGTGCTGTTGTCACCTTGGCGGGGCGCCGTGTGCTCCCTCCGCGGGTACAGCTGGTGCTGACAAGGTCAGCAGCAAGAGGAGAACTCACCCTGGGCTAGCGGCAGGCAGAGAGTTGGGAGATTAGTCACCATGCAGAGAGATCCACGTTTCCTGGGAAATAAACCAGCTGACAAGAGGTGGAGGACAGGAGAGATGCAGGACTCCGTGCTGGAATTCAGTCCCTGGCTCTGCCCCAAATCCACACAGGCTCTGCCTCCCTCTCTGCGTGTCCTGATTCACCTCCAGCTCCTCTGGGGCACCCGAAGCTCTCTGGGCTTTGCCAAGGGCGAGTTCTTGCAAGCACAACCAAAATCTCCCCAGGGCCAAAGGGAGAAGTGGCCCTAACCCCAGCCAGGACAGGCAGAGAGGGAGATGTTTCTGATACCTCCCCTGATATTTCTGCTCTATCCCAGGACACGGGAGTGCTCCCAAACGGATCTGCCAGTCTATTTGGAGCACCAATGTTTGCCTAAGCAAATAGCTCGGAAAGCTCCACAAATAGCAGGAGGGCTGGTTAATTGGGAAGAAGGCAGAGAACCACAGAGGAAAACACATGCGGGCAGCACCAGAGGCAGGGAAGAGCACGGCTGAGGGGATCTGGCCACCCCAAGGGCACGTTTGCCCTCCATCCATTGTTGTCTCGGTCCCAGCACCGCTGTCAACAACACTTTCTGCATATGCAAATAGGACCATACTCCCGCAATTACACGGCAATCAGAGGCAAATTACATTCTTGCTGTTTACTTTCAGTGTCCTTAATTAATCCGGTTATTAGACGATTAATGAAGCTTGTTTGGTGAAAAACTCATAGCATTTACAGCGTGAGCTCACGCGTGCAGCCGGCTGGCATCTCCGGCACGTGGGGCTGGGGGCAGCGCCTGTCCCCAAGGCCAGCAGAGCAGGGTGACAGCGACACCGGCTCGGGAGGGGGCTCAGGGTTGGCTTTTCCAGCTGTGCCTCCTCTCAGTCCTCTCCAGGAGCTCCGGCCTGCAGCTCCAGCCGAGCATCCCTTCCCATCTCCCTGTCTGGAGACACAGCCCGTGCATCCCTGCTCCTCTCCAAAGGCAGCAGGGCCCACGCCCGCAGCTCCCACCGCTCTGGAAGCTGCTGGAGAAGGTTCCCAGATCCCTGCGGCTGCTGGACCCCCTCCATCCCTGTCCTCAGCCGGCCCCCAAGGCACCCTGCCCTCCCCAAAGGTCACCGCAGCTCGTGTTTGGTTAAGCTGCCGATAATGAAGTGGCATGTTCATCTAATGATCAAATTGCTGCACCACGAGCATGAAAGGCTGAGGAGAACTAATTAAGAAGCTCATTTGCATACTCCACCGTTTCCGGTGCACGTATGGGGTTCCCATAGCAACCAGTACAAAAGCTGGTGATGGTGTGTGGATTTTAGGGGGGTTTGAAGTGCTGTTCCTTCCCTTTGTCATCCCCTGCAGATCACAAAGGCTCTGCCATGAAGGTGCGGTGACAGCGGGCTGGGGAGGGGCATTTCTGCACACCAAGGGTGGGGGACAAACGAGCTGCGAGCATGGCAGGGGCTGAGCCCGCTCCCAGTGCCACCAGCTCAGGTACCCGAGAGGAGAGCAGGGATTTGGGGGCTGAGGAGAAATCCCTGGCCTGGAACTGCTCTACCCAAAACTTTCCCGAGTCACTTTGGCCTCAGCTCGGTGAGGAGGCTCCCGAGGGAAGTTTTGCAGGGGACTGCAGCAAATCCCGCAGCATCCCAGAGCCCTGAGGGGGAATTGGCTGCAGCGAGCTGGGGGTGACACCTGCAGCACCCCAGGGACGTGGGGACACTGCAGGATGGGAGCCCAAATGCTGCACCCCGGTGTGGGAAGGGGAATCCAGGGCTGGCCAGGTGAGGGTGGCAGCTCCGGTCCCAGCTCCGGTCCCGCAGTGCGGCGCAGTCCAGCCCCGGCTCCTTCCATCATGTCACTTTTCCTAAGCACCGAGATTTCTTTTCTGCTTTGTATTTCTGGCAAGAAACCTTTGCATTTAGATAAGGAATAAAGCCTGGAATCAGATCTGAACTCTGCAGCAGAGATCAACATTTTAATGAATTAAATATATTCCAAACTAAATGTAACCTCTTAGCGCTCGCATTTTCGAGTGAGACTAACTTAAAGAAAAAGCCAACAATCCAACTCATTCCAGCTCTCCCCGGCTGTGAACTGGCCACAGGCCAATCAATTATCTCGAATTTATTCGTTATTCAACTTCCCTCCGACAGCCAATTTCCAGGCTGTGAATTGCAGGTGAGCGGCTCCTGCGGCCGCGGCTGCACTCTCCTGCCAGCCCCATTTGCAGGCACTGGTTCCACTGGTTTCACTGGTTCCACTGGGCTGCCCAGGAGCACCGCCTGGCCAGGAGCCACCAGCCAGGCAGGACACTCGGGCTGGCACATTCGGCGCCACACAGCCCCGGAGAGATGGAGGGACAGCGGCTGTTTGACACCCAGAGCAGCGTTTGGAGATGCAAACAGAGCCCGAGCATCCCCCGAGGGCTGCGCAGCGCTGTCA
The DNA here is from genome assembly GCA_024865655.1 of Emberiza elegans. Classification (NCBI taxonomy): domain Eukaryota; kingdom Metazoa; phylum Chordata; class Aves; order Passeriformes; family Fringillidae; genus Emberiza; species Emberiza elegans. Next base: position 80,865,617 of record JALJVW010000184.1, on the reverse strand, counting down.
GGCCTGGGAAGAGATATTTAATTCCTGGCTGTTAATTCGTGGCTGCGCAGGGAGGGCAGAGCTGCTCCAGCAGATGCTGTGGCTGGACGGAGCCCTGAGCGCTCCAGATGTTTGCTGGGATGGGAAGGGCAATTCTGGGAGTGGGGAGGGCAGGGATGAGACCTCGGATGGGCTGGCCCAGGCTCAGCCAGCAGAGCTGAGCGTTTGGGGGCAGGTCAGGGATGCCAAGGTTGTTTGTAATTAATGGCCCAGCTGGTCCTTCCTGCAGCCCCCACCATGCTCAGGGCTTGAGGAGCCCCAGAGTTCTCGGCCCTCCACTTTAAACACCTCCCCTCACTCAAACCAGGAGCTTTTCCCTGTCCCCAGCCTGCCCAGCATCCTGGAACGAGCTCCAAACCCATCAAGCTGGAGCGCCAGAGCTCTCAGCCCTTCACCTCCAGGAGTTTTTCCTCTGTCCCCAGCCTACCCAGCATCCTGGAACGAGCTCCAAACCCATCAAGCTGGAAGAAGTCCCCTTGCCCATCCAAAGCTTTCTCCTCCCCTAACATTGTTTTCGTTTCCCCCTCCCCCCCCTCGTTTTTTATTCTCAATAAAAACATAATTACAGGCTTTTAAAAAAAGCAAATTATAGTGACATACTTTAATTATCTCCAAGCAATGGAGGACTAAATTACACAGTCAGGGAATCGGAGGTTACCTAAAAATAAAAGCAAGAAGCTTCATTAAATGCTAATTGCAGCTTTCACCACTGAAGTGAGATTTCAACACAGACCACCATTGACTCACTGGGCCCTACAAGAGAACATTGGGGCTGGGGAGAAACCCTCAGATACACAACTCGTGCCTCCATCCCTGGCTCCAGCCTTGCTCCAAAGGGAGCTCCAAAGGCTGCACTGCTGCTGGGCCTTCCCCAGGGTGCTGCCACCTCCCTCCAGGGCACCCAGTGTCCCCTCAGAAGCACTGCCCACCTTCCAGCAGCACTGAGGGGCTCATCACAGCTCCTCCAATGCTTTGGAGCAGTGAAACCAGCTCCAGTTTGTTCCCAGAGCTGCTCTTGCACCACGGATGGATGTCACTCTGGTTTTTTAAGATTTTCTAAGCCTTCTGATGTCAACATTCTTGTAGTGAACTTTCTCACACACTTTCTGTAAATAACTCATTGTTTTGCATTCCTTTATGGAGGAGGAGAAAGTTGATGGACTGTTAGTTTGTCCAGTGTCATTGCAGAGGTGTCACTGTCACCTCCAATCCGCTGTCACTCTTGGAAAACTATAAATGTTGGAGTCAGAAAATAAACTTCCCTTTTTTCTTCACCTTGAGAACAGCTGCGTGCGCTTGTGGTTTTTTGTGTCCTACAGTGACAGATGGAACCACAGCAGCCACTTCTGCTCTGACCCCGAGTCCCACCTTGCTCTGAGCACCACTCAGCTCTCCTGGGGTGAAAATGGGTGAAAATGGGTGAAAATGGGTCCTTGGGGCTGTCCTGGTGGGAGAGGAGCTGAATGGAGCCCTGCCCTCCTGTCCTGTCCAAACCAAGCTCTGCTCCAGCCCTGCTCTTTGTTGCAGATAACTTTTATGGAAAATCCTTTCCTTAGGATTTTTCCTCCTGAGAAGCTGAGAGGCCTCAGGAACAAAATGTAAACAATGGTTATCTGCTGCTGTGGAATGCAACAGGTGCATCTGGGATTGGTCTCATGTGGTTGTTTCTAATTAATGGCCAATCACAGCCCAGCTGGCTCGAACTCCTGTCCTGAGCCACAAACCTTTGTTATCATTCCTTTCCATTCTTAGCCAGCCTTCTGATGAAACCTTTTCTTCTATTCTTTTAGTATAGTTTTAATGTAATATATATCACAAAATAATAAATCAAGCCTTCAGAAACATGGAGTCAGATCCTCATCTCTCCCCTCATCCAAGAACCCCTGTGAACACCCTCACAGCTCTTCCCATCCCCTTTCCCCAGATTTCCTCCCCAAGCAGGAGCAGGAGATGTCCAAGCCCAGAGGGGCTGATTTTCCCCAAGACACAGGAAGGGAGGCACGAGGTGGCAGGCAGGCTGGAAAATTCACAGGGAAATTATCTTGTTTTTCCATTTCCCATCGAGTTGGCCTAATTATGCCACCGAAGTCTGTAATTTGCCTCTCACAGAAGAGAGTTAATGACTGGTTCCAGGCTGCTGCTGCTCCAGGCAGGGGCACAGCTCCCACTCCAGCCCCCAGCTGTGCCCTGGGACCCCGAAAGTTCCTGTTTGTCCCTGGAGAAGGGAGCTCAGGAGGAGAGCTGGCCATTGGCAACAGCAGCCAAGGACAACAGAAGGTTCCAGGAGGGAGGAAGATACGGGCAGGGCACGGAGGGAGCTGGCACCAGCCCAGGTTTTTTCCTCACCACTCCTCAAAGTCCCAGAAAAAGTGAAAAATCTGCAGGTCAAGCACTCGGGGAACTCAGGCAATTATCGTTGTTTAAATTCAACAGCCCTTCACAGAAATAAGAGGAAAATCAGACAAGTGCTTTTAAAGCTCTGAGGGAGGCGAGGAGGAGAAACGATGGCAACAATTTCCAGATACCTCAAAAAAAAAAAAATACCCAAAATACCCAAAACTAGGAATCTGATATCCAGGAATCAGTATCCACTCTGCTCTTTTCCCCAGAAATATTAAGCAAAGCAGAATCTGATCCTCACAGGCCCCTGCTGCAGCATCCACAGCGGGGCCTGGCTGGCTCCCCATCCACCTCCATGGCTCACAGGCTGCTCCCCTTTAATTAGCTCCCATCATCAAAGAGATGCTTAGAATTAAACAGGGTAAAACCAAGCAGCTGTGTTGGGAGGTCACTGAGGGGTTGGGAGGACAGGGCCCCTCCAGCAGCTCAGGTTTGGGGTGACAAAATGGGGCATTTCTGCGAGGTTTGGAACGGCCCCTCACAGGCACGGCGAGGGGAGGCAGGTGGAGGCTGGAATTGAGTCAGAATCAGCCTTTCCACTCATTATCAGGCAGAATTCAGGGTGAGAGCTGCTCGTGACACCACGAGAGCAGAATCCCCGAGCCAGAAGCTGCAGCAGAGCCATCAGCTCCGGTTTCCTCAGAGCCCTCTGAACCAGGCAGGGCCTCACATCCCATCCGACAGTGATGGATGCGCTGGGAGCGGAGCAGTTTTTCCTCCTGAGGAGCTCTTTTGACAAGTATGATCTTATCAAAGTTTCCAGCTTTTCATTACGCTGCTTTTTTTCTCCTTTTTTAAGTCCTGCCTTCAAGCCAGGCCCCGTCACCTGGGCATTTCCCTCTGGTTCCAGTTCCTGGCTGGGGCTCCCGTGGGGCTCAGGGCACCCAGGTGCCCCCCACACACCCCAAGGGGAGGGCAGAGCTGTGATTAACACCCCAACAGCTCTAGAGATGTGCAAAATACAGGGCTGACATCACACAGGCTCTGAGAGGGGGAAATAGCAGCACTTTGGAATTGGGGGAGCAGGCACAAAGGGACAGGGAGCCAGCCCAGCACCCCCTCCCTGTCCAGGTCCAGCTCCAGCATTTATTGGGATTTTTATCGAAACAAAGCTTGTCCAGGAGCTGGAGGCACCCAGCACCTGCCTCCTTTCCCCATTTCCCAAAAAAGAGACAGCTCTGGAGCCTCCTCTCCTGATCCAGCGGCCAACGAGCACAGCCAGCCCCAACCCAAGAGGGAAACACTCGGAATGCACCAGCCAGGGGCAGAAACAGCAGCAAAGGGCAAAACTGCGACAAACAGCACCAAACTGCCCCCAAAAGGCACAGCCCAGGCTCTGGGAACAGCCACATCCCTCACACACAGCTGGGCCACCCCAAGGACAGCCCGGAGCCTGGAACAGGAGCCCTCCCCACAAGGCAGAGCTGCTTTTGCTGGTCCTTGTTAACCCAGGATGTTTGAGGTTGGAAAAGCCCTCCGAGATCCTGCAGTCCACCCCTTCACCCAGCAATGCCACCATGTCCCCGAGTGCCACACCCGCACAGTTTTTAAACAAATCCCTCCAGGCCGGGGGGAGTCCAGTGCTTCCCTGGCAGCCTGAAGGTGCAGGAAGAAAATTGGGAAATCTCCCTGGGAAATCTCCTCCCCTCTGCTCCATCCTCACAGCTCAGGAAGAGAAAACGAGGAGGAATCAGCGCTTTCCACCCCAAAGCTGCCCCAGTGCCCCGTGCCAGGGGTGTGCCAAGCTCCCCTCTCCCTGTCCCATCCCCTCTCCCGCAGTTTGCAGCTATATTAATACATTGAATTCATCCTGGAATCTCCAGGGATGCCTGCAGAGCAACGCCTGAGCTCTCCAGAGGGTTTGGCCACCCAAAACCATCCCTGGCACCTCCTGAAACCAAGTCACCAAGAGACAGCAAACGCCGAGTGCAAAACCAGGGTCTTTTATTAGAAATCTCCTCGTATAAAAATGATCATGCTCTACACAGTCATCGAATAATTCATAAACATCCAGGCACTGAACTTTGGTTTTTTTTTGTGTGTTTTTGTTTTTTGACTGGTCAGTACATAAAGCAGACATATTTCAATCCATATGGTCATCACATACATTAAGGAACCACCTATAGAAATCAGCACTTTGAACACAGTCTAGGTTTTATTTTATTTTATTTTGCTGTCTGTTTTTTTTTAAATGTAAATTTTAAGTATTTTTATTTATTTTTCCTTTTTGCAACATATAGAATTTGGTAGGATATGGGGTAGAGAGTGAAGAGGGACGGAGGAAGACAGGAACGAAAGAAGATGGAGGATTAAAAACAAAATAAAAAGAGAAAACAGAAGGTTCTGCACAACCACAAACAATCTCACAAATTCCAGAAAAGGGAAAATGCTGGGGCTCTTATTTTTTTTCCTCTTTTGCCAAAAATACAGGAAAAAAACAAAACCCAAAGACTTGCTGAAGTCCGTGCCCTCTTGCCTGTGCCCGTCCCCACCTGTGGGAGCCATGCATCGCCACCGTGGGCGCTGGAAGAGTTTTTAGTGTTTCTTTATGGATTTTTTTTGCTGCTGTTGATGGCGTTTTCCCCCAGGACTCTGCCCTGGGGCTGTCCCCTGGCTGCCACCTGCCTGTCCTGTGGTGCTGTCCCCGCCAGGAGCTCAGCTCCCTCCTGTTTGCTGCTCCTGGAGCTAAATGGCGTGGTTGCTGTAGCTGACGTAGGTCTGCTTGGTGGCCAGTGCTGGAAGGAGACACAGAGCTCACGTGGGTCATCAGCAGAGGCCACCTTCCCCTCCTGGCTCCTGTCCCACCCCCTGACCCGGCCATCGTGCCACAGCAGGGATGTGACAGGGTTTGCTCAGGGATATGGGCAATGCTGGCACTTTGGGGTCCTCCCCCCCAGCCCCACAGCAGCTGTGGGTGCTCCTGAAGGACACCTCACCCCAAAGGAGCCCCAGGATGTGCTGGGAGCTGTGGGAATGTGCTCTCAGGATCCCGTCCGTCCTCCCTCAGCCGCCTCCTACAGACAGACCCAGAGGTGCTGCACCTTCCCCCAAGCTCAGCCTGTCCCAGCCAGCCCTGCCTGGCACAAATTGTGGGGTCCCAGCTGGGTGTCCCACACCCTGGTCCCCACTCCATGGCAGCCAGGAGTGGAGCAGCAGGGCACAAAACCACCCTGGCTGTCCCCTCATGCAGAGGGTGCCACAGGGACACAACCCTGCTGCCACCTGAGCTTCCCCAGCCCCTCAGACACACCAGGAGAGGAGGCAGCAATGGCTCCAAAGCCACCACACATCCCAGGGTGGCACTGGGGCACAGCAAAAGCCACAGAGCAATGAACCCCGCTCCCCTGCAGAGCCGTGCCTCAGTGGGGACAACACTCTGCCCATGTCCCCACGAGGTCCCCAGGTACCACAGGGTCAGCAGGCACAGGGACACCCTCCAGCCAAGGGCACGGGCAGGTGCTGGCACCGATGGCATGGCCTGGGACACCCTGAGCAGCACAAAGGTGTCCCCAGAGGGAGGGGACACCGGCAGCTCGTGGTGCCTGGCTGGCAGTGGAACCTTGCTGCAGGTCTCCCAACTGGTGTTCCCAGATAACAATTAGATAGAGCAGAAGGAATTGGAGCTGACAGAGCTATTTGTTAGCTGCGATGTTTTCCTAGCTGATCTGCCCGTATCAAAGCCCTGTGAATTATTTATTCTGTTGTTTATTTAAGGGTACGTGACCCGGCAGTGACAGAGTGAAAAATGTCCCCTTGGTGCTGCACTGACGTCCCCTGCACCTCCCACCCCCAGCACAAGAAGGGAAAACGAGGAGGAATCAGCCCTTTCCACCCCAAAGCTGGCCCAGTGCCCCGCGCCAGGGCTGTGCCAAGCTCCCCTCTCCCTGTCCCGTCCCCTGTCCCGCAGTTTGCAGCTGCCTGCCGTGCCCATTCCCTCCCGGGCACCCCGGGAGCTGCCAGCCCTGCTCCCTGCCAGCTCCCCCAGCCCTCTGGAGCCAGGGATGTGCAGATGGAGCTCAGCTCTCCCTGTTCCTGTTTGTGGTCCCATGGGAGCCACACCACCTTGCGTTTCCAGGTTCTCGCAGAGCTCCGACTTGGCCTCTCCGTTGGGCGGAACCTCCCTTCTGGGAGAACTTGTTGGACATGGTGGCCGCTGTCACCACGGCCTTGAGGCTCCTCTTGCGCTTGGGGACGTTCTGCTCCGGGTGGAAGAGGATGATGTACACCTTGGGCATGTAGAGCATGCCCAGGGACACCGAGGCACTCAGACTCACCGAGATGGTGAGCGTCGTGGTCTGGATGTACATCTGCAAGACACAAGGCCACCAGCTGAGAGCCCCAAAGCCCCCCCCGTGGGATCCAAAAGGGAAAGGAGGACACGGGGAAATGAGGGAAGGTTTGGGGTTAAATGAAAGGAGTGGAGAGGCAGTGCTGGAATGGTGTTCAAGGTGAGGTTTGATGCTCCACCAGCCTCAGGGCAGGAGCTGCAGGGCTGGTGCTGGGCACAGCAAGGACACCTGATCCCAGGGCATGCCCCACGGCCCTTCTCCCTTCAACAGGTAATTCCCATTCCCCAGCTGACTCCCGGGCTCTTGTCATGTAAGTCACATATTACACACCGACGCTGCCTTTTTGCAGTCAAAACTAATTTCACGCTCACTGTCCAGGACTAACAGTGACAGATGTTTTGCAAAATGAAAGCCCATTAATCTGACTGTAGAATAATCCATTTTTCTATGGAGAGCAGTTGGCAGGCTCCTCTCAAGCCGGGGCATCTGAAGCAGGTGGTAACTGGAAGCAGAGACCCCCTCCCTGTGCCCATCCCACCTCTCGGGGAGGCCAGGAGGGCAGGTCCCTGCTCCGTGGGCATCCCTGCTCTGCCAGCATCTGGCTCCTTGTCTCCAGCATCCCCTTCCCCACCAGGCAGTTCTGAGGCTCTGGGAGGAGCAGGGAGGGGCTCTGGGTCTGCAGATGACTTTGGCGCACACCTGTGTGCAGGTCACCCTCAAGGCTTTAGAAGGAGCCTTAAAGCAGCTCCTGAGCTTCACCTGATTAAATATCCAGGGGTTCCCAGGTGGGATGTTTTTCATGTCCTCTGAGGAGACAGCACCTGGAGGAGCCAGGAGCCTGGGGCTGCAGCAGCAGCCAGAGCAGGGTCCCCATGTCCCCAGGGGCACACCTGAGAGTTTCCCAAGTGAAAAGGTGATGGAGAGCACACACGAGGCAGAGGCTCTGCACAACTCCCAGGAGTGAGAGCTGGTGGCACACAGCTGCTCCAGGACCCACAGGTCCCACTTGTGACCCTGCAAAGCCAACCAGCACCTGGCCCAGAGCCCAGAGCATCCAGACACAGCCCAGGAGGGAAAAATGCCACCAAGCTGGTTCTGAGTCAACTGAAAACTTTGGTTTGTCCCCAGAATAAAACCTCCTGCTGTCACACGCCCGGTTTGTTTGTTCCACCTTCTCTAGGCAGGCAGTTTTGGAAATAAAAATGTCATTTCATCAAACAAAGTCAAAACACATCTCTGTGCCAGAATATGTGCGCTTTTTTATTTCTTCCTTTTTTTTAATCTACTCCAACTCTCCAGACTCTGCCGCGGGCGTCCTGGACCAGCCAGGAATGAGGGAAACACTGAGAGCCCAGCTCCAGGCACCCCAAGCCCTGCCTGGGAGCCAGCACAGTGTGACCCTGGTGGGGCACAGCTCAGCCCAGCACCCTCACCTCCCTGCCTTCCCTTGCCAACCCAGCCATTTCCACATTTTGTGTCTCTGCAGAGAGTCCCCCCTTCCCTGTGCCTTGGGGGCGTTTCAGCGAGGAGGGAGAGAGCAGCTGAGCCAAGCTGAGCCAAGCTGAGCCAAGCCGAGCTGAGCTGAGCCAAGCTGAGCCGAGCTGAGCTGAGTTCAGACATCTCCTTGTGTGCTCCCCCCTCACTCCTGGGCCACTTCTCTCGGTGCTGCCGGGGACTCCCCTGTGCTGAGACCCCCTGGCCCCAGCCCCAGCTCCCCACCCCACTCTCTGCCTCCTGCAGCACTTTTGGGGTCTCACAGGGCCACTGTGGCAACCTCCCCACCTCGCTCCATTTGCAGGAAGCGTTTGCTGCCCACTCCAGCCCCCGCAGCCGCGTCTCGCCGTAGCAAACCCCTCACCAGCTCAGACAGGAGTATTTTTAGCCTGGAGCCTCCACACAGCCGTGCAGCTCTGCTCAGTTAACCTCTTGCCACTGCAAAAAATGACCATTTCTCACAGTTTCACTTCCCACTCTCTTAATTGGCTTCCAGCCCAGGACCTCGCTTTGCCCCTCCGTTAACGACACTGGAGCTTCCTCCGGAGCCCTGGGAGGTGTGAGCTGTGCTTATTGAGCAAGTTCCAGCTCCTGCTGCCTCGTGGGCTGGATCAAAGAGCCCAGGCAGCCCTGGCTCAGGGCGATGACGCTGAGGGACAGCAGTAACCCCAAATGACCCCACAGCAGCCCCAAACCCACACTGTGCTCAGCTCTGCTGGAGCCTGTCCTGCCTGAGGGAACAGCCCAGGCTTGTGCCTGTCCCACAGCAAATCTCTGCATGAATGAGAAGCTTTAAATGGGAACGTGCCTGTCCCACAGCAAATCTCCGCATGAATGGGAAGCTGCCCCCACTCTAAATCCACACCTGGCCCCACTCCAAGGGGGTTTTGCACCGTGGTGGCAGGCTGGAAAATTCACAGGGAAATTATCTTGTTTTTCCATTTCCCATCGAATTGGCCTAATTATGCCACCGAAGTCTGTAATTTGCCTCTCACAGAAGAGAGTTAATGACTGGTTCCAGGCTGCTGCTGCTCCAGGCGGGGGCACAGCTCCCACTCCAGCCCCCAGCTGTGCCCTGGGACCCCGAAAGTTCCTGTTTGTCCCTGGAGAAGGGAGCTCAGGAGGAGAGCTGGCCATTGGCAACAGCAGCCAAGGACAACAGAAGGTTCCAGGAGGGAGGAAGATACGGGCAGGGCACGGAGGGAGCTGGCACCAGCCCAGGTTTTTTCCTCACCACTCCTCAAAGTCCCAGAAAAAGTGAAAAATCTGCAGGTCAAGCACTCGGGGAACTCAGGCAATTATCGTTGTTTAAATTCAACAGCCCTTCACAGAAATAAGAGGAAAATCAGACAAGTGCTTTTAAAGCTCTGAGGGAGGCGAGGAGGAGAAACGATGGCAACAATTTCCAGATACCTCATTTTAAAAAAAATACCCAAAATACCCAAAACTAGGAATCTGATATCCAGGAATCAGTATCCACTCTGCTCTTTTCCCCAGAAATATTAAGCAAAGCAGAATCTGGATCCTCACAGGCCCCTGCTGCAGCATCCACAGCGGGGCCTGGCTGGCTCCCCATCCACCTCCATGGCTCACAGGCTGCTCCCTTTTAATTAGCTCCCATCATCAAAGAGGTGCTTAGAATTAAACAGGGTAAAACCAAGCAGCTGTGTTGGGAGGTCACTGGAGTGGGTTGGGAGGGACAGGGCCCCTCCAGCAGCTCAGGTTTGGGGTGACAAAAATGGGGCATTTCTGCGAGGTTTGGAACGGCCCCTCACAGGCACGGCGAGGGGAGGCAGGTGGAGGCTGGAATTGAGTCAGAATCAGCCTTTCCACTCATTATCAGGCAGAATTCAGGGTGAGAGCTGCTCGTGACACCACGAGAGCAGAATCCCCGAGCCAGAAGCTGCAGCAGAGCCATCAGCTCCGGTTTCCTCAGAGCCCTCTGAACCAGGCAGGGCCTCACATCCCATCCGACAGTGATGGATGCGCTGGGAGCGGAGCAGTTTTTCCTCCTGAGGAGCTCTTTTGACAAGTATGATCTTATCAAAGTTTCCAGCTTTTCATTACGCTGCTTTTTTTCTCCTTTTTTAAGTCCTGCCTTCAAGCCAGGCCCCGTCACCTGGGCATTTCCCTCTGGTTCCAGTTCCTGGCTGGGGCTCCCGTGGGGCTCAGGGCACCCAGGTGCCCCCCACACACCCCAAGGGGAGGGCAGAGCTGTGATTAACACAGAAACAGCTCTAGAGATGTGCAAAATACAGGGCTGACATCACACAGGCTCTGAGAGGGGGAAATAGCAGCACTTTGGGATTGGGGGAGCAGGCACAAAGGGACAGGGAGCCAGCCCAGCACCCCCTCCCTGTCCAGGTCCAGCTCCAGCATTTATTGGGATTTTTATCGAAACAAAGCTTGTCCAGGAGCTGGAGGCACCCAGCACCTGCCTCCTTTCCCCATTTCCCAAAAAAGAGACAGCTCTGGAGCCTCCTCTCCTGATCCAGCGGCCAACGAGCACAGCCAGCCCCAACCCAAGAGGGAAACACTCGGAATGCACCAGCCAGGGGCAGAAACAGCAGCAGCAAAGGCACCAAACTGCAGCAAACAGCACCAAACTGCCCCCAAAAGGACAGCCCAGGCTCTGGGAACAGCCACGTCCCTCACACACAGCTGGGCCACCCCAAGGACAGCCCGGAGCCTGGAACAGGAGCCCTCCCCACAGGGCAGAGCTGCTTTTGCTGGTCCTTGTTAACCCAGGATGTTTGAGGTTGGAAAAGCCCTCTGAGATCCTGCAGTCCACCCCTTCACCCAGCAATGCCACCATGTCCCCGAGTGCCACACCTGCACAGTTTTTAAACAAATCCCTCCAGGCCGGGGGGCTCCAGTGCTTCCCTGGCAGCCCGAAGGTGCAGGAAGAAAATTGGGAAATCTCCCTGGGAAATCTCCTGCCCTCTGCTCCACCCTCACAGCTCAGGAAGAGAAAACGAGGAGGAATCAGCGCTTTCCACCCCAAAGCTGCCCCAGTGCCCCGTGCCAGGGGTGTGCCAAGCTCCCCTCTCCCTGTCCCATCCCCTCTCCCGCAGTTTGCAGCTATATTAATACATTGAATTCATCCTGGAATCTCCAGGGATGCCTGCAGAGCAACGCCTGAGCTCTCCAGAGGGTTTGGCCACCCAAAACCATCCCTGGCACCTCCTGAAACCAAGTCACCAAGAGACAGCAAACGCCGAGTGCAAAACCAGGGTCTTTTATTAGAAATCTCCTCGTATAAAAATGATCATGCTCTACACAGTCATCGAATAATTCATAAACATCCAGGCACTGAACTTTGTTTTTTTTGTGTGTTTTTGTTTTTTGACTGGTCAGTACATAAAGCAGACATATTTCAATCCATATGGTCATCACATACATTAAGGAACCACCTATAGAAATCAGCACTTTGAACACAGTCTAGGTTTTATTTTATTTTATTTTGCTGTCTGTTTTTTTTTTAAATGTAAATTTTAAGTATTTTTATTTATTTTTCCTTTTTGCAACATATAGAATTTGGTAGGATATGGGGTAGAGAGTGAAGAGGGACGGAGGAAGACAGGAACGAAAGAAGATGGAGGATTAAAAACAAAATAAAAAGAGAAAACAGAAGGTTCTGCACAACCACAAACAATCTCACAAATTCCAGAAAAGGGAAAATGCTGGGGCTCTTATTTTTTTTTCCTCTTTTTTGCCAAAATACAGGAAAAAACAAAACCCAAAGACTTGCTGAAGTCCGTGCCCTCTTGCCCGTGCTCCGTCCCCACTCCGTGGGAGCCATGCATCGCCACCCTGGGCGCTGGAAGAGTTTTAGTGTTTCTTTATGGATTTTTTTTTGCTGCTGTTGATGGCGTTTTCCCCCAGGACTCTGCCCTGGGGCTGTCCCCTGGCTGCCACCTGCCTGTCCTGTGGTGCTGTCCCCGCCAGGAGCTCAGCTCCCTCCTGTTTGCTGCTCCTGGAGCTAAATGGCGTGGTTGCTGTAGCTGACGTAGGTCTGCTTGGTGGCCAGTGCTGGAAGGAGACACAGAGCTCACGTGGGTCATCAGCAGAGGCCACCTTCCCCTCCTGGCTCCTGTCCCACCCCCTGACCCGGCCATCGTGCCACAGCAGGGATGTGACAGGGTTTGCTCAGGGATATGGGCAATGCTGGCACTTTGGGGTCCTTCCCCCAGCCCCACAGCAGCTGTGGGTGCTCCTGAAGGACACCTCACCCCAAAGGGAGCCCCCAGGATGTGCTGGGAGCTGTGGGAATGTGCTCTCAGGATCCCGTCCGCTTCCCTCAGCCGCCTCCTACAGACAGACCCAGAGGTGCTGCACCTTCCCCAAGCTCAGCCTGTCCCAGCCAGCCCTGCCTGGCACAAATTGTGGGGTCCCAGCTGGGTGTCCCACACCCCTGGTCCCCACTCCATGGCAGCCAGGAGTGGAGCAGCAGGGCACAAAACCACCCTGGCTGTCCCCTCATGCAGAGGGCGCCACAGGGACACAACCCTGCTGCCACTCCGAGCTTCCCCAGCCCTCAGACACACCAGGAGAGGAGGCAGCAATGGCTCCAAAGCCACCACACATCCCAGGGTGGCACTGGGGGCACAGCAAAAGCCACAGAGCAATGAACCCCCCCGCTCCCTGCAGAGCCGTGCCTCGGTGGGGACAACACTCTGCCCATGTCCCCACGAGGTCCCCAGGTACCACAGGGTCAGCAGGCACAGGGACACCCTCCAGCCAAGGGCACGGGCAGGTGCTGGCACCGATGGCATGGCCTGGGACACCCTGAGCAGCACAAAGGTGTCCCCAGAGGGAGGGGACACCGGCAGCTCGTGGTGCCTGGCTGGCAGTGGAACCTTGCTGCAGGTCTCCCAACTGGTGTTCCCAGATAACAATTAGATAGAGCAGAAGGAATTGGAGCTGACAGAGCTATTTGTTAGCTGCGATGTTTTCCTAGCTGATCTGCCCGTATCAAAGCCCTGTGAATTATTTATTCTGTTGTTTATTTAAGGGTACGTGACCCGGCAGTGACAGAGTGAAAAATGTCCCCTCGGTGCTGCGCTGACGTCCCCTTCGCCTCCCACCCCCAGCACAAGAAGGGAAAACGAGGAGGAATCAGTGCTTTCCACCCCAAAGCTGCCCCAGTGCCCCGCGCCAGGGCTGTGCCAAGCTCCCCTCTCCCTGTCCCATCCCCTGTCCCACAGCTTGCAGCTGCCTGCCTGCCCATTCCCTCCCGGGCACCCCGGGAGCTGCCAGCCCTGCTCCCTGCCAGCTCCCCCAGCCCTCTGGAGCCAGGGATGTGCAGATGGAGCTCAGCTCTCCCCGTTCCCGTTTGTGGTCCCTGCGGGAGCCACCTCACCTTGCGTTTCCAGGTTCTCGCAGAGCTCCGACTTGGCCTCTCCGTTGGGGCGGAACCCTCCCTTCTGGGAGAACTTGTTGGACATGGTGGCCGCTGTCACCACGGCCTTGAGGCTCCTCTTGCGCTTGGGGACGTTCTGCTCCGGGTGGAAGAGGATGATGTACACCTTGGGCATGTAGAGCATGCCCAGGGACACCGAGGCACTCAGACTCACCGAGATGGTGAGCGTCGTGGTCTGGATGTACATCTGCAAGACACAAGGCCACCAGCTGAGAGCCCCAAAGCCCCCCCGTGGGATCCAAAAGGGAAAGGAGGACACGGGGAAATGAGGGAAAGTTTGGGGTTAAATGAAAGGAGTGGGGAGGCAGTGCTGGAATGGTGTTCAAGGTGAGGTTTGATGCTCCACCAGCCTCAGGGCAGGAGCTGCAGGGCTGGTGCTGGGCACAGCAAGGACACCTGATCCCAGGGCATGCCCCACGGCCCTTCTCCCTTCAACAGGTAATTCCCATTCCCCAGCTGACTCCCGGGCTCTTGTCATGTAAGTCACATATTACACACCGACGCTGCCTTTTTGCAGTCAAAACTAATTTCACGCTCACTGTCCAGGACTAACAGTGACAGATGTTTTGCAAAATGAAAGCCCATTAATCTGACTGTAGAATAATCCATTTTTCTATGGAGAGCAGTTGGCAGGCTCCTCTCAAGCCGGGGCATCTGAAGCAGGTGGCAACTGGAAGCAGAGACCCCCTCCCTGTGGCCATCCCACCTCTCGGGGAGGCCAGGAGGGCAGGTCCCTGCTCCGTGGGCATCCCTGCTCTGCCAGCATCTGGCTCCTTGTCTCCAGCATCCCCTTCCCCACCAGGCAGTTCTGAGGCTCTGGGGAGGAGCAGGGAGGGGGCTCTGGGTCTGCAGATGACTTTGCGCACACCTGTGTGCAGGTCACCCTCAAGGCTTTAGAAGGAGCCTTAAAGCAGCTCCTGAGCTTCACCTGATTAAATATCCAGGGGTTCCCCAGGTGGGATTTCATGTCCTCTGAGGAGACAGCACCTGGAGGAGCCAGGAAGCCTGGGGGCTGCAGCAGCAGCCAGAGCAGGGTCCCCATGTCCCCAGGGGCACACCTGAGAGTTTCCCAAGTGAAAAGGTGATGGAGAGCACACACGAGGCAGAGGCTCTGCACAACTCCCAGGAGTGAGAGCTGGTGGCACACAGCTGCTCCAGGACCCACAGGTCCCACTTGTGACCCTGCAAAGCCAACCAGCACCTGGCCCAGAGCCCAGAGCATCCAGACACAGCCCAGGAGGGAAAATGCCACCAAGCTGGTTCTGAGTCAACTGAAAAACTTTGGTTTGTCCCCAGAATAAAACCTCCTGCTGTCACACGCGCCGGTTTGTTTGTTCCACCTTCTCTCTCTAGGCAGTTTTTGGAAATAAAAATGTCATTTCATCAAGCAAAGTCAAAACACATCTCTGTGCCAGAATATGTGCGCTTTTTTATTTCTTCCTTTTTTTTAATCTACTCCAACTCTCCAGACTCTGCCGCGGGCGTCCTGGACCAGCCAGGAATGAGGGAAACACTGAGAGCCCAGCTCCAGGCACCCCAAGCCCTGCCTGGGAGCCAGCACAGTGTGACCCTGGTGGGGCACAGCTCAGCCCAGCACCCTCACCTCCCTGCCTTCCCTTGCCAACCCAGCCATTTCCATATTTTGTGTCTCTGCAGAGAGTCCCCCCTTCCCTGTGCCTTGGGGGCGTTTCAGCGAGGAGGGAGAGAGCAGCTGAGCCAATCTGAGCCGAGCGGAGCCAAGCCGAGCTGAGCTGAGCCAAGCTGAGCCGAGCTGAGCTGAGTTCAGACATCTCCACGTGTGCTCCCCCCTCACTCCTGGGCCACTTCTCTCGGTGCTGCCGGGGACTCCCCTGTGCTGAGACCCCCTGGCCCCAGCCCCAGCTCCCCACCCCACTCTCTGCCTCCTGCAGCACTTTTGGGTCTCACAGGGCCACTGTGGCAACCTCCCCGCCTCGCTGCATTTGCAGGAAGCGTTTGCTGCCCACTCCAGCCCCCGCAGCCGCGTCTCGCCGTAGCAAACCCCTCACCAGCTCAGACAGGAGTATTTTTAGCCTGGAGCCTCCACACAGCCGTGCAGCTCTGCTCAGTTAACCTCTTGCCACTGCAAAAAATGACCATTTCTCACAGTTTCACTTCCCACTCTCTTAATTGGCTTCCAGCCCAGGACCTCGCTTTGCCCCTCCGTTAACGACACTGGAGCTTCCTCCGGAGCCCTGGGAGGTGTGAGCTGTGCTTATTGAGCAAGTTCCAGCTCCTGCTGCCTCGTGGGCTGGATCAAAGAGCCCAGGCAGCCCTGGCTCAGGGCGATGACGCTGAGGGACAGCAGTAACCCCAAATGACCCCACAGCAGCCCCCAAACCCACACTGTGCTCAGCTCTGCTGAGCCCGTCCTGCCCGAAGGGAACAGCCCAGGCTTGTGCCTGTCCCACAGCAAATCTCTGCATGAATGGGAAGCTTTAAATGGGAACGTGCCTGTCCCACAGCAAATCTCCGCATGAATGGGAAGCTGCCCCCACTCTAAATCCACACCTGGCCCCACTCCAAGGGGTTTTGCACCGTGGTGGGTGCTGGGGAAGGGCAAACCTGCTCAGCATTCTGAACACCACGGGACAGTCCCTCTCACTCCTTCCCTTCTCTCTTTTCCCGGGTAAAAGCGAATGTGATAAACAGGGAAGCAGACAATGACTCCACTGTTCTGCTGCCACCTTATCAGTGCAGGAAATTGTCTCTTTCTTTAGATGCTCCGTTATTGCTATTCCTGTAATCCGCTGGGATCGGCGGGGATGAGAGGCTCTGCTCAGAAAAGGCTTGGGGGACTTGTTACAATAATGTGCCACCTCCATGCAAAGCTGCGGGCACGAGGTAAAGCAAATAAAAGTAAAAATGGGGATTGTAATCCAACTCCTCCACACCACGAGGAAGCCTTCGCTGCAACCCTGCAGATGAGGTCAGGGTAGAAGTGCCAGGGGTTCACGGGTGTGGGTTTGCCATGTGGCATCCTCAGGGCTTCAGCCATGAGAGAACAGCCCAGACAACACCCCTGGATTTCCAGTTCCCAAGGGTGTAGATGCCCCACAGAGCCCAGGAGGCCCTCAGTCCCAGCAGCAGTGGGGTGAAGGGGATGGGATCACTCCCCACAGTGAGCTGGGGATGCCCCTGGAGCATCCCAGAGCACCACAAGGGTGATGCCAACACCAGTGCCCCCAGCTGTCACCCAAGGGCACCCTCAGAGCCACACCCTCCATGCAGGCTGTGCAACAGCTCCTTTTCCATCTTTTTCTCCCCAAGAATGCAAACCAACAACTGAAGCACTGAGGGAGCCCCAGTCACCTGCTGCTCCCTCCAGCCTCATCTGAGCACATCCACCATCCCTCAGCTGTGGCCCAGGGACACTCAGAGCCCATTCCCATGGCCCAGGGACACTCAGAGCCCATTCCCACATCAGCAGAGCAGAGCTCCAACCTGGAATCCCCCAGCCCCTCGAGGGTTGGCTCAGCAGGCTCGAGGCAGGGCCGGGCTGTGAGACAGAGCTCTGTGTCCGAGGGGAGTTGGGAACATCACTTTTTCCGCCTCTAATCAGCTTGTTAGCAGCCTAATAACAGAGCAGGCCTGTGCATTACAACCCCCAACAAGAGGCACAGCCTATTGTGGAGCTGCTGCCTGACAGGCAGCGTTCAGCAGCCCTAAATTATCCCGTGACAAGCTGCAGTGAAGAGGTGAGCAACCTTGCGCATAATCTACAATCATTATCATTTCCATCTTTATTACCCACAGTATGCCAAGCACATTAAGGAGGCTTTCAGGGAGCTTTTGTTTTGCAATAATTTCTTTAAAAACCTGCTTTCTTGTTAGTATCTCCCCTGCCATCTCATCAAAATGGAAATGCTGCGAAAGGCTCCATTTATTTCCTTTAATTCTCCTTCACACTTCCAGCCAGAGAAGGCCTGGTGGGACTTTCTGGTAGAGCCAAGGTCAGAGGTGGCTGGGCAGACGCAGCCTCCTCGAAGGATGGATGCTCTGAGAAGAGATGCTCCAGGGCACGACAAACTCAGCAAAAGCTCCCTCAGCAAACCCTTGCAACAGGTGTGTCCTAAAGCCATGGTGTCAGAGCATGGGGACACACTCAGGGGAATCCAGAGAGGGATCCGGGTGCTGGGACACCCCAGGGATTTCCAGGGAACAGCAGCTCCAAGGTTTGTTCATCAGAGCAGTGCTGGGCTGGCAGGCGGGAGCTGTTTGCGTTCGACAGAAACGCGATGATTCCTGTTTTGGCTGGCAGGCAAAGGGATTTGAGTCTCATTCATGAGATTTTTATTCTTTGTTCTTAATCCCTCGCACTTGAGCACGGAGCCTCATCCAGGCTGGCCTCGGTCCCATGGGAACTCAGCACTGGGAACAGGGGCCAGCTGGGCAGCACCAGGTCCCTTTCCATGCAGGAACTATGCCCATGACACCCAGGACCTGCCCCAGGGGCTCATCCTCCCCCAGCCCACACAGCAGCAGCCCACGAGGGGCAGTGGGACCAACATGGAAAACTTCCCACCCTCATTCCCAAGCTGACCACACTGCAGGGAAGTTCTCCTCTTGCTCAGGACACCACAGCCTCTCCCAGCCCTGCACACCAGACGCCAGCCAGGCCTCTCCCTTCCTCCCTTACCTTTTCCGCCGACTGCGACGTCCCAAAAAATATCGGGATGAAGGCTAACCACACAATGCAAGTCGTGTACATGGTGAACCCAATGGGCTTGGCTTCGTTAAAGGTCTCGGGGACCCCGCGGGTCTTAATGGCGTACACAGTGCAGGTGACCATGAGGAGCATGCTGTACCCGAGCAAACAGATGAGGGACAGGTCCGAAATGTCACATTTGAGGATGCCCCGGGCAAAGTGGGGGTTTGTAGTCCGCTGGTCCTCGTAGTCAATGACAGAGTGGGACGGGTCCACGATGAACCAGATGCAGACGCCGACGAGCTGCAGGGAGATGAGGCTGAAGGTGATGACCAGCTGCGAGGCGGGGCTGATGAAGCGCGGGGCGCTCACCGACTTCTTGCCCTGCTCGAAGATGCGGTAGATGCGGTTGGTCTTGGTGAGCAGCGCGGCGTAGCTGATGCTCATGCCCAGCCCCAGGAAGATGCGCCGCAGGGAGCAGGTGCTGAGGTCGGGCTCGGCGATCATCAGGAAGGTGGTGGCGTAGCACAGGAAGATGCCCGTGAGCAGCACGTAGCTGAGCTCCCGCCCCGACGCCTTGACGATGGGCGTGTCGTTGTAGCGCACGAAGGTGATCACCACGAACAGGGTGGCGATGATGCCCACGATGGCGATGAACACGGGCACCACGGCCCAGGGCGAGCTCCACTCCAGCTTGATGATGGGGATGGGCGTGCAGCTGGTGTGGTTCTCGTTGGGCCGCTCGTTGAAGTGGCAGCGCTTGCAGTGGAACTCATCCAGCTGGTACTGGTAGCCGTCGCAGCGCTCGCAGTGCCAGCAGCAGGGGATGCCCTTCACCAGCTTCTTCCTCTCTCCTGGCTTGCAGGGCAGGCTGCAGATGGAGCTGGGCTGCTGGCTCCCGCCCCCAGGCCACAGCATGTTCTCCACCTGTGGTGTAGATGGCACCAGCCATGCTGAGGGCACAGTGGGCACCTGCCGGGCACACCTGGGCACAGGGGATGCCCTGCCCTGCTTGGATCTGGACCATCAACCCATCAGCACATCCCACAAAGGGTCCCAAAGGCCAGCCTGGCATGGGGCCAGGGAGGTGGTGAAGCTCTCCATTGGCTTCTTTTGGGAAGATTCAACAACAGGAACCCAAAACGAAGTCCCTCTTTCCCTGAGGAAGCCCCATCTGCTCTGGCCTGGCTCCTGTCTCCTGTCCCACACCCAGAGTCCCTAGGGTGTGGTCAAACACGCTCAAGCACAGGTGTGTACCTGGGGGACACCTTCCCCTCTGCCCCCACCGCCTTTGGCTGCCTGGCTTTGCTCCCAGGGCCTCCCAGACCCTCCATGGTGAGAAGAGGAACCTGCAGGACCTTCCCCTTGGGCCACGCCCTTACCTTGAGGTGCAGGTGGTCTGTCCACTGCCCGATGACTTTGTACTCAGGCGTGGAGTTCCTGATCTGGTACTGGTAGATGTCGTAACGCCCCGGAGCATCTCCGTTCTCATTGAATGTCACAGGAGTCCCAGCAATGCCTGTGGGAAACGGGGGGGGCTCAGCACCCCCAGAACCCCCACCCTGCCCCCTGGGGTCCAAGGGGGCTCTGGATTGATGCTCCCCCCTCGCTGCTTCTTCTAAGAAAGGGGGGAAAGCAGCTTGAAAAGTGAAGTCAAGTGAATTCTGGAGATAAACACTAATGAAAGGAAGGAAGAGAAGAATCAAGCAAGAGGGGAAAATAAATAAAAGAGACACTGTGGAGGAGATCAGAGGGTGGAGATAAATAGAAATAATAAGGGGACCAGACAGAAAATGTTTATTAAGGAGAAAGGGCAGAGGGAAAGATGGGATTCCAGGGGAGATCTGAGACAGACAAGAGCAGAGCAGCAGGAGGCAGTGGGACCTGTGCCAGCTGGGAGGGAGGAGCTGGCAGGGGGAGAGGCTGGGCAGGACAGCAGGTGAGGGCAGGATCAGGGCAGGGTGAGGGCAGAATGGCAGGTGAAGGCAGGGCAGCAGGTGAGGGCAGGATTGCTGCCAGATTTAAGCTCCAAAAACTCTCAGGAGATGTGGAAGCTCAGACCTCCTCACCTGCTGATCTGCTGCCCTCCCTCCCTCCATGCTGCACTCACAGTGCAGCAGCTGCCAGAGGGTACCACAAATAAACTGGGGGTGCTGCTGTGTGACCCACACTGGGGACAAGCAGGCACCCCAGGCCCCAGGGCTGCTCCTGCCACCACCCCAGGGGCACAGCAGACCTGAGAAGTTGACGTTGCGGATGTACTTGAGCAGCTCCACGCCGTCCACCGGGTCCATGCGGGGGCACAGCCCCACCTTGCCGGGGCACAGGTTCTTGTGCATGTTGTGCAGGGCGTGTCCCATGGCGTAGACGGCGTCGATGACGAACTGCACCTTCCCCTCCTGCTCGTACAAGGAGTCCTGGCCGATCCTCTCCCGGTCTGTGGGGACAGGGGAAGGGGGTTCCACCTCCTGTGCCCCAGCCGTGCCCCCCAGGATGTGTCTGCTGCGCCCAAACCCTTGCAAACGAGCCCACCCTGGAGTGGAGCAGCTGGAAATTCCAACCCCACTCCCAAACCTGCACATGCAGCCAAGGAACATTCCCTGGGGAATATCCAGCCAGCCTGCACGTGGGGAGGTTCTGAGAACGTGGGTGCTGCAGCCTGCTGTGCATCCAAGAGCCCTGGGGATGTCACGTCCCTGTGCCACAGGACATCCCTGAAATCCCAGGTCCCCAACAGGCTGGGCTGAGACTGACATCCACCCTCACCCCTGCATGTTTCATCCCTCCTTCATCTCCCGGGAGTTTCCGCCAGCTCAGGCTCCAGCAGTGGTGTCAAGGACCGCCCCAGGAAGCATCCATCACTGCCTGCCTGTCCCCATCTCACTCCCAAAGCCTCCTGTCACCCCACTCCCCTCGCCACCCCCTGCCACCCCCCGCCTTGCTGACCCCACAGCCTCCCCAGCTGGCAGGATCCTGCAAGGATCTGGCAATTACCAGTGACAGCTGCCTTCCCCCCTGTCATAACCGCCCGCAATGGGACCACAAACATGCTAATCACTTAGCAGAAGACACCGATTAACGCAGCACGCTGTTAATTACAGCTAAGAGAGCGTCTCCCAAGGGGCAGCCGCTCTGCAGAGCCTTGGCCTCTGCCCCTCCATTCCTGCCCCGAGGCATGGCCAGGCATCCTGCCAGGCCTCCAGTGCGAGGGAGGGTTTGTCAGGGAGCTGAAGGCACCACCTCCCTCCTCTGGAGAGGCGGCACATCCTAGAAAGCCACGCCAGGGTGCCCAAAATTAACTCCAGCTCCACCAGGCAGGGATGCTCCCTGATGCGAGGTGGGATTCACAGGGACTGCAGGGGACCAAGCACCGTGTGCTGACCTTCCTTCCCTGCTGTGGGGGAGTGGGATGAAGCTCCAGTGAGAGGGGATGGCCCCGTGAGCTGTGCTGGAGGTCCCTGTGCTGGGACCCGTGCCACTGACATGACACTAAAGCGAGATGATAAGGAACTGACCGACAGGAAAAGATGATATCAGGGAGGTGAATTCGTAGCCCATCCTTCAAAGTTATAAAAACGCTTTTGGAATGTGGAGATTACTCATGCAAAGCCTGGCAGGTGATCCCTCCTTCCACATTATTGACAGGAGCCATTAATCTTCTCCCTCAACTTCAGGCCCTTCCCCATATTCGTCTCCAAAGGCGCAGACAGGCCACTCTGTCTTGTCAAGATAATTGCCCATTAAAAGAAGAGCTGTAATAGACTGTCCAGGGAGCTGAGCCCATGGGGATGTCACAGCCCTGCCACCATCCCCAGCAGTGTGCTGCCCAGGGCACACACAGGACCTGGGGCTGGTCCTTACAGCTCCTCAGCTTCCCTCAGTCACCTCAATCCTGCACGCATCCCAAAATCCAACCACCGCAACAGCACAGGCTGTGGAGGCTGCATTTTCATCCCTGTGCCAAGGCTGAGCAGTGCAGATAAGGAGCCATCCCTGGGGCTGTCCCTCTGTCTGTCAGCACCTTGCCCCCGGCCCCAGCTGCTTTTTTCCAGACGGGAATTAGGCCGGTGCACAGAGGGGCAATGCGGAGCAGACAGCCGAGGCTTGTTCCCAACCTGGAGACAATAAATCTCTGCCAAGCTCCAATAGACGAGGGCCACGGAAGGGAGGTGACCTGCTGATTATAATAGCAGGGTCGTGCATCGTTCTGCAGGGCTGGTAATTAATTTTCAAGAGCGTGACGAGGCTCGGCGGCCCCCTCGGAGGAGGGACGCGGCTCTTCCCCAGCGGCGGATGAGACGGGATTAGAATCAATTCCCTGCACACCACTGGTCCTGCCTTGTGGCAGGACTTCATCAAAATCACTCCCAGCACATCTGTGGGGAGCTGGGGATGGAGAATCTCCAAATCTTGTGGGTGCTGGTGGCAGCACCCAGCACCCCTGGCTGTGGTTTTGGGCTGGGTGAGCCCATCCAGGAGCAGGGACGGTCCCTCCACATGGGAGGCTTGTGGCAAACAGCTGATGGGTGCTAGGGCTGGTCTCAGGGGTAACACAGGCAGCTGCCATCAGGAATTCCATCAGCTCAGCCCTCACCTTCCTCCCAGCCCTCCCATCCAGGAGCGGGAGCCAGGAGCTGTCTGGTTCAGAGAGGGACCCTTAGGTTTGGTTTTTGGAGTGGAATAAACTAGCCAAGCTGGCATTCCTTGGCCATGTTGGGCTCTACCCAAACCTGAGGGAAACAGCCCCAAACTGGGCATTTGCACCAGCCCTGCAAGGCAGGAGCTCGTGGATCTGCAGGGGCAGGTGATTTGCTTCACCAGGCGTTAGCTCCCTGCTCTATCTGCCAAGCAATCACTCGGGAGATGGTTTATTTGCTGACAAATTCTGATGATTTACAGACAGCTCCTAGGACATTTGCCACATCGTAGTTTCAGCTGCTTCCACTGACACCATGGCCCTGAAATATCACCTGTTTAAAAGCTACATCACGGTGGAGATGAGGAGATCAGCGCTCACAGGGCCTGCTCATGCATCTCCTGGGGCCGAGGGGTCCGTGATGCTCTGGAGAAGGATGAGGAGCTCTCAGCTACACAAGGCCATGGCCACAAGCCAATTTCCTGGTGTGCCCTTGCTGCTTGCTCAGCTCCCACCCACCCAGACCATCAGCTGAACCCTTGGAGAATGCCTGCAAGGACAGGGATGTGGATGCACCATCCAGACCATCAGATGAACCCTTGGGGAACGCCTGCAAGGACAGGGATGTGGATGCACCATCCAGACCATCAGATGAACCCTTGGGGACTGCCTGCAAGGACAGGGATGTAGAAGCACCATCTCACTCATCCTCAGTGGTGAAAGCAGGGGGAAAACAAAACCTTCACCGTCCAACTTTGCAAGTACAGCCAGGTCCGTCTGTCTGACAGCACAGGATGGCTTCCAAGGCATCCCTCCCAAGGGGACAAAGGGACGCGCCAATGTCCCCAAGTCCTGCCACGTCGCAGCCCGCGAGCCACGGCGCCGTCATCTGTCTTCAGGCGGTGCCAGGCAGGCAGTAAATCTCTCCCATCTCTCAGTAAACATGTCACCTCCCCGAGCCTCCAACCATCACCTGACAGCAGCGCTGTCAGCAAGACAGATCCCCGGCTGCCTTGTTTACCGCACTCGTCCCTAAAGCCTCTTTTGGCTGGAAATGACTCAGAGCGCACACCGGGGCTTGAGGGAGCAGTTGGGAACCTGGAATGGGGATCCCCACCAGGATCAGAAAAACTCACGAGCAGAACCACACCCCCCCCGTGAGCCCCCAGCCTCCCCCAGCAGCCCCCCGGCTCTCACTGGTGCATTTCTTGATGCTGCTGCCCTTCCTCAGCGCGTGCCGGCTCAGCTTGCAGTGGAAATTCTCCTCCCAGAACTCGGCAAACCAGATGTTCCTGCGGTTGTTGTCCAGGGTCCTGCTGGAGAAGTAGCGGTCGAAACCTGCCCCGGGGAGAAAGTGGATGGAGGGGATAAATCCCAGCGATGACAGAGAGATGCATCCAACATTCCCAAATTCCCCAGGCTGAGGGGAAGGGAGCTGTTGTGAGCAATGGGGACACACCAGAGTGTGGTGAGATGGTGCCCAAAGTGTCACTTCTGCAGAGATGCAAGTGGAAAATCCACTCAGGGAAGAGCCTCTGCAAAGCAGAGACTTTCTGGAAATGCCTCTCTAGGTACGTTGGTGATAAAGGGAGAGTAGGGAAAACATGGCACATGGAAAATAAGGAGGTGATTGGTGGGCAAATCAGGAAGTCTTTAAAGTCCACAGTGGATTTCACAGCCAAAACCTGCAGTTCACGGGGGCAATCTCACCTCTGACTGAGACCCTCTTGGGCAGGATGGTGACAGAGCCCTCGGCCACCTCCTCCAGGTGCAGGACAGGGGCAATTTTGGAGCCCCAGCTGTCCGAGCCCATCCAGATGAAGTGCCCCGTCTGGTTCGCCCTCTTGGCCGCCTCCAGCACCCTTCTGTGGAAAGAAGCAGCAGAGGCTGGGCCACCAACTCCTTGTCTGGCCCCAGGGCAGTGGGGATGCTGGCACGGTGCTGGTGGCATCTCCTGCTCCAGGCACAACCCAGTGCACATGGACACACAAAATCCAGCGGTGCCACTCAGCTCCCACACCCTCTGTCCTCCCAGCCCGGGCACACAGGCTGCTTCTCTCACTTTCATTTGCATATTTGCTGACTGGTAATTGAATTTCCCCTTAATTACCCAACATTAAGAAAAAAAAAAAAAAGAAAAGAATCAGGTTATGCCGCAGCAGGCAGGGAAAGCAGCGGCGTGGAGAGCACGTGCCCCCAGCATGGCCAGACCTGGGAGAGGAGCAAACAGTGCTGCCAGCACCCAGCATGGAGCTAAACTGGGCTCTGCTGAGCTAAACTGGGCTCTGCTGGGCTAAACTGGGCTCTGCTGGGTGCAGCTGGGCTCTGCTGAGCTAAACTGGGCTCTGTTGAGCTAAACTGGGCTCTGCTGGGCGCAGCTGAGTGGCTGAGCAGCAGCTGGGAAGCAGAGATGCCATCGGTCCTCCTGAGCATCCCTCCTGGTGCCAGACACTCCTGCACACTCCTCCAGTGCCAGCCAGGCCAGGAACTCAGTGGGAGGATGGGAACAGAGCTGTTCCTGGATCTGACCCCGTGGGCTCTGTCTCCCGGGGCTCACTGTCCCCTCGGGGGCTCCTGTGGGTCCCCAGCCACGTGGGAGCAGGGCCCAGGGCAGCTCCATCTCCCAGTGCACAGCCAAGGCAGGTTGTGACTCAGCCCCCGCGTCGGAGCTGATCATTTCAAGTCCAGATGGTGTTTGAAACGTGTAATAAGGGGAAAGAACCATAGAAATCCAGCAGAGTGCAGACGAGATGGGAAGAGGCAGGCATGCAGTGGGAGCCGTGCAGGCTGCCCCGTGCTCACCCCGTGCTCACCCTGGGCTCTGGGCACATCCATCCCCAGGACAGCCCCAGCCCATGTCCCACTCTGTGACAGCAGCACCTCCAGCTGCCCCTGCTGCCTGTGCAGGGCAGGATGTCCCCAGGGCAAACCCAGGAAATTCCCATGGGATCAGTGATTTACACCCAAACTGAGCCAGGCAAGAATTCCAGCTACAACCTCCCCAGTCTGTCCTTCCCATCCTCCAGGCTCGGGATCATGGAGAACCCCATTCCTGGGCTAAAGGAGGCTGCAGAACCCCCCTGCAATCCCATCTGGATGTTTCCAGAGCCCTGATAACAGGACCTGCCATTTATCCTGCAAGGTAAATCCCTTTTCCCTCTCACCCCCACCCGATGTCAGCTCCGCAGACATTTCTATTAAGGAAGGAAAAAAGAAACTGGGAGAGTTTGCACATCTGATGTAAACTGATTTAAACTTGCAGTTTACCCACATTTACATAATGTTTGCTGATTAATAAATTAGACACTTAGGAAATCAGGGGTAGTTCCATGTGAATCATTCTGCTCCATAAACAACAGAGCTGCAGCCGCCGCTTCGCCTGCAGAGCAGCTCATCACCCTCGAGTGCGGCCACGTCCCCGGCCCTGCTGGGCACCGAGTGCTGGGGAGGTCCCCAAAAGGTCCCTGAAAGGTCCCCCAGATCTGTTCCTCTGCCACACTGGGGCTGGGGATGCTCTGCAAAGCAGAACCAGTGCCTGGGTCCTGCCTGGACAGGTGGGAAGCAGCCCCTGCATGGTGTGAGCAGCAGCTCATGATATCCAGGGCTGCCAAAACCGATGGGAAGAGGGATTTTCCTCTGCTGGCTCTGTGTGGCTGTGGTTGGATGGCAGCCACTCGCCAGGTGGCTGCTCTGAGTGGGTCCCCACTGCAGACATTCCCTGCCATGCCACACAGTGCATCCTGTCCCCAGTGCAGACACATCCCAGTGCATCCTGTCCCCACTGCAGACACATCCCAGTGCATCCTAATGCATCCTGTCCTCACTGCAGAACACCCCAGTGCATCCTGTCCCCACTGGAGGCACACCCCAGTGCATCCTGTCCCCAGTGCAGACACATCCCAGTGCACCCCAGTGCATCCTGTCCCCACTGCATCCTGTCCCCAGTGCAGACACACCCCAGTGCATCCCAGTGCATCCTGTCCCCACTGCAGGCACATCCCAGTGCATCCTGTCCCCATTGCATCCTGTCCCCACTGCAGACACATCCCACTCCATCCCAGTGCATCCTGTCCCCACTGCAGGCACACCCCAATGCATCCCTGCCCAGAGCCCCCTCCACACCTGATATCGTCCTCGTTGGCGAAGATGATGACGGCGCGGGCGTGCGAGGTCTCCAGGAGCCGGCGGATGATCTTGTCAAACTCCCCCGGCTTGGGCTCCCTCGGGATCTTCACGGACTGGGCCACGCAGACGCCGCCTGCGGCAGAGAGAGCCCTGGCGCTGAGACACCCCAGGAGCCCCTGTCCCCTGGGGATGGCCCCTCTCACCATCCAGGGCTCCTCAGCCCAACAGGCCAAGCTGGGACATGTCCCCCAGCCCTCCCCTGAGCCCTCCTCTCCCAGGTCACTGCCTTCACCCTCCTCTTCCCCCATCTCAGCCCTTCTGCACCACATTCCTCCCACTCTGTATCTCCACAGCTCCTCTCTGCCTCCCACCCGGCTCCTCTGGTAGGTGTCACCTTCAGCCACCACCATCACACTCCAAATGTCCCCAGGACAGACACACAGTCCATCCCAGCAGCTCAGTGAGGATTTTCCAGCCAGTTCCAAGCAGCAGCCCCTCCCCAGCCCAGGATTTGCAAAGGGTTCTGCACACAGAATGGTCAAACCCTGGCAGAACCACCCCACTGGATGAGCAGACAAGCCCTTCACCACCAAGCAGCCAGGCCCTGCAGAAGGGTTTGTTCCCATCCCTACGGCCCTGGCCAAGTTCCAGACCAGCTTTCCAAGGAGCCATTGCAAAAGCAGGTAATTAAAATTAAAAGAGACAATTGGAAGAGCCCCCACACTTCACTGCTGGGCTCCCAACCTCCAGCTCCAAAAAGCCAGAGCCCTCCTGCATTCCTGCATTTCTGCAGATGCCAATAAAGAGAGAGATGGGAGAGAGAATTAAACATTG
Source organism: Emberiza elegans (assembly GCA_024865655.1). Lineage (NCBI taxonomy): Eukaryota > Metazoa > Chordata > Aves > Passeriformes > Fringillidae > Emberiza > Emberiza elegans. Next base: position 80,837,712 of record JALJVW010000184.1, on the reverse strand, counting down.
AGGGACCTTCTGGATGTAATTGATGGTCTCAATTTGCATAGTAAATGACACAGCTGATGCCTCCTGCCACTAACAGATCGCAGCTCAAGCAAAGGTCAGCATAATTACCACCCGGGGCTGGGAGAGACTCCCAGAGCACAGCCCTGGAGAGGAGCAGGACAGAACAGGGTGGGGACAGGCTCCAGGAGACTTCACTGCCTCCTGGGGCTGCAGGAAAACTGGGAAAATTTGGCCCCTTGCAGGCAAAAACCCAAGAGAAGGGCGATGTGCTGGGTGCTGAGCAGGCAGGGAGAGCTGCAGGGATGGGGCACAGCACCCCCGACCTGGCTGGGGCTTTCCAGGGGTTTTTTGGGGGGTTTGTTTTCCTGTGGTAAGAAATTGGGCCAATTTGCTGCTTGTTTCCCATATGGGGAGCCAGATGGATGGAGAGGAGGGAGTTGGATAAACAGACAGATCAGCCAGGCGAGGCAGGCAGCAGCCGGCAGCGCCAGCAGGACAGGAATGTCCCAGCCTGGGGACACTCACCCTGGCCACCACAGAGCCCCCAGCCAGGCCAGGGTGTCACAGCACACTGCCAGGGGCCACCAGGCAGCTTAATTACAGTTTCCATGGCAATCAGTGGAGAAAATCCAACGAAAGCAGCAGTTTGCAAACACTGAGAGCCTTCCAAAAGCCCTGGCACAGCCAGGCAGGAGCGTGCCCACACGAGTGGCAGCTGGGGGCTGGCACGGGCACACACCTGAGTGCCACCAGGCATTCGTGCTAGGGAACATCTCCCTGCACGCGCGGCAGAGGAGATGGAACCATAAATAAACAAGAGGTTAAATCGATGGCAGTTCAGAAATGACCGTGATGTTACTCGGCTGCTTCGTTAAATCAAACTAACGAGGAACACAGCTCCTCCAGGTGACAGCCTGCAGGGCCAGGGAGCCCCTGCTTCCCACAGCAGATGCTGACAATGTTTTTATCTCCTTAATTAATGAAAACGTAATCACCAACAACAAGGAGTCCAGGGTGTCAGGGGGGCAGTGGCTGTGTGGTTTGGGAAGGGGATTTGCCGAGTGATGCTCCCACTGTCTTTGCACAAAATCCATTTAGTCGAAACACTCCTCTAAAGACAGAAATCAAAGTGAGGGGTGGCAGCGATGGCGAGGAGGTGACCACTGTCCCTACACCAGCAGGATGGCACAGCACTGCTCCCTGACTTGGGACAAGGGGTGACGCTGGGAGAAGGCAGCAGGTGAGGCATGAGGACCCCTCTCCCCCTCCTCCAGCTTGGGAAAGGACCAAAGAGGAGCGGGACTATTGGGGATGGGGGGAACATCCCACAGGCAGCTGCTGCGGGCAGTTTGGGGCCAGGCAGTCGGAGGATGCTCAGAGGAGACCCTGAGAGTTTCATCACCGGTGCCACAGGACACGGGGCAAAAACCAGCCTGGAAAACCCAGCCTGAGCCCATTTCCAAACCCCCTTCCCACGCTGCCTGTGCCATCCTCAATCCCTCCGGTCTCGGTGGGATCTCGCCTCCCCCAGGGCCGCCAGGGCCGCAGGGACTCTGTTGTCAAACACGGGTCAGGGTTTAATCTCCACCATTATGGCTCGGTGGGAGCGCAGCCACTCCGGCTTCCCCTCTTGATTGCCGGTGCTTAATTAGCTCCTGGCTCGGGGGGTTCTGCCAGCGCTCCCGCAGAGCCTGCCAAGCTTGCAGCAAGCAGGGATCTGGCTAAAGGGGTAAAGCAAGGACTGGCTCAGCCGTGCAGATGTGGATGTTCCCCCCACCCTGGGCAGTCCTGGGCACCCCAGAGAGGGATCAGGCTCTGCACAGCCCAGCAGCAATGGCATTCCCACTCCCAGCTCCCCTCCTAACTCCAGCCTTGCCATGAGATTCCCGATTCACTGGGATCAATGCGCTGCTCCCCTGCCCCGGGACTCATTGCTTGTGCCACTTCAAAGCCTCCAGGAAGCAAGGGATCACAGAGGAAGCCATCAGGGCCCTCTACTGCAGACGGAAATGCTGAGCTCAAAGCTCCTGCCTCAAGATTTGGGAGTGGCTTTATTGGGGGCGACCTCCTGGTGCAGCCACCGCGAGTAATGAGCCCGGCTGGAACCAGAGAGAGACAGCCAGGGATGTCACATGGGGATGAGCAAACGCATCACAAATATACACCAGGCTCTTCACTAAAAATATGGAAAACTTGGTGAAGGGTGAAACAATAGAGGGGGGGAAATGGCAGCAGAATTGATCCAGGTACGTGACTAAGGTGTTGGGCTGGGAATATTCCCCTCTTCCCAGACCCAAGGTGTGGCACAGGCCAGCTCCATTGCACAGACATCCATCCCAGCCCTCATCTCCAGGGGCTTGAAGACAGCAGAGACCTCAATGACACAGAGCCAGAGGGTCCTGGGCGGGTCTGTCCAACCACCAAAGTGATGCCACAGGTCAGGGGCATGGGGAAATGCTGGACAGAGGGGTGGAGGTGAGGACACCAGGGACACCCCGATGCTGGCCCTGCCATCCAGCTGAGAGCCACTGCCAGTGCAGGATGCTCTGGGGGAGCAGGATGGATATTGGGAGCAGAATGCACTCAAAACACTTTAAAATGGCTGAAGAAAACGCATCCTTTGCAGACCGAACATCTCTGCAATGCTAAAACCCAAAAAGCAGCGCTCTGGTGAATAAGGACTTTCCAGCCACCAGCGCAGCCACCAGCAACCACCAGGGGCCAACGGCATCATCACCAGAGCGACCGCAAACATGGATAAAGATAAAAAGATAAATGAATAAAGATGTAACAGCCACCCAGGTCAGTCTGTTGTGGTAGCCCAGGGCCAGCCCCAGCTGCAAGAATAACCCATCTCCAGGGCGAGTTTCCTCCCCGCATCGCTGTCGGAGGTCGCCTTGTGCCTCGAGCAGAACCGTTTTCCACCGCGCTGCGAAGCTTCAACGTGAGGCTCTGCTAAAAATTGAAACTGAAGGTCAAGTTGATAATGCATCAGAAAGCAAACAGCTTGAGTGCGAGCCGCTAACGACAGCAATGAGCATTATTGCCTGATGGAAATAAAACCCGACTCTGAAGGCTCGGGCTTGGCATGAGAAATGAAGCAGAGCGCTGTGGGGAGGAGAGCGGGAGCTGCTCACCCTGAGCCGGGTGGGTGAGGAACCCCCGGGCAGAGCCAGCGTGGGGGGCTGGGAATGGGGTTGGGGATGTTCCCCTGGCATAAACACCCCCACGGGAACCTCCATCACTTGACAGAGCCTGGCACAGGCCAGATCCTCGCTCAGCTGGCAGCCCCGTCCGTCCCTCTGACAGGCTGCAGGTCCCTGGAAGCTGTGACAAATCACGGGGTCCTTTAGGCCGCTGGAGAAATGCAACTGGGAGCCAGGAATATCCCAGAGATCCTCCACCCCTTCCCAACGGATCCATGCTTGTGTAAAGGTGCCTGGTGCCAGCAGAGCCCTTTGCACAGGGGAAGACAGAGAGGTGAAGTGGGCAGAGCCTGCTCTTCCTCCTGCCTGGCATTGCCACCACAGATGGCACGGCTAGGGGGGGTTAAATACATAAAATAAAGGGGAAAAAAGTGAAAAAGCACAGTTTTGGTCCAGTCTCACCATTATTCACGGACTGTGGCTCTACTTCCATGGGTAAAGCGGTGTGGCTGACACCCCGCACTCGCTGCCAGGGGAGATGTTCCAGGGAGCAGCTCAGAGCCCACCCAGGGCCCCACAGACAGCTCCCACAAATCTCCACATTCCTGCAGCGTGTCAGGGCCGCAGCATCACCGCTGGCACCACACGGGCTGCCCTCACACTGCAGGCACCGTGGAAATCTGCTTTTTGATAACTAAATTATCACTAATGCGCATAATCGCCAGGTTATGTGGATACCCAAATTACAGGACTGCAGCAGCCCCGGATTAACACGTGGCTGCTCTGGCTCCCTGTGCACTCCTTTACTCTGCAATTACGCTGTCAGGTCGTTAACATCTGGTTACAGGAGCTCTTGGTAACCACAGGTATCTCAAAGGAGAAGAGCTCGCGCCGCAGCAGGACCACCAGTCACAACCACCACTCCTTACTGGTGCTCAGTGTGGGTTTGGATCGTGCCTGTTGGACCCTCGGCTGTGCCACAGATCCCCTGGAGGGGCTGCACCCATGGGTGGGGCAGCAGAGCACCCCCAGCCCCTCCCCAAACCCACCAGGTGCCATCACACACACCCAGCACAGCCCCTCTGCGCCCGCAGCTCCACACATCCCCTGCAGCCGCCGCCCCGGAGCATCCCCACGCGCTGCTCCTCCAGAAGCCACAGCCCCGAGAAAAATATTCCACTCCTCAAGCGAGAATCCTGAAGAGCAGCTCCCAGGCTGGATCCCCAGATGGGTTCCTCTGCATACTAAAAGCGCAGCCATCTCCGGTGCCAGGGCGCGCGCGACAGACGGAATTAACGCTGCTCCTATTTATAGGGCTTTGATTAGGAGCTCGTCACCTCCAAGTTTTTATTCCCTTTATCCATTTATAAGGCCATAACGCAGTTTGACTGGCTCTGGATAGGCCGGTGTCCCACCGACTTTGCCAGAACCTAATGTGCCATTCAGACACACTTAAGCCTGTAATAAGCAGCAGCCTGCACCCTGCAGGGGTTTAACTGTCTCAAAAAACACCCTTTAGCTCCCGTCCCACCCCGTGCTGGGGGGCTGAGGTGATGCCAGAGCCAGGGGGGACCCCAGTGCTGTGCCAGCCCCTCCGTGGGGTCCCTGGGCACCTCTGGTTTGTGGTAGCAGCACCCACAGCAGCGATTCCAAGGGCTCCTCACCCATCCTGGGGTTGGTGTTCAGGTCCCCAAAAGCTCCTGTGCTGCTCCCAAGGCTGCTAATCCCCCCTAAGCATCCCAGAGCTCCCGTCAGCAAAACGCTTTCTGCCTCCAGACAAATCCTCCCAAAGAGTTTTGCTGAGCACGGACTTTCTGCCTGTCCAGAGCCCATAGACAAATTAAAGCACCTGCCCTGGGGGATAATTCCACTAAAATTGGGCGCAGCTCGTGCTGGTGCCAACTTGATTTTCTGTTAAAACCTGGGAGTATTTGTAAAAATCTTGTATTCTGGAAGGCGCCCAGCGCCGCGGCTCAGGCACACAGGGAGGGGTGAGACCAGCTCGGCAGAGCTGGAGAGCAAGGAGTGGGATCTCGAGATGCTTCCCCAAAGCAGCCAGCCCTGCAGAGTGGAGCCAGCCCAGGACTGCTGGTCCAAAACCTTGCTGTAAAACCTGGATCCTTGTTCGGGCAGCCCCAAAACGCACACTGCTCCAGGGCCATTCCCCCAAAGCACAGCATCCACCCCAGCTCAGCCCAAGGAGCCCAACCAGACACATCCCTCCGTCCCATCCTTTCCTCCTCCTGTCTCAGCTGCTCCCATCCCAGGAGAGATCCACTCACCATCCTCCCTGGACTTCTGGATGAAGGCCTCCACCCCGCTTTCACCGTAGCTGCCCTCGGAGGCCAAGGTGGAGACGTAATTCCACTTGAGGGCTTTGACAATGTCCACCATGGCCTGGGCCTGGTAGGTGTCCGAGGGGACGACGCGGGAGAAGAAGTCGTAGCGGCTGTTGTCGCTCAGGTCCGGCGCCGTGGAGGCGTAGCTGATCTGGGGGATCTGGGATGGAGGGGGGAAAGGCTCAGAATCAGGGGAAGGAGGGGATGGTCTCCACCCCACAGCCATGCCCACGGTCCCAAAGCCTTGCTCTGGAGCAGAGGGAGGTGAGATCTGAGGATGAGCACAGGGTAGGTGGAGCATGTGCCACTATCAGGTGCTCCAGGGGACATCGGGGCTTGGGGACCACCTGCAGCTCAGGAACAGCCAGCAGGACCCCAAAAGGATTTCTGGAAAATCCAATGTGGGAGAGACCAAAGGAAAAAAACCATAATTCTGCCCTGGTCAGCTTTGCCAGGGTCTCCCTTTGGCTTCTTCCCCAGGAAGGACAGAGCCAACCCATCCTGCCCCTCCCCAGCCCTAAATAAACCCCTTAAATTCACCAGAGCTGCTGCATCTCTCCCAGCACACTGGGATGATTTAGCACCGTGGGATCAGGCGATGTTTAACACTTACACAGCACTTTCCATTTCCAAAACGCACCACACATCCTCATTTATCTTTAAGATGGGAAAAGGCTTATTAAATTATCAAGCCCAGGTTCTCCCCACCAGCTGCTGGAATCCGAGTTGGTGTAACCGGCCCCAGCCACCTCGCTGGGAGCCCAGCTGGGAGCTGCAGCCCGGGGATGAGGTGTGCACCAGGGCTGGGTGTCCCAACCCTCCTGGCCCCACTCCATTCCCCTCCAGCCCTGCATCTCCCAGCTCCCTCCTTTGTTTCTCTGTGATTTCCCCTCTCCCACTCCTGCCTCTCTCTATTAAACGCGATTCTGGTGTTATAAACCCACGACTCCACCTGAATGCTAAAAGGCCCCTGGAAAGGAGCAGCCACCCTTCTACCTGCCTGCAAAACAGGAGATGAAAAAAAGGGAGAGATGAAGCAGGAGTGGGAGAGGGAGAGGAAGGAATCTTTATCAAGGCACAAATAGGATTACTCCCCGTGACAATCTGCTTTGTGCTCCGTTCCGAGGGGCTCTGATCTGCTCGTTGGGGATCTCTGACTGGAGCCGGTGCATGAGACTCCATTAAAATTCTGCTCAGCAGGTGAGGAGCTCGCCTGGCAATCGCTCATCCCGGGGGGAGCAGGGGGGCTGCTCCCAGCACAACCGCTCCCCGTCCCTGCCCAGCCTGCAGGAGGGACACGGGCTCAGGATGGAAAGGCGGTTTGGGGACAGGGATGCACCCCTGCCCTTCCAGATGCTCCTTTCCCAATGATTTTTCCCCTGCCAAGTGTTCTGGTTTCGCCTCTTCCACAGAGCACTGGAGATGGAGAGGTCCCAGCTATTCCCCACGCCGCTGCCATCCCACCCAAGCTCCAACAGCCTGGGTTAACCCCTGGCCTGCCCGTCCTGCTCCAGCCTCAGCTGGCAAACAAAGCCCAGAAAATACCTGTTGATCCGCAGGCTATGGAGTGGAAGCTGTATTTTAATAAACAAGAGGAAAGGGCTTTTTCCCCCTCGCTCCTCTGCCTTGGATGAAAGTGAAAATAAAATACCAGTTCCCAAATGACCATTTCATAGATTTCTTCTGCCTTTTCCCCCCTCTGCCTTTTTGATAGCCCAACTCCTGGCACCAGCTATTTTCTCAGATAAAAGACAAAAGTCCTTTTAGGTACATAAAAGCAAAATGCAGGCAGGGAATTCAAGGTTCTTAGAAAGAAGGATGCAATGGAAGAGGGAGATGGAAACATCTCTCAACTGCAAATTTGCTGCACTGGTGGTCCCTTGTCTGGCTCATCTCCAGCCTGGGACAAACACTCCTGTGTTGAGGAAATTAGTAGGAGCAGCTCTCCTGCACCCCAAGAGTTCCTTGTCCCACCAAGAGTAGGGAGTGATCCCAGGGCAGGGGGTAAACCTCCTTCCTTGTTTTGAATCAAAAATCATCACCCAGAAGCACCCTGAGCCTGGAGAAACATCCCATGGGATGGTGGGAGCCTGGGGCTGGAGATGCCATCCTGCTCCTCCAGGGTCGATGGACTGGTGTGACTGACCTCAAATGCACTGGGAAAGCTGCATTTGGTGCCCTTCATTATCACCCATCATTAACGGGGCTCAGGAGCTGCTCTGCTGTTTCTTCCACCAGCGAGAGACAGAATCTCCCCAGGTTGGGAAGAATTAGGCAAAAGTGGTGATTTCAGCACATCCCAGCTCAGGTTCAAACCATTGATGCCAACATCAGCCTGAGCAGGCAGGAAGAACAAAAAACCAACCAAAAACCAACCAAAAACCAACCAAAAACCAACAAAAACCAACCAAGAACCAACCAAGAACCAACCAAGAACCAACCAAGAACCAACCAAGAACCAACCAAAACCAACCAAAAACCACTGCAGAGCCAGAGCTGAGCACACTGATCAGGAGCACCCCACAGGCAGGGGCTCCTGCACCACCCCCCCATGCCAGATACAGGGTCAGGAGCAGCTAATTCCCTCCCCATAATTATTAATTTCATGCATATCTTATGCAAAGCCCCGGTTCGCCGACAAGATGGAATTGATTTAATTAGAATTTCCATCATCGAGCCATTTGGATGGCAGCTTTTAATTAGGGAGAGCGTAAAGCACCGCAGGGGCTGGGGCAGGGAGGGGCTGAGCGGGGCTGCTTGGAACTCAGTGCTGGGATGGAAGGAGCTGCAGCCCCATCCTGCTGCCCCTTCCCTGGGCACAGGGTCAGGCCCAGGATGCAGCCCTTGGCATCTCCCTGGAGAGGGAAAAGGCAGAGCTAAAACTCCAGGAAGCGCAGCAGGCACAGGAGGATGCTGTCCCTCATCCCTGCCACCACCTGTCCCACTCCTCCTCAACAAGCTGTGCCCAGGGACCCCTCAGGGCTGGGGTCAGCCCAGGGGAGCCAGGCGGCTGCAATTTGTTTCAATAAGCCCAGTGAAGAGCAGGGAAATGAAGTGGCAGCAGCGGGTGATTAATCAGAGCATCCCCTTTCCCGCTTGCTGAAGGTTATTTACCTGCTAAGTGGGGATGTTCTGAATCCCCCCACCCCACTGCCCCCACAGCCTCGGGGCACCCTGCCACGAGCCAGGGGGCTCAGCACTGCCAGGAGGGGCTCAGAGCCAGGGGCTGACCCAGCTCTGCCCCTGCCAGCCCCAGGCAGCGCAGCCTCGTGGGGCTGCGGGTGCCGAGTGCCCGGCTGCAGCGCGGGCAGCGCCGTCCTCAGGTGAATTATTCATGTTGTACAACAGCCCTGCGCCGCAGAGAGCGCCTGCACTCGCTGCCACGGACAGGAAACAGCCGCCTCAAAGTGCCTGGCACGTGTCAAAGCCACCCTCTGGCTGCTCACCCCACGCTGAGCGCTTGTGCTCCAACTTGTCACAGCTCTTTCTGGATGGGGACGAAAAACGCACCTCAGATCCCTTTTAGGGCATCCCATTTGCAGGAGGAGGGCCTGGATTCCTTGCCACCATCACTGCTGTGGTGGTTCAGGAGCCAGTGGGTAGAGCTGGGGCTGGAGAGGCGGCAGCAGCAAGGGGTGGGAAGGAGCTGGAAGGTGCCAGAGCGCTCTGGCAGTGGCGCCAGGGAGATGCTATCACACAGAGCCCAGAGCACGGATTTGGGGAAAGGATTTTCTGCAGGCAGAGCGACGAGGAGTGATGAAACCAGCTTGGACAGAGGATGCCGCATCTGCAAGTTGTTCCACTGATGTACAGCTTTAATTAGGAGGCGGCAGCTAACGAAGGACCCGTTATTTATTTATGTAGCGCAGGAGCGACAAAAGCCCTGGCAGGGAGGAGCAAGGCCAGCCTGGCAGGGAGGGCTGTGCAGGGGATGGAGCAGGGAGAGGTGCACAGGAGGGAGTGTGGGATGGGACAAGGGACCACAGCAGGGAGAGCATCATTTTGAGACAGGAACAGCCACCTGCAGTGTGCTCATGGTTACAGGAGAGAAGAGGAGAAACTGGGGGTGCTGCTGCGCTGGGCTTGTGTGGACTCCTCACCTTGGTGGAGTCTGATTCACTCTGTGCTGCTTGCTGGATATCCTGGAGCCCTTTCAGATGTGCTGGAGCCTTCCCAGATGTGCTGGAGCCCTCCCCAAGAACTACCTGAGCACTCAGAGGGCACCTGGAACACCCCGCAGGCAGGGTCCCCCTGTGCCAGCTCCCTTTCTGCCAATGTCCCTGTGCTGGGGGAGCGCCAAGGGGGCCAGGAGGGACACAGCAACACAGGGCCAAGTGGGGGCAGAGCTCCAGCAAGTGCCATGCCCCAGGGAATGGGCAGAGGCAGCTGCCTGTGCCCGAGGCAGTCAGTGCTTTGCTGAACCTCGGAGCAGAGTCACCCACGCTTAAAGGTCAGTGGCGGCGCGAAATGGAAGTCGCCTTATTCTCATTTTCAGCATGTCCCTGCCATAAAAGCAGTGTTTGAATAACAAAGAGCAGCAGCAGCACTCAGGTCACGGCTGGGGGGAAGAGTCTCCAGAACCCCCAAACCCCCAGCCCCACCTGCTGCAGGAATGGCTGTGCCCAGACATGACCCCAGAACCACGGGAATGGTGTCCCTGTGCCGGGACCACTGAGGAGGGCACCAGCCCCCTCACTGGGATTCCCTGCTGTCTAGGAAAGGCTGAGATTTTCCTTATTCTCCTCTCCCAAGGGGTTTTGAAGTCTCCATCCTCTACCTGTTCATCCCCCCATTTGCATTTTTTCCCTGCCCCTTTGGGCTGGGATCAGCTCTGGATTAAAGTTCTCAGGGCTCAGGATGCACCAGAGCCTGGCTGCTCAGCTGGGGCAGGGCTGCACCTGAGCTCAGTGACATCCTTCTGAACAGGTCACAGCTCTTTGCCCAAGTATCAAAACTAGAGGAGAAGGGTGAGGGGAAAAAACAAAAGAACCTAGAAAGACTTCAGTTGCCCCCGACTATTCTGACTGTCACTCTCCTGCCTCCTTCCCCACTTCCAGCCTCCCTCCTCCTCTCCAGAACAAGTATTCAATCTTTTTTGTCTTGGCAAATAGCTTTTAAGTTCCTCCCACTCCCTCTAATTTATATTATTTTAATTATTGAATAGCCCTCTCACTCGTCGCCTGGAACATTAACACGTTTTTTAAAAAAAAGGGACCCAGAAAAATCAAACTCCATCAGCGATCTGCTTCTTCCGTCTTCACTAACAGCTCCCAGCCCTCCCAGGAGGGGACCCAGCTCTCAGCATGCTGGGCTGGCAGAGGAAGAGGAGGGGAAAGACAGAGGGGGAAGCAGCACCAGTCCCACAGAACACAGGGGTTTCAGGGTGCTGCGAGAAGGCCAAGATGGGATGGGGCCCCCATTGCCACTGGGGGTGCAGAATATTTACATTTCTCCCTCCTTTCTGCAGAGGGACCCTTGTTCACACACTCTGCAGCCCAGGGACGTGGTGGTGGATAAATAAATGTACAGCAAGGGGGAATGGAATTACCAACTCCTCAGCATTCCTGCGGCTGGCACAGAGCAGGAGGAAGAGCCCTACTCATTCCACCACAGCCTGAGCACCCCTGGGGCTGGTGGCACAGGACAAATGTGCCCAGCCTGGCTGATGTCCCCGTGGACTGGAGCAGGGCAGCCCCAGCTGTCCCTTGCCATTGGCCATCGCTGCCTCCAGCCCTGTGGCTGAGGTGGGATTTACATTTTGGGGTACAACCCACACCCCTGAAGGAGCATCCCCCAGAACCAGCACCAAACCCACCCTCAGCCCACCTCCCATGCAGCCCCCGCCACGGGGCGGGAGCACCAGCGCCACGAAGCCGGGGGAGATGAGACAAAAATCCTCCTGCTCCGAGTGCCGTCACCGAAGAAGGGATGGAGGAAGGGATCCCCAGGGACCCGGGGGAGGCAGGAGAAGCATTCTAACAGCACCAGCTCTGCCTCCCCCCAGCTGTGGAGGAAGAGGCACACGTGGAGAAACGCTGCCAAAGCGCCCGCAGGGGTTTTGCCGAGGGGTTCCCTTCACCTGGCCGAGCCCTACCTTGAAGAGCCGCAGGATGTTGGCCACCATGATGGACACGGAGCTGCCCGAGGCGCCGATGACGCCGACCACCCGCTCCGGCTTGGTGATGATGGGGGGTCCCCCGCTGACACAGCGCACCTCGGTGCTGTCCTTCTCGATGAGGGCCTGCACGAAGGTCAGCGACTGCTCCAGGGCGTGCGTGTCCCGCGAGCACGTGTCCAGGATGCGGGCGCCCAGCGTGATGTTGGGCAGCAGGTCGGGGTCGTTGTTGATGCGGTCCAGGGCGAAGAGCATGGCCTCCAGGCGATGGATGCCCTTCTCCTTCTTCAGCTCCCCGCAGGCTTTGCCCTCGGCGCCCCGGCCGTGCACGGGGAAGAGCCCCCCGAGCGTGATGTCGCCGTCGATGCGGATGGAGTTCATGTGCGGGTAGCCCTGGCCTTTGGGCTTGGCAGCACCCCCGGGCGCCCACCCCCAGCTCCAGGCACTCAGGAGGAGGCAGAAGGACAAACGCTCCATGCAAAAGTGACCCCCGCTCATCGCCAAGGCCGTGCTGGGGCAGAGCTCGGGCCGGGAACGCGGCGCTCAGGGGGCCGGGCTGGGCTGGGCGGGTGGCATGGCTCCGGAGGGATCCCGCTCCGGCTCCGTCAGCGGCGCCCCACGCTGCTGCCGGCCCCGGGGGAGCAGCGGGAGGTCGGGATGCAGGAGGGTGCTGGGGTCTGCATGGCTACACCAGAGAGGAGAGACAGCAGCAGAGCCACGAGCCCACGCAAAGCTTCGGGTCCTTCCTCCGGAGACCTTGGAGGGACAGGGAAAAGGGGAGAGAGAAAATTAGGCGGGAGCAGGGAAAGGACATTGGCTGTTCCAGGCTTTCATCAGGGAGATGGTGGAAATAAGCACTGGGGATTATTGCAAAAAATAGATTTGGGGCCTCGGGGACACTGCCCCACAGAGCAGCACAGCTCAGAGGGGGCCCTGTACCTTCTTAAGGGAACTGAGAGGGGGTCCCCAGACAGTGCTCAGAGTGTGGCAAACCCCACACACACCCCCAGCCCTGGTCCCTGCCTATCCTAAAACACCCCTACTTTTCCCCAGCTGGTTTTTCAGTCACCTTCCACAAGCCCACTTGTCTGGAACCCCACAGACTGAGGTCTGCATCCTCAGCCATAGCCAGGCACTGCCAAAACCCAGCGCTCCAGATTCAAGTCGCAACCCAAAGCACTGCGCTCCTGCCGCTCTCCCTTCAGGGCACTGATTCCTGAACCAGCAGCTGCTTCCGTTATCGACGGCTTCCAGCAGCAGATATCGACAGCACCTGAGCTGTCCCTGCCCCAGCAGCACAGCCCCTGCCTCAGTTTCCCCCCGAGGCAGGCTCGCCCTCATGCCCATCCCCGCCGTCGTCTCCCAGCAGCCGCTGATGGATGCTGAGGGCAGCGCGTGATTAATGCAGGCACCAAAAGCAGCGAGGAGCCGAGCAGGCAAATGCATTCCCCAGGCAGGACGAGCAGCAACAGTGAGACCAAGGAAACAGCCTAAATTAACCTCAGCTCAAGCCCAGAGCCGGAGCCCAAGCCCTCAGCTGCTGGACAGAGTCTCACCAGCCCCAAGGGTGCTCCCGCTCCGCAGCCATCCCAGCCAGGAGGACCCTGGCTTCAACTCACCTCCATGAATTATGCACCTCCCCGCCCGCCGCAGCTGCTTGAAGGCCCATCTCCAAAGCGATTCTGACAGCCGGGGCTTTTAAGGAACCAGAATTACCCGGTGCCCAGCTCCGTGCTTCCAAAGGCAGGAGGTTGGGAATGCTGCAGCAAAACCCCCGCCCCAGCCTGCCGGGAGAGCCCTGCTCGGATGGGGATCAGGGACAGGGATCAGACCTCTGCATGCTCCTGTCCCCTCTGCAAGGACCACCCCACGCATCACCAGTGGGCACGGAGCAGGGGAATGTGGCTCCTGCACGGCCTGGGAGCGGGGCAGGCTCTGCCTGAGCTGGGGAGGAGGAGGATGGGGAGATGAGGAGATGCTCAGACACCACAGCTGCCTTCAGAGCCCCGCACCAGCCAAAAGCAGGTCAGCTCTCCCACCCTCATCCCCGGAGCTGCAACACCTCTGCCCATCAAAGGTGGGATGCTCACACCATGGACCTGCTCCCAGGAAAACCCTCAGAGCCCACGGCAGCTCCCGCAGAGCTGGCAGTGCCCCCAGAGCCCACTGCCTCTCCCTTTCTTCTTTTAAGCTTTTTCCCTCTCTGTTCTCTCCCCTTTGTGGGCTCCTTTGATCATATAATCTGAACGAACTGAAGGTAAAAATATCACGGCAGGCAAGAAGAAAGCACAAATAATGGGGAGAGGAGGAGGGAGCTGGTTCGGATCCCTCACGGGGGAGATTGGAGCCGGAGTTACCCGATGAGCCCCTGCTCCAATCGGCCCAGGAAGGGGTGACAGATGAGCACCCCTGTCCCCAGCTGTCCCCTCAGCCACACACAGGTCACAGCTCCCACACAGCCCAGACCTTGGTTCCACCATGCCTGAGCCTCCCCAAAGCAGCTGCTCCACCAGGGGCACATCTGGAGGGAGGGCACAGCTGGAAGAAGACACCTGCCTACAGCAGGTGCTCACGGAGCAGGGATCATCCTTACCCACACACACCGGGCAGCGAGGGGCCGCAGCCGCCCTCCTGTTCCACCTGCGCAGCTCCACAGGGGCACCACAAGGGTGGCGATAGCAGGGTGGGATCACCACTCAGCATGGTGCTTACCCCAGCCCCGAAGGAAGGAGAAAATCTGTTTTCTCCTACTTCCACCAGCACAGCATCGGTGAGGACAGAGCCCTCCCATCGCCCTCATCCCGGCTATGCCGCAGCCCGATCTGGATCTGGGAGGTGGCACAAGCACCAAGCAAACCGAGATGTCCCAGGTGTGGGTCATCCCCTGCCCGAGCCAGGCTGGGCTGGGCAGCGCCAGCGCGGAGGGAGCCGGGCTGCTGCCCCAGGACAGGCAGAGCCCGGCGGGTCCCGGCGCCCCGGACACGGGGCCGGGCAGCACGGTGGCATCGTGCCCCCCTCTAGTGGTGGCCACCGGGCCACCGGCATCGTCAGCCACGGAGGGCCCTGGGAGGAGCAGGAGAGGGCTCAGCTGGGCAGGCGAGCCCCTCTTGGGCGACCTGGTCTAGTGGAAAGTGTCCGTGCCCATTTCAAGGGCTGGGACTGGGTGAGCGTTAAGGTACCTTCCAACCCAAACCACTCTGTGATTCCATGAAATCAAACTCTGATTAAAAATTCCCCCACATCACAGAGATCTCCTGCTGCAAAACCCAGCAACCAGCCACCCCAGGCATCGCCTCTGTGGCTCCTTCCTGCAGCTCCTCCTGCACATCCCTGCAAGCGCTGCCCGGGCTGGACTGTGGTGGACACACTCCGGACAGACCCCACTCCCCAGAGCTCTGCCTGCAGCGGGATCCATCCTCTCCCAGCTCAAAGCCAGAGCATTTTCTGGGGCTGTTAAACCCAGCAGAAGCTGAGCTGGTTCCAGCCCAGGAGATGCAGCAATAATCAGCCAAGAGCACCCAGCACTCACCTGCTCCCATCCCCAGCTGCCAACGAGCCCAGCTCCACCAGCACCAGAGATTCCAGCCCAGCCCTGGCACTGGGAAGGCTGTGCCAGCTTAAGCCACACTGGTTCCTACCAGATCCACAGCATCTTTTTGAAAATCAAGGCTATTTCTTTCCCCACCTGCTCTTCCTCCGGCAAGCAGGGCCAGCCAGCAGGCAGCACAATATCCCAATTAGTGTACACTCACTCTTCCCGCCTGCAAGCAGCTACAGGGTACTTTGCTTGGCTCCTGGTCTTTTTAATTGCAAAAGCTCCATGAAGTAGAGCAGAATTGAGACGTGGACACAGGGAGGGGATGCCAGGTTAAGTTCTCTCCCGACAGGCAAAACCTTAAGTATTCAGGTCCAGTACCCCGGCGTCTGCTCGGAGAAGCAAGGCCACGGCTCAGCAGGCAGCGGAGAGCAGAGACCCCAGATTGTGCCATCCAAACCCCCCCAGTGAGCTCCGAAACACAGCCCCTGCCCCAGCAACCCCTCAATCGATGCATGAACCGATAGCACAATGCTTGCACAAGCCCGAGCCCACCACTAAGGTGCCAACTCGTCCTCTCTGCAACCAGGTCCTGCCAGCACCCAGCTCAGAGCCCCGTGGTGGGGAAAAGCTGGGTGTGACCACCCACCTCAGTGCCCCAGAGCATCTCCTGAAGGATGCTGAAGTCCAACCAAAAGTACTCCCGTAGGGCGCAGACGAGAACATTTATCACACCATATTTATACATGTCCTTAACTGCAGCAAGCCCTCTCCTTCCGCCTCCCTCCCGCTGCCAAGCGGGTCAGGGCTAATCCCTCACTCTGAAGGATGGGATGGCGCGGCAGGGAGGGAAGGCGAGCAGGATCCAGCCCCGGAGCAAGCGGAGAGAGAGCAGCAGCTCACCTTGCGGGCAGGCGGCGCGAGGTGTCCGCGGGCAGCCAGCGCAGAGCTCCAGCGGCTGGCAGGGAGGCAAGGAGGGAGGGAGGGAGGGAGGGAGGGAGGAAGGAGCCGCCGCTGGTCCCCGCTCCTGCCACGTGCAGCAGAATCCCGCGATTAATTTTTTATCGCCATCTGCAATTTGGGACGGTGCCGGCTCTGAGCGAGAGCACGGCCTGAGTGCCGGTGCCCGGCAGTGCCCGCGGCAGCGCGCGGCGTCCCCGCTCCCCATCACACCCACGCCCCGACACTGCGGTCTGGCAGTGCCAGCCCCTGCCCACACCCCCCCGGCGGTGACTCCAGAGACCCCCATCCTGAGCTGGGCTCGGTGTGGGGCTATCCAGGGAACTGCAGGGAGGAAAACCCTCCTTGAGATGCAGTGCCCAGGAGGAAGAGCCGGTGCCCGCAGCGGGCACGAAGCCGGGGAGGGTGGCGGGCGCGGGTTCACGTATGTTATAATTAGGACCTGCCACTTCTTCAAGCCGTTGCCTTTCTGGGAAGAGCTGGAAGGGGGTGGCTGAGCTGACAAATCCATCCTCTTCCTGCCTGGTGCCAAAGTTGAAGCACGTGATGCTCTTTTTCGGGGAGCCGTCAGGCTGCTCTGCAGGGCGATGCTGGCCCCTGGGATGTGGGGCCAGGCCACGGCTCCACTCGAGCTTGGATTCCCATGGGAAAATCCCCTTGATGCTGCTCCGACACCCCGGGGTGCAGCTCAGCACCCCTAAGCCAGTGCCTGATGCTGTCTTCAGAGGGGCTCTGCCTGTAGCCCCCCAGCCTGGGGCAGCTGGAGCCACCACTGCCCATGGGGACCCTCTGCCATCACAGAGAGGGACCACCCCCACCAGGAGCACTGTCCCTCCAGCCCGGCCAGGCTGGCCTCAGTCAGGAGGGATCTCTGCTGGCCACAATCAGGAGAGATCTCTGCTGGCCACCGTCAGGAGGGATCTCTGCTGGCCACCGTCAGGAGGGATCTCTGCTGGCCACAATCAGGAGGGATCTCTGCTGGCCACAGTCAGGAGGGATCTCTGCTGGCCACCATCAGGAGGGATCTCTGCTGGCCACCGTCAGGACGTATCTCTGCACATCCCATCGGACCGAGCCCCCCAGCACAGAGGCAGCAGGTCACAGGGAAAAGGGTTTTGTCCCAGCTCTCTCCCCTCCCAGCCTTGCCCGGCACATCCCCAGAGCATCCCCGCGCTGCCTGATGCAGACAAACGCCGCTTACAGGGCTCAAGCGCGGGGAAGAAAACGAGCTTTTTCTTTTGGCAGTTCTCGTGGTGTTCTCCCGAGCTCCTCGCTGCATTCAACAGATCAGCTCTGCTCCTTCTCTTCCATCCTCCCACCCCTCCGCCCTTCCCCGAGCCCTGCCCGGGGCACACGGCCGCTGCCCGGGGGCTCCTGCGGTGACCGCCAGCCCTGCCTCGTGCCACCCCCGCCGGGCCCCGAGCCACAGGTCACCTGCAGCGCGATGGCGATGGCAAAGGCGGTGACTCACCCGCAGCCTCTCCGTCGCAGCCGCCGCCGAAGGCAGCGGGCATCCCCCAGCGCCGGAGCAGCCCACGGAAAATCACCCGGCTGGCAGAGCACGGCAAACTCATCACACCGAGGGGAGGAGGAGGAGGAGGAGGAAGAGGAGGTGGAGGAGGAGGGCTGGCGGGGCTGCACCCGGGCAGGCAGTGGGAGAGTTCTCCGGTTTTTTCTCACGGTTGCCAACTTCCCCAGCGGCTCCCGACGCCTCAGATCCGCTCGCCCGGAGAGCGCCAAGGAGCGGGAGAACGCTCGGGAGAGGAACCGACCCCGCGCCGGAGCGGGGCTCTGCCCGGCCCGGGGGTGCCTCCGAGGGGTCGCTCCGGCGCCGAGGAAGGGTCGTACCCCCCTCAGCCCCTCCGAGCTGGCAGGGGAAGCGCCTTCAGCCCTTCTCTGCTCTCCGGTCCCCCCTGCCCTGCCCTGCGGCGGCTCTGCGGGCGCTGCCCGCTGCGGCGAGGCGAGGGCAGCCCCCGCCGGCGGCTCGGCCACGGCCACGGCCCCTGCCCCGAGCCCCGCCAGCCCCCTCCGTCCGGAGCAGCCCCCCCGCTCCCCTGCCGGAGCCCTCGCCGGGCAGCGGGCACCTCTGGGGACAAAGGTGGCGCGTTGGGGACCGGGGCAAGGGGTGCCCTCCGTGCCCCTCGCAGGGGGGAGCAGCGGGGCGAGAAGGGGGCAGCGCTCCGCAGTCCCCAGCAATGAATAACGCGATGAGTGGGAGAGGGGGGAGCGCTGGGGGTTCCGGGCTGCAGCCCCCGCTGTCGCAGCCCCCCCAGCCCAAAAATAGAAGGAAAGGCGGAAAATTCGCCGGAGCGTTGTGGAGGGGGGCAGCGGCGAGGCTGCAGGGAGGGGGAGCGCGGGGGGCACCCCAGCCCCGGGGGAAGGTGCGGGGACACCGGGATGCGCCCCCCGCGCCGCCCGCACTTACCCGCGGGCAGTGCCAAGTTGGCGGCGCCGCCGGCCCCGTCTCCGCCCGGTGCCCGGTGCCGCGATCCGCCCCCGGCCCGGGGGCGCGGGCAGCCCGGGGGGGGCCCTGCGGCGTGCGGCGGGGGCGGCCCCGGCCCCCCCAGCCCCGGCCCGGCCCGGGAGCCGAGCGAGCCGCAGCCGGGCGGGACCCGCCGCGCTCCGCGCACCGCAGCCGCGGCGAGGAGGAGGAGGAGGAGGAGGAGGAAGAGGTGGAGAAGGGGGAGGAGGAGGGGGAAAAGGGGGAGGAGGAGGAGAGCCGGGGCCGGGGAAGTTTTGCATGAAGAGGAGCTGGGAAGCCCGCCACCGGCTTTATCAGCCTCTTAAAGCACTAGCGCAGCGCGGGGACCCCCGCCCCGGCGGAACCCCGGCTCCTGGGGGAAGGGTCTCCCCGCCAGGATGCTGAGGGTCTCGGGCTCCTTGCAGCGACAGCCATCCTCCAATTCCCTTTTTCCAGGTGGGAGCAGCTCCCGCAAGCAGCGGCGATGGAGGATGCTGGAGGATGCTGGAGGATGCTGTCACCCCGAGCCGTTGCCCTTCTCTTCTCCCTCCCATAACGCGCTGCCAACCCCCCCGCCCCGCGGAGCTCGGCTCCTGCCTCGCCTGCTCCCCCCGTCTGTCCCCCCCCGCTTGGCCCCGCGGCTCCGAGGAGCCCGTGGTGCGGTGTCGATTCATTAATCCAGCGAAAACACAACCCCCCGGTAATGGCCATTGACACATTAACTGCTGCGATCCATCACGGTAATGACACGGGGCTGATTGCTCGGGCACCGGAGCGGTGAGGGCACACCCTGGCGCTCACCTGCGGGCACGCGGCGCTGCCGGGGCTCCCAGCCCCTCCTGGGGGGACCCACCCGCGGGGTCTGGCTGTGGGCAGGGGGCTCTGCCGCCTCCCAGCGCCAAAGAACCGAGCACGGACCGCAAAGGCACAATTGCAGCCCCATCTTCCCCGAGCGGCGACTTGTGCTGCTCGTTTGTAACAGCGAAATCGCAGCCCTGGTGAGGGTCAGCCAGGGCCCAGCCGGGCTGGCTGCCCTCGGAAAAGGCTCCTTTTCACCAAATCCTGGTTAGGAGGGTGGAGAGGAGCCCGGTACGCCGAAGCACTCGGGATTGCCCAGCGCCAGTGCTGGGATTTGAAAGAGCCCTGGCCTCCCTCCCCAGTGAGATGCAGCTCCTGAAAAGCTGCCCAGCCACCCTGTCCAGCTGCCACTGGAACATTCCCGTGGGTCCAGGTGCTCTCGGGATGCTGCCCGGAGCTGCAGAGCCACCAGGCTGTTGCAGTGGTTTTGTTTTCAGCAGGAACAAGTGTGCTGTTTGCTGTTACTCTGCTCCAGCGGGACAGAGGAGGGGGCACAGCCCCACCACCCCCTGTGCGAGCATCTCCAGCCACGGCAGCGCTGATGGCAGGAGTTGAACCCAAAGGGAAATCTGCGCTGTGCTCGGTGGGGAGGGGACACAAAGACCAAGCCCCTGGGAGGACAGGACCCCCCTGCCTGCCCCATGCCAGGGCTGAGGGCACTCCAGACACCACAGGATAAGCCAGGCACAAATCCCTTGCCAAAAGTAGCTTTTAGAGACACCCTAAGGTCAAGGTCCCTGCTCCAAATCGGGTGAAGCCCTCAGCTCCTGGGGATTTCTAACCCGTGTTTGCCTTTAAGGAGAAGCAAGGGTGCTTTCCTCACAGCCTGGGGTCATGAGGACTCCAAGCCACCCTGCTCTGACCTTCCCAGGTCCTAGAGAATCCCAGGAGGAAGGTGATTGGGATAAATTGTGGAGAATTCTGGCCAAAGCACCACCTGAAGTGCTCCTGCAGCCAGCTCATTCAGGAGTGCCTCACCGCTGCCCTGGCTCCAGTGGAAAATCATAACCCAACCCTCCCAAAGATCCAACCCCTGAATCCCAGGGACTGCAGGATGCTCTTCCCACCATGGCTGAGCTGGCAGTGCCTCTCTTCTCCTCTCCAAAGCCTCACGGCCTGCACGTCTCCCCTGCTCACAGCCTCTGCCAGCCAGAACCCAAAATACCAGCACGGCGCTCGTGTCACCACCGGGAATGTCAGAGCCCAATTAACATTTGGAAATCCAGCTGAGGCCGATGATTCCCCCGGCACGGCAGGAAAGGCCACGGCGCGGGGCGGAGAGGATGGGAGACACCCCGGTGATTGCTGGGGTGCAGCTGGCCTGTGGGGTTACCCCGAGAGCAGCTCCGCAAACCCCACAGAGGTCGCTGCGAGGGCTCCTGCTCAGTGCCAGGGTCAGAGCCGATCAAATCCTCCAGGAGAGCTCGATGCCATCAGCAAATGGACACGGAGAAGCCCGCCAGGATCGATATCAGCTCTGCAGGCACGGAGCCACGGGAGCTGAGCGAGTTCCTGGTCCCGAGGGCAGGGCTGGTGCCCAAGCCCGTTCCCTGTGCTCCTGTCCATCCAGGCTGCCCCAGCACCTCCAGGGCCCCCGGCAGCCGCTCCCTGAGCTCCCAGGATCCGTGCAGGACCCTCCGGGCGCCCGGGCCTCACTCATCCCACGGCTGTCCCCAGGCAGGCACAGCGCTGGGCTCGCAGCTCCAGCCTCCCGCTGCCCTGGCCCCCAGCCAGCCAGGAAGGTCACCGTGTCCACTGCTGAGGCCACCGAGCGCCATCCAGGAGACACAACTGCTTGCAAATTTTTTTTTTTTTTTTTTTTTTTAATATAGGAAAACTTGAAACCGCATCTTATGGACTGGACATTCCGGCTCAGCTCTACAAAAAGGTTTTGAATAATTTATGGCCGAGCCACTACCTCCTCCTTCCTCCTCATGGGTCACTTCTGTCAAAGAGATGGAGGCTCAGCATTCACACCCAGCCCTTTTCATCTGGGGGGCCGCATTGCCAGTGCCTGCAATTGCCTGGGGTGTGAATTCCCCCCTGGATAGAAGGGTGCGGAAAATAAATCTTTAATTCAAAGTGAAATATTAATAGAACTGTAATTAGCTGTAATATCTACACAATTAAAAAGCAGGAGGCCCGGCAAGAGCTATTTTCGTGTGTATTTAAAGAAAAATAAGTTTGCAGGGTGAGGGGTGGGGGTGGCTGGGGATGCTTTTCCAGGGTCCCAATTGTCTGAGGGAGAAACGTGGCCAGGAGGAGCAAGGGACACAGGTCCTGCAGTGCTGGTGGGACAGGAAGAAATAAAAGGACAGGTCAGAAGAAAAGAAAAGAGCAGAGGAAGGATCTGAGGAGGAAAAGAAAGGAAGAAGAACTGTGCTGACACTTTTGTCCTGCTCCTCGGGGATTTTGTAGCAAAGGGAAGATTTTCACTGACGTCAGGCAGAGCCGAGCCGCAGCAAGAGGGCAGGGATGGGAAAAGTGTCTGTGGAAGTTGGCAGGGAATGAGGGGGTGACCCCGCCTCAGCCCCCACATTTTCCAGCAGGAATTGCACGAGCTGCCTGCAAAAGCCATCAGCTCGCCCTGAGCCGGGCAGCCACCAAAGGGACAAACAAAACTGCAAAGCAAAACCGACCAAATAACTCAGCTCGGCCCCTCCAAAAACACCTAAATGATAGGCCAAGGAGGAAAAAAAAAAAAATAAATGCAGCCTTGGATTTCTTTGCTGAAGAAAGAGACTCCCACACAGCCTCAGCACATGAAGGTGGGTAATGGATCTGGATCTTTCGGGAGCAGGAGCAGCAGCACTGCCTGTGCTCGCACGGGCTTGACATTCACACATCGGGTCCGTGCCTCTCCCGAGGAGTGGGGATAATGGGATGCCGAATGTCAGACCACTTAAATATATATAAAACTCATTATACACCTCATGACTAACAGATCTTGATGGGAAAAGTTGCATTTTAAAGAAATGCGGGGAAAAAGAAGGGAAAAAAAAAGAAAAAAAAAGCCCATCCGGGCTTGCGGGGAGGAATTAGCAATGAACGAGGGATGATGCGGCTGCAGGCTGGGAGTGATGACAACTCCTCCTCCTCCTCCTCCTCTTTGTGAGGAAGGCTCCTGTAGCTGTGCCAGCTCCCTGGCAGCCTTTCACCCACTTTGGGGGCTGTCAAGCTCCCACCAGAGGCTTTCCTGCAGCCCAGGGTCCTGCCAGGCACCCACAGCCCCCAGCTGACGTGGGACCCCCAGAGAAACCCCAGGTGGCACCAAGGAACCAGCCCTGCCTCTCAGAGGCCACCAAGGGGGCATTTCTGGGCTTTTCCCCCACGGCAGCAAGGAGGGGATGGAGTGCACTGGGGAGCTGCCATGGAGGCAATGCCTCTCTCTGTCCAAACCTCCTCTTGCTGCAGCCCCAGAGCCTCTTCTCGGGGGGTTATTCCCCTTTCTTGGGTGTATCCAGCCTAAAAATCCCCCTCTGCAGCTCCCTGCTGCCGCGACAGGAGGACAAAGAGCCCGTGCCTGGCTGTGGGAGCCCCAAGCCGGGCAGCAGCATCGCTCTTCTCCTCTACAACAGTTCCACCTAATGGCGAGAGAGCCGCTGAGGAGAGAGCCAGCCCAGGCCAGAGGCGCACGGGGACAGCCCCAGGAGCAGAGCAGAGGCCAGCACAGCTCGGCACAGCCATGGGCCCTGCCAGCCTCAGCCCCCAGGAAAAGGAGAAGCCGCTGCTTTGCCCCTGCACTGAGCCCGCGAGGCGGCTCCAGCATCCCCAAAAACGGGGAGTTCCGTCAGCTCCGTGCTCTGGGCCGTGTCCTGCCCCGCTCCTGCAGCTGCTGCTCCAGCATGGGGAAGGAACAGGGGGTTTGGGAGCCTTCGGAGCCCAGCCCTGCAGCCCCCACTCTGCTGCTCACAGGAAAACACAAGGGCTCCTGCTGGATGTGCCCTCCAGTCTGATCCACTCAGTGCAACTGGTGAGCTGCTCCCATCCCAGTCAGAAGCTGTCGCTTTATAGAAAAGGCTCAGGCCCAGGGACGTGCTGAGTGGCCAGAGGTTATTTTTGGGCAGTGATTACTCCAAATTTGGGGTTTAAACAATACAGAAACATGAAAAGCTGAGGCACAATGTTCTCCTGGAAATCCCTTGTCCTGCACCATCAGCAGCTTTTTGTGCTGATGCTTCAGAGAGAGCAGGACCTGCCCCCAAACCAGCGTCAGGGTCCCAGCGGTGCCACCCTGCTCCTGCGAACCAACCTTCCTGTTCTGCCACCAGTTTTGTTTTTAAAGCCAGAGATGTCCCCCTGTCCCCAGTGCAACACGCCCAAGGCACAACCCTGTCCCTCAAACCCGGCATCGGGGAAAGGAAACAAGGACAGACAGCTCTGTCTGCATTTCCATTTCGGTGCAGGAGGGGTTTTTTATCCACCCACAGGGATCATGAGCAGCTGGAAATGTTTTCTTTAAAAAAAAAAAAAAAAAAAAAAAAAAAAAGAAAGGAGAATAGGGAAGGAGAGAGAACATTTGCTGGTAAAATTAACTGTGACGGCCAGGCAGCACACACTCCCTCTGCACCCACAGGACAATTAGAGGAAAATCTTTACACATTAACTAACACTGAAGGCAGGGATGGCATGGAAGACAATCCCCTTGTTTTTCCCAACCAGCTGTGCTGGAGCAAGGTGGCAGCAGCACCTGGGATGTAGGGCATGGGCAGGGGACAGGGCAGAAGGGAGAGGAGAGCAGAGGAGAGCAGCAGCACCAGCTCTGGTGAGGGACTGGGGCTGGAAAGCCACGGGATGCTGGCTGGGCCCAGCACCAATCCCCAGCATCTCCAGCACCCATCCAGGCATAAGGAGATGGGGAAAGCAGGGATGGGCTCCACTCCTTGCTTGTCCCCTCCAGGTGTGCGGGGAAGCTGCTGTGCCCCCCTCACACCCCTCCAGGCTGGCAGCTGAGCACCCATCCCACACCCAACCCAAAAGTGCCCCGTTCACTCTGCGCGCACCAACCTGCTCTGCTGGAGAACAAATTGCCCCAAACTGGGGTGGATTTGCACCAGAGGCTCCTCCAGCATGCCCCGATTGCTGCTGTGGTGGGGAGTGAGGGGCGCACCTTGCCCAGCACCCAGGGAAAGGAGCCCACAGCCTCCAGCCCCGGCGAGCAGCACCCGTCCTCTCCTCCCAACTTCTCCATAATTCATGCAACAACCTCCTGAAAGAAATATCCTCCTCGGACATAAAATATTCATGGCCTCATCCTCGCAAGGAAACTCTGTCTTCCTTGGAGCGCTACCAAGCAGCCGAGGCCAGCACGGATTTGCCTTTGCAGGAGTAATTATGTTGGTCATTGATCGGTGCCGCAGCGAGGGGCTGTGCTGGGGTGACCCCCTCCTCTTCCCACGCCAGAAGGTGGCTTTTGGGAAAGTCACAGGAGGGTTTAGGGAGAGGGAGGAGGGATCCCACACCATGCAGCAGCATCCCAAGAGGTTCCCCACCCTCGTGGCCGCATCTTTGCGCCAGCAAAGCCATCCCAGGAGGGAGCAGCTCCCCCAGCACCACCCTGGAGCCCATCCAGACCCATCCCAGGCACACCCACCACCCCTCACACACCACGGGCTCATGCTCAGCCACCCCCCAAACCCCTCCAGTGCCCCCAGCTCCTTTCTCCTCCCAGCTTTGGATGCTGCCAACCCATTCGGAGCTCCTTCCTATTTCCCTGCTTTTGCAGAGCTCAGCACAGGCTCCAGCCCCACTTCACTGCACAATATTCAAACCCTTTCTTATTATAATTGGTTTGGTTTTGTTTTTGGTTTGTTTTTTTTTGTTGTTGTTGTTGTTTTTGTTGTTGTTTTTCCTCTCTCCCACAGCTCCCCAAGCCCCAGGCAAAGGGCTGGGTTTATTGTCTAGGGTTAGGGTTCCACCTAGGGTTAGGGTTTTGAAAACCACAAAGCCCCGAGCTCCAGGCACGCTGCAAAAGGCATCCCAAGGTGAACACAAAACTGTCACAACGTCCCTTCCTCCGCTGCTTTTTCTTTGGAACCAGCCTTATCCCTAGGCTGCTTTTTTGCCCAGGGTTAGGCTTAGAGTGAGGGTCAGGGTCATGGTCAAGGTTAGCGGTAAGGTTTAGGATTTTTAAAGCCTTGAATTGAGGGGAAAATCCCCATTTTTCCATCCTATCAGAAATCTAAAGTAAGGAAACCCCTCTTTTTCCAATATTTTTTGGGAGTGAGGTATGGTTTTATTATGGTTGTTGTTAGGGTCAGGCCGGTTGGGTCAGGGTTTGGGTTAGAGTTTGGGTTTTTAAGGGCTTGGATTTGAATTTGAAATCCTTCTTTTTTCATCATATAAGAAATTTAAAGTGAGGAAAACCCCTCTTTTTGCAATATTTTGGGGGACTCAGGGTTTTTCAGGGCAAAAATACCCTACTTTCAAAGAACCATTCAAACACTCCTAAAAACCCTCAATGAATCTTAAAAAATCCATAAATATTCCTAAAAGGAGTCTAAAAATACCCCAAAATCCTTAAAATGCACTGGTAAGACCCTAAAAACCCTTAAAATTCCCTCAAAAACCCTAAAAATATCGTAGTCTTAAAAAAGTCCTCCACATACCCTCAATAGTCCTAAAAAAGCCCTAAAAATTTTTAAATAGTCCTAAAAATGCCCCAAGAATACTCAAAAATACCCCTGAAAAAATCTAAATAGTTCTAAGAAAGTACTTTAAGATACCCTTAAAGAATATTTTTAAAGCCCTTAAAATGCCCTGGAAGTATCCTAAACATTCCCAGGAAATTCCTTAAAGACTCCTGCAAAAAAAAAAACCTGCAAGAGCCTTTAAAAAATCTTTTAAAAACCCTAAAAAACTGCTCAGCCCTCAACCCCTACCTATCACTCTCTGGCCCCCAAATGTCATCCCTCCCATTTAACTGGGGTCACTGCCTGCAGCTGCTGTTGGGGAAAATCTGCATTCTAGGGGTGCTGTTCAGGGTGAGCTTGGGGCTGCTGCACCTGAATGTCACCGACATCTTTTGTAGAAAATCCTTTCCTTTAGGATTTTTTCCTTCTGAGAAGCCGAGAGGCCTCAGAGACAAAATTGAGCAATGGTTATCTGCTGCTGTGGAATGCAACAGGTGCGCCTGTGATTGGCCCATCTCTGATGTTTGTAATTAATGGCAAATCAAAGACTGAGCTATCCCGGAGAGAGTCCGGGCTAGCTGCTTTTTCATTCTTTTCTATTCTATTCTTAGCTAGCCTTCTGAGAACTTCTTCTTTCTGTCTTTTAGTATAGTATTAATGTAAAATGTATATAATACAATAAATCAAGCCTTCTAATCATGGAGTCAACCTTCTCCTCACCTCAAGACCCCTGTGACGCCAAGCAACACCTGTACCCTAACCCTACCTGGTACCCCGTGTCCTTTGTACCCCTAACACTCAGCGTCAGCTCTCCCCCTCCCAAGCTTTGCCCCTTGGCCTGCAATGTCTGTGTGTCACCCCAAGCCCCCCGACATTGTCCCTGACCCTCCGCCCGGGTAGCGGTGGTTTTTAGGGTGAGGGTAGGGGCGGCAGTGCCTTCCCGTGGAAACCAGGTAGCAGAACGGACCCGGCTCGGGCATCCCTGCGGCCCAGGGGATGGGGAGAAAGCGTGTGGAGCAATCATTATCCTAAATACACACAGACACAGACACATACACAGAGACACGGCTGCGGTGGGGACTGTTCCCTCCAGCCCCCAGGTGTGGCACAGCCTGAGCGAGCAGCTACCATGCATCGGCCTTCCATCAGCTCGTGCAGCAGGTGAAACACAGGTTACACCTCCACAGCCCCTCAGGAGCCTTCCCTAAATCTCCAGGGCAGATCCTTGCTCCAGCCCCTTCCACTGGGGAAGCAGGGACCCTCCAGGAAGCCACATCCTTCTATTTAGGGGCGGTGTGGGTGCCGGGGTGGGCTCCTTCGGGGGTGTTCTCTCCCACCCCGCAGGGACTCTGGGACCGCTCGTCAGGGACGGGAACAGCGCTGTCCTCCCCCAGCTCCGATCACGGGAGCCGCCCCCCAGCCCGCAGCCGCCGTGCCGTGTCGTGACGCTCCCCTCGAGGGGAGCCACGCGTGCGGCTCCGCTCCCACGCACACCGAGCAGCAGTTGCCAAGGGAGCCGTTCCCCGGGCCCGGAGCTGCCTGGGAAGGTGGGTGCCAGCCTGGCAAAGCCCCACCTGGCTGCTCTCATGATGGATGAGGGCTACTAGGGCACACCCTGCCCCTCAGTGAAGCCTTGGAGGTGAGGAAGGTGATTTTTGTGGGCAGTGGCCATGGGGATAACCACAGCAAAGCCCCACCTGGCTGCTCTCGTGGTGGATGGGGGCCTCCATCCCATGAGGAACACCCTGCCCCTCAGTGAAGCCTTGAAGGTGATTTTCGTGGGCAGGGGCCATTGAGGATAACCACAGCAAAGTCCCACCTAACTGCTGTCATGATGGATGAGGGCTACTAGGGCACACCCTGCCCCTCAGTGAAGCCTTGAAAGTGGGGAAGGTGATTTTCGTGGGCAGAGACCACAGGGATAACCACAGCAAAGTCCCACCTGTCTGCTCTCGTGATGGATGGGGGCATCCATCCCATGAGGAACACCCTGCCCCTCAGTGAAGCCTTGAAGGTGATTTTCATGGGCAGGGACCATGGGGATAACCACAGCAAAGTCTCACCTAGCTGCTCTCATGATGGATGGCGGGTACCAGGGCACGGCAGGAACGCCCTGCCCCTCAGTGAAGACTTGAAGGTGATTTTCGTGGGCAGGGACCACAGGGATAACCACAGCAAAGTCCCACCTGTCTGCTCTCGTGATGGATGGGGGCCTCCATCCCATGAGGAACGCCCTACCCCTCAGCGAAGCCTTGAAGGTGATTTTCATGGGCAGGGGCCTTGGGGATAACCACAGCCTGCTCCCACCTCCGTGGGTTTGGGGGCACGGAGGGCTGGGGTGCTCAGCCCCATGGTGCCTTCCAGCCTCGCAGATCCCCCCTGTTATAAATGATCCATTCGTGAGCCAAACTTCTAAGAAAATTTAGCAAAGATTTATTAATTTGTCCGTGAGACCGGAATTTCAGCCCTCAAAACCACCACAGCCAAAGAGTGGGCATCAAGCCTGGGATCGGCACCAGGTGAACACGGATCTGACCCCGAGTGTCAGGGTCTCCCCCAATTCACAAATGCTGCCTCGAGCAGTGAGTTTTTATACAGTTTATTCTTCCCGAGGCAGAGATGACCAAATGTTCTTTGTGTCTCTTCATGTGCAGTGCATCGTCGTTGCTTTACACGTGCAGAGGTGGACAAAGGTCCAGCCCAGGTGTTGCGATGTTGTCAGAGTGGATAACCAGAGTTGGTTATCTCGACAGATGCAATCAGCAAGGTGACAATCGCTTTCAGGTGGGCCCAGGGACCTGGGGAAGCCAACGATATCGACCTGGAAGCTTCTATTCTTATATTAAAGCATCGATGTTTATCTTAATGCGTGTCCCGGAACTAGATATATATGAATAAGACAACTGCTCCCGGCCAGGATGGTCAAAAGACATAGTTTGGATTTTACAATATTTTATACGTTAATAGCATGAATTATCTCTACCATGCACTACACCCCTCCCAGCCCCTGCGCCCCTTGGCGCCCACACAGCCCCTCTGCCAGCCTGTCCCTGCCATTTGAAAGATGAGCCCCTGGCAGAGCCGGGCCAGGCACGGAGTAACCGGAGCCGGGAAGGAGCGGTGACCCCGGCCCGTCCCGTTATAGCCGGCCCTAATCCCGGCCCGGCCGGGTGTCACATTCCCGGGGGAACGGGAGAGCTGCAGGGACATGCCATGTGCCTGGGGGTCCCCTGACAGGGACAAACGCGCTGTCCCTGAGCTCTGGGGACAAAGGGAGCAGCACGTGGAGGGCTCAGCCCTGCAGCCGGGTCCCGAATGTCCCTGCCCAGGGGACCAAACACTTCCCCTGCTGGAGCGGAGATGGGAACGCGCCTGAGCCCTGCCCGGCCCGGCTTTGCCCCCAGCCCATCCAGCACCGCGCTGCTCCCGGTGAGCCATGCTGGGACTCGTCCGGGGCGGCAAGGGGGGGAACGCGGAGCCCTCCCTCCATCCCGCTCCGCAGCCGGAGCCTCTCCCCGTTAGGTGGCAGCAGGAAACCGCAGCGTTGGCTTTTCCGACCCAAATTATTCCATAATTCTGTGATTCTGGCTACGTGGGAGCGCGTCCCCCGCAGGGAAACCTGCCGGTTCCATCCGAGGGCGCTCCATCCCGCCCCGCCGCCTCGCTGGCCATTCGGTGACCCTCTGCCCGCCCTGACCCGTGTGCTCCCAAAGCCCTTTGGTCAAACCCCGCAGGCCATGGAGGGGATACGAGCAGGGCTGCTCTGGCTCCTGCTCCGGCATCGTCCCCCGTTGCCATTGCCCTGGCTCTGTGTCACCCCAGGGCTCGTGTGCCTCCGGAGCCGGGGCTGAGTCACCCCGGTGACCGGCACCTGAGTCACCGGCACGAGGGAAGTCCCCCGGTCCTCGATGCTTTTCCAACCGGAGCTGAGTAAACGGGAAAGCGTCAAGGAATTTGGCTGGGGAAAAGTGTTTTCTTGGAGCCCCTGGTGCGTCCCCTTTGCCACAGAGCTGCCCAGGGAGTGGGGGGCTCCTTCCCTATCATACAGAGAGATTCCAGGGCATGGAGGAGCTAGGAATGGCTGGGAAATCAGGAAAAACATCCCCTGTCCTTGTACTGCGCGTCCTGCAAGCGCCTTGCAGTGCGTCCCCCCACCCCTCTTTGGATGCTGCCAGCAGCCGTGACCTCCCTTCGCTGCCCCGATCAGATCTGAGGTGCAATAAAATACCTTTATTAAAAAAATACCAGGCGGCCAGACCCCATGCGAGCCCGCCTCGATTAATGACCCCTCGCATTCCCCTCCACCGCGTCCCGTTAATGATTTACAGCGGCTCCTCTCCGGCCTCTCCCCTCCCTCCTCCCCGCCACCGGCACCTCCAGGCCAGAGCAGAGGGGAAGGGGCTCCAGGAGCGCCCGCGGGGATTCTGCCACCCCTGGCACATTCCCTGCGTGGGGACACCAGAGGTGAGGGAGTTGCCACCACCCCCGGCACGGCTCAGCGCAGGGGAGCGGCTCCATCCCTGGTGCTGCCCCGATTCCTGCCAGCTCCTTGGTGCCACGGGGGAGGCTGGCAGCATCCCCCCGCCCAGCCGAGCCCCAGCACGCTCGGTGCCCGCGCACTGCAGCGTGGGGGGAGCCGGGAGCGGGGCCAGCGCTGCCCCCCGCAGCAGCCCCCAGGCTTTGTGCTCCCGGCACGCAGCCCCGAGGAGGTTTCATGTTACTGGGAAACTGGGATGGCGGGATGTTCCCGGGGCAGCCCCGCAGACAAAAGGCCATTGTGCAGCCGCGCAGCGATGGCCGCAGCCCCGGAGCATCCCGCTCCCTGCCGGAGCCAGCGGCCGCCGCAGGCCCAGGAGGTGGCACGGCCGGTGGTGGAGGAGCACGGGGCACCCAGGGGCCTGAGCAGCTCCCCAAAACTCATGGGATGCGCCAGCACAGAGTGCCCAAGCCGGAGCACCCCGCACACGGCCCCTTGCCCATCCCCGTCCCACCAGCAGCAGCACCCAAAATGCATCCTCTCCATCCCAGGGGACACGGGTGGCACTGAACCAGACCCTGCTGGCACCGGGCAGGGACATGTCCCCACAGGTCAGGACGTGCAGGTGAGGGGTGGCTGAGCCTGAGCCGCTTTCCAGCCCCACCGGCTGATCCTGCTCGCCCTGCGGCCGCCGTGGATCAGCCTGTGCTGTCTCAGGATCACCAGGGTACAGGGAGTTATTTATGTGCGTTTCCCTGTGCGGGGGCTGTGCTTATTGCAGCCCCAAGCATCCCGGAGCAGGGCAGGGAGCGCCTCCAAGTCCTTCTCCTGCTCCCACCGCCACCAAATTCTCCTCTGAGCCCCCCAGCTCCCGCCGCGCCCCATTAACCGCTGTTCCAGAGGCTCTGCAGGTGACAAAGACACCCGCTCGTAATTAGCCAGGTGGCCTTTCTAATCGCCCAACAACCTGAGCTGACTCAGAGGATCGGGTTTCCCCTTTCCCAGGGAAATTAGCAGGAATTAGGCGCCCAAATCCCAAACGCAGCTTGGCAGGGCTCGGTGGCAGTGCCAGGACGCAGGGCAGGGCAGGATAAGATGTGTGTCACTCGGGGCCACCCCCTGGTGCCCCCCTGGGTGTTTTTAGGGACCCCGGATCAGCACCCGCGGTTCTGAGGAGCCCAGGGAGCTGGGGGTGACTTCAGGCACCTTTTATTTCAGGGCACTTTCCAGAGGTGCGGCTTTTCGCAAGCACGGGGCGCCCGTTTCACCATCGGCGCTCCTCCCGGGCCTGAAATATCGGCTAAATAAACCGAGATAGGAACAAATGCACGGGTGCACGCCCCATTTGCATCTCTTCGTGCACCCCGGGGCTGTGCCCTGCAAAAACCGGGCTCCAACCGGCGGTTTAAGCCTGTAAGTTATCAGGTGATTTAGGAATTTGTCCCCAGAATGCGGTTGCAGGGAAACGCTGCCCTGGTGAGAGCTTAATCTGCTCCAGGGGTGAGAAGGAGGAAGGAGCCATTTAATCAAATTAACAGGCCCGGTTTGGGGTGGCTCCGGGGCTGTTTGGCCGCATGGGGCTTCATCAATGGGGCCGTCGGGGAAACAAAGCCGGGAGGGGAAACAAAGGCCACGTCCCTGTCCCTGTCCCTGTCCCTGTCCTCCCGCGTCAGGGCCGCCAAACTGCGAGAACCCGGACGGGACATCCCCGTTCCCATCCCGGGGGTTCCCATCGTGTTTGGGGCTCCAGGACATCCCCGTTCCCATCCCATGGGGTTC
Source organism: Emberiza elegans (assembly GCA_024865655.1). NCBI lineage: Eukaryota > Metazoa > Chordata > Aves > Passeriformes > Fringillidae > Emberiza > Emberiza elegans. Next base: position 80,805,410 of record JALJVW010000184.1, on the reverse strand, counting down.
CCAGCGTGTTTGGGGCTCCAGAACATCCCCGTTCTCATTCCGGGGGGTTCCCAGCGTGTTCAGGGCTCCAGAACATCCCCGTTCCCGTCCCGGGGGTTCCCAGCGTGTTCGAGGCTCCGGGACATCCCCGTTCCCATCCCGGGGTGTTCCCAGCGTGTTCAGGGCTCTGGGATATCCCCTTTCCCATCCCGGGGTGTTCCCAGCGTGTTCAGGGTTCCGGGACATCCCCGTTCCCATCCCGGGGGGTTCCCATCGTGTTTGGGGCTCCAGGACATCCCCATTCCCATCCCGGGGGTTCCCAGCGTGTTCAGGGCTCTGGGATATCCCCGTTCCCATCCCATGGGGTTCCCAGCGTGTTTGGGGCTCCAGAACATCCCGTTCTCATTCCGGGGGCGTGTTCAGGGCTCCAGAACATCCCGGGGGTTCCCCGTGTTCGAGGCTCCGGGACATCCCGTTCCCATCCCGGGGTGGGTGTTCAGGGCTCTGGGATATCCCCTTTCCCATCCCGGGGTGTTCCCAGCGTGTTCAGGGTTCCGGGACATCCCCGTTCCCATCCCGGGGGGTTCCCATCGTGTTTGGGGCTCCAGGACATCCCCATTCCCATCCCGGGGGTTCCCAGCGTGTTCAGGGCTCTGGGATATCCCCGTTCCCATCCCGTGGGGTTCCCAGCGTGTTCGGGGCTCCGGGACATCCCCATTCCCATCCCGTGGGGTTCCCAATGTGTTCGGGCTCCGGGACATCCCCGTTCCCATCCCGGGGGGTTCCCAGTGTGTTCGGGGCTCCGGGACATCCCCGTTCCCATCCCGGGGGGTTCCCAGCGTGTTCAGGGCTCTGGGATATCCCCGTTCCCATCCCGGGGGGTTCCCAGCGTGTTTGGCCTCTGAGACATCCCCGTTCCCATCCCGGGGGGTTCCCAGCGTGTTCGAGGCTCCGGGACATCCCCGTTCCCGTCCTGGGAGGTTCCCAGCGTGTTTGGGGCTCTGGGATATCCCCGTTCCCATCCCATGGGGTTCCCAGAGTGTTTGGGGCTCCGGGACATCCCCGTTCCAATCCCAGGGGGTTCCCAGCGTGTCCGTCCCTCCGGGGCTGCACGGCTCCATGATGCCACCTGGCACAGGCATAGGCTGCTTTGCCGTGCCCCACGCTGGGCTCAGCTGCCATGGGGGGATAATAAATCAGTTGTTTCCCCGTTTCAAGACATTTTCAGCTTCCTCTCTGGCTGCAGAACTCAACGGCAGGATGGGGGAGCTCGCCCAGCCGTGCTCCCAAACCCCCTGGGCCGCGAGCTGTAAATCAGGAACCCAAGTGCAGAAACAAAAGTGAAAATGTTCGTCCCGGAGCGCAGCACTGGGCCCAGCCCTGGGCTTTGCTCCAGGCCAGTTTTTTCGCTGTTTTGCCCTCCTTGCACGTGGCTGTGTGCCTGTACCTGCCTGCTAGGCCATCTCCTCACCTCTCCCTAGTTCTGGGCCACCCCTGCAGCTCTGTCTCTGTTTAAGGACCAAGTGGTCACCCCACGGGAGAAGCCGGTGTGGGGAGACCCCAGCGTGGGCTCGGGGAGCGGGGAGCTGCCCAAACTTTGAGGGATTAAAGCAGAGCAGCCCCGGCCGTTCTCAGAACTCGGGCCGCTGCCATTCACGGGCAGTGCACAGTAAATAACGAGGGATATTAATAACAATGAGCCTCTGCCAGCGCACAAACCAAGTTCCTCATTGGGCTCACGGCAAAGGGGAAGCCTGAGCAGCAGCGTTGGGGTAAAAAGCACTCTGGCACATCCAAACCAGGCAGCAGAGCTGCCTGCAGGTGGAGAAACGTTAATTTTAACCACAAAAAATGAGTACTTGGGGTCTGCAAAAAACACCTGGCTGGACACAAGGCCCTGGGACAGGGACACCCAGCAGAGCTTGGATCAGGAGCTGCACAGGGTGCGGGCAGGGTGTGCTGCTCTTCCTGCAGGTGTTTGAGAACTGGAACCCTCTTTGCAGGAGGGTTCTCCCCCATCTTTGCTCTCATTTTTTAATTGTGAGAAACGGACGCTGCTCCAATTGTGTTTTAGGCAGGGGATTTGAAAAATCCAAATAACAGTTAGCAGAAAAAAGTGCCCCAAGCCTGGCTGGGTTTGGTTTGTTTTTCTTCACAAACATTCCCTGCCAGAGCAGTTTTGCACAGGCAGGTATTGATTCTTTCACGTTTCATCTTTTTAAGGGTCTCCGTTTTTTTTTTAATCTTTCACTAAAAGCTTTTCTGAAACTGAAACTTAAATGCAGCAGTCTGAAGTTCAGATCCTCGCTTCAGAGTTCAACCCTTGGAGTCAGGATGGTCAAAAGCACCTAAATCAGAGTTTCCATGAGATTTGTGATTGTTGTTTTCTCAGGATTTTGCAGAAATTTGACACAACAGGATGCTGAGCTCTGGATTCCCTGGTATCCCATCAAGGAAAAGCACCACAAGACCCCAAACAGAAACACTGCCCTGACACAGTGGGGACCTGGGTTTTGGGGTACCTCACTGGAGAGCTGATCTCAGCTGACTCCAGACTGACCCAAACCCCTTCCAAACAGACCAGAGGAATTCTGAACAAAGCTCTTCACCGCAGACTGAGCCCCAGCAGCTGCCCAAAGCCCAGGAGAGCCTCGGGGGCACCCACGAGCCCCCAAATCCCACCGTGCACAGAGCAGAACCTGCTCCCGCACCAGCCTCCCCTTTCGGCAGTGGTGCTGCAGCAACACATTAAATTAATATCACACATTAAATTGTTATCACACATTAAATTAATATCACAGCACCATCCAGGCAGCCCTGGGGGGCCTAGGGAGGGAGCCCCCACTGCTGCTGCCTCCACATGGGGACCAGAACCTTTTGTGGGGGTTGACCTGGTGAGGAGGCAACAAACAGAAGGAGCATCGTGCTCTGGCCATCGGCACATGGCGATCGCCCCCACAGGGACACCAAACCCCCCACGCCAGCCCAAAATACAGAGAGGGGAGAGCCGATGGGGGGGGGATCACCCATACTGGGGTCACCACCGCCATCCCCCGCGTCCAGCCAGGAGCATTCCCAGCGCGGGAGGCCGAGGGCGCCTCAATCCCCTCGGGCCTGCCAGGGGCCGCTCCATCGGCCCGCAGGGGAGCCTGGGGCGGGCAGGGCCAGGGGCGCAGCCGCCGCCGCAGCCCTTTGAACGGCCCTATCGCTCCCGGCCGCGCCGCCCCGCGCCGCCCCCGCCGTGATGCGGCCCCGGCTCCGCCTCCCCCGCTCCGCCGGCGCTGGGAGCTCCCTTCGCCTGTTTGCCCTTATTTAATTTCGAGTGTGATTTTGCTATTTTTAGCAGCTGGATCCCCTCCAGTAAGGCTAGGAGCTCGCTCCGGTTTTTTTTTTTCCCCCTCTCCCCCCTTTCCCCCCCCCTCCTATTTTTTTTTTCCCCCCTCGTTCCTTGCAAATGATTTTGACCCAGCTTCCTTCCTCCTGGAGCAATTTTTTTTTTCCTCTCTCTCTCTCTCTCTTTATTATTTATATAAATACGCGGGGCCTGGCGGGGCCGGGGATGCGGGGCTGAGCCGCAGCCTCTCTCTTCTCCTTGCAGATCCGCAGTCGCCGCGGGCGGGGGGTCCCTTCGCTCCGCAACACAGACCCGCCGGGAAAAACAAAACCATCCAAGCGGCCCCGAGACCCACGGCGAACGCCCGGCTCCGCGATCAAGCTGACTGTGAGTGCCACCTTCCTCTTCCTTTGCTGCGGGGGGCCGGGGCTCTGCTTCCCCTGGCCGCATGCGGGGCGCGATCGGCCCCGGCGCGCCGGGCTTTGCAGGGACGCGGCCGCGTGTGCGGCTGGCCGTGCTTGGCTTTATTAGCGCTATTAATTATTGTTAATAGCGGCCTGATGCACCTGGCCGGGTGGTGGTGGTGGGTGGTGGTGGGGGACGGGCGGGGGTCGCACGGCCGAGCGACTTTGCTGCACTAACTCGGCTGCGGGTGATGCAAACGGCCCGCACCGAGCCCGGCGGGCCCGCGCGGCCCCGGGACGAGCCCGGCACGGCCGGCGCCGCGCAAGGTGCGCGGGGCCCGGCGGCGAGCGAGGCCGCGGCGGCGGGAGGTGCGCGGGGCCCGGCGGCGAGGCCGAGGCCGGCGCTCGGGGATCGAGCACACGCGGCTCGGGGCGAAGTTGCGGCGCTGGGGCTCGGCCGCCCCCCGCATGGAGCCCCCGCAGCCCCGGCAGCCCGCCCGCAGCGCCGGCTCCACGAGGGGTTTTATTACACCACCCCCCCCCACACACACACACAGGACAGGGGCTGCACAAAGCCCTGATGGTGCCCTTCCTGCCTCTTTTCTTTCTCCTCCACCTCCCTCCTTCCTTTCCTTTATCACTTCCTTTTATTATGCATCCCAGGAAGGAAGGGGGGGACTTTGCTCAATGGCAGCCCCGGGGTGGGGTTCAGAGCAGCCCCACGGCGGGTCTGTGCTGAGGAGGAGCCCGCACATCCCTCCCGGCCCGCACCCCTGCCCAACAGGCTCTTCAACTTCTGCTCCACGATTCCTTCCCCTCCTCCTTCCCCATCCCTCTGCCAGGAGGTGCGGCTGGGATCCTTCTCCAGCTGCCATCAGGCTGGATTTTCTGGGCGTGAAGAGCTTTTACATATATATATATTTATATATATATAAATATATATAAATATATTTATTTTTTTTTTAAGATCTAAGGCCCCCGCCTATCTCCCCGCTTCTCCTGGGCCAGTTTGTTTAATCTACGAGTAGGAGGCAGGAGCGAGCGGGGGATTTATGGGGTTATCAGCGCAGAGCAGCATAAGCCAGCGCAGGCGGCTGGGAAGGCGAGAGCAGGCCCGAGAGAGCAGGCGGGAGCATCGCTCCGAGGGGACAGCTTGGCCCTTGTGCAGCCCAGAGGTGGCTGCTGAGGACAGCCCAGCTCCCGCTGCGGAGCAGAGGGAGCGATGAGCCTGGGGGAGGAGGGCCCGGCGGCTCAGCATCCATAGGGATGGAGAGGAGGGGAGGAGGTTTTTCCTTCCCCCAGCTCCCCCCATCGAGAGGCAGATGTGGCCCCTCCACCCCCGAACCGTGCAGAAATGTTCCCCCCCCGCCCCCGGCCGCGGGGAGCCCGCGTCCCCCCACTGATTCCTCCCTGCCTGGAAAGGTTTCTCCCTCAGCTGCTTCCTCTCCTCCATGGCAACCCAGCTGCTCCCTCCCTCCCTCCATGGCTCTGATGCGTGTGAGCAGGGCCGGAGCTGCTCCCGCCATGTGCCCGGCATGGTCCCACAAGGCTGGGAGCGTGCCCGGGGCAGGTGCTGCCGAGCCGGGGGCATCACGGCGAGCTGGGGCTGCTCTCGGCAACAGGGCTTGGCTGGGGAGCTGCTGGGATGGGAGAGGAGCATCCCCCATTTCCAGCATCCTCCTTCCCAACCCGCTTTGCCAGAGCCCCCTGAGTCCCCTGAGCCCTGCAGAGAGCTCGGAGGTGCTGGAGGGATGGGTGGGATGAGGAGGGATGGGTGGGATGCACAGGGGTGGGTGGGATGCACACGTGCTTTCCCCAGCACCGACAACTTTGCGGCAGCTGCTGCTGCTTTTGGGGGGCGTGGGGGAAGGTCCAGAGGCACCCCCGTCCCATGGAGGGTCCCCTGGGCATTCCCAGCTGGAGCTGCCGTGGGCTCTGGTCCCTCCTCCGGGGCAGGAGAGCCCAGCAGGGTGGGGGCCATGCTGGGCCCATCTGTTTCCAGCTGCGGGAGGGGGCACGGAGCAGCTCGAGGCTGCTCTGCCTCTGGCAGAAATTGACTTAAAAAGAGACAAAATCCCTGTCCCAGCCCGACCAGCAGCCGGCCCTTTGCTGGCCTAAATCTAAACCATACTTCTTTTTTTTTCCTAAGAGACTCCTTGAAGGGCTCTGGGATGCTGTGAGTAATATTTTCGGGGTGTTTACACTACAGCATGGTTTCTGTCTCCCAAAAAAAAAAAAAAAAAAAAAGACTCCGAGGGTGGTTTTTGTTGTTGTTGTTTTGCACTCATGAGTCACTTCCAGAGGGGAGCAGGAGCTGACGCCTGTTTTTTGAAAAGGCTCAGAGGTCTGAGAGTGGCTCCTCAGGCTGCATGTCCTGCCCACACCCTCCCCAGTGAGGCTCAGTGTCCCAGGGGGCTCAGCACCCTCAGCCCCGCTATCCCAGCTGCTCCAACACCATCCCATCGGTGCCGGTTCCTCAAACCTGGCCATTGTTATCCCAGAGGTAGGAGGGTGCCTCCATCAGCACACACAGGCTGATGGACTCACATCCCCAGCCTGGGCAGGTGTCCCCAGCATGGCCGTGGTCACCCCACCTGTGTGGGGTCACCGCAAGCGCCAGGGCTGTGGCAGCAATGCTGCTCCTTCCCACCCTGAATCCATCCTGCCGCCTCCTGGGCTGGCAGCCGGGCACGGAGCCACCCCCGCAGCTCTGGAAAAGCAGGTTTTCCCTGTGCCCCTGGGAAGCAGCGAGGTGGAGAGGGGAAGATGGAGCCTTTTCCTGGGTGGAATTGCTCCAAGAGCAAGGGAGAGCTGCCCAGCCCTTGGGGACGTGCACAGGGGAGGTGACAGCCCGGTGTCCTCAAGTGCCTGTCCCTAACCCCAGCTAGGCTGCAGCAGTGCTGAGGGTGGGGAGCAGGGCTGTGGGACCCTGAGTCCCTCTCCAGGGCCCTGGCACCCCCCTGGGGACACCCAAAGTCCCCAATGCCACCACTCACCCTGCCAGTGCCCGCAGCACACCTGGGATTCCAGATTAAATCTGGAGCCACTCTCCTCTCCTCGAGGAACGGGGCCGGGCTCTGCAGGATGGGCTGGCCAAGCTGCTGCTCCCCAAACGCCCGAGGGACCCCAGGAGCTGCCCAGGAGCTGGGCACTGGCTGTGGGTGGCTGTGCCATGGGCTCGGGGCACTGCCCTGCAGCCAGGGCACTTTGCTGCCCAGCCGGTGCCAGGGCCATGCAGCGGGCAGGGCTGGGGGATGCCACGGCTGGCATGGCGAGCCAGAGCTGTGCCTGACTGACCTTCCTCCCTCCCTCCCACTCCTCCTCACCCTGCTGGGACAGACGATGAGTGAATCCAGCGCCAAATCCAGCCAGCCCCTGGCCTCCAAAGGGGAGAAAGACGTGGCGGAGAAGAGGGGCCGAGGGCGGCCCAGGAAGAAGCCGCAGGTACGTGGGGTCCCCTGTGGGAAAGGAGGGGCTGGGCACCCCCAGGGTATGGGAAAAGCCCCCAAAACCTACACCCCAGGCTGGGGACACCCCCAGTGCAGCCCTGTGAGCCCTTCCTGGGGTCTCCAGAGCCCCCCCAAAGCTGCTGGCCCTGGCTGGGGGCTCTCCTGCCCCTCCCCAGGCCCTGCTGGACCTGCCTTTGCAGACAGGCTAATTAAAGCCCCATTAGCAAAAGCTGCTCAGAGAGATAAGATGCTGCTGGAGCCTTTGTAGGACCAAACCCTGCTCAGCCCCCGCCCCGCCCCGAGGCAGGTGGGGTTTGTGCACATCGTTTTGCTGCAGAAAAGGTGATTTGTGCCTTCTCTGGCACTTCCTCCTCAGGCACAGCACCAGCAGCGAGCAGGGTCTGGGCTGAGGGCCCTGGGGGCTGTCCAGCAGGGCTGAGTGGGTGATGCTGGCGGTGGAAAAGGTCACCTATGCCGAAGGACACACAGGAGCCCGTGCCTGGTGTCTGATGGCCAATCCCAGCGTGACCAGTGCTCCCAGTACCACACGGGAGCATCCCTGCCCTGGCAGGGTCTGCGGGGACTCCCGGGCTGCCCTGGGAGCCGCTCTGGGCGTGCAAACCCCCTGTGCTCTCCCTCCAGCAGGAGCCCAGCGAGGCCCCGACCCCCAAGAGACCCCGTGGACGGCCGAAGGGCAGTAAAAACAAGGCCACCCCAAAGGGCAGGGTAGGTACCTGGGATGGGCTGCTGGTACCACAGCAGGTCCTGTTTGGGCTCTGTTATGGGCAATTCAGGGCACATCTGCCTCTGAGGTGGGCATGGAGGGAGGAATCTGGCCCAAGGAGGGTGGGGGAAACCTGGCCATTGTTATCCCAGAGGTAGGAGGGTGCCTCCATCAGCAGCACTGCAGTCCACTGGGCCCCAGCCTGGGCACATCCCCAGCATGGCCGTGGTCACCCCACCTGTGTGGGGTCACCGCAAGCGCCAGGGCTGTGGCAGCAATGCTGCTCCTTCCCACCCCGAGTCTGTCCTGCCGCCTCCTGGGCTGGCAGCCGGGCACGGAGCCACCCCCGCAGCTCTGGAAAAGCAGGTTTTCCCTGTGCCCCTGGGAAGCAGCGAGGTGGAGAGGGGAAGATGGAGCCTTTTCCTGGGTGGAATTGCTCCAAGAGCAAGGGAGAGCTGCCCAGCCCTTGGGGACGTGCACAGGGGAGGTGACAGCCCGGTGTCCTCAAGTGCCTGTCCCTAACCCCAGCTAGGCTGCAGCAGTGCTGAGGGTGGGGAGCAGGGCTGTGGGACCCTGAGCCCCTCTCCAGGGCCCTGGCACCCCCCTGGGGACACCCAAAGTCCCCAATGCCACCACTCACCCTGCCAGTGCCCGCAGCACACCTGGGATTCCAGATTAAATCTGGAGCCACTCTCCTCTCCTCGAGGAACGGGGCCGGGCTCTGCAGGATGGGCTGGCCAAGCTGCTGCTCCCCAAACGCCCGAGGGACCCCAGGAGCTGCCCAGGAGCTGGGCACTGGCTGTGGGTGGCTGTGCCATGGGCTCGGGGCACCGCCCTGCAGCCAGGGCACTTTGCTGCCCAGCCGGTGCCAGGGGCATGCAGCAGGCAGGGCTGGGGGATGCCACGGCTGGCATGGCGAGCCAGAGCTGTGCCTGACTGACCTTCCTCCCTCCCTCCCTCCCGCTCCTCCTCACCCTGCTGGGACAGACGATGAGTGAATCCAGCGCCAAATCCAGCCAGCCCCTGGCCTCCAAAGGGGAGAAAGACGTGGCGGAGAAGAGGGGCCGAGGGCGGCCCAGGAAGAAGCCGCAGGTACGTGGGGTCCCCTGTGGGAAAGGAGGGGCTGGGCACCCCCAGGGTATGGGAAAAGCCCCCAAAACCTACACCCCAGGCTGGGGACACCCCCAGTGCAGCCCTGTGAGCCCTTCCTGGGGTCTCCAGAGCCCCCCCAAAGCTGCTGGCCCTGGCTGGGGGCTCTCCTGCCCCTCCCCAGGCCCTGCTGGACCTGCCTTTGCAGACAGGCTAATTAAAGCCCCATTAGCAAAAGCTGCTCAGAGAGATAAGATGCTGCTGGAGCCTTTGTAGGACCAAACCCTGCTCAGCCCCCTGCCCCGCCCCGAGGCAGGTGGGGTTTGTGCACACTGTTTTGCTGCAGAAAAGGTGATTTGTGCCTTCTCTGGCACTTCCTCCTCAGGCACAGCACCAGCAGCGAGCAGGGTCTGGGCTGAGGGCCCTGGGGGCTGTCCAGCAGGGCTGAGTGGGTGATGCTGGCGGTGGAAAAGGTCACCTATGCCGAAGGACACACAGGAGCCCGTGCCTGGTGTCTGATGGCCAATCCCAGCGTGACCAGTGCTCCCAGTACCACACGGGAGCATCCCTGCCCTGGCAGGGTCTGCAGGGACTCCCGGGCTGCCCTGGGAGCCGCTCTGGGCGTGCAAACCCCCTGTGCTCTCCCTCCAGCAGGAGCCCAGCGAGGCCCCGACCCCCAAGAGACCCCGTGGACGGCCGAAGGGCAGTAAAAACAAGGCCACCCCAAAGGGCAGGGTAGGTACCTGGGATGGGCTGCTGGTACCACAGCAGGTCCTGTTTGGGCTCTGTTATGGGCAATTCAGGGCACATCTGCCTCTGAGGTGGGCATGGAGGGAGGAATCTGGCCCAAGGAGGGTGGGGGAGCTGGGGGCCGTGTGTCAGCAGCAGGATCACCCGAGATAAACCTGTTTGCAAAACGTGCGACTCACATCCTGCACCCACCTCTGACTCAGGGGCGTCCCGGGGCTGGGGGGGCTCGGGGGGCTGGCAGCAGCAGCACCCCAGAGATGCCACTGGGGTGATGAATCATGGTGGGAGGACGGGGAACACCGCCCAGCCCCGCCAGCATCCCGGGGACAGCCTGACCAAAACGCCTTTCTGTTGTCCTGGCTCAGAAAGCTGCAGTCACACCAGGGAGGAAACCTCGAGGGCGACCCAAAAAATCGGTGAGCAGGCTTTTCCCTTCCCCATCCACCCTGGCAGGGCACTGGGCACTTTGGGGGCACAGCAGCTCCCCAGAGAGCCCCCGTGAATGTGGGGTGGAGGCTCTTGGGTTGGAGGAGCTCAGAGCAGTTGAGCCAGCAGGGCACTGCACTGGGTGGGCTCTGAAACCCCCAGAGGTGGGGGTTTGAGGAATCCTGCCCAGCCCACCTCCCCACGGGCCCCAGAGCAGCGCTGGCTGGCTGTTCCTGCCCTGGGGACGTGCTGGCACACGCCTGCCCGGGTCCCTGCACAGCATTCCTGCAGCCCACGGATGCAGCCACCCCTTCCTTCCCTGAGCTTCCCCTCCTCCATTTCGTTTTCCCTCCTTTCCCCCTCGGATCACAGCTCAGGCGGGTGCCAGGTACCCGGAGAGTTCCATCTCCTTTCCCTGCCTGTCCCAGATTTTGCTCTTTTTCCCACTGAAATCCCTGGCAGAGCCGAGGGCTTGAGGCCAGCCAGGGCTGCAAACCCGAGCTGCCATGCCGGTGCCACAGTGCCGGGGGCTGTCTGGGGACCCCAGGCTGTGCAGGCACGCAGGGGGGGTGTGGCAGGAGCCTGTCCCGTGCCAGCAGCGGGGCCGTGCCGGGACACCGTGTCCCGCTCTGGCAGGAGCGGTGGCGTTTTTGTGAATGGAGCGGGAGGAAGCGGGGGCTGCTGTGAGTCAGGCTCACTCAGCCCTGAGTCACCGCCGCCTGCGGGGTCACGGCCGCCCACCCCGGCCTGGGGGCTGGACAGGGACACCCGGGGCTGGACAGGGACACCCAGGGCTGCCACCAACCCCTGGGGACCGCGGTCCCACACTCAGAGGTGTCGATTGGGATGTGGTCTCTCCTCCTCACTGCGCCCACCCAGGGGTTTCTCACCTGGGATTTACCTCCGAGCTGGGCTCAGGGCCGGTCCTCGACCCAGCTGAGTTTCCCCCTGTTGCACAAGGGGTGTGGTGTGCCCGGCCAGCCCTTGGTGCAGGGGCACTGGAGTGGGGCTGCGCCCCCTGACACCCCCCGGCCACGCTCCCTTGCCTTGCAGCAGCAGGACGAGGAGGAGGTGAACATTTCCCAGGAGTCATCCGAGGAGGAGCAGTGACACCTCCCGAACCGGCGCTACCTCATCGCCCGACGGCCCCGCAGCGGCCGGGGGAGGGGGGTGGGGAGAGACCCACTGTGCCGCCCTGGCTTCCTCCTCCTCCTCCTCCCTCCTCCGCTCCCTCCTCACCCTCAGACAACGGCAGCACTGGAAAATGGCCCAACCCGGGCGGCCCCCGCAGCCCCCGCCCGGGGCGGGCACCGGCCCCAGCTCCCCCTCCCCAGCGCTGGGGTTCAGGGCAGCCCCACTGGAAAGGGGGATCACGGCAGAGAGCCGGGGCTGGCACCCCCCACCTTCGCTGCCCCCCGTGCAGTGATCTCACCCCGCCTGAGTGGGTGCTGGCTGCCCCCCCCCAGCGCTGGGCTCTGCCCTGGGGCCTCTGCAGGGAAGAGATGGGGGGGCAGTGAAGATGAGACCCCCCCCCAAAATGCATTAGACCTTTGCTCTGGCCTGCTGCTACCCCGGGCAACCCCCTTGGTCCCCCCCAGTCCTGGGTGACTGCACTGTGTGCGGGAGCAGCTCCCGCAGCAAGGGAGCCATCCCTGGGGTGCCCACCCCAAGGGGTGCCAGTCCCCAGGGGTGCCCGGGCACGGCTGGCTCTGGGCAGCCCTCTCCTCATAGGTTCTGGTATATATATATTTTTTTGTTGAGTACTTTTTTTCCTTTCATTCACAACTACCTCTGGATATTTAAGTTCCACTCTCTGAACTCACAGGCGTGCTGCTGCGCTGCCAGGGCACCGTGGGCTCGGTGGTTCCTGTTTTCGGGGTGTTGCTGGGGGCTGTGGGGTATTTTTTTTTTTTCCCCTTTTTTTTGGGCTTCATTTTTCTTTTTTTTTTTTAATTGTTATTTTGAGGTCTAGTTTGCTCTGCTGCTTCAAGGGATCGAGGCTGGCAGGGCAGAGGTGTGGGAGGACCATGGGATGCTCCCCCTGCCCCTCTGCCCCGGCACGACGGCTGCAGCGGGACCGGAGGTCGGTGCCGGGCGGCCCCGGCGGGAGAGAATCGGGGTTTGGTTTGGGGTTTTTTTTGGTTCACTGTTAACGACCTTTTGGGTTCCTATTTGCAGTTACTTGAATAAAACATTTTATGGATGTGTTTGTGACGCCTCTGTCCCCGGGCCCCGGCTGCGTGGGGCAGGGCCGGCTCCTCCCGGGGCATCTCCTCCACGGGGACACGCAGCCATCCACGGGGATGTGCTGCTGATGGAAACGCAAACAGGCAGAGCCCTGCTGCCCCCCAAACTCCCACCCAAGGCCGGGAACCCCCAGCCCCACTCGGAGCCCCGGGACCAAGGCAGAAACTCGTTTATTTACCCCATCTTCCCCCAGGCATCCCGTGCCAGCAGAGCCTGCTGCTCCTTGCCAGTCTGCCAGCCCCAGTGGGCCCTCCTGGGCTTTCCAAGGGGCTGCTGGAGCAGTTCAAGCAAAAAAAAAAACAAAACCCAAAGTGGCAAAACCAGGCACTGAGGTAGGAGATGTCCCGTCCTGGTCAGTGCTCAGAGGCTGGGGGCAGCGGCTGTGGCATCGTGGCACCACCGCGGGCACGTCCTGCCCGTTCTGGGTGATGGAACCAGTGCTGCCCCTGTGCTCCCTTCCCTCCCGTGGGCAGGATCCGGTCGGTCCTGGTGCTCCAGGCAGGGTCAGGCCCTCCAGTCCCTGCGCGGGGGCCAAGGGGGCGAGGGTCCCCCCCAGCCGGGCACCACCTGCAACACAGAGGGACACACCTGCAGCCCGGGGCACCACGGTGGGTGGGGAGGGCACTGCCCACGCAGCCCAACCCTCCCAAAAACCTCTGTTCTACACACAAAGCCCCACTCCTCGAGGTGGGACTCAGCTTTCTTGGCGGTCTTTCCCAAGCTCAGTGATTCCCAGTTCCTCGGGACAGGCACCTCACTTGCTGCTGCTGCTGCTGCTCCTTGAATTTTTCATGGCAAAACTGGATAAACGCCAATTCCCAGCAGCACAGCGACCCACCTGAGCCTCCTCAGCCTCCACCAGCAGCTCCTGCTCGGACTCGGGCGGCTCCTCAGCCGGGTCGTAGCTGTACATGGGCAGCAGCCGGTGCCGCAGCCGGTCGGACCTGCCGGGGGTCTCCGGTGAGCGCTGACCCCGCAGCCCCGCATCCCCCGGCCCCGCAGCCCCGCTCACCTGCGCTTCTTCTTGACGTACATCACCTGCGGGGAAAGGCATCAGCGGCGCGGGGCTCGGCACGCCCGGAGCCCCCCGCCCGCCCCAGCACTCACCGCGGCCAGGAGGGCGCCGAGGAGGGTGAGGAGGAGGAAGGGCCCCAGCACGGAGCCCACCAGCGGGTCCCCCGCCGCGCCCGGCGCCGTGGGGGCCGTGGCGTTGCTCATGGCCCAGCGCCGGCTCCTGCCCGCATGGGGGGGACGCGCCTGCCCGGCCCCACGGACGGGAGCTCTGCAAGCCACAGGCGGCCTTGGCAGTGACTCCGACCCGAGAACGAGCCCCCCGCGCCGGGAATTCACCGGCCGGGAATGACCGACACCCCGGGAATAACCGACACCCCGGGAATCCACCGCACCCGGGAACCCACCCCCCGGGAATGACCCGTACCCCGAAAATTCACCGCCCGGGAATGACCCCCACCCCGGGAATGACCCGTACCCCGGGAATTCACCACCCCGGAATGACCCACGGCCCGGCAATGACCAACGCACAGGTAATAACCCACCTCCCGCCCGGTAATAACCAACTACCCGGTAATGATCCCCCGCCCGGTATCACCCCGTGGCGGGGGGGGTCACCCCGCACCCCTCTCCCTGCAGAGCTGGGGCTGGGGGGGAGGATCCGCCTCCACCAGCGGAAGGACCGGAGAGGACCCCCGCACTGGGCTGTGCCCGGGACACCCTCGGAGCCCGGAGCCCGGACCCCAGCCCAATTCTCCCCTTTTCCTCCTGGTCCGGTTCGGGATGCCCCAGGGTGCCCCCCCTGTCACCCCCCTCCCCACTCCGGGGATCCCCGCGCGCGCGCCACGCCCCGCCCCGCCCACCTGCGCGCGCCGCCCGCACCCGGAACCCGCGCGGCGCGTGACGGACGCGGGGCGGGGCCGAGCGCGCGCGCGGCAAGGGGCGGGGCGACGGGGTGATGGGCGGGGCTTAGGGGCGGGGCTTAGGCGGCGCGCGGCCGGCAGGGGGCAGCAAAGACCGGGCGGGGGGGGGGGGGCGGGAAACCGCGTGAGGGGAGAAAGAGAAACAGGGCCGAGAAACGCGGGGAAAACGGAAAAATGGGAACCGGGAGAGCCAGGAGCGGAAAAACGGGGCGAAAAATCGGGAGAAAGGAAGAAAAAGCTCCTGCGGGGAAGGGGGGGGCACAAGGGAAGGAGAGCGAAGGGGGGTGGGCAGATAGATGGAGGGAGGGATGGGGGAATTGAACATCTGGACAGGGTGAGTGCCCAGCTCGGGGTGTGGGTGGGATGGATGGATGGATGGATGGATGGATGGATGGATGGATGGATGGATGGATGGATGGATGGATGGATGGATGGATGGATGGATGGATGGATGGATGGATATGTGGGTGTGGTGGGAGACAACCATCCCACAGGGCCGGGTTTCAGGGGTGCCAGGCAGGATCACCCACACTGGGGGCTGCTCTGGCGCTCCTGCTGTGGCCGCTCTCCCCCAGGCTGGACCCGTGGGGACTTTGGCAGGGGCTGTGACGGTGCCGGCAGTGTCACCCACAGCGGTGGCAGCGCCCCAGCCCTGATCCCGGCCGCAGGGCTAATCCGCTTTGCCCACAGGGACCAGATGGTCCCGCTAAGTGGGTCAGGCAGGAGCGGGGGACACCAGGGAGCGCCGGGCCCCACTGCGCTTCCCAACAGCGACAAAAAATAATCATCAGGGGGAACGGGGTGAAAGAGGGGCCTGGACATGGCGGGGCTGGGGGGACACAGCCCCTGGGCTGGCAGCAGGGCAGGGATCAGCCGCTGTGCAGCATGCAGAGCCTGCTGAGCTGGTAGGGAGGAGCAGCCACTGGTCTGCAGCCTCTGGGATGAACTGGCCCATGGCACAGCCAGTTGTACCCTGCCCGCAGCACTGCCTGCACCTCTGCCCGTACCCCTGCCTATACCAGTCCCTGCACTGCTGCCTCACCTCCTGCCCAGCCCATTCCGGGTTATTTTCCCCTCTCCAAACCAGAAAATGACACCAGCTGTCCCGAGAGAGGCCAGCTGCTGCTGTTCCTGGTGTCCCGTTGTCCCCAGGGGTCCCGCTGGTCCCACCAGCCCACACTGACCCCTCTCCCCAGCAGTGGCACTGGTCTCATTGTTGACTCCCCCTGCCCCAGGGACCCTTCCCAAGCCCCAGCCCCTGTTCACCCCTGCAACGGGGGAACCACAGAGTGGGACAGGACCCCCAGTGCCCCCCCAGCCCAGCACTGACACCTCGGGAGCCTTCCACGCTGCCACCATCCACCGCTGCCCATCCCCTCCCAGCTGAACCCTGCTGCGCCAGGGCTAAAAATAAATCCATCAATTTCTAGGAAAGCTCCTTGGAGAGCATGAGCGAGTGGGAGCACATGGCCAGGAGGAGCATGCGTGCTCCAGGGGAAGCGGCATCCTTGGGAGGAGACCGGGGGCCACCGAGCCCCTCCACATGGCCAGAGCCAGCCCAGGACACCTGCAGCATCCCCAGATCCCACGTGGACGTTTTTTTTTGTACCAATCCAGTGCTTCCCAGAGCACCCAGATGAGGGAAAAAGGGAAGTCAAAGCTGGGGCAGCACAGGACCTGCTCATCCCTGGAGAAATCTCCCCCTTGCTAACCTTGGGGTGGGGAAGGACGTTGGCAGGGCTGAGGGCAGCATTGCCACCCCTCCTGGGGACAAGGCACCTTTGTGGCCAGGGTGTCAGCCAGGGGGACAAAGCCGGAACAGCAGCACAGGGTATTTATTTCTGCCCCAAACCCCGCTGTGAGCCATCACCCCCCTCCCCTGCGCTCCTCGGCCCCCAGCACATAATTGGGGACAGCTTTGCTGAGCCGCTAAGCTCCCGTTTAAGCAGCTGAGCGCAAGTGGCCGGATTTCCAGGCAGCGCATCCCTGCGGCTGCTCATCCGCCCAGAAAGGCCGGGGCGGGGGTGCCGCGGTCCCCGCGGGGGCGCAGCCGGCCCGGCTCTGCCCGCTCAGGCATTAACGCCGCCGTCAGCCCGCATTAATTCTGCCCTGGGCTCCCGCCGCAGCTGCCGGGGAGCACCAGCCCCGTGTGCGCAGCAGGAGGAGCCTGGACACATCAGATCCCGAAGGGAATTTGTAAAGGCTGGCTTAGGGATGGGTCTGTGCGCCAGGACAGGTTTGCTTCGCAGGGAAATCCGCTTTTCTGTGGCCAGGCAGGCAGCCCCAGTGGCACCACGCAGTACCCGGCTATTTTGTGGGAAGGATTTTGTGAAAGAGGTGGGAGCACATTCAGAGGCTCCTCGAGGCTCTCTCCTTAAAATGTCCCATTTTATTGCAGGGTGCATGCCCCATCAGCAAGCCCATCTCAACACCAGGCCCTTGGTGACATCCATCCTTCCACCTCTTCCATGCCCCATCAGCGGGCCCATCTCAACACCAGGCCCTTGGTGACATCCATCCACCTCTTCCATGCCCCATCAGCGGGCCCATCTCAACACCAGGCCCTTGGTGACATCCATCCTTCCACCTCTTCCATGCCCCATCAGTGAGCCCATCTCAACACCAGGCCCTTGGTGACATCCTTCCAGTTCCTTTTCCAGGCTGTGGCTGTCCCAGGCCACTGCAGGCAGAGCTTTAGAGCTTTCTCCTTGGGTGACACTTGCTCAGTCTCCGGGTTCACCCACGATGGAGAGACCAGGCAGGAGGCAGAGCCGTGTGAAATACTGGCGTGTTTATTGGTTGGCACTAGATTACAGCCCACACTCTCGGCAAACTGGCACCCACCAATTTTATTTTTTCAGTTTTTCGCTCTTTTAAAGCCAGTGACGGCCTCCCTCTCACACACAACTCAACAGAGGGAACCCCTCGTGACAGGACCCCACTGCACCACCCAGCTTCATACATGGAGAGCCCTCCAGCCTTTCTGGAGACACTGCAGATGAGAGGTGAGAATCGTGTGGGGATGCCCCACACCTGCTCCTGCAGGTGGGGGTGAGGTCCAAGGTACCAGCTCAGACACAAACCCCCAGAGCTCTCCGACCATGGAGAGTCCTTGTTCTGGGGAGGAATCGAGGCAAACATGCCTATGGGCGGGAGGCTGGGCAATGGACCCTGGTCATTCATCCCTCAGCTGGGTCTGGGGTCCCCTTCTCCTGATCTGGGGGGACTGCCAGGAGCCCCCCACGTACACAGAGCTCATGGAAGGACTGAGCAGCAAATGCAAAGTGATCATTCCAGATTTTCTGATTTAATAAATATAAAATAGGACACACAGGAAATTCAACAAACACTCTCAGACCTCCCCAGGTTTCTGAGGCAATTCTAGAGCAAATTCATCAAGTATAACATCAAAACTCCCATCTTCCCACCAAAAAAAAAGAACCAAACAAAAACAAAACAACAACAAAAAAGCCTCTATGGACTAGCACCAAAGAGAGATTTATAAATCTCCTAAATACAACTTCAGTCCAGTTCAGTTTCTTTTTCACCAGCTCCACTTCAGTTCTGTACAGACCCCTACCACTACCCCAGCACAGCACTCCAGGATCTCCAGAGCAGCTGGATGAGTTCATTCCAAGGTTAGGAAAATGAGGATCACACCCTGTGTGTGTCAGGGGCTCAGGAGCAGCTGAGGGACACCCCAGCCATGAGGTCACCACATCCCTGAAGGGCTGCAGCCACCGGATGATGCCGCTACTGAGGAGAACAACAGAGCCAGGAGGGAAAACCCAGCCTGGGAGCAGGAGCAGAGCGGGCAGAGGGAAAAGCTCCGCACATTGCCGCAGTCACTGCCTGGGGCAGCTCTGGCTCAAGATGCAGCTCCATCCCCCCCAGCACAGGCTCCACTGGGGAGGGTCAAACCCCAAACCAGCCCCTCAGCAAGCCCCAGTGCTCCTGTGTGTTCTGCACAGGGATGGATGCTGCATCTGGCTGTGCGAAAACACCAACACGTTAATTTGGGATGAAACTGAGAGAACAGGCGGGAAATCCTACAGCTCTGGTACTAAGGGTACTCGCTGGACCTGTGCAGCCTCCAGGATTTTGATCCCTGCTCGCTGTGGAATGCTGAACACAGCTTCTGCATGGAAAAGCTGAGGCAAAGGCCCAAAGCCTCTGCTAGATCCGGGAAGGGAACTGAGGATTCCTGACATTCCCTACCCACATTTTTAGCCACTGAATACTTTGTGGCCACACAAGGGAAAAAGCAACACTTGCAGATTCCAACCCCTTTTCATTTTTCCCTTTACAGAGTTTGCTTTAAGGCACATTCCAGCTCAGGCTGAACGAGCTGCCTCAGTGCTCCACAGGAGAGCAGGGAAAAGCTCACAGCATCCACCTACACAGGAACAGAGCTGGTGGGAATGCTGATACCGCTGTTCCTTCCAGCCCCAAACCCAGCTCCCACCTTCCCCCCAGCACCAGGGCACACAGCAGCAGGTTTGGGTGCTGCCTCCCCATCCCCAGCACCCACGGGTGAGGGACCCTGACGTGCAGCAGCCCTCAGGCTCTGCCTCCTTCCATCAGCTGGGTGATGAAGAGCAGCCCCTGCTCACCTCCCACCCCAAACCAGCACTCAAGACCTGCCAGGAGGGGGGACCAGAGGGCTGCTGCACCTCGCTGGGTGCCTGGGGCCACCCTCTGCTGTACCCAGCTCCCAGCAGTGCCCAGAGAGCACAGCCAGGCCGAGAGCCAGCTGAGACCTGCTCCCAGGGGATGCTGACACACAGAGTGACACCTCACCCAAGGGTCAGGCCAGCTGAGGTAAGAATCTCACCATCCAACACCAGCAGCTCGGAACAGCACCAGTTTTAGCACAGCTGGGAGCCCCAGGCTCATCCCCTGGGCGGCAGCGGCCCCAGCAGTGAGCCTGAGCAGCAGTGACCAGGCTGCAGAACCACAGCCACCCTCCCGCAGCTCCCCTGGGCCTCTCACTGACAGGGCAACGCTCAGTCCCAAACCAATCAACACCAGTTTAAATAAAACCACTCCAACTGCTGGGGGTGCAGCTGTGCGAGCTCTAGAGAGAACCTCAGATGCTGAGGAAGATGGGAATTGTGTGTGCGGGGAGAGGTTCAGGCCTGCTCTGAAATCTGCATCTCTTCCATCAAGGCTATTCCTGCCCCAGGAGCCATTTCCAGTTACAAGGCATAACATCAGCCACTCCGTGGTAACAGCATCAATCCATGCCACATTAAAACACTTTCTTGGCACAATTTATTTTTTCTGACCCAAACAAATAAGCCATTAGCAAGTCATTAACAATATTCTACCCTAAATTGTCAGTTTAACAGCCCTGTAAAAACATTTTTAGTTTAAAAACAAAAGTGTGCATGCTGCTGATATTAAAACTGCAGTTACTCTTTCAGGAGTACCAGCTGTTTTGCTGCAAAGCATTTCCAACATATTAATCTGTACAGTAGAGACCAAGACTCGTTGAAGGCAGTAGATGGCTGTGTCAGGTGCCTCGCAGGGCACGGGGACAGCGACTCTGGGAATTTCTTGGACACTTCCAGATAGAATATTCAAGCCCTTTTGAGAGTTTGGTTCAGGCTGACCAGCACATAGTGAGAAAGGATTGTACATTCGTCTCTAAGTTGAAGTGAGCTGAACTGGTGTAATTTGGGCTCAATTCCAGACGCTTGGGTTTGAGCTACTCCTTGAATAATGGGCTGTTCCTTACGCGTGGTTTTCCATGTCAGCGATCACTGGCACTGCTTTTGGCCTTGCTACTCCACACTGATGAAAGCAGGGAGAACAAGGAAAGGAACAGAAAAGGATCTTAAAATGAACAGCTTCTTGCCAAACCAGCAAGGATACCATTCCCCCTTGTCCCAGGCTCCATGGATATTTCTATCAGATTTTCATATTGTAAGCGCTTCTCAGGAAGAGAGAAAACTCCAGAACAGTGAGTGTTTATTAGAATATTTTTTTGTTAAATAAAGAGCAGGAAAAAAAAAAAGGAAAAAAAAAAAGTACTGCAGATTTAATTTCACATCTTGGCTCTGCTCTGACAAAGGAGAAGTTACTGAACTCAGCAACCACTTCTTGTCCCAAGCCAGGGATTAATTAATGCCCCTCCCAAAACTTGTACCTGTCCCAACCCACCTCCCCCCAACCCCAACCCTTCCCATTTTATTTCCCAACTAGACAACACTGTTGGCAAATCAAGACAGCATGAAACTTACAGCAATAAAACAACAAACCCCCAAGTGAAGTGTGCCGGCGCATCGGGGAGCTCTCCTGTGCTGCTCCCCCGGGAATGCTGCCTGCAGGAGGCAGCTGTACCTTTCACGGAGGGCACACTTCAAGCACGCTCCACGGTGCGACCGTAAGTGCTGCAGAACCACAGGACAAGAGACTCAACACCTGAATTTTCCCCCCGGGACTTCTCTTCAGGGACGCGTGCGCGCGGTTCTCCGAGCGCGGCGGCGGCGCTCGGTGAGCGCGGTCCGACGCTCAGCACAAACCCCGAGTGTCCAGTTCAGCACGGCGTAAGGCATGTGGACAAGAGAGACACGAGCAGGACGCAGCGGGAGCAGGGACAGCGGTGCTGAGCCTCACTGCAGTTTGTCCGTCCGACCCCCCCCACAGCCCCGATCCCACCGGGCGCTATCGCAGCGTTGCTGAGGCTGTTTGGTTTTGGCCAGCGGCTCCAGACCAGCTCCGTGTGGAAATGCAGAAACGTTGGTGGAAGCTGCCGGAAAAGCCGCAGGGATGTCTGCAGGGATGTCTGCAGGTGATCCGAACTCTGCCCTCAACTTCAAGTGTCACTGCACTAAATCGGGAGATACTGGTTGGGGAGTAAACTGGCCCAGCCACTAGCACTGTCACAGAATGTGTGTTTTTAAAAAACAGAACAAAAGGCAAACAGATTAATTATGAACCCTTCTTTTCAGAAGCAGACCAGGATTAAAAAAAAAAAAACTCCCACAAAATTAAAATGTTAGATCCTCTGTCTAAAAAAAAAAAGTTTATACAGATGTGCTGCGAGTAATCCCCACACGGGTCTGAGCAGCACCTTACAGTACAGACTAAGACTTGAAGAGCTGATCTCACATTGGAAGTCTTTTAATTAAAAAAAAAACCAAAACAAAAAGTGGCTCTGGCTGGGGTGACACGAAGGGGACACTTGGGACACTTCAGAGCACAAGGCAGATGTGGGGCTGGCAGCCTCCAGGCCGTGGAGCGGAGTACCGGGAAAGGGGCACTTCATGCACAAAATGTATTTTACAAAATACAGATCCCAAAAAAAAAAAAAAAAAAAAAAAGCAAAAAAAGCCAACAACAACGAAAAAAAAAAATCATCCCACCTTGCACTAAATCGCAGCACTCTGAACACTTGCTCTGCCCCATGCCTGGTGTGAGGGAGGAGGCATGGAAACGGGGAGGGGAGGGAAATCCAGGTCTCAGTCTGCTTTAGGGAATTGCTCTGGCAGGGACCTCGTCAGTCATCTGATGTCGGACACGGAGCTCTCGGAGTACGGCGTGCTCATCACCGGCGTGCCGTTGTTGGCCAGACAGCCTTGCCTCAAGGTCTCAAAATACGAGGCCTGCACTGGTTTATGATACTGCAGAACTTTTATGGCATCCTCTATCTTAAACCATTCCCTTTTCCTTCCTGGAAGGCAAAGAGAGAAATTAGTAGATGCACCAGAATTGTGTTTTCTGATCTCAAGGGCCTCCCCTTCTAACCCCACACAGACAGCTCCCCATCCCCAGGGACAGGTGTTTGTTTAGGGCAGTACATCCCCTGCCTCACATTTCTTAATTAAAAAGAAACATTATTTTGCTACTTCTGCAATTTCTAGTCAAGCCAGATGCTCATTTTAAGACAACTCGCAACACACACACCAAGAAACCACCCAATTTCCATCAGTTTGCAAATGGACTTCAGTTTCCTGTGGACAGCTCTCAGTTCTCATTCTTTCCATAAAGAGCCTGAGGGGAGTCACGTTCCATTTGCTGCAGTGCAGTCACAAACCTGTTGTACCAACAACAGGTTCATTTCCACTTGGGAATCCAATTGAAACACAAAGGTTCCAAAGGCAACAAGGAATGATTAACCCACACTGCTCATGTGTATTTCCTCTAGAATCAGACAGGACAGTTCTTCACTTTTGCTTGGTACCATCCAGTGCAAGAATTAAACACAGAATTGCTGCAGAGGCAGCTGGACACTCACTTGGCTTCTCCTGGGCCACAGAGGTGACAAACCATCAATTTCACCACAATTTTTTTTTTCCCCAAGGAACCAAAGGACACACCACTGCCACTTTTCCCAATGACACTCCCACAGACTCCGGGTCCCAGAGGGATGCTGGGCTGACCTGTGGTTTGTTTCCATCAGTTAATGCAGCGTGCACCAAGCTTACCAATATTGACAGAGTCCTCCCAGTCCTCCAACACTTCGGTGACGATGAGTACGTAAACATAAGTCCTGTGCTTCCTGTCCCGGTTCTGGAAGGCAAAGGGGACAGAGTAACAACCAACCAACAGCAACAACAAACCTTGCTAGGCAGGAGCTGCTGCAAGATGCAAACTGCCCACCTTGGGTGCAGCTCCTCCCACAGCAAAACAACTCATTCTTAGCTACTAAAAACTGCTTTGAATTTTAAATTTTTAAATCAGAGAGGTCTGAAAGTGCTGATAGGGACACCCAAAAGTGTAGTTCCTGATCTGTGGAGCAGTGGTTTGTGGACTGATGCGCTTACAAATTAGTTCTTCAGCTGGGAAGGTTTTGACCTATTTCACAAGAGTTTGAAGGAGTCAGTGCCAGAACAACAGCAAGAAGAGCCGTGTCTGGTACCTGCCCACTGTGCCAGCTGTGGCTGTGAGTGCCACAAATGAAGGGGGCACCCCACTCCCCAGCTTTTGGCAGCACCAAGGACATTCAGCACCAGTTATCACCAGTTATCACTGAAGTGCCCACTGCAAAGATCAGAATTGCTGAGCAGGTGCGGTTTTATTTACCAGCAAGGCTCACTCCACAGCCCTGCAGAACCATTGTTACTCCAAGATGATTTTTTTGCAACAAAATTTCACAGTGTCCACTTCTGAAACTTACCTCAAAAATTCCCACTAATCTTCCTAACGTCCCTTTCACTCCAGCCTAGGGAAGTTCAAAGAGAAAAGAAAAATGCTTTAACAACAGCTCAGTACGTGTTTCCTACTTGTTGTGCAGGACCAGTTCCTTTAGGACAGGAAGCAAACACTCTAAAATTCTGCTTGTCTTAAACCAACACAGTCACAAGGCAAAAACCAGAAATGTATCCTGAGTGCTCAACATCCAAGCATTCCCAGGGTTTTTTTGTCTTGTTTTCCTACATTCAAACAATTTTGAATTCAATCTGGAGGAAGAAGAAATATTTGAGGAGTTACTCCTTGCATACCAATACAGTCCTCGTGACCAGAATCTCCTCTGAAGGTTATTACAGCCTGGGCAAGGAGAATATTGGCTTTGGGGTTTGGCAGTTTTACCTCTTCAAAATCAAAGTTTAAGGAAATAAAGTATGTGTAAGACATTCACTTACACCCCCAGAGTGATGTGACAGCTCCCAGGTGTTTCAGGGGTGTCCTGCACACACCTGAAACAATTCAATATAAACACAAAATGCTGCAATGTGGCCCTGGCAGCAGGAACTAGAGAGGTTTGGATATAACACAAAGGGCAGATGCTCACTCAAATAAAGCTCTTGAATCAAGCAGAGACACAAATCAAGAGATCTAAGCAACAGTTTTGTCTGTTTGAATACTACTGAGGATGTATCACTCCATCACATTTGGAGTCCCTTTTGGCACCTCTCTGCTGGCTCCCTCCCCACCCTCCTCAGCTCTCTGTGCAAAATCCCAGCCCACTCTCCTGCCCTTGCTTTATATTCCCTCTGTTTTATGACTGTAAATGGTTGGAACTCAAGTGCTACAGACAAGATGAGATCTTGCTCCATGATTTAACAGGTCTGAACCAACCCACACAGCCTGGCACACGACCCAGCCACAACTGGGAGGTAGAATCGGCTCCGTCTCCAGCAGCTGGAACACATCCCATGAACAGCCCAGGGAAATTGTGCCTCTTGCAGATGAGATACAGAGATATGATTATGCCAGGCTTCCTTCTTTTTGAAAACAAAAAGTGTTTGAGTCCCATTAATGCTAAGACAAATTCTCTGTCCCACTGACCAGCTGCTGCACAGTCTCGTGCTGTCAGAAAGGAAGAACTTTCTTTAATGAGACAATTTTCCTGGTTAAGTTCCAGCCTACTGCATGAACAGGTACCAGAGAATCCAGCCAGAGAACACCTCACCCCTGCTGCCAGTGTGCTGATGTGGAACTGCCCCAGGAGCAAAGGCTTTGGAGCTCCCTCACTAAGCAGAAATCCAGAAATCCTTTTGGGAATGCACTCACTGAGCTCCACTTCTAGGAAGCGAATCAACTGAATCTCCCATTTCATTTTTGGACACGAGCTTTATTGTCTCACCAGTATTTGTGACATCCTGCTGGGCCCAGAGGTGCCTCAGTGCCTGTGACTCTGGGGCTATTTCTGGAGCGAGCAGCAGCCCCATGCAGGAGCAGCAATTCCACGGAGGTCGGTGCCCGCTGACCTTTGAGGATTCCACCTCCTCTGCCAACCCTGCTGACCTGGCCTCAGCCCTCTCCCAAGGCATCTGGAATGTAAATGCTTCAAATGCATTTCCCTCAAGGAACTCCTTCAGCACTGCGATTTATTTTTAGCTCAGCCGTGTTCAACAGGCAGCAGAAACACAGGGAGGAACTGGAGGCTTCCACCTTCACAACATACGGACATGAATGCATTAAAAGGTGAAGAAGAATCAAATATTTCTTGAAAATAACTGTCTTAAACCAATGCTTCACTGGTTTCTGGAAAAGGTTGTTGAATTTCTGCTCTCCCTACCTGCAGGCACTGAATCAGAAGCCAGGGATTTTGTTGTGATGGTTTAGTGAACTCTCAAGTCTGACTAGAAATAAATTTATCTCCAGGCAACTGGCCAACCTGGAGACGAAGGATGAATTCTGCTCAAGCAGCCTCCCAGGCAGTTTATCCCAGCTCTAGAACTGTGCTGGAAGTAGCAGAGGGAGGTGAGGAGCCCTTCCTTCTGTGCTGGTAAAGAAAGATGCTGGAAATAATGCTTCAAACCAGGATCCTCCTGCTCTGTCCTGCCTGGTCGTATTTGCCCAAAAAGGCACAAAAAACGATGCCAAGACAAACATGTCTTGTAAAGAAATCATGTTGAATTATCATCACACAACTGGAGAAAGCTCTAAGCTTTGCTTCACACACAAACTTCCCATGTGCAGTTGTAAATGGCAGTATAAAAGAATGGTTTGGTTCAAAAAAAAAAAAAACAACATTGGGCTGATTTTATAAAGCAAATTCTTACCAAAGCCTGCAAAACACACCAACCACTGCTCCTGGAGGCCAATGCCTCTCTCAGCCTGTTTTCCAGGTACAGTGGATTTTAAAGACAACATGCAGGACACCCAGCACCAACAGGATTGTCATACACCTGTTTTTGATGGAGCACTAAATTCCCACACCAACAGGAGAGTTGGCTCTCTGCACAATGGCACAAACAAGCATGAAAGTAGAATTCACAGTTTCACACAAATTTCTAACATAGAAGCTGCCCAAGACACCTGGGAAAATAACCTACAGCTGTTATCACTGACAAGTCAAGCCTGGTAACCAGCAAGGGAACTGCCAGGCTCCTCTCTGTGCAAGCTCCCCCTCTCCTCCTTCACATGGGCAAGAAAATTTTCTTCAAGGGTTGAAGCACAGTCCCAGGCTCACCCAGGACTGCAGCAGGGTCTGAATCTTAATTTGCAGCAGATGACTCAGGAATTTTCTCTCGATAGTAAATTAATGGGTGAGAGCAGTGAGTGAGGCAGAGGCAGCACAATTGATTTTGTGCCCTCTAAGCACTGGAAGCGCTGCAATCCTCCAAGTACATGGAGAATCCCAGGAGGAAGCTCCTGAACCCATCAGCAGGGGTAGGAGAGCACCAGCACCAACTGCAGGCGTGGAAACAAAGCAAGGCAACCACAGGAAAGGATGCCCTGGGAAAGGCACCCTCAGGTACAAAGAGGACACACAGAGCTGGCAAAATGAGCTTTTCCCCAGCTCTGCTGATCTAAATCAGCGTCCAGGGTTCAGGGGAGGAGGAAAAGGCAGCTCTGGCAAGAGCGCATCAGCCACAGGCACTGCCAGAGCCAGCTGCCTGCCCAGCACACACTTCAAACCCCCAGAGCACCCAGAGGGGTGGGCTGGGAGCTCAGGACAAGGAACAAAAACCTGGAGGAAATGAAGCTTTACTAGTTCTGCTGCTCATGGAACAACTTGTTTTAATAAAGAAAAATTACTGAAGCCATCCAAGAACAGCAGGTTCAGGTTTCAAAGCTGAAAATAAGTTGGGGTCAGATGCAAAAAGCAGCCTGCAGCAACACCATCTGTTCCTCGGGACAGCTTTTATTTCCTTCCATCTGAGCTAAGGAAAATGTGGGTTGGAATTTCAGCTATTTTACTTTGCTCTATTAGGCTCAAAGCCTGCATCTACTACAGATTACAGCTGGGCAAGAGAACTGTGGTGGAACACCCAAATCTTTGCTCTAAGACCTGCACTACTGGAGGTGCAAATCCCACCCAGGAGGGCTGTGGACATGTCTGGAGGATGCTGATTCCAGGCCAGCTGGGCAAACTCTGCTGTCTCAGAGAGGGTCAGAGTCATTCATCTATTTTGGTACTGCACGACACCTTTATTTGCTTCTACACGTGTGAAACAGAACTGAAATTCCATATCAGAATGAAGAACTTTCAGATACTGCAATCGTTTTTGTTAAGTCTGAGTACACAGGGTAAGGGACAGTGACTTTGAGCCACCACTTGCACTGGGTATGACCAGCTAGGAGGGGTTCAAAGGCCATCACCTCATCATTCAGCTGTGGGGCCTGCAGTACTTTAAAAAAATCATCTTCCTATTTTAGCACTGAAAGATATCAATATCTGTGTTCTAAATCACTAACAAAATACACGAAACAGGAAAGATTATCTATAAAGCATGTTTAGAAGAGGGGGGAAAAAAGTTCCAGCAACCAGATCAAAGTACTGCCGTGATGGACTATTCTTGATATTGGCACCAATTGCCTGTTTGATCACAGATCAAGCACAGATTATCTGGCTTTTGACTCCCATGAAAAAAGAACAACCAACGCTCCTGCAGTGTTATAAAATTTGACATTTACTAAGTATTTAAAGGTCAGGATGTGAAGAATGCTCTAAGTGAAAAAGGAACTGGTGCTGAGTGTCACAGATGAGTGTGGAGGCTTTTTTCAAAGTCACTCTATAATAAGTTTGAGGCATCTATTTCTAAACCATGATGTTCACCAGTTGCTCACAGCCATAAAAACCCCTTATTCCTAAGCAAAGAACACACTCCATGAGCACCACGACCTGTTTGCAAAGGGCACACACCTTCCACAAGGTGAACTTTGGAACACACGTGGAGTCCCCAGCTCTGTAAGACTGACTACAGCACTTCTCAGCAACCTGTCAGAAATAAGAGGTTTCTTCTGAAGAGGCTGCTCTGACCCAGAGCTGCTGTGTGTCTGCTGCCACTCTGCACAAACAATGCCCAACAACCGCAGTCACTTCCAATTTCATGCAGACAAAAGGGAGCATGACAAGTGTTGGTACCTGTCTGCTTTAATACTTGTGCTGGTACAGACTAATAGAGATAAGGACTACCTCAAACTAGGACAAGGACTTGAACTCAAACTGGGACAGAGGGATCACAGCCTTCACTCAGAATCAACATTTCATTTTTGGAACAGAAAGAGGGAAAAGTTAGGTAACTTTAGATGACAATTATTTCTGCAATAACATGGATAAATCCAAACACATACACAGTAAAATTAAAACAGTGAATGCAGAAGTTAAAACATTCGTTTAGGAAAGCATGTTTTGGAAAAAAAATGCACACCATGCAAAAGAGAATGAATTGGGAAGAGACAGTCTATTGTCATCCTCAAAAGCCACAAGCAACAGGAAGGGTCACAAGTTCTTACAGCTCTTACTAAAAATTGGAAAAGGCATACCAAAGTTAAGGAAAGAAACCCCACACATTTCTCCCACAGCTCTGAGCAGCATTGCTCATTGCCATGGGGGAAACTGGATTTTCCCTCTCCCACCTCAAGCAACAAACTGGAACTGCTCAGCCAACCTGTGTCCCCACGAATGGCTGTCCCAGGAGAGAAGCAAAGACCTCAAACCTAGAGAGAAATCAGCCTGAGCTCCAAACAACCCCAGAACACCTGGATTCACATGGGAGGGAGAGCAAGGCCTCCCAGCAACCTCCTGAAACCCTTCCTGCCAAACCAATGGCATGAACTGGGAAGGTGGGTGCTCCTGCCTTTGCTTCTGATCCTCTCAACGTCCCCCTGCAGCCAGCAAACAGCTCCAAACAGCTGGGGGATGCGGGGGATAATTCTGTGTGCAGCCCCTCAGCAGCAGCACATGAGCACAGCCCAAAGGGGGAAGGCCTTGCACCCCTAAAACTCTGCCAGCACCACTGGCACTGCTGCTCCTGTCAGACAGCTCCGTGGCAGCTCCTCCACCTGCAGCACCCAAGGCTGGGGATGCCCAGGTGAGCCAGGGGTGAGCCAGGGGTGAGCTGGTGAGCTGGGGATGCCCAGGTGAGCCAGGGTGAGCCAGGGGTGAGCTGGTGAGCTGGGGGTGCCCAGGTGAGCCAGGGGGGAGCCAGGAGTGCCCAGATGAGCCAGGGGTGAGCCAAGGGTGCCCAGGTGAGCCAGGGAAGCTCAAGTGAGCCAGGGGTGCCCAGGTGAGCCAGGGGTGAGCCAGGAGTGCCCAGGTGAGCCAGGGGTGAGCCAGGAGTGCCCAGGTGAGCTGAGGGTGCACAGGTGATCTGGGGGTGCCCATGTGAACCAGGGGTGAGCCAGAGGTGTTCAAGTGAGCCAGGGGTGCCCAGGTGAGCCAGGGGTGCCCAGGTGAGGCAGGGGTGCCCAGCTGATTCCCAGGTGCTCCGAGCTGCTGCCGTTCCGTGCTGGGAGCAGCCGGGCAGAGGTGCCTCGCCGGGCAGAGCTCACCCCTGCCAGGCTGCCAGGGCTTGAGTTACACTGGCAGCGGGCAGGGCTCCACGTGAGCAGGGAACACCAGCCGAGGAGCGGGATTATCTCAGCCAGCCCAAACCAGTTCCTGCGCGGCCGCAGCCGTGCCAGGGCTCCCTTCCAGGCAGCGCTGTCATGGAAAGAGCGCGGCTCTCCCAGGGCGCCGCTGCCCGCGCAGGGAGTGCCCCTGCACATTTATTTTAAGGGTTGAGAGGCAAAGCTCTGCACCTCCTGAATGAACCCTGGACTTGTGTATCGAATCGCCTCATTATTAATAATGCTTGGGCTGAAAAGCAGGAGTCTGCAGCTAAAAATATTTCTATTGTTCTGGTTACACTCACTTTGGCTTTGTAAAGCAGTTGAAAGGTTGCCGAGTTACTGGAAAAGCAGGAGCTGGGTTACAAGCTGGAAATAAAATTTGCAAGCAGCAATTCCCAGTATTAGAGGGACCTAAAGAGACTTAAAAAAATAAACCTGGACTGTATAATCTCTTTCTGATAAACTGCTAGATTATTAAAACATCCAAAGAGAAACATGCAGCTTGAGATCTGCCACATTTGGTTAGTCCAACAGTCTGAATATTCAGAGTTGTGTTAGACAGCAGCACGTACTTCCAAATAATTCAGGAAAAAACCTGCACAGACCAGACAATTCAAAAAGCAGCTACAGGAGAAGCTTCTTCCCAAGTCCCATCAATTAGCTCTTGCTTTCTGTTCTGCACAGAGCCCAAAGATTTATAACCCTCTCAAAAGCATTTTTAATCCTGCCTTATGTAACTGTGAACCTACTTGGCCCTTCCATCTATAATCATGCAGCCATTTCTGAACCTAAGCATCTTCCCAGTCGGTTAATATTCAGAAGCAAATTCTAAAGACATGTTTCACAGTCAACTGCTATTTACTGTCTTTACACTTCTTATGAAGAAAAAAATTATTCTTCCAGCAGCTTTAAGAGAAAAATGTGCCTTCTCCCTACATGCCATTGATCTGTGTTTGATCTGCTGTTTGATCTCCTTCCTGAAAGAGCTTCAAGCAAAAAAGAGAAAAGAAACCAAGCAACCCATGCACACTTTAGGAACTGCTGCTGCTAACTTATGGCCAATTTCACTTATTCAAATAAACCTCGCTATGTATTCTAAACCAAAAACATACCTAGGTCCCTATATTTTGATTGCTTTTAGTGGCTCCTAGGGGTTTATTTCTACCTTAAACCCAAGTATAGTACCCTTATACTAGACAGGCCCACAAAGGCACAGCTGAATTTTGAAGCTCTCTTACAGAGAAAATGAAGCAGAGACTATGTATACACTGAAGTGACTAGAGCTGAACTTTATTTTCAGTTAAAGGTATCAGGCAAGGACAAGCTCATTCCAACTGAGAGGTTTAATTACATTCCCATGTTCTCTTATTTAGGACTCCGTTTTCCCCCCACGTGGGATGGGGATAACACCAGTGACCCTGTCTGCCTCTCCACCTCGAGGAGAAGAAGGAAGAGTGATGAAAACAAACCCAGGGAAGCCAGGCTGACGGGGCAGGGTGAAGGCACTCACCTCCTCACAGACCTCGCGCACGGCGGCCACGCCGGGCTCCTCCTCGGGCTCCATGCCACCCCCGGGGACAATCCATCGGTCTGGATGGCGACTACTGCTCACCAGCAGCACCTGGGGAGAGCAGAGACAGCTGATGGGGCACCCCCAGAGATTGTCTTTGTGCCTCACACACCCCCAGACACGACCCACTGCTCGCTTCTCCCTCGGCCCCATCCACGCAGCCGTGCAAGTTCCAGCAGCAGTGACACTGAGGCACTCCCACACTCTGTGTTACCTCAGCCACTGCCTCTCCCTGCTCTGATGCATTGCAGGAAAAACTGTCCTTGCACACCAAAACACTCATTAGCACTGGGCACAGCATCACCCACAGTGTGAGTGCACTGCAGTCCCCACAGCTTGGGATACACCCCAGGTAACAACACAAATGCACAGATGCTGCTCAGCACCCCCACCCTTTGCAGAAGTACCTTGATTTAATTCTCCTGGTGCCTTTGGCCTTGCCTGTCCCTGCACTTCTGTCACTAACAACACATCCACGTCCAGGAACTCCCACTGCACTATTTATTTGTCTGAGCCCCACTGTTTGTCACTTCTTTTGCAGTAGGCACTAAGGATTCAGCTGTCTGGAGCCAGCACTTGGCTACTTCTGGTTTAGAGGAGGTTGTTTAATGAGGTAAAAGCAAAATAAAAGCCTATATTAAACCTATTAAACTTAAACCCCCTAGGAAAGGGCTGCACAGAAGGACAGACTTTTGTGAATGAGAAAAATGGTTCAACCCTCTTCTCAGGAGGGATTTACCATACATGTGCTTTGTGGCAGGTTTTCTTGAAACAGTATGTTTTATTCCAGGGTAATTCTGCTCTGCAGAAGTTCAGGTTCTGATTTGCCACCTCCCAGCAAGACAAACTCTAACTAACACTCTCAACTGGCTACAGACTGTCCCAAAGAACAGCGAGACACTGTGCTTATTAAATCTACTTCCAATACACCCATCAGCAGAGATGGAAACTTAAAACAACACTGATACTGTTGTCCAGCTCTCTAAACAAAGCTCGTTCATTAGAGTCATCCTGCTGTACTTCATCATTTCACAGGCACAAACTCAGAGCCAAAGCGACTTGCTCCAGAAACTTTCCAACATACCAGTCCAATTAGGTTCCAGGCCAGCTGTAACAGTGTCAGACATTTGGGAGTTACACTGTGGAGACACTGAAATCCCAGGCTTTACTGGGGAAACAGTGATTTGCCAGTAGGATATGAAAAGATTTGCACTAATTACCCAAAGGAATCTACCTAGAGAACTCAAACTTCCAAAACAAAAACAAGCACAAGATTTCCAGGATTTTTCAGTTGGTTTATCTTGAAAATTCTCGGACCAAATTCATATTGGAAACAAATGAAGGTGCATGAGCCACCTCAGTTCCACAATTCCAAGTGGGATGGTGCCTGCCCCATCCTCTGGCCAGGCTGTGACAGAACAGTGTTTGCCTCACAGTGACATCCCAAGTGTTTGGCCCTCTCCAAGAGGAAGGCAAAATTCCTTTCCTCCAGGCATCCAGTCCATGTAAAACTCCACCAGAAAGCCATGCCTAAATAGGGAATGTAAACTTCATTCATCCTCAGAGCTCTTGGGACAGCAGCCAGTCCCTGCCAGGCTCCCCAGCCACCTCAGTTTGCCACTGCGCCTCTTCCTAGCACAGTACTTGACTTCTACTCCATCCCCACTCATCATCCAAAAGAGCTTGGACTCAAATTCCTGACTCCAGGTCAGCTGGTGATTCTGAGGACAAAGCTAAAAGAGCAGGAACAGCCATCTCAAGGGCACCTTTGCTGCCAGGTAAGGAAGCACCAGCTCTGCCACCTCCTGTTGCAATTCAGAGCTCCAGCTCGAGGGGGGAAAAAAGCAGAAAAAAATAAAAAAACCTCTAAAGAACCCCAGATCTTTGAAACTCAGCAGAGCACATCTCACAGCCCTGAACTCCTGCCACCTTCCAGGCGTGAGAACAAGGATCTGCTACAGAATCCTGGACACAGACTGCTCCAGGAAACCTGCTCGGGCTGAGACAATGCCTCAGCAACACACCAGGAGGAACTTCTGGGTGCAAACAATGGTTTGAGGCAA
Organism: Emberiza elegans; assembly: GCA_024865655.1. Classification (NCBI taxonomy): domain Eukaryota; kingdom Metazoa; phylum Chordata; class Aves; order Passeriformes; family Fringillidae; genus Emberiza; species Emberiza elegans. The sequence continues at coordinate 80,772,207 of JALJVW010000184.1, read as the reverse complement.
AGTAAATTAACTTCAGCTGCTCTGGCAGTTGAGCATTTTCTGAATAGAATTAACATGAACAACCCTTGCTGGGAAGGAAAAACCTGTCATTCTCACACTTTTATGTAATCAGACTATTTCCTGTTTAATAAAAAGGAAATCCCATCAAGAGAGTGCAGGAAACAAGCCCTACAAGGTCATTCTTTTAAAACAACTTCAAACAGGATATTGCTACCAATGAGCTCTCCCAAGACAAAGGGGCTGAGTTCCAAAGGAGGGGGAGACATTGCTGTGTTGGAAAAAACCCACACTTCCAACACCAGTCCTGGATCCAGATACATGCAATGCATTCAGAGGGATCAAGGAAAAGTTTGTCATCATCCAAATCCCAAAAAGGTTTGGGTTGGAAGGGACCTTGAAGCCCATCTCGTTCTGTTCCCTACCACCTTCCAGCAGACCAGCCCAGGGTGCAGCTGGCCTTTTAGCTCATTAACTTCTTTATTACATAAATAACTTTTATTTTAATACATTCTAAAGTACTTCATTTAATCTAAACAGCCATCAAAAAATAAACCAAAATTTAGTTATGTTTTTAAATCAGGCTAGAACACGTAGGAAGGTCAGATATTTCCATTTTATCCTTGCCAGGCAACTGCGTTTAAAATGGCTACTGAGACTCTTGGCCTGCCAGGAATTTTGGAGTTGGATTTTGGAGCCACGTCTTGCAGACTTTTTGGAAAAGCATTTGCAGGTAATACACAAGTCACATGGCCAAGTTGTGTTCTCCAGGATTTCAAAGACAATTATGTCATTTCAAAGCAGGGAAATGAGCAACACAAGCCTCTCTGGCAAGGCAGGAGGTGGCCCTGCTGAAACTCTCCCACACAATCCCCCACAAAAGAGAAAGTTTAGAAAAATAAGCCAAGTTTGAAGTGTGCAGCAGGGGCTCGAAGCAGAGCCTCAAGGCAAGAACGTTCAAAGCTGCACACAACAAAAAAACCCAAACAAACCTGAGCAGTACTAACCCTGCCTGGAGGAGACAGGAAACACACCAAGCCATCTAAGGCTGCCCAAACAGCCACATGGAATAAGGAGCTCCATGGGAAAAGGGGTGAAGAGTTTGTCCCTGGGATAAATCTGGGCATCCCCCCATACACAACACTTTGAAACAACTGACACAAACCTGTTGTATCCACATGGAGGGGTTTTTCTGCCTTCTTTTCACAGGAATAATGGGGCTCTGCAAAGCAAGAACTGGGCAACCAGGTTCAGGCAGAGCATTAATTCCCCATTTGTGGATCAGAGGAGCAAGAGATTCCCAAGGTTCTTCCAGCTATGGTGGATTTAAACAACATCCACCAGCAATAAATAAAACAAGAGAGGCTCCACCATAAGGAACACGATTCCTCGAAAGAGGCTCCACAGCAGCACTCGAGCAGACAGAAAGGGCCACAGCCCTGAGAGGGGCTCGGCCACAGCATGAGTAGAAAATGAGCTGAGAACCTTCCAGACTTCCAGGAAAAGCCAGTGCTGCCCACCTGTGCAGCTGGGGCCCGGCAAGCTGGCAGCCAGCACAGGGAACAGCAGGCAAGATGTTAAACCCAGGGTCTGGCCCAGCAGCCTCCTGCTGCCAGGAGCTGATCCATAGCTGCTGGCTCCTGACACTGCCTTACAAGCTTCCCCTCAGTATTTTCAGGCTTTCCCTCAATATTGACATGCTTTCTATCAATACTGTCGTGCTTTGTATCAACATTAAGCTATAAATCACATCGTTTGCACAGCGACTGAAGCACAAACCTCCCGGCACTGCACCTCATTTCCCACTCCAGCATCATTTATCAGAGCACAGCCTGCAAGGAAACTCTGCTGCCGCAGAGGCTGCAGGAGCTGGGAGGAGAAGATGGCTGACTGCAAGGCTTTTGCTGTTCAGTCTGCCTTTGTCTCAAAGTTTCAGTTTAAAACCAGGGTGTTCTCAGGAGCTGAGCTGTGCTCCCATGTGCCCCATGGCCAGGCAGATCCCAGAGCTGGTGCTGTGTCCAGCATAACAAACACCTCGGGTGCTTCACTGAAAATTAACAAAATTCTCCCAATCCCCAAATATCAGTAATGCTTTTCTACCTGACAAAAGTGGGATGTTCATCTGACCACACCAAATCACCTTTAAGCCCTACAACCACCAGCAAGGGGTGAGAACTGGAGGAGTAGGAGGAGAAGAGGGACACTGCTGTCACCAGAGCTGTGCAAAATTAATCTCATTTCCCTGGCAGCAACACAGCCTCGATGACTCCCCAACAAATCACGTGTTTTGCCAAACTGCAAAGGCAGTTTGCCCCAGGGTGCACGCCAGGGCTTACGGGAGGGTTTCTCCCACCCTCTTGCTATTCCAGGCACGTTCTGGAGCTCGCACATGGTAGGAGTGAATCCAGCCGTGGGTCAGCAGGGCTACAGCCCGCCCCTGCACCTGCCAGGGTCAGCAGCTGGGACCACAACACACACTCTCACCAGAAATCCCCCCTGCCCATAACAGCCTGTCCTGCCAGGAGCATTCCAGCTCCTCAACAGGATACGTTTCCTTAGACAAGTGTTATTTTTGCACATGCACCTGCACCAGGCTCCGTGGGATAATGGGATTTAACTGATAACGAGGGATGCAGGAGCTGGAGGTGGGAAATTCACGGCAGGACGGCGCAAAAGGGAAGGGATTTGTACTAGAGAACTTGACAAAAGTAAAGCACAAGTTTTGGAATGGGAGCAAGAGGTGAACTGGAAGGAGTTCAAGTCATTTCAAGTGCTTGGATCGCACCTACACTCCTATAACCAGAGAGGAAAAAATACAGCAGATTCTGTTGGTTTTTAGGCTGCTGGTTAGAATAACAATAATAAATCACCGTGCTGCTGCTCTGGCTCCAGAGCTCCACAGGTCCTGTTACTGCTACTGCAGCGCTCCTGCTGCTTCAGAGCCACTGCCTGCTCCTAGCAGGGAGGAACACAATCCCAAGTCCTCCCCCTCCAGCGAAATTATGGTTTAGATAACCACAGAAATTATCTGCAACGTGCCTTCCCATGCTTCAGGAGCAGCTGAACCGCCTGCAGCAGCAGCCGCTGCTCTCAGAAGCCGAGGGCTGATAAGGGGCACTCCCAGAGAGAGACCCCAAACCCCAGAACCTATTTCTGCCTGTCAAAACCAGTTTGGTGACCACTCAGTGCTTACACAACTTGTCCAGGCGCACCTTTTCCAGGAGAAAGGCTGGCTTGTAAAGTGCCTTTTTGAGTAAGGGAGGAGAAAAAGCAATGAAGAGGCATTTGGGGATTCTACAGAGCCCAAATGACTCTGGCTGTCAGCAGCTGCACGCTGCTCTGATTAACCACCCTACTCAGGACATACAGCACGCACTAACGCTTGGGAAGCTGCTCAAATGTAAGTAGTTAATTCTACACACAGCATCAATATATGTCACCTGCAGGAGGAGAAGTAACCCCTGAAACAGCTGACAAAAATCTACCCAGCAGGTAATCGTACTCATCCGAATTTCACAGGTTAACATGAAATTGCTGAGGACAAAGAGTCAGTGTGCCACATCCAGCGGCAGGGACAGGAATTCTGAAACAAACACACACAAAATTTGAGAGATCTTTGACTGGTCTGTGCAGTCAGTCCTTCAGCTGGGTTGAAAAAGGACAAGTGTTTAAACTAACAGAGGCCCTGTTTCCCAACCACTGGATGTCACCTACAGCACTCCCACATGGATGTTTGCTGTTTGTAAGGTAGAACTGAGTTTGCTAATTTTGCTCTATCCAAGCAAACCAGGAGAACCCTCCTTATTTTAAAAGAACATAAAAGTCCACACACATGGTTGTTTTTCTTTTTTTTTTAATAAGAAGGGAAAGAGTTGTTTTTCCAGATTGTGAGAGACCATCCATGGAAAGATAAGGTCCCTGGCAGCAGTCTCTGCTGGTGCAGCCCCAAATGCTGGTACCTGTCTCCACACTGCAGGAGTTTATTTGAAGGGTGCTGAGATGAACCCAGTCAGGCAACTGGGTGTGGGTTTTTTTTAAAAAGAGGGGGTCAGAACACAGAGAGTGAGGAGAAAAAAGTAGGAAAAGCAGCTCCTAGTCAAGCACTAAATGGATCTGAGGTGGAAGAGATTCCGAAGCAGTGTTCTGCAGAGAACAGACACAGCCACCACTGTCGGGTCCTTGTCCACAGACCCAGGGTGGAGCACACCGTCTTTCCACAGTCATCACTTTTCCCTGAGTCGCAGCAGAACAAAACTGACTCAGTTCTTCAGTTTCACAACAGCTCGCTGAGCTTCCAATAAATGAAGTGAAAATTTAACAATTTTCATTCTTTTGTTGTCTGGAAACGTACAAGAGACCATGGAATTGCTTGTAAAACTGTTTAGTGACAGCTGCTTTTGTGGGAAGGCAAAACACTTTTAAAGATGAAAGCCAGGTTTTGCAGAGGTTTTATCCATGCTCCTGCTCTCAGAGAACACAACCTACAGATTTGACACAATCTACAGGGCTGAGGGGACAGGAGAAGCACAGGCAAGAGATCCACTTCCAAGCTGGTCCTTATTCCCCTGGAGATGTGGTAACAGGTTAGGAATAGACCAGAACTTCACTTGGGTCCAACCACAACCCTTTTATTCAGCAGATGGGAGCACGCAGCCAAGCCCAGGCACCAGAACAGGGATTCTGAGCCCATTCCACGGAAAGCAGCATGATCATATGATGCTGGGCTCACTTACACCGCAGTGGTTTTAGCTGTTATTGGTTTACACTGGAGCCAAGGCACAGGGGACAGCCCAGGAGCACCTCGTGATCCCCACCACACTCGGAGGGTTCCAATCCCAGCTCTGCTGTGTTACATCACAGCTGGAGAGGAGAACCGGGAGAGGAGAGGCCAGAAAGAAGGAAAAGAAAAAAGGTTCGTTTGCATTCCAATGGCTTTCCCAGGGGCCACCCGGCCCAGCTCTCCCCGTGACCACCGTGACCACCGAGGCTCAGCGCGTGCCAGGGCACCGGCCCCTGGGTGAAGCTTCTCTTCTCCCAGCTCCATTCAGGCCTCATTCACTGCTCAGAAAAGATTCTTCCCGAGGCATTTTCCCCAAAAAAAAAAAAAAAAAAAGTCTTTAAAAACGCCCGTGGTTAACGAGCAGCTTGTCCTTTCACAGACACAATGTGGGCATGTTGAAACCTGCTGCTGCCCCAGCGCAGACCCAGGGCCCAACGGTGCCTCTTTATCCTGTCAAACACCACCGCAGCAGGGCTCCAGCTGCTGGGGCATCAGGGGCGTTTTCGGGGATGTTTGCTCATGGAACAGCTGGTCCACACACAAAATATGTATGTTATGTAAAAATAACGTCCTGATGGCGATGCTGAGGGGCAGGGACGCCCTGAGCAATGAAGTGACTCCAGAGGTACCACACAGGATTTGGGAGCTCTCTCCCTGCACTCTCCTTCCATGGTTCTGCAAATATCCCAGGAGCTCAGTCCATGTGAAAAGATGGGAGTAGCAAAGTCCTGGTTCTGGCTGCTGGAAGGTCCTTTGAAGTCTGTTCCCAGTCTCTGAATGAATCCCGTTGCTGCCCCAGCTCTCCCTGTTGCCCAAGGATGTGGATGGTGGTTTGGGAAACCACACACAATTTGGGGGGTTTCCACAATGCCCAAAAAATGTAATTTTTTTTCTCCATTTGAGATTCACGTTGAAATGAATTCTCCCTGTGCTGCTTTTTAAAGGAATATGTAACAAAGGCATCTTTTCAGCCAATGCTTGGTCTTCTAAAACCATTCCAGAGCTTTTTTCATGCCCAAAAGTAGCGGCCTCCAAATGCAATGCAGAGACAATGTGCAACCTCCAGCAGCATAAGGAAAAAATAAATCACTTAAAAATTAAAAAAGAACAAAGTATTTTTCTGTTAAGCCTCTTTATTTGCAAATGTAACACCAAACCAAGGACATGGTGTTTTATCAATCTCCAGGGATTGCAAAGATTTCAATGAAAAATATATCAGTGAACTGAAGAGTCAGGGGGAAACACCTAAACAGAAGAAAGCAGCCTCCTCTGTAAGAGCAAACAGAATTCTCTTATTTCTTCTTGTCCATTGACAAACATTTTTAATTCAAGAACTAATGAGGGGTTAAAAATAGGAAAAATTGGGATTTTTGAATTCATAGCAGGAAATGAAGAAGAAAGGCAAGACCAAAGTTCTACTATTTCTTAAGCACTTAAAAGGAACAGTAATGAGAAACAGCCAGTCCTAGGAAAAATCCAACTTTAATACAGAAAGTTGAATTTATTTATCAAAACATGCTTCTTTTCTTCTCTCTTCTTTTCAAACACTAAGCTTTTAATAGCTCTTTAATGTACATACTTTGGCTCTGGCTCTTTCTCCCCTCCCTGGAGAGACCTTTTAAAGAGATCTCAATTTCCACTTAAATAGAAGCAATCAATAATAAAATACGTCAGTAACATTAAAAAGTATTATTGTCCAAGAGCAAACCAAGAAATCTTCCACAGCCATTTTATATTCTGTGCTTAAATGTGTACAGGTAACACCTTCCTCGCTGTAAAAAAAGTGTAAGTAGCAGTGAGTGGACACCAGTCAGCTTCTCTCAAATTTTATTTAAAAGCCAACAAATATGAGAATTAACCCAAGAAATAATTAGAAAGGAAAATTAATAAGGTGCCCTGCTTGCTGATTTCACTCATTGACACAAGTTTAACTTCAATGCCTTTTGGCCAGGGCCAAGTGCAGGATCTGGGCACAGAGTCCATCCCAGTGGGGTTAATTCCATGGGATTGGCTAAGAACTTTCCCAGATGTATTCGTGCCAAGTCCCCTTCCTGGGCAGCTCCCACAGCAGGGCTGTAACAGGTGGGAACGGAGGATGCAGCTTCAGCCCAGGGTTCAGCCCACAGGTACCACACGCAGCCTTTCAAAGGCTCTGAGATCAGACCCGTCCTTCCCTGCCTCACTCCCCACCTGCAGCACACACACAGCCCATCCTGAAGAAACCAGCCCAGCCCGGAGTGCAGCCCTTCCCCAGCAAGCACTGCTCCCTCCCCGAGCTGTCCCGGGGCAGCAGAGCCACTGCCAGCTGTCACTGCGAGCTCAGGGACGAGGCCACCAACAGCGGCCACAGGGACAGCACCGCACTCAGCCAGAGGCTCCGCTGCCCTGCACACAGCAACCTCCCCAGAGCTCACAGAGCCCCGGGAATGACCCAGCACAACCAGCACGGGCAGCCAGCTCCCTCAAACCCTGCCTGAAACCAGAAACAGATCGTTCTACTGCAGCTCTTACCTGGAAACCAGAGCCTGAAGGAGTTTAAATTCAATCCACCGCAGGTGGAGACCACAGCAGAGACACAAGTGACACAAAAGTGGTTTTAAATCTCAGCCTTACACCAACCTGACAGCTGAGCCTGCTGGAAGCATCCATCCCACACCAGCGTGCCTCGGGAACGAGTTCACTTTCCTCCTTGGACCTCTTGGGTCAGCACTGTGACACTGCCACACAGCCTGGTGTCCCAGCACAGGGAGGGCTCTGTCCCCTGACATTAACACACCTCGGTGTCCCCAGCACCATGAGGGCTCTGTCCCCTGACATTAACACACCTCGGTGTCCCCAGCACCATGAGGGCTCTGTCCCCTGTCATGAACACACCTCAGTGTCCCAGCACAGGGAGGGCTCTGTCCCCCGTCATTAACACACCTCAGTGTCCCAGCACCATGAGGGCTCTGTCCCCTGACATGAACACACCTCAGTGTCCCCAGCACCATGAGGGCTCTGTCCCCTGACATGAACACACCTCGGTGTCCCCAGCACCATGAGAGCTCTGTCCCCCGTCATGAACACACCTCGGTGTCCCCAGCACAGGGAGGGCTCTGTCCCCTGTCATGAACACAACTCGGTGTCCCCAGAACCATGAGGGCTCTGTCCCCTGACATGAACACACCTCGGTGTCCCAGCACCATGAGGGCTCTGTCCCCTGACATGAACACACCTCGGTGTCCCAGCACCATGAGAGCTCTGTCCCCTGACATGAACACACCTCGGTGTCCCAGCACAGGGAGGGCTCTGTCCCCTGACATGAACACACCTCGGTGTCCCAGCACAGGGAGGGCTCTGTCCCCCGTCATGAACACACCTCGGTGTCCCCAGCACAGGGAGGGCTCTGTCCCCCGTCATGAACACACCTCGGTGTCCCCAGCACAGGGAGGGCTCTGTCCCCTGTCATGAACACACCTCGGTGTCCCCAGCACCATGAGGCTCTGTCCCCTGACATGAACACACCTCGGTGTCCCCAGCACCATGAGGGCTCTGTCCCCTGTCATGAACACACCTCGGTGTCCCAGCACCATGAGGACTCTGTCCCCTGACAGGAACACACCTCGGTGTCCCCAGCACCATGAGGGCTCTGTCCCCTGTCATTAACACACCTCGGTGTTCCCAGCACCATGAGGGCTCTGTCACCAGCTCCCAGGGGCTGGAGGGATCAGCTGGAGCCTGTGCAACACTGCAGCCTGAGGTGTGTTAAAATAAAACTCACAACAGTCACATGCTGATTGCCTCAGGCACCTGTTAAAAGTACTTTTCTACCCTAAACCACCCTGCAGTCACACATGGCCAAGCCTCCCCCGCTGGAGAAGAGCCTGCAAAGTGCTCCACTAATTGTGTACGATTCATCAGGGCGCTCCAACGCCTACACCCACCCGTGCTGAGCATCCCCAGCATCACCACACAAAACACTGATGGTCTTCTTCACGGTCAGTCCATAAATTTCCTGGAAGTCCGTGGGAAGGATCAGTTACACTGAAAACTGCACCAGCCACACTGCTGTCATTTCAGACCATTTCTGCTGAAATGCTGACACTCCTCATCACGCCAGCACAGCTACAAAGGGCTTGTGCAGTCTCCTTCACGTTAAATAATAACTGGATGTATGCTAATTGCCTTTCCTCCAGTGAACTGTCTGCATTCCCTTCCGATTTCCTGTAGCTACAAATATGATAATCAGGAGAACAAAGACTTTAGCACAGCCACCCGGGCACAGCAAATGCAGTGGAGTGTGTACGCCTGACTCCAGCAGCAGCACAGAAGGCAGACCTGCAGCCTTGGTGCTCTGAGCAGCCCGAGCCCACCTTCAGGAGGTGTCAACAAAGACTGCTGTAAAATCGCACATCGGAGCGAAGTTTCTCACTGTAACTTCCCGGACAATGCAGCCCCTTAGCAACGCGGCCGCTCTCAAACCAACCAATCCACCTTTAATTCCCACTTCCTCCCAAACTCTCTGGACAGCAACTTCTGGCACTCCATCAGTCCCCTTTTATCCCAGTTTCTTTTTATAAATCCAAGGTCAGGTTTCCTCTCCCATCTCATGTGATGTGCTGGACTGAAGTTCTGCCAGCGTGGTGGGTCCCCAACACTGCCAAACCCCCTCCTGCGCTCCCCTCAGCCCGTCCCGCCGCCCACCGGGCATCTCCCCGGCTCCGGCGGACAGCAGGAACCCAGTGGGAAGCACCAACTCTCCCAGCGACGCTGAATGACGCCTGTTAAAAATAAAACCCCGCTGGGACCGAGTCCCCCCACCCCGGTCGCTCGGGGGTCCCGGGCCCGGCCTCGCCCCTCACCTCCTCCTCGCTCTCGCTGCGGAAGCACAGGCAGGCCGCCCGCTTCTTGTAGCCGTCCCCGTCGTAGGTGCGCGTCTGGTTGGACTTGAGCTTCATCATCCTCCGCTCCGGGGGCGGCGGGGCCGGAGGACGCGCGGCCCGGAGGGCGGGGGCGGGCGGGACCCACCGGGCGGCGAAGGACGGGGGGGGCGGAGGGACCGCCTGCCCGCGACAGTCTCTTTCTGGGTCTCGCTTCGTGGGTCTCGCTACGCGCTGCCTCCCTTCGCCCGCCTCACCCCTGCCCTCGCTCCCGGCCGCGCCGCCGCCACCGCCCGCGCTCCGGCCACCGCCGACGACGACCGCGCCGCCATCTTGGGGCTCGCTACGCAAACGGCGTAGCGCCGCCGGGCGGGGAGGCGGCGCTGCCCCTGCAGCCTCACGGCGCGCCCGCTACGCCAAGTGCGCAGCGCGGCTTTCAGAATCGCTCCCCCCTCGCTGGCGGCGCCGCCACGCCCCCGCCCCGGCTCGCGCGCTCTGCGCCAGTGGCGCACGCCGCGTTCGGGAATAGGGCGGGCGGCGCAGAGCGGCGGCGGCGGGCGCTCGGCCTTACGCAAACGGCGCAGGGGCCGGGCCGGCCGCGCGCACGTGGCCCCGCTGTGACAGCGGCTCCGCGGGGACCGCAGCGCCCGCCCTGCGCCGCGCGGGGGCGCTGCAGGCACCGCGCCAGTCCCATCCCCCGGTGACACCGCGGGGCCGCGTCCGTTCCCCGGTGACATCCCGTGTGTGTGTGATCATCCCCCCTGCCCTGACAGTGCGGGTCGGTGTCCATTTTCCCCCCTCCGGTGACACCCGGCTGAATGTCCATTCCCCTGCCGGTGACACCGCGGGTCGCTGTCCGTGTGTCCGCTGCCACCGCGCGTCGGTTCCCAAGTGTCGCTCCCCCCGCCGGTGAGACCGCGGCCAGCCCGGGTCCGTTACCGATTAGTCACCGGCTGCCGAGCGACATCTGGCGGCGGGTGGCGGCCACTGCGCCACTCGCTCCCCCCCCTCCTCCCCGGTGCTGTCGCCAACCCCGCCCTCGGTCCCCCCCAAGTGACAGCCCAGGTGACAGCGCAGCGGTGCAGGACACGCGGACCCGCCCACGCGGGCTGTGTCCCCATCAGAGGGACACGGGCTGGCACAGCTCAGCCCCAGCCCAGCGCTGCTGCACGGCTGGAAATCAGCATGGCCCTGGGCAGACGGGAAATGCTCCTGCATTCCTCCAGGACTCACCTCCACACCCCCTAAACTTGGAGAGCTCCTGCACCAGAACCTGCATTTAGTCACTCCCAAAGTGCTGCTCCAGATGCCAAAGACGTGACTCACGCTGTGCTTCGTGAGCTCTGTTTGTGCACTTCAGACAGACACAGGCATGAACCCAGTGGCATTTTCACCTCTTTTATTATACACAAAACATGAGCACAAAGTTCTACTGCGGGGGCTGACCACGTCCACGACCGAATCCACCTCTCTGCAACAGCAAAAGGAGAGTGTTAGAAATCACAGTGGCAAGTAATGACAGCAAAAACAAACATTAAAGCTCTCTGATTGCACAGGTCAGCCAGGTGAGCGCCACCAACATCAACCCATTCCAGCCAACTCTGTGGATCACACCTAAAATACTTTTATTTTTGAAGTATAAAACCATGGATCTCCAAAGAGCTCAGTCTGCTTTCAAACTTGTCACTAGGCTCTGTCCTACCACATCGTTTCCCCACAGGAAGCAAGCTGTATGTGAAAGGTGAGTTTCCAGCCCCTCTGACACCCTAGGAGTCCCAAAGCAGGACCTTCCAGCTTCTCCCACCAAAGCCTTCAAAAAAGGAAGCAAAATTCAAATGCAAATAAATACTCACAAACTGGAATTCCGTGGCTGCTCCAGCACCAGCCTCAGCCTTCTTGTCAGCACCAGCTGCAGAAAGAGAAGCAGTCAGTGCCCACAGAACCTCCTGCCTGGGAGCAAAGCTTTAACCATCCCACAGAACTAAAACTGGGGCTAAACACAGCAAAGCAACAGCTGTAAATAAATGAGCGTGTTTGAGAGTTACTGAACCAACCCCAGGGAAAACAGCTCAGCTGGACAAAACTCCAGCACACCTCCCACCCACCCTCACATACAGACTCTAAGCTGTGCCAAGAGTCTCATCTTCCCTTTTTCTCTCTGAGAGGAGCCCTAGAGCTGGGGCAATTGTCCCTGAGAGGGCACGGGGGGCACACTCACGTGGCACGGCGCTGCGGCGGTACGTGTCCCGGTCAGCCTCGCCCCGCGTCAGCCGCGCCGGGCGCTCGCCCTCCAGACCTGCAACACAGAGCACAGCCTCACACCCTGCTCTGCCAGGGCACAAACACAAACCTCCTGCAGCCCGAGGTGCAGAACAGCACCTGGGGCAGCTCAGCAGAATAAACCTAAGGAGAACGGTGATTTAGTAAGGGAAAATTCACTTGAAGGGTGAAATCCGCCTAAGTGTCCCAGCTTGTGGCTGGGTGGAAGTTAAATAATGTGAGAAGTGGGTTTACAGCATCATCTCAACAATCTTCTGGTCATCAAACTAGTGCTGATTGTTATTGTTGGTAAAAATCCCAGAAATATTGGGAATCTGCCATGGCCAACAAGCCTGAGCATGGCTGAGTCCCAAACTGCAGGACAGAATTCTGACCCCAGCCTGAGACAGCCACACTCTCAGTACCCCAAATCCCCCAGAGAACAGGTTCAGGATAATAAAAGCTGATTATCTGTGCAATCTCAGGTTAATGCCAGACAAAACTGATGCAGGAACACCCAGCTGTGGTGGGACCACCTCATCTCAGGGGCTGGGATGTGCCCCTAGAGCCCAGGCTGGGGTCTGCCCACCCAGACAGGACCCAGCTGTGCCTGGCACATCCCAGTGGCCTCCTGAACATCCACATGCATTGGTTTGGCCATAAAAAACACAGTTCTTGCAATAATTCTTTTACTCCACCACCTCTCTGTCTCCCAGACTGCTACTGCCTCAAGCAGGTCATCCATAGCAAAAAAAGAACACCAAATGCAATTCTTCCAAAAATCCCAGCCCAGATGGGGCTGAGGAGGGTTCCAGCAGCAGGACAATCCTGTGACACCACACACAGCTCCTCCTGCACAAACCCCAGCCAGAAGCTGCCACCCCTCCCTCCCTCCCAGCAGGGCTGCAGCTCCCTTAAGCTCCCTGGATAAACACAGCATCTAAAGAACAAATCTTGGAACATCCAAGCAACTCAGAGATCAAAGAAAGCAGCATATTCCCAGTTCCTCTGCAATTCCTTCCTTTGAAGCAGGTGATGCTCCCGTTTTGTTTGGCTCAGACACAAATTGCAGCAGCTGGGGGTGAACTGCCCCAGCCCTGCGGCTCTGAAGGAAAAAAGCACAACCCATGTGATCCCCCAGAGCCAGAGCACATCTGGCTGCACCCCCTGCACCTGGGGGTGTGAAAATCCACCAAGGGAAAAATCAGAGCTGCAAGAACAACACAGAGAATCACAGAGCAGCTGGGGTTCATCCGGAGATCAACCCCTCTCCAGGCAGGGCCACTCAGAGCAGGTGACACCAGAATGTGTCCAGGTGGGTCTGGAGAGGGAGACCCACACCCTCCCTGGGCAGCTGTTCCAGTGCTGTGCCACCCACACGCAAAGTTCTTCCTCATGTTGAGGTGGAACTTGCTGTATTTAATTTCTGGCCACTGCTCCTTGTCCTGCCATTGGGCACCAGTGAACAGAGTCTGGCAGCATCCCCTGGGCACATCTGTGGGTATTTGTCTCCTCTCCTCCATCCTAACCAGGCCCAGCTCCCTCAGTCTCTCCTCACAGAGATGCTCCAAACCCCTCAGCATCTTTGTGGGCTCTGCTGCTCCTCCAGCAACCTTTAACAACGAGCCCTGTTCCAGGAGGAGCACAGTCAGTGTCCCTGGGGGAGGCAGAGTGGGGACACCCAACACAGGCCACAGGTGATGCCAGGTGGGACTCACCAGCCCTGGACAGTACCCCCTCCACATCCCCACCTCCCAGGTGTGCTCCCAGCAATCCCAGTCCCTGGGGATGGCAAATCCCCACTCAGAGCAGGTCCCTGTGTGTCCCAGCTCCCCCACCCCTCTCAGTGAACACCACTCCACTTCCAGCTGAAAAAACCACACAAATCCTTGCTCTGCCCACAATTTCACACCCAATCCCGCAGATCTGGCAGTGTCCTGCCTGCCCAGCCTCCCATGCCCCCCTGTGCCCAGCCCAGCTGACCTTTGGGCCGGGGCCTGCCGGTCTCGGGGCGGCTGCGGCGCAGCGTGGCCGGGACGATCTCGGGGGGCAGGTGCAGGTAATCCCGCAGGTACTGGATGCCCTCGTTGGTCAGGTACCAGTAGAAGTGTCTCCAGGCAAACTGCTCCTTCACGTACCCTCGGGACTTGAGGGACTGCGGGGACAGCTCCCAGTTAATCCCAGTTTCTCCCAGTCAATCCCAGTCCCTCACACACACTGGGGTTCAGCAGGGCAGAGGGGAACAGGGACAATTCACACACAGGGGACACCAGGCAGCACCACCCCAGGGACCCCCACTCCAGTGCCCGTTTCCCCCCGCCTTATCTCTGCCCTTCACTGAAGCAGCTTCTCCGTGCACAGGCTTTTTACCACAACAGGCAGGCAGACTAAACAGCTGTGTTTTCAAACTACACATTTAACTCAAAGATTACATTTCACCTAAACCAAAACTGATTTCTTCTCTGGGGAAATTTCTACTCTGTCTCACCGCCGTGCCCTCCCACCTGCATGGCTTTCATGACGTGCAGGTTGGGCACGTTCTTGTCCACCAGCTCGGGGTGCTTGGGCATGTGCACGTCCTTCTTGGCCACCATCACGCCCTCCTTGAAGAGCAGCTCATAGATGGCGATTCGGTTCTTCTTGGGCATCAACATCTGCACAGGGCACAGCAAACGGGGCTCGGTGACACTCGGGCACCAACAGCTGCACCGGGGACAGCGATCCCGGTGCCCCCCGAGCTGCGCTTCCCGGGAGGGAAAACCGAGCACTGCCAGCTTTCGCTCCTTAAATCCCCCTGCGCACACCGGGCACAGCGGGGCAGGGCCGCGGCTCGGGGGAGCCCCGCCACGGATGCTGTTGGTGCTGCCGTTTAAGTCAAACCGAACTCGGGAACCGGGAGCCGTGGGAGCCTCTCGCCCCTCCGGGCGCCGGAACCGATCCCGGCAGCGCCCCCAGCATGGGAAATCGGCTACGGGCGGCGCTCCCGGACCCGCCGGGCCCGGGGCTCTCCGTGCTCGGGCACGACTGAGCCCCCGCGGATCACGGACCACCCCCGCGGCAGCGCCCGGGCCGGGAGGCCCCGGTGCCAGCGCCGGACATCCCGTACCACCCCGCGGCCTGCCGCCCCCAATCCCTCCCTCCCCGCACGGCCGGGCTGGAGCCCCGATCACGGAGAGGCCCCGCAGGGGGGCCCAGGCCCCGGGATGGCGGCGATGCGCGACCGATGGCCCGAGCGCGGCCTCACCGTGGCGGCGGCGGCGGGGCCCGACCGGAAAGGGCTGCGCGTGCGCCGGAACGCCGCTTCCGCCGTACCGAGGCCCCCGGCGGCGGGGTGGCCGCGGGAGTGCCTGTGCAGAACGCAGGCCCCCTCCCGCTTGGGAACGGGCGGCCGTCGGCGGTGCCTGATGGGGACAGCGGGCGACACCCGCTCCCTCCCCACCCGTGTCACAGCCAGCCGTGACATCCCCGTGTCACCCCCAGCCGTGACATCCCCGCACGTTCCCGGCCGTGACATCCCCACGTCACCCCCAGCCGTGACATCCCCGTGTCACCCCCAGCCGTGACATCCCCGCACGTCCCCGGCCGTGACATCCCCGTGTCACCGCCAGCCGTGACATCCCCGTGTCACCCCCAGCCATGACATCCCCGCACGTCCCCGGCCGTGACATCCCCGTGTCACCCCCAGCCGTGACATCCCCGTGTCACTGCCAGCCGTGACATCCCCGTGTCACCCCCAGCCGTGCCCGGTGTCCCTCGGAGCGGGGCTGTGACGCCCTGCCCGGGATCCCGGAGAGCCGCGGGTCTCACCCCCGGCCGAAGGCTCGGGGCTCCCGGAGCACCGGAGCGCTCCGCTCCCCTCACCGGCCCGGGAGCCGCGGTTCCCCCGAGCGGGGCTCTCGTTCCCGAATGGTTTCACTGCAGCCGCGTTCCCCCAGCCCGGGGCTGTCCCGCCCTGTCTGGGGGTTCGAACCCCCGGGAGCGAACGGAGCGGCTCCGGGGCAGGGGACACGTCCCGAACACGGCGGGCACCGGGCACCCCGGAGCAGGGCCGGGGGCAGCAGGAGGGGCGGGGGGACTCCCGATGCCCGGGGCTCATCGCCGTCCCCTCGGCGGGCGCGCTGTCACCTTGCACGGCCGAGGAGCCGCCGCGCCGGGCCGGGGATTGGTCGGCTAAAAATGCCGCCCTAATCTCCGAGCTGATCTTTACCCCCTCCCTCCGCCCCATCTGCCGCGACCTGGCCGCGATGCGCAGCGCCGGCCCCGGGAGAGGCTCCGCCGCTGTCCCCGCGGCCCCGAGGTACGGCCGGCGGGGCGGGCGGGGGGCTCGGGGCTGTCCCGGGGGGCACAGGGCTGTCACAGGGGTGCCGGGCACCGGGGCGCTGTCACAGCGCTGTCCCCGCCGCTGTTTGAACCGGCTCCGCGCCCGACCCGGTTCAAGTGATTTCCAACTCGTGCCGGACCGTGCCGGGCGGGGAACGGGAGGGATCGAGGGATGCGCCGCGTTCCGGGGGCTGCCCGGTGCCGTCCTGGGGCTTTGCTGCCGCGCCATCCCCTCCGTTCTTCCTTTCGGGGGCACCATGGCCGGAGCTGGGGCGAAGCTCCCGCGGGGTGACCCCGAGGATGCTGCGACAATTGCGGCATCAGCCCGGCCCGGCCCGTCCCGCGGGGCTGGAGCTGTCCCTGCTGGCCCGGACACGCTGCGGGCGCTGGCGCTGGCGCTGTCCGTGCCTCTGCTGCAGCAGATCACAGCTCCCGCACCTCCCGCCTCGGAAATGGCAAAGCAAGTGCTTCGTTAAACGGATTAGAGCTCTCCCGGCAGCCTCCCCGGCTGCTCCCGCATCCCTCGGCCCCCGCGCCGCCTTCCCCTGGCAAACCCCATCCCTAAGCCAAGAGGCTGTGGCTACAGCACAGCACAGATCAGGCACTGCGGCTCCATGACCCCGAAACCCCGTCTGAAACCCCGAGGGTCCTTCCCCCTGCTGGGGTTTTGCTCTCCCTTTGCGGGAGCGCAGAGAAAATCGGGGAATTCACCCGGCAGCGGCTCGGCCGGAGCTGGAGGTGCTGCCCTGCCCCGGGCTCCGCGCTGATCTGTGCCCCCCTGGCCGCTTTCTCCCCCTCCTCTTCCTCTTCTTCCTCCTCCCGGGGTGTGCGGCCGCCGGAGGGGCTGCGGCAGGACGGGAGCGGGATCGAACCGTGCAAGGATTGAGGGAACGGAGCCCAGGCACTGCCAGGGAGCGACAGTGAAGGGACATCAGCAAAGCGTCTCAGCCCCGACCGGGGCCACGTCCTGAGCCCGGAGCCTGGGCTGGGCTCTGTGTGGGATCCCCCTCGCCGGGAATGCCCCGTGCCCAGCCGTGCTGCTGCTCCCTGCCCGGGCACGGGGATGGAGCCTGGCACGGCTCTGCCCGGGGACAGACTTTGTCCCGGGGGTGCCAACCTGGCCGGAGTTTGTGCAACACCTCGAAGGCAAACTCCGGACCTGCTGAGCTCCTGCGGATGCTCCTGGAGGAGGAGGAGAGGCCGCATCCAGCCCGCAGCTTGCAGGGGCGGCCAAGGCTGTGTCCGTCTGTCCCCGGCGTGGCACGGCGGGCGGGGCCGGGGGCAGCGAGCCCCAGCAGCGCCGTGCCCAGGGTGGAATGTGCGGCTCCTCGGGCAGCTGCCTGCAGCCAGCCCCACGCTGCTTCCCAGGAAAAAATGGAGCCTTTATGTCCCTGCCCCAGCCCCTTCCCCGGAAGGGCTCGGAGGATGCCCCGGCCGGTCGCAGGCAGACAAGAAGGGAATTGTTTCGGTGGGATTTGGGTTTCTGGGAGCACCTGCCCCGCGCGGGGCCCTCCACAATGGCTGCCTGTCTGCCGCAGAGCCGCCAATTATCCTCCGCGGCTAATTAGAGATGCAAAGTAGCGCTTGCATTCTCCCAGCTCCCCGGAGGGCTCCTGGGACCGGCGGCGCATCCGCAGCGGCGACGCAGCCCGGGCATGGGGCGAGCGTGGGGCACCGGCCCCATCCGGCCCCCAAACCGCAGCTGCCGCTCTGCCTTGCCCTGGGAAGAGGCACTGGAGGGCAGGAATGGGCTCGGGATCCTCGATGCCCTCTGCCCCCATCCACACCAGCCTTCCCTGGACTGTCCATGGGCTCTCCCAGTAACAGCTGAGCCCCACAACTCGGGGCTCTGCCGGGATTTAGGGGCACATTTCCCCTCCTCGCTGGGAGCTGGCTGCGCTCAAACCCCCCCGTTCGTGCGAGGGCCGGCACTCCTGCCTCCCTGATGGGCAGGCGGCTGATCCCTGGTGGCATCTCTTCATTCCTGCCTGCTCTGCCTCGCCGGGATCACGGTGTGGGCTCATGTGCTCTGGCTCCTCCGTTTGCGCTCACGGAGCTGTAATTCCAGAGAGGCAAGTGGCCCCATAAATCAGGGCTTATTTCCTGCCAATACCGTCTGCTGCTTCCCACAGGGAAACTCATTTAGAGGAGGAGAAGTGACTTACCACTGCAAACAGTAAACGGTGGGATGGTGAGAGCCGGGGAAAAGTTTGTCGTGACCGAATTTTTGGTGAAGGAACTGAGGAGGCAGAGCTCCCACCTGCTCCCTGCGTGGAACAGCCCAAGCTGCAGGGAAGGAGACCTGAGTTGGTGCCACCTGCACAGGCCACAGAGCTGGTGGCAATGGCTCTTTGCACTGGGGAACACCTCCAAGTCATTGAGGTCCCCCTGTCACCATTCTGGAGAGCGTTTGTCACCTCATGTCCAATGCCAAGGACATTTTCCCCTTTGCAGCAGGGATGCTGTCAGGGCAGGTGGCAGCTGGGACATCCCAGGGGTGACCCTGTGCTGAGAACTGCCAACTCACTGCTTGAAAGGACCATGAGCAGAGATATTCAGCACCCCCTGGTTCCTCACCCTGAAACACCAACAGGCAAAGATCTCCTGCTCCTGAAGGAACCACCACCATCCCACTCCTGTTTGGGACTGGGGACATTAAACCCCCGGGGTCTCAGGGTGTGAAACCAGATCCCCTGCTCCTGAAGGAACCACCATCATCCCACTCCTGTTTGGGGCTGGGGACATGTGAAACCAGATCCCCCTCCTGAAGGCTCTCACTCCTGGGGGTGGGACATTAAACCCCGGGGTCCCTGAAACCAGATCCCCTGCTCCTGAAGGAACCACCACCATCCCACTCCTGTTTGGGGCTGGGGACATGAAACCCCCGGGGTCTCAGGGTGTGTGAAACCAGATCCCCTGCTCCTGAAGGTACCATCATCATCCCACTCCTGTTTGGGGCTGGGGACATGAAACCCCCGGGCTCTCAGGGTGTGAAACCTTCCTGGGGCCGTTCTGTGGGCCGTGAGCTGTGCTGGCTCGGGTGGCACGGAGCTGCCAGGGGCCGGAAGGCAGGCGGGCTGGAGAGCCCCACCGAGCTTCATTAGGCAGTCCGAGGCGCTTGTCAGGGGAAAGCTGAGCCGGCGTCGGAGGCCGGCAGAGCCCCCCGGGACCGGGTCGCATTCTCTGGGCAACCCGATCCCGGCGGCAGCGGCCCCGGCAGCCTCATTACTGCGGCTTCTGCAGCGGCTTCGGTTACTCGCCTGGACGCTCTCGTCTCCTGCTGGCTTTTAATTTCCCTGACATCCCCCGCGAGCGGGGGGATGCAGGCGCAGTGTCGGGGAGCCTGTCATCACCCCCACCCGCATCCTGCCTGCCTCCCGACAGCTTCCAGCCCCCTCTGCCCCCGGGAATTCCATCCCATAACAAGCCTGGTGACCCCGAGCATGAGCCCCGGGGCTTGGGAGGAGGCAGATGGGCAGATGGCAGTGAGGGGGAGCTGCCCTGCTCCCCTCCAAGAAGCCTTGGGGTGTGCAGCACCCTCACCCCCTTCCCCAGCCCTGCCGGGGGGAAAAGACTGTTCCTGATTCTCTTGCCAGCCTGTTCCCAGCTGGCACATTTGGCAAGGAGGCGGCACCGGCTGCCTCTCCGAAGGCGTTTTGGGGTGTTTGTTCCTGCAAAAGCTGTGGCTCAGCCCCAAAACCCCCCTGCATCCGCGGGGGTGACGGAGAGGCCGGGGCAGCAGCGGAGGGAGGGCATGGCTCTGTCCCGTCCCGTGCAGGAGGGACAACACCCCCGGGGTAACAGGACCAGGAACCCCGGGGGGGTCCCCCCAAAGAGCCCCCCCGCCTCATGGCCCGGGGGGAACGAGTCCGATGAGGCCCTAACGGAGCCCGGGGCCCGACCGTGCCATGGCTCTGCCGTGGCGCCCACCCCCCGGGCTGTGTCCCCCGCAGTGGGGCGGCCCCGCTGGGTGCCCTGCGCGGGGGTCCGGGCCCGGGGGGTCCTGGGGGGGCTGGCGGCAGTGCGGAACCTCGGGGTGGGCGCGGATGCGGCGATGGGGGGTCCATTTCCCCTCCGCCCCCCGGATGATTTTCGCAGCAGCGGCTCCATCCCGGTTGCCATGGCAACGGGCGGCTCGGGCAGGCGCGTGCCCGCGGCCGTGCGCGCCGCCGCTGCCCGGCGGGAGCGGAGCGAGCGGAGCGGAGCGAGCGGAGCCCCGGCCCCGGCCTCGGGCCCCCCGGCCCCCCCGGCCCCCGGCAGGTGAGCGCGGCCCCCGCGGGGACAGCCGGGTCCACTGCGGCGACAAGGTGAGGGACGCCCGGTCCCTCGCCGGGATGGGGTGCGGGATGCCCGGGTCCCTCGCCGGGATGGGGTGAGGGATGCCCGGGTCCCTTGCGGGGATGGGGGGAGGCGGGGGGCTTGCTGTGCAAGGAGCGGGCAGTAAGGCATGGCTTTGCACCCCCCGGCAGGACACAACGTCCCCTGATCCCTTCTGCAAGCCAGGGAGGTTGGGGGGGTATATGACCTTCACCCCCTCCGTGTGTCCAGTGGGGCGCTGGGGAGAGGGACACCCCGTCTGCAATGCTGCCGCACTCCCGGGCTTGTGCCTCAGTTTCCCCATCTGCAAATAACGGGGTGAACTTGTGCTGTCCCTGTCACCACTGTCCTCCTGCCCAAATAAACACCTTCCCCCATCACTGACCCCCGCTCCTTTCAGCCGTGTCACCCCAGCTTCTCCCTTGCTGCCCCCCCCATGTCCCCTCTTTCCCGTCCCCTCTGGCTCCAGGTCTGCTTCCCCACCACAGACAGCTGAAATTCCACTGTCCCTCCACCTCCCCTGCTCCCAGCAGCCCCATTTGCCTCCTGTCACCGCCAGCCCCGGGTCCATCCCCCCGAGGCTCAGGGGACAGGACCCCCGTG
Organism: Emberiza elegans; assembly: GCA_024865655.1. NCBI lineage: Eukaryota > Metazoa > Chordata > Aves > Passeriformes > Fringillidae > Emberiza > Emberiza elegans. The sequence continues at coordinate 80,751,072 of JALJVW010000184.1, read as the reverse complement.
GCAGCGCGTGACGCTCCGTGTCCCCTCCTTGCTGCGGGGGGATGGCACCGCCGGCTCCTCCACCATCCCCGTTTGCCACTTCTGCCTTTAATTGCAAACCTCATCTTTGGATTTCTGCCTAAACCCGGCTCCCGGGACTGCACAAATCCCTGCTCGCTGTCCGAGCAGCCTTGTTTACCACAGCAGGATGAGACAGAGCAGCAGAGCCGGGCAGCCAGAGCAGCCCCCAGCTGAGGCTGAGCCCCCTCTGCCTTCCCCAGGCCTGAGCACATGCAGGGTGTTGGCAATCCTGCTGCTGCTGCCCCTCCAGGGATCCCCATCCACGTTCCCCATCCGCATTCCTGGCACATCCGCTGTCCCTGAGCTGGGCTGCAGGCTCCCCTGGAGAGACACTTGCGTTATCTGCGAATGCCAAGCAAGCTTCCCAAAATTTTTGCACAAGGCTCCCAAAATCCCTAGAAGATTAATGGGTGCCCTGAGCAGGGAGGTTTTGGGAGCTCAGGGGAAGGGGAAGCTCTCTGCAGAGCCCACATGAGCTGTGAAGCTGATCCCTGCCAGGGCTTGGAGCAAATGCATCTCCCCTGGCTACTGCAACCTGGCAGCACCTGGCCCCCGGCAGCCTCCCGTCTGTGCACAGGACACGAGGCTCCTGGTGCTGCTCCTGGATCCCTGAACCTCCTCTCTGGTTTGGGGAGCCCACAAGCCCTGGCCCCACAGGGTCCAGCAGGTCCCCAGGCCTCAGATCCCCCCACCAATGCAGATGACCCTGATGGAAGCAAGGAGGCTGCCACAGGCACATCCCACCCAGGATTCCTTGGAAAAGTGGCTCCCAGGAATTTCCCAGCATTACCAATGTGCCCCCTCCAGGGTCCTGCTGCCCTTGCAGGCACCTCGTGCACTGCTGGGTTCTGGGCAGCCCCATGGTGCTGCTCTGGCTGAAATCCCGTGGGGAATCACCCACCATTCTGGGTTTGGCTCTTGGCCCAAGGGCTCCAGCCCTGCTCATGTTGCAGCCAAAGGGGTTTTGCCAGGGAATGCAGGAGGGACCCTACACGAGCCTGCTCCCATGGAGACAGTACCGTGGAAGGGCCCAGGCTCACCACCTGCCTGGCACTGGGCTTGGTTTGATGATGAGGGGGCAGGATGGGTGCTGAGGCTGCTCAGCCTGAGCCCCGGGCGCTGCTGATGCGGAGCTGCCAGCGTGAATCAGCAGCACCCACTTAACCCTTTCCTCACAGGGTCCCCATGGGTTCTGGAGGGGCCACGCTTCAGGCACACCACAGCCAAACCTCTCCAGACCCCCTGGCTCCCTGAGCTCTGACCCCTGCCAGCCCCAGGAGCCCCATGGGACACGCGGACCAGCCCTGGGGTGGGAATCCCACAGCCTCTCAGCTGGGTCAGACTGAGCAGCAAACCAGGCACAGCTCCTGCAGCTGCAAAGCCTCTTGTGATGCACATCGGTGTCACGGGTTCTCCCTGGGACCTGCTGCTGTGCCTTGGCCACTTCAGCCCCAAAGGTGGCCACTTCACCCGCCATGTGCAGCCACCTCAAGCCCCATGTGTGGCCACCTCAACCCCTGTGTGCAGCCACCTCAACCCCCTTGTGTGGCCACCTCAACCCCCGTGTGTAGCCATCTCAAGCCCCATGTGTGGCCATCTCAACCCCCGTGTGTGGCCATCTCAAGCCCCATGTGCAGCCATCTCAAGCCCCGCGTGTGGCCACCTCAACCCCCGTGTGTGGCCACCTGTGGCCATCTCACCTCAACCCCCATGTGTGGCCATCTCAAGCCCCGTGTATGGCCACCTCAACCCCCATGTGTGGCCATCTCAAGCCCCGTGTGTGGCCATCTCAAGCCCCGTGTGTGGCCATCTCAAGCCCCATGTGTGGCCGCCGTGGGAGCAGCACATGGGTGCTGGTACCCACAGTGGATGCAGCACAGCAGCCCCAGCATCTCCCACGATAGGAAATGCTGCTGCCAGGCTCCTCTGGACCTCCTTGGCTGAATCCATTTGTCTTTGTCACAAATGGCCACCATGGTGCATCACTGTGGCATTGGCTCTGCAGCCCGAAATGGACCCTCAGGCAGCCCTGTGCTAAGGGAGAGCAAATGACCTTTCCTGTGGCCAAAAGCCCGAGGCCCAGCCCACTTGCTTGCATCCCCACAGACCAGTGCAGCTCCCATGGTATGGGGACACCATCTCGCCTGTGCTCTGCTCCTCTGCTTGCAGTGCATCTGCCACCATCCTGCCTTAGCCAGGGGCTCTTGGCAGCAGAGGAACCTGTCCCAGAGGCTCTGCAGCCACTCCTGCCCCAGGTCCCCACCAGACTCAGCCAAGCTGCCCAGGGGCAGGAGTGTGACATCCCCATCCCCTGATCTTGGCTGCAGGACAGATGCCGGGTCTAGGACAACAAACATACCTGGAGAAAGCAACCTGGGGACAGGGCACAGCAGGACTGGACTGTCCCACCTTGCTGGGGACAGGGCTCTGCCAGCCAGGGCTGTGCCATGGGGGTGTGGGCAGCTGCCCATGCCATGCCCGCGGTGTCAGCAGCACCAGCCTCTGCATTGCAGCAGCCTCCAGCCTGTGCAGGGCCACAGCCAAGGCTCACCCCCCACAGAGGGCAGAGACCCCCCTGCAGCAGCAGTAGGAGCTGCCCGGAGGGTGAGGAGAGCTGTGCCAGTGCCCAGCACTGAGCGTGCTGACAGCAGAGACGCAGCGGGGCCACTTCTGCAGGAGCAGCAGCCCAAGGGCACGTGGAGCAGGAGCAGGGACAAACTCCGCCGTCACTTGATGCCAAACGCTCTGTGGCTTCTCCCTGGCAGCTCGGTGGAGGCGAGGGGCTGCAGCAGAGCCCCCCAGGCCGGGGGTACCCAAGCAGCAGTGCCTGGCTGGGGCTGGCAGCTCTCCACGCCGCAGCTCGGCCGCCGGCTCTGCAGGCGCCAGGCATCACCGCCGGCCGCCCTGATGCGAGGTGATGGGCTGTGCTGGCAGGGCCGGGGGCTGGCAGGGGCTGGCAGGGGGCTGGCACATGTGGCACAGGCGGCAGAGGCGGCCTGGCACGGTGGGGCACACACAGGTGTGTGGGGTGCGAGGATGGTTGTGCGTGGGGCACAGGCGGGAGCGTGGCACCGAGGCAGCAGCGTTGGCTGGGAAGTGATGCAGAGCCAAAAATAACCCCCAGGCTGCGGCTCGGACCAGGTAGTGGCTCGGAGAGGGAGCTGCAGCAGCCACGTCCGCAGTGCCCCGTGGCATGAGTTGGGGCAGCAGGGGCTGGCACTGTGCCCGTGGGTCCTGGGGTACACCCAGCCATGGATGTGCTCCCTCCCTGCCATCCCCATCCCAGCCTGGCACGCTGGGGCTGTCACCCTGAGGGTGCCCTTGCCATGCCATGCACCAAAAGTCAGGGCACAACACCTGGGCACTGCACTGCGCCCGTGGCGTTCAGCGGGGACGATGCACACAGCACCTGCAGGGTCCCTTGGGGCTGTGCCACCAGGTGTTCTGTCACCACTGCAGGTGCACCAGGGCAGCCTGCTGAGGTGGGGACAGTGCTGTGGTGCCAGGCAGGAGCAGTGGTGGCACTGTGGGTGCCAAGGACAGTGGCCATGCTGTGGGTGCCAGGCAGCAGTAGTGTTGGTGCTGTGGGTGCCAGGCAGTGGCAGTGGCGGTGCCGTGAATGCCAGGCACAATGCTCCTGTGGGTGCCAGGCAGTGTCAGTGGCCATGCTGTGGGTGCTGGGAGGAGTGGTGGCAGCGCTGTGGGTGCCAGGCAGTGGCGGTGGCGGTGCCGTGGGTGCCAGGCAGGCGCGGGCGCTGCGTGCTGCCAGCTGCGGGGGGACACTGCTGTCCCCCACCCATCTGCGTCTCGGCGGCTGAGCGAGGGACAGTCACGCGTTTATTTTTAACCGTCTGGGGAGGGTGGAGGGGATTGGTGCCTCCCTGGTTATATCACTAAATCCCTGCCGGGCCCTGTTACTTCCAGCACAGCGAGCCCTGTGCTGTGCTCCAGTAACTGTTTCAGGTCCCCGTCCTCCTGGGGCCATGCCCTGCCCCGGCCCGGGGGCACCTCAGGGCCAGCTGTGCACAGCTGGAGAGCGTGGGCACTCACCAGTGCTCCCCATGGGACCCTGTGCTCCCAGCTGTGCCCTGCCACCCCACCACAGGGCAGAGCACAGGCCTCCCTCTGCCCATTCCACCTCCCCAAGGAAAGGATGCTGTGTGAGGTTCATGGCCACATCCCTCTCAGCCCTTCTGGGGCCAGGGCAGGAGGAAATCTGAGCTGTTCATGGCCACCCTGTCCCCATCCTGGTGGCAGATGCCATGCAGGATAGGCCCAGTGCTTTCCTGTGGAAACACTGTCCAAATCCAGGTCAGGATGGGGATGATGAGGGGGACGCCTAGGAAACGGCCACCACAGTCCCTGCTCTGTCCCTGTGCAGTGCCACCCCCAGCCACTGGCCCCCTCCCAGCTCTCAGCAAAACAACAAAGGGTTAAGCCACGCAGCAGGGCCACGTGGCGCTCCGGGGATGCCGTTTTTCTGAAGATCAGGATGGATTAGGGTGGAATAGCAGGATGAGAATTTCTTGGGTGGTGCATCCCCTGACCCTGCCATGGCCCCTGGCCCAGCAGCTCCCAGTGCTGAGCCAGGCTCTGCCCAGTGAGCTCCCACTGTGCTCCTCCCTGTGATTTGCTCCCAGCACCGCTGGCTCTGGGGGTGTTTGGATGGCACCAAGTGGGTGGTGGGCACTGGAGGACCCTGTAGGTCCAGAGCTGCAGTGGGCAGCGTCCCCATGGCTGCCCCCTGTACCTGGATGCTTGTCCCACAGAACTGCTGGCAGGAGGAATGGGGGTCCCCTGCACCCCGTGTCACTGCCCTCTCCTGTCCCCTCAGTGCATGAGGCTGGTGTTTGCCCAGGAAAGCCCCAGCGCCTGCGGGAGCCATGTCGGGATCCTATGACGAGTCGGCATCGGCCGCCGAGGAGACAACCGACAGCTTCTGGGAGGTGAGTGAGTCCCGGCCATCCTCTCCTCCCACAGACCCCGCCACCGCTGTCACTGCACCCCACGGTGTCCCCTGGGCTGGGGGCTGCCCTCCCTCCTCTGCCTGAGAGCATCCCTGCTCTGGTGGCTCTGCCCAAGGTCTCAATCTCGGCTGTCCCTGAGTGACAGAGGGCTTGGAGGGAGCTGGGCTTGAGCAGCCCCAACACAAATCTCCATCCCTGCACCCCCAAACTGCCTGGTGCTTCCCCTGCAGCCACCCCAGGGCAGCTGGGGCTGAGCCAGGCAGGGTGGCCACAGCCCCCACAGCTGCCTGTCCCCATGGCCATGCCAGGTGGGGAACTACAAGCGCACGGTGAAGCGGATCGACGATGGACACCGGCTCTGCAATGACCTCATGAACTGCGTGCACGAGCGGGCCAAGATCGAGAAGTCCTACGCCCAGCAGCTCACCGACTGGTCCAAGAGGTGGAGGCAGCTCATCGAGAAAGGTACCATGGATTCCCAACGGGAGACTTTCCCCCAGGACACCTGGGTGTGCAATCACAGCTTCACCTGGCAGAAATGGAGGGGGTGAGGGCAGCGGGGTGACCCCCAGGTGTCCCCTCGGCCCCCAGGTCCCCAGTATGGCAGCCTGGAGAAGGCCTGGGCCGCGATCATGACGGAGGCGGACAAGGTGAGCGAGCTGCACCAGGAGGTGAAGAACAGCCTCCTGAACGACGACTTCGAGAAGGTCAAGAACTGGCAGAAGGACGCCTACCACAAGCAGATCATGGGGGGCTTCAAGGAGGCCAAGGAGGCTGAGGATGGCTTCCGGAAAGCCCAGAAGCCCTGGGCCAAGAAGCTCAAGGAGGTGAGAGAAGCACAGAGTGTCCTGGGGAAACCCTGTGCCCCCAGGTCCAACTCTGTGTCCCCAGTCCAGGTTGGGAGAGACACATGGCACCTCCCCACAGGCAGAGGGGTTGGCAGGGGGCTGTGACTGCTACTCTGATGTCCCTTCTGTGTCCTCCCCACAGCTGGAGACAGCCAAGAAAGCCTATCACCTGGCATGCAAGGAGGAGAAGCTGGCCATGACCCGTGAAGCCAACAGCAAGGCGGATCAGTCCAACACTCCTGAGCAGCAGAAGAAGCTCCAGGACAAAGTGGAAAAGTGCAAGCAAGATGTGCAAAAGGTGGGAGGCACTGCCCTGTGCTGGACACATGGGGCATTGGGCAAGGGAAATCAGATGGCCACCACATTGCTTTCTCCACCATCAGTTCCCATTTTCTCATCCCTGTGCTCCTGGAGGACAAGGACTTGCAGGCAGTGCTCAGGGGAGCATGAGCTGGGCAGGGATTTACCCCACTTTTGGGGGCCGATTCCACTCACTGAGGCTCCTGCCTCAGTTTGAGGTCCCCAGCTCTGGTGACCCCCCAAACCAGACCTCTCAGCACCCTGAAACAGCCTCTGAGGTGCTCGAGGTACTACCAGGGCTCCTCCTGTGTTTTTGCAGACTCAGGAGAAGTACGAGAAGGTGCTGGACGAGCTGAACAAGTGCACCCCGCAGTACATCGAGAGCATGGAGCAGGTCTTCGAGCAGTGCCAGCAGTTTGAGGAGAAGAGGCTCAACTTCCTCAAGGAGATGCTCCTGGACATCAAGAGGCACCTGAACCTGGCTGAGAGCAGCAGGTAGGGGCAGCAGATTCTGGCCATGATGGTCGCCAAGAGGTACCAGAGGGTCAGGAGGCTGTGCAGGCGCCTGGCACCTCCTGGTGGCTTGGAGAACCCACAAACCTGTCCCCAGGTGACACAGCCTGGGCCTGTCCCTGTTCCACGCTGTCCCCAGGGCTGCACCCTGACCCACAGCCCCCCAAACACATCTCTCCCCACAGCTACGCCAACGTGTACCGGGAGCTGGAGCAGACCATCCGCATGTCGGACGCACAGGAGGACCTGCGGTGGTTCCGCAGCACCAGCGGCCCCGGGATGCCCATGAACTGGCCCCAGTTTGAGGTGAGTCTGGGCACCCTGCCTGGGTACTGGCAGCTCTGCAGGGCAGCCAGGCACTCAGGGGTTGGTCGCTCTGTGCTTGCAGGAGTGGAACCCAGACCTGACGCACACGATAACGCGGAAGGAGAAGCAGAAGAAGGGCGAGGGGGTGGCCATGACCAATGCCAGCAGTGCGGGCGACACGGGGGCTCAGGCGGGCGAGCGCGGGAGGTGAGGGCCGGCGTGAAGGGGAGAGGAGAGGCATGGCCTGTGAGGGGCACGGCCTGTGAGGGGCACAGAGTGTGAGGGGCACAGCCTGTGAGGGGCACAGCCTGTGAGGAGGCACAGCCTGTGAGGGGCACGGCCTGTGAGGGGCACAGCCTGTGAGGGGCACAGAGTGTGAGGGGCACGGCCTGTGAAAAGCACGGCCTGTGAGGGGCACAGCGTGTGAGGGACACAGCCTGTGAGGGGCACAGAGTGTGAGGGGCACAGAGCCTGTGAGGGGCATGGCCTGTGAGGGGCACAGAGTGGGAGGGGAACAGCCTGTGAGGGGCACAGCCTGTGAGGGGCACAGAGTGTGAGGGGCACAGTGTGTGAGGGGCACAGAGTGTGAGGGGCACAGAGTGTGAGGGGCATGGCCTGTGAGGGGTACAGACTGTGAGGGGCACAGCCTGTGAGGGGAACAGCCTGTGAGGGGCACAGAGTGTGAGGGGCACGGCCTGTGAGGGGCATGGCCTGTGAGGGGCACGGCCTGTGAGGGGCACAGAGTGTGAGGAGCATGGCCTGTGAAAAGCACGGCCTGTGCCTGTGGAAGCACTGGGGATGTGGGATGTCCTTGGTGACAGCCACCCCTCCCTCTCCTCTCCCTACCAGCGTGAGCAGCCACGACCGCGGGCAGACCTACAGCGCCGAGTGGTCCGATGACGAGGGCAGCAACTCCTTCAACACCAGCGAGGCCAACGGCGGCGCCAACCCCTTTGACGAGGAGTCGGCGGGGAAGGGCGTGAGGGTGCGGGCTCTGTACGACTACGACGGGCAGGAGCAGGATGAGCTGAGCTTCAAAGCAGGTACGGTCCCTTGCCAGTGCCAGGTAGGATGGGGCTCGTCTGCTGGAGCTGTGGGTGTGGAATCCCTCAAATAATTTCTGGGTTGGCCCAGCCCTTCAAAGAGCTGAGGTGTCAGAAGGGGAAGGCAGAAGCCGAGCCCAAAGGGAGAAGGGACAGGAGCAATGGGAAGGGGCAGGGCACATGAGGGCTCATGAGTCACCCTTTGCCTTTCTATCCTACAAACTGGTGTGCTCAGGGTGAGTCCTGCAAACCCCCAGCAGCTCCATCCCAGGGAGAAAAAGGGGGTGGGAGAATTTCCAGCACCTACAATGAGCTCTTCCCTTCCACCTTCCTCTCCAGGTGATGAACTAACCAAACTCGGCGAGGAAGACGAGCAGGGGTGGTGCAAAGGGCGCTTGGACAACGGGCAGCTGGGGCTGTACCCCGCCAACTATGTGGAGGCAATCTAAGTCTTGTGGTGTGCTCCTCGTCACCGTCAGCAGATAAATCCACCCTCCGTTGTCTCCATCTCTCCACCAGCCAACCAGCCATTCTGCCGTCTGGTCCTTCACTCCTCACCCTTAGAGATTCAGACATATTTTCCGACCAAGCTTTTATTTTTTTAAGAGTTGTCTCCGAAGAGTATTTTGCATAGTCGCTTTCTTCTAAGATAACGTGAAGCGAAAGATGACGTTGTCCGTTCGTCTACGTTAGTTGAATTTTTTTTTTTTTCTGAGCGAAAAGCCGATACCTCAAGATCTTAAAGCCCAACCAGTGAGAGCCCCTGATTGGTTGGTTTTTAAAGATACTGAAATCATGAGCCGCCTTCTGATTGGCTGGAACTGTTCCGAAACGCACGGCGCCGAAGCTCCTGGGACCAACCAAATTCATCCCAGAAAACCAAGAGGGACTGGAGTCTGACTCCGTTGTTATTTTTTTTTTTTTTTTTTGGTGTTTCCATGTTCTCCCCAGTTCATCCTCCCGCCCCGAGGAAGGGGGTGAATGCCCCCTTCAGCCCCGTGGCCATCCTTGAGATGCCCAGGTGAGGTGGGACCAGCCCCGCCATGGAGCTTGCTGGCATCTCCTCAGCTTCCTCCTCCTCCTCCTCCTCCTCCTCCCGGCTGGGCTGTCAGCACACCGGAGCGGGCGGAGGCTCCCGAGCCGATGCCCGGTCTGTGCTGCCTGCAGGGAGCAGCATCGCCCTTCGGGTGGGCAGGTATCCAACGCACACCAGATCCAGGTGAGATGGCCCTAAAATCCAGCGCTGTCCAGAGAAGGACCCACCAGGGCCTGGTGCTGCTGGAAGCAGCTTCATGCCTAGCCTGGGATAGCAAGGACTGCCTTGGGCACTGCTGGGCACGGTGCCCATCCTCCCCTTCATGAAGAGAGGCAGGAGCAGAGCAGGGACGGGGGATGAGCATCGTCCAACCTTGCAGGAGCTGCTGCCCAGGAGGAGGGCTCAGGATACAGCCCAGGCAGAGCAGCTGCCCGGCCAAGACAGCCGAAATCAAGACACGCCAAGGCAGGGGAGTGGCCACAGGCTCTGCCCTTTGCTTGTCCCCACGGAGCTCTACCCCTCCTCCCCTGGGCTCTGTCCCCAACCCCGCAGTTCCCGCGGCTGCTGCCACCACCCCACCCCCTGCCTCGGGTGCGTTTGCCATCCCCAGCTCTTCCCTACAGATCATCTCTCATTTCTTTCCATACCATCACCCTTAGCAGCATCAATGCCATCGGCTTCCCGCACGCTCCTCCTGCTCCTTTCCTGCCCCCTCCGTTGGTTCGTGAATTTTTTGGCCCCAGGGATCCCGTGTTCTCGTGGATGCAGGGGAAGCACCGTGTGCTGGGCACGGTGGGCGGGAGCCACCCAGCCCCTGCCAGGTACTGGAAAAAAAACCCCACAAAGTCAGAAAAGACCCAACCAACCACCTGTCTCAGCAATGCACCCCGGTTTTTGTACATTGATTGTGTAATTTAAGAAGTATATATATAATATATATATCTCTCGTGATTGTATTTCCGTGGATACAACAACAAAAAAGCAGCAAGAGAAAATAACCGAGCTCTGTCAGCGTCCTTGGCTCTGGGGTCTCCTTTGCTGTGCGTCTGTCCCACCCCTGGGGGGTGACTGCGGTGGTTGTGGACCCCCAGGTAGCAACACTCCCACCCCAGGGTTTTGGGGTGCAGTAGGATGGGGATGCATTGCTGGGGGGACAAGGGGAGCAGCCACTGCCTTTGGGGACTCCTGTGCCACTGCAGGACAGAGCCTTGGGACACCCACGGCAGGGCTCGAGGGGATGGAGGTTCGGGGCTGTTCCAAGCACCAGCCCTGACCCAGCGCTCTCCTGAGCCTGTGAAAGCAGGGTGGTGTCACCTGCTGCCCTCCCTCACCCTGCCAGGCTGGGGGGACACAGGATTTGGGGCACCACTGGCACCCCCAGCCCGTCCTCACAGTGCCCCCGCACCGGCTGCCATCAGGTGCACACAGCAAATCACAAGACACGGTTTACTTTTTTTTTTCCCTCCCATTTTTTTGCTTTTCCAGTCCCTTTTCCAAAGGCCAAGGCAGTTTTCCTCCTCCCTGCTCCTTGCTGTCCTCTATGCCTCCTGCCAGGATGGGAGCAGCACGAAGCAAGACCAGAAAGGAAAGGCAGTAGCTGGCACCGGCAGATATTTTAAGGAAAAAAATCAAGAGACCAAGAACCAGTTTTTTTTTTTCCTTTTAAGCTCCCACAGAACAACCCTGGAAGCCCAGGCCACCCTTGGCATTTGAACCTAAACCACATCTCATCACCAGCCAAAACAGAAAAGCAAATAACCAAATAAAAAAAAGCCTGTAATATAAAAGATCAACATTGCCAGGTAACTGTGACTCTGGTGCAATGAGCAGGTGAGGCAATTCCCAGCTCTCTGCCCCAATCCAGCCTGGACGGATCACACTCTGGATTTATTGTCCAGAGGGAAATGGCAAAGCTGCCATCTCCATTTCCCCAAACTCCAGAATCAGGCAGTCCAAGTAAAACCCGAATCAAGGGAAGAGTTTTTTGCCAGGGCACAGAACCTGGGGGCTTAGGAGGACTCTGGTCGCCCCGTGCACGAGGATGGGGCCATGGATCCAGAATCCCGTGTTCAGCCCCGAGTCCCTGTGGAGGGGAGCAGCTGAGCATGTCCTGGAGTGAACAGCAAAGGGGGGATGCACCTGTCCCAGGGGGTGCCCAAGGTCCCAGTGGCACAGCCCCTATGGCAGGCAGCACCCTTGGCTGGTGCCAGGCTGCTGCCACAGGGATTGGGACAGGACCCCACCACGAGCAGCAGTGGATGTCCCTGTGGGTGTCCGTGTCCCTGTGGGTGTCATTGTCTCACCTCATGCCCCAGGCTTTTTCCTCCCTGAACAACGGCTGGGGTGAAGCCACCCACAGCCAGAACCCGGCGGGGAGGAGAGGAGGGGGGACAAGCCCAGGCACGGTGCCCACCCTTCCCGTGGGGGACAAGGGCTCTGCACAGTCCTGGCCCCACACCAGGGCCTGCTGGAGGTGAGGGGGTCTCTGTGTCCGATGCCAGCAGGTCCTGGCAGGGGAAGCCTCGCACGGCAGCCCAGGTCCTGCTGCTCTCTGTGGCTGGGGCAGAGGGAGGCAGCCAAGGTCCCCCCGTCCCTGCCGGTGCTCAGCCGGTCCCGCCGCCGCTCACACCGGGTGGACGAACTGGTAGACGAGGCGCTGGGAGATGTCGGGCTTGCGGATGATCCCTTTCTTGTAGTACTGCCGGATGGAGCGGCTCAGCTTGTCGTAGTTCATGGCCGGGCGGTTCTTGCGGATGCCCCACAGCCGCGCCACCTGCGCCGAGTCCTCGATCTTGAAGATGCCTGGCAGAGGAGCGGGGCACGGGGGGTTACAGCATCTCCTGCCCCACCTCAGCCCCCCAGCGCCCTCCCCGGGGCCTCTGGAGTGTGCCTGCCCACCTTTGTCCTTGTTGAGCCAGCGGATGAAGCGGCCGTAGTTGTGCGGCTTCAGCAGCAGCTCCTTGAGGAACTGCCACAGGTGGATGGGTTGGCCGGCGCAGGACGAGTCCACCTCGCTGTCGGCCCAGCCGGTGTCACCTCCTGCCACGGGAAGGGATGGGTGAGAGGAGGGAAGGGACTGTTCGCCACCCCAGGGAGCTGCTCGAGTCCTCATCGGGGAACCCCTCTCCCAGCCAGGGTCAGCCCGGCTCTGGTATGGAAGATTTGCTTTCCCCTCCCTGCCTTGGAGCAGGGAGAGCAGCTCAGTGCTGTCCCTGTGCAGCCCGCAGGGGTGCAGGGGTGTGGGACAGGGCCAGGGAGGGGATGGAGCCATTTCCCCATTTCCCCTTCGCTGGGTTTTGCAGAGAGCCGGGGGCTGCTCTGGGGCAGAGGGAGTGACCCGCACAGATGCCCAGCAGCAGCGGCTCCCGTGCCCCGGGAATTGCAATTAAGCAGAGAGGACCCCTCAAGCCCCTGCCCAAAGCAGAACTCACCGCAGTATCTGACATCTCCCGGGGCAGCCTTCTCCTTCATCCAGGCGGCTGGAAGGGAGGAGCGGGGCATCAGGGGGGCACCTCCCGCGGCACAGCCTCGCCCACCCTCCCCGGCTCCCTCCCGCTCCCCGGCACCCACCGGACTTCCAGATGTCCAGGTGGGCGTGCAGGATGTCGCCGCAGGCGGGGGAGCGCTGGCAGAACTGCTCCTCGGACATGGCACACAGGTCCTTTCCCGACAGCTCCTGGAAGGACTTCCCGATCTGCGGCAGCCGGTACTGGTGCTCCGTCCACAGGATCCACTTCTGCACATTGCCGGGGCTCCAGTCCATGGGGTCTGGGGGCCGAGGGGGCTGAGTGTGGCCAGCCAGGAGCGTCCCCTCCTCCCGTGTGGGGCACCACACTCCCCTAAACCCTTACACACGGCTGCAGCCCCCCGGAACCATCCTCTCCTCCTGTTTAGGGCAGCCACACTCCCCCAGACCCCCACAAGCAGCTGCAGCCCCCAGGAATCATCCTCTCCATCCTCTCCTCCTGTTTAGGGCAGCCACACTCCCCCAGACCCCCACACGTGGCTGCAGCCCCCCAAACTCAGCGAGACTTTGGCTCCCACGCCCGCACACCCATCCCTGCCCCGGGGGCACGCACCTGCGGCGATGTTGAGCAGCTTGCAGGCTGTCTCGATGTCCTTCAGCACCTCGCCCACCACCATGCTCTGCACCTGCTCCAGCGAGTGCTCCTCCAGGTGCAGGCTGTCCTGCAGGTCCCCCTCGGTGCCCAGCCCCAGGCCCTGGCTGTCGATGATGGGACATTGCTCCGGCTCCTTCCTCGCCTCCTCCCGCCCGCCCTGGCCGCTGCTCGGGGCCGGTTCCCCGGAGCCCTTGGTGGCCCAGGCCGCGTCCTCCGGGTAGAGCATGTCGAAGTAGTGCAGGCAGAAGGCTGGCAGGGGCTGCTCGGGGGTGCTGGGGGGGCTGGGGCTCTCCGGGCAGCCCCAGCGCCGGGGGTCGGGGTCCCGGGGGGGCGGCAGCAGCGCGGGCTCCGGCCAGGAGAGGCGGCCGGGGGGCAGAGCGGGCAGCCCGGGGCTGGCACTGCCCATCCCTCTGCTCAGCGCCGGCTCCAAACCTGCCCGGGGGACGAGAGAGGGGCAGAGCTGAGCCCGGCACCGCTGCTGCCTTCCCGCCCCGCAGCCAGGCACAAAGGGACGGACTAAGCCTGTTAGAGGGGAAAAGCCCTGCAAAGAGCCCCACTGTGCCCCGGCAGCCTGCGGGGGACTGCGGGGTCAGCCACGGCTGGGGGGGTGGCCCCGGTTTGGGACAGCAGCAGCAGCAGCCAGCAGGGAGAAGGAGCTCAGGAGATGAGCAGGACCCTGTTTAGGGTCGGGGTGTTCAGGGTCTGGGTGTTCAGGGTCTGGGTGTTTAGGGTCTGGGTGTTCAGGGTCGGGGTGTTTAGGGTCGGGGTGTTCAGGGTCGGGGTGTTCAGGGTCGGGGTGTTCAGGGTCTGGGTGTTTAGGGTCTGGGTGTTCAGGGTCGGGGTGTTTAGGGTCGGGGTGTTTAGGGTCGGGGTGTTCAGGGTCGGGGTGTTTAGGGTCTGGGTGTTCAGGGTTGGGGTGTTTAGCGTCTGGGTGTTCAGGGTCTGGGTGTTTACAGTTGGGGTGTTCAGGGTCTGGGTGTTTAGGGTCGGGGTGTTCAGGGTCTGGGTGTTCAGGGTCTGGGTGTTTAGGGTCGGGGTGTTTAGGGTGTCCCCAGGGGCTACACCCCAGGCTGGCAGCAGCTCAGTCCCAGGTGGAGCCGAGGGATGGGAGGCACTGTGGGACATTGGGAGGGCTCTCCCAGAACAGCCCTGGGGTGATGATGGATGCTTGAGCTGCAGGGACACGTTTCTGAGCATGGAAAATACCCTCTGCTGCTTCCACCTGAGGCACAGCAGCCCCCAGACCCAGATCCCCAGGAGGGACCCAGCCCAGCACCTGGCCCTTGGTCACTGTTATCAACTCCCAGACGAGAACTTTCCTTGTAAGACAGGATGATTGCAATTACCTTCACTCTCTTGCAAGAAAAACCACCCCAAATCAGCCTGGGAGTCCTGGGGGCCATGGAGGAGAGGATGAACCTGCTGAATTTCCATGGCAACACCAGGGAATGGCTCCATCCATGGAGAAACCTCCCCAAAAACCATCCTGAGACTTTGGGAAGAGGAGGCCCCTGCCAGGGAGAAGCTGTTGATGGGCATGGCCAGGGCACTGCCCAGCTCCTCCACCTTCAGCACTGCATTTTACAAGAAGAAGAATCATCCCAAATTGGGGGTTTAAAAGCAGAAAAAGGAGCTTTAGCAAGGGAGCTGGCACTGGGAAAGGAGCATGAAAAGTTTGAAGCCCCTCAGGACACCAGGCAGCCCTGAAGGGGAGCAGTGGCCAGGGAAAGGGGGTGCCCTGTTACTCCAAACCTCAGCTGGGGGGGAAAAGGTTTAAAAGAAATGAGAGGAAAAGATCCCACAGGGTTCCTGCAGGCTGAGCACAGCCCCCAGGCACGGGGGTGGTCAGTGGAGGAGGGACAATGGGGTCCCAGCCCCAGGTCCCTTCCTCGGGGGCTCGTGAGGAGTCAGTTCTCGCAGGAACACAGCTTTGAAGTTCTGCATTGCCTGCACTTGGGGCAAGCTCATCACTTCATCCTTGGAATAGCCCAAAGAGCTCAGAAAAACCCGTGCAAGAGCCAGGGACACCTAAACAGCCTCAGCCCATGGCGACCTGGGGAGGGATTGTGGCTTCAGGAGCTGGAGCCCACAACCCTGAGTGGTTTTGGTGCCACTGCAGCAAGGAGGAGGAGGGAGAAGGAACCCAAACCCTCTTCTGGTCTGGGGCTGCCCCCACCATCCAAACAGTTTCCCTGAGAGATGGTGCCTGCTTCCAAACCTCTCCTTGATTTGCTCAGGATTAAAAGAAGAGCTTTAGGAGATCAGCCCTAAATCCAGCCTCACGCTGCTCCCAGCACAAAAGGGAAGTGGTAACAGCTTGTGCAGCTCCTGCTGCTGCACAGTGCCGGCCGTGGGGGTGTCTGGGAGGGGACGGGTGCCTCATTCCCAAAGCCTCTGGGATGTTCTGAGGTCACGGTTCATCCTCACCCACGGGGGAGCAGGGCTGTGGGGCCACCCTCAGGAACACCACAGGACGGACAGCCCCAGCCCCATCTTCACCTCATCCTGCTCCCCTCCTGCCGGCAGGGACCAGAGGGACCCAATCCCCGGGGAAGTGTCCCCAAAAGGCAGAGCTGTGCCCCACCAAGGGTGCTGTACTCGCAGGGCGGGGGCCGCTGTTTGACTTTCTCCCGCTGTGGCACGCGGGCGGCCGGGCTGGGTGGGACCTGTTTGCACTGAGAAGCCACTTCAGGTGGCTTTTCCCCCTCTTCCCCTTCCCCTTTTGGCATTTCCCTGGAGGAGGAGAGCCGGAGGGGCAGCCCCAGGGGCACAGGCCCATACGGCACCAAAACCCTGCCTGGGCTGAGCGAGGCTGAGCCGCTCATTGCATCAGCCTTGGCAGCTCCCTGGCTGCTGCTCCACGGGGAATTCTGCCTGGGACGCGGCGCTGGGGCTGGGATGGGCTCCTGCACTCCCAGGGCACGCAGCCAGCACAGCCTGGGGCTGTGGGTGCTGCTGGCTCGCGGCTCAGCCCCACACAGGGGACAACGATGGGGACAAGGACCCCCGTGCCACCCCCAGCTCTCCTGGCGAGCGCGGCCCACCGTGGCTCAGGGTGGAAGGCTGGGATGGGCCCTTCAGAGCCAGAGGAGAAAAAAGAATTAAAAAAATAAATTCTACCGCCCCCCCCCCCCCACCCTGGAACAATGGGTCCGTTAATTAAAATCCAATCAGCGGTGGAACAGGTTGTGCCGGAGCGC
Source organism: Emberiza elegans (assembly GCA_024865655.1). Taxonomy (NCBI): domain Eukaryota; kingdom Metazoa; phylum Chordata; class Aves; order Passeriformes; family Fringillidae; genus Emberiza; species Emberiza elegans. The sequence continues at coordinate 80,734,678 of JALJVW010000184.1, read as the reverse complement.
TGTGGGACCGGCAGGGTGGCCCCGCCGCGGGAGGGGCGCTGCCCGCAGAGCCCGGGATGGATCCCAAGCCCCCGGGCGCTTCCGAAAGCCCTTCCCAGGCAGCGGGGATGAGGGAGCAGGGCCAGCTCCAGGGTCACCTCCAGCCCCAGGTGGGGACAGGGATGGGCTGCGCTGCGCTGTCCCAGGAGGAACTGGGGATGTGCGGGACCCAGAGCTGTCCCAGAGCAGCCTGGATGGAGCAGGAAAAGAGCCCCGGGGTCCCTGCAAAGCCAGGGCTGCAGCAGGCGCCCAGGTGGGTGCTCAGAGGCTGCTGACAGCTTGAGATCCTGCCAGCATGTCCCATGCAAGCCCCAGAGTGACAGCTGTGCCACGTCCTGCTGCCAAACCCTGTGCCACGCACCTTCCTTATCTCTGGGTGGAGGAAGGAGGATTGGCCAGAACCTCCCCGCAGCCAGGGCAGGGACTGAGGACAGCCCTGGGGGGCTGGGGAGGTGACAGCCCGGGGGCTGCATGGGGACAGGGTTGGGGCCAGGACAAGCCCCAGGCTCACTGTGATGTACCCCTGGGGGATGCAGCCCGTCCTGGGGGGCCTGCACTCCCAGCTCCCCACCAGCTCCAACACCACCGAGGTGCCCTGGCTCCTCCTGCCGTTACCTGCGTGGCTGCTGGCACGGGGACCAGGTGTCCCCACAGGTCCCCACGCCCCGGGTCAGGCTGCCCTCTCCATCAGCACAGGAGGCAAACAGCAGTGACAGGGGACAGGCAGCACCTGCCAGTGACCCGGGCAAAGCCTGGTGCTCGCTGTGCCCCCGGTGAGCAGCAGAGCTTGGTGTTCCCCATTTGGGGCCAGGGAGTCCCTGTTTGTAGCAGCACCTTCCCCCCCGTGCTCCCAGCCCCGCAGAACACCGGTATTGTGGGGATTTGGCACCCTCGCGGTGTTTGTGTTTCACTAACCGAGCAGAACCACGAAAACCAAACCCGGAGCCAGAGTGACTTCAGGGCTGACACAAAAATCACCCCAGCAGGAAAGCAGCTGGGACAAGGGGCTCAGCTTCACAGAGACACCCCGGAGCTGGCAGCCCCCCAACAGCCCCCCAGGATGCTCCATAAAGGGTCCCAGCTGCTGGTTTGTCCCACGGTGCCCCAAAGCTCATTGTCCCCTGCCTGGCATGGGGGCTGGTGGCACCCTGGGTGTCCCAGCTGTCACCAGGTGGGCTCAGAAGCAGCCAGCCCCAGGAGCCCTGGCTCCATCCCACCCTCCTTGCTTGAGCAGGAGGAGGTCGCAAAGACACAAAAATGACAAATCCCGCTTCATTTTGGGTGACACCATGCAGAGAAATGCCGGGAACCCCTCACCGAGGGACAGCCTGTCCCTGCTCAGCCCTAACGGCGCCTGGAGGTGCTGTGGGGTGCCATTGTGACATGGGACAGCCCCGTGTCCAGCCCAGCCGGGTGCCAAGAGCAGGACCCTGGGCTGGCTGGGTGCTGGGGGGCACAGGGGGTCGCGGCAGCGCGGGCGCCTTACCTGGAGGGAGTGCGGGCTCAGAATCCACATGGGTGCCAGCGCAGGCTGGGCACAGCCGCCCCTGCGGCCCTGGGCACGGTGTGGGCGGGGGACATGGCCCCAGTGAGGGGTCCCAGCAGCACCGAGCCCCGCTCAGCGCCGGCTCCGCGGCAGCACGGCCGGGCCGAGCCGCATCAGCCCCGGTGGGCACCGGCGGGGAGGGCACAGCGAGGGGAACCGGGCACCCCGAGAGGCTCCGCGGGCAGCAGAGGGACGAAGGCAGCGGCGGCAGTGAGTGTCAGGGCTCAGCCACAGCCTCCTTTGCCCATTATATCCGATCCCTTCCTTATTTACCTGAACAAACAAGCAGCGCTTACCTCAGCCGAGGTGTTTGAACAGCCCGGGCCGGGTTAACCCTTGGCAGGGGCGTCCAGGGCGGGCTCGGACCAGAACGGGCCCTGGGAGGGGAGTGGGGCAAACCCGGGCACTGTTAACCCCTTCCCATCCTCATATGGGATGAGACAGGGACAGGGACAGGGACAGGGACAGGGACAGGGACAGGGACAGGGACACCTGGCTCCTCCTGGAGGGGTGGGGGGCAGGGGCAGGGACAGGGACAGGGACAGGGACAGGGACAGGGACAGGGACAGGGGCAGGGATAGGGGCAGGGGCAGGGGCAGGGACAGGGACAGGGGCAGGGGTGGGAGGTCCAGGGACACAGACACCTCCCAGCTCCTGGGTCAGAGCTGCAGCACAGGAGACCTGTCAGGAGGGAGGTCCATGGGACAATCCCAGCCTGGCCATGCTGGGGCCAGGAGCATCCCTGAGGGTACCCCAGGACAATCCCTGCCCGGTACCCGGGAGCATCCCTGACCCAAACCCCAGAGCCACCCAATGCTGCAGCCAGGGACGCAGCTGTGAGTGAGGGTGCACAGAGATGTTGGGGGTGAAGGGAGCCCCTGGCAGCACCCAAGCCCTCCCAGCTCAGGGACACAGCTCTGTCCCCTGCCCAGGGGTCTGTGACTGCAGGATGGGGCACGGGGGCACAGCCAGAACGTGCCACGCTCCAGGCCCAGGTTGTCTCCGCCGGCACGAGCAGGAAAAAGCAGTTCTGAGCGAGACAGACACCGAGCTGGTATTTATTGTCTTTTTTTTTTTTTTTTTAGCACATGAAGCAGGCAGGGCAGTTCAGGCAGTTCTCCTGCGCACGTAGCTCTGCCAAAACCAAACTCCCCCCGTGCCCTAAAAACCCACGTCAGAGCAGACCAAACCCCGCTGCAAACACCCACGGGCTGCCCCCACGTCACCACGTCCCGGCGGGCACGTGGCCGTCCCCAGCCCACAGAGGGTGACAGAGCTGGCATCCCTGGCTGCCCTGGCCCGGGGCAGGCACAGCTGATAAGCCACCCATCGGAAATGTTTGCCCTGAGGAAATGAAAGCCCTGGAGGAAGGAGACCCCGGAGCGAGCGCTGGGAAAGGGCTTCGCTGCTATCGGCAGCGCCAGGAGTTTCTGCCTCCCTTTGAAACACCTCAATGTTATCTTATCGTGGGGAAAGCTCCCCCTGGATCAGGGCTCCCGTGGCCCAGGGGAGTTCTTTTCCCCTGTTTTGGTAAACACAACTGGGCCTGGGACACGTGGAAGCGGCTATGGGGGGACCCCGGGACAAGCAGCTGTGTTGGGAAGCCACCAGCCCCTGCCTGGGCTTTGCCAGGGGTTGGGTATGTTTGATTGGGATGTGGCACTGCCAGGAGGGGGGTCCAGGCCCCCCAGTGCCCTCCCAGCACTCCTGGCAGCCACGGCAGCGCTCCCAGCCCACTCAGAGCATCCACTGCTTTGGACAAGGCCCCACAGGCACCCGAAGCTGCTCCCGTGTGACACCTCAGGGTCCCCCGAGGGCACCCAGAGCAGGAACATCCCAGTTCAGCCCTGGGGCCGCGGGCTCCAGCCACAGATCCCTTCCCCACGGGACAGAAACACGAGTGTCTGGGCTGTGGACACTGCAGATTCGGAGTGGAGTCACGTGTAAACTCGACACCAGCCTGCACCAGCCATGCTGGGAAAGCACCGGGGCCATCCCGCCCTTCCTGTGGCTGCTCCTGCCCCGCAGCCCGGCTGCGCCTTGCGGGATGTCTGGGGAGCAGCGTTTGGTTCGCACAGCCTGGATCTGCTGTGGCACCACTGCCAGGTCACCCGTGCTTATTTGGCTTCTTTACAACTTTTCACCAGAACAAACAGCAGCCAGAGCGCCAGAAGGAGTCGGGAGCAAAGCAGGAGAGAGCACAGCTGGGGACACTGGACAGCGTCAGGTGTCACCCAGCAGTGGGGAGCTCCCAGTCCCAGACCCAGAGCATCCCAGACCTGGCTCATCCTGGGCCGCCTGGGACCTGCTGCCAAACTCCCACCTCAGTCCGAAAGAGCTTTACCTACTTCTCCTATTGGTAGCAGTGGGATCTCGATAACAGAAAGAGATTAAAGGGAAAAACATTTGCTTTTCTGGGCTCAGACAGAGCTGGGCCGTGCAGCACAGCGCTGCAAAACTGGGTGAAAGGCCCCAAAATGAGAGCTCTGCTTCCCTCCCAGAGGGCTCGGGGGCTGGAGCCACCCAGTGTCCCCAGTTTCCATGGGCCGGAGCCACCCAGTGTCCCCAGTTTCCACAGGCTGGAGCCACCCAGTGTCCCCAATTTCCATGGGCTGGAGCCACCCAGTGTCCCCAGTGTCCATGGGCCGGAGCCACCCAGTGTCCCCAGTTTCCATGGGCTGGAGCCACCACCCAGTGTCCCCGGTTTCCATGGGCTGGAGCCACCACCCAGTGTCCCCAGTTTCCACGGGCTGGAGCCACCCAGTGTCCCCAGTGTCCATGGGCTCCAGCTGTGCTGGGCTCCGGCTGTCTCCAGCACCTTTTGCAATCGCAGCTCGGCACAGCTCTGCTTGCACACGCAAACCAGGAAAAGGAGAGATTGCAACACCCGAGGAACAACAAAAGAGGGAAATAAAGTCTGGCTTTTCTGCCCTGTGTGCGCAGTTTTCGGTGCTTTTTCCTTGTCCTCCCTGTCAACCCATCAGCTCCGATTCCGGTGTCTTTTGCCACTGCTGGAACTGCAACGCTTGGGAACGCGGCCGACCACAGGGGAGAGATGGAGAAACTCATGAATCAGCCTGGAGGAATCCCTGCCCACCTGCCTGGAGCTAATCTCTGGCTGCATCACAAGAATAATAGATAAGCAGCCATGTCACATATAATAAAACTATTGAAGGCCCTTGATGTCACTGTACAAACCACAGGGAGCGTGGAGCCCGACCTGCGCCCACACGCAGCTGTTTCCTGGTCCCCTGCATGGTGGGGCTTCCTCTGCTCCCGCTCCTGCACAACTTTTGGGACAGTGCAGAGCTGGAGGCCCTTGAGAGGCCACATGCTGCACCCCAGGTCTGTGCCACAGGGTGACAGTGGGACAGGAGGAACCCCCGCTCCCTGGCTGCAGGGCGGGCGCTCTGAGGCCTTCCAAGGAAATGGTTGAAATGGCTGAAGAACTTTTAATGTATTCTCCCCGTGCCTTGGAGGGGTCCTGGGAGGGGAGAAGGTCTCTCCAGCAGAGCCCAAACTACCCAGAGGGCCAGGGGAGCACAAGTGCAGGCAGCCACAGGAGTGCACGGAGGGAAAGATGCTTTGGATGGTTCGGTGTCCCTGTGCGCATTTACCTGGCAGAGCCTCCAGAGCTGCCGGGCTGCTGGGATCGCCCAGAGCCCAGACCACCGGAATCCCCTCTGACTCCCCCTTAGCCCAGCCAGACCTACCCACTTCCCGGGCAGCCCCAGGGCGAGCGGGGCCGCTCCTCTTTATCCTCTTTATGACCTCCCGGGCTCCCCCATCTCCCAGCTGCTGCCATAATCGCTGTTTACGGGGCCGCGTGTGTGCTCGGGGCAAACAGCGGCGTTATTGCCGTGCCACCCGCCCGGAGCCACCCTGGCAGCGCAGCCGGGGCTCCCGGCCCCGCTCCGCCGCTCGCTCCCCTCTCGGAGCCGGCTCCAGCTCCTGGGCGCTGCTCCCACCCTCCATCCCCAGCGTATGAGGTGGCTCCCGGGTGTCCCCGTGCCGCTGCGAGGGGACCGTGGTGTCACCTGCGTTCCAGGGCAGCCCCGAGCCTGCACAGGGGGAAATGGAGAGGTCAGTTCCACCCAGCAGCGCTGGGCTTGGCGTCTGCTCCACACTGATGGCACCGGGGGTCCGGAGCCATCCCTTTGCTGAGCACAGAGACCTCGGTGGCCACCTGGCACCTGCCAAAGGCTGCCTTGCACCTGTGGTGGCAGGAGGTGACACGGTGTGTCTCGGGGTGGGGGGCACAGTCTCGCTTCTGCAGCCTGGCCGTGCCTGGGAGGGCAGCTGGGAAGGACGAGCTGGGGCAGGCGGATGAGGACACCGGGGTGAGCCCAGCCCCGGGACCACCAGCTCCCCACCATTCCCAGCCCGGCTCCCCCCAGCACCCCCAGGCTCGGTGCCACCCGGGTGACGCAGGGGACTCGTGGGACACACCAGGGAGCAGCGGATCCACCGCCGTGTTTGCTGTTCCCTTCCCAAAGCCCTCCTCTTTTCTTCCTCCGGTGGCGTTAAACTCCTGCTTTTGTCTCTTGGGATTAAAAGCCTGGAAATGGTTGCGGGTCGCCCGGCGGTGCCAGGAAGAGAGGGCTCAGGGCGGCGTGGGCACACCCGGCTCTCCGCAGCGTGAGGAGAGCTCACGGCTCCCCCCGCACCGCCACCCGAGATCTGGGGGGCAGAGGAGGGGAGGGATCCTGGCCTGGGCTCTGCTGCATCAGCACACGAACCTAAATCCCATCCAGCACGAGAGGAGCCCCAGGATAACCCGCACAGGCACGGTGCTGATGCGCGGTCGCCGTCCCCTGCTCACGGCACCGGGGCCGGGGGCTCGGCACCCCCTGGCAGCGGTTCCCAGGCACACACGGGCAGCCAGGTGAGACGGGCCGGGCCCGGTGCCAGCGGACGCGATGTTGTCTTTTCACACAGCCCCGCTGCGGGGCCGAGTGGCAGCGGAACCCTCGGCGGCTTTGGTTCCCACACTGGGTGCCATTGAGAAATGCAAATTCATTCTTCTGCTGCCGGTTCTCCCCACATGCAAAACGATCCTCGGGCATAACGGCCCCACGGAGCGACAGCGTGGGAGCCGCTGGGCACGGAAAGAGCCCGGGTGGGACAGGCTGGGATGGGCAGCGCTGCGGGCCAGGGCAGCACACGCTGCCCCCGGAGCGAGGAACGCTCCTGGGGGTGATTTGTCCTTGGGTTCTGCATTGTCCATCCCAACAGAACAGCAGAATGTTCTGCCCCAGAGAGCAAACACCTAAAAGTGACCCCAAACCCCCCAAAGAGCTGGGGGGGCTGGAGGGGCTGCGTGGTGAGGAGGGGTCAGCAGGGACCCTCTCCCATCACTCCTGAGCCGGGTTTGCAGGGCCAGGGCAGCAGGGGAGGGGGGTTCCCCTGTGCACAGAGGGCAGGGACCCCACATCCCCTATGGGGCCGTGGGTCTGGGGTGCGGGACGGGGCTGGGGACGCGGAGCTGCGCGCAGAGCAGCGGTGACTCAGCGGTGACTCACTGAGACCCAAGGAAACTCACCGAGCCCCGAGGGAAACTCACCGAGCCCCGAGGGAAACTCACCGAGCCCCGAGGGAAAATCACCAAGTCCCTGTCGTGTCTCATGTCCCTCCCGTGAGCATCTCCCGGCTCTCCCTGGCACCTCGCCCTGGGGCTCAGCAAGGTGCCGAGGGGCACCGAGCCCCGAGGGAAAATCACCGAGCCCGAAGGAAAGGAAAGGTGTCCTGGAATGCAGGAAAAACAGGGTGTGGGAGGTGGGCAGGACCCCAAATGAGGTCCCGTGTCCTATCTTCCCCCACTGCGCAGTCACTGGGTTGGCCACAGAGCTTGGAGGAATTTTCCCTGGTGGACACAGCTCCTGGGTATCCCCAGCCTTGTCACCTTCCCGACACCAACATGGCAGCTCCAGAGCCAGGTCTGGGGAGGAGGGAGCTGTGACAGGCACCAGGAGCGGGGCAGGGGGGCCCCAGCACCTGTCAAAGCCTTGCTGGACACAGGCAGCATTCCTTGCGGCATCCCTGGTTTCACGGGGCAGGATATGAAAGCAGAAAGTGATTAATGCTCTGTGAGGGAGCAGAGACAGAGCTCTGGCCCTGGTGTGGGACGTGACCCGAAATGGCTCCGTGTTCCCTCAAAGGGCTGTCCTGGCCCCAAGCCCGGCTCTCCCAATCCCAACTCCCCATCCCAGCGCTGGCTCAGGCACCAGCAGAGCAAGGACATCACTTCTCTCCTCAGCAGTGGATTTTGAGCGCAGCAAAATGTTTGTTCTGTCAACACGTGCCTAATCCCCAACCAAAAGCTGATGAAAACACCATGGGGGGGAAGGATGGGAATGAGCTGCCCTTTGAGACAAAGCCCTGGTGGTGACAGCCCCAGGGATCCTCCAGTGGCTCCCCAGTGCTGGGGTCCCCTGCAGCAGGCAGGGCAGGGGAAATGCTCTCCTTGGGGCAGGGATGGCCCCAGCCGCAGCTCTGCCACAAACCCCAGCAGGATCCCGAGCTCCTCGGAGGAAAGGCAGAAAATATCCTTGAAAAGAAAATATCCTTGTTCTGCAATCTACAGGGATTGCCCGGCCCCAGTGACCAGGCCTGGCTCCTTTGCCCCTCAAAATGTCACCAGGAGGTGCAGGCAGCACACAGCAGTGTCCCCCAGCAGCCAGGCCTGTCTCTGTCCCTGCTGCCCCAGCACCTGCTGTGACACCATCAGCAGGCTCACCAACGTCACCGATGGGCTCACCTGAGATTAGCGTTTCCAGATGACCCATAAAACCCTTTTCCTTGTGGGATGAAACAACACTTTGTCCTGTGGGGCTCGTTTCCAGCCTGGCTGGGGCTGGGCTGAGCGAGCAGAGCTGCCCCAGTGCCCACCCTGGGGTGGTGCCAGCAGGGACCCACTCCCAGCACCCAAAGGCATCAGCTCTGCACCCTTCACCCACAAGAAAAAAAAAAAGAAAATAAAAAAAAAAAAAGAGAAGGGAAAAACAGGGTACATTTAGCAGTTTCCATTTGTTTGCTCTTTAAATAATTGTTTCCTTATCACTATTGATTTAGATCCCTTTAAAATTCTGACAAACCTGCTTCTCAGGCACCCGCAGCTGCTTCCTCCCAGCCTGCTCCCCACGGGCGAGGAGAGCAGCCCGGCTCATCCTAGGGAGAGCTCCCGGCTTGGGGAGGCGCCTGCAGTGCGGGCAGGGAGCCCCTGCTCACCCCTCCTTCCCAAGATGGACAAACCAAAGCCGTGATTTGGGGATTTGTCCTCTCCCCATCCCACCGTGGAGCAGACATGGGGGCTTTGGGGCTGCTGCCATGCCCTGCCAGGCTCGGGGGGCTCGGAGGGGGCACCCCCAAGGGCACAGTGGGCATGATTGCCCAACCCCCTGCAGAATCCAGCTCTGGCCATGCACAGCCCCAGTTTGGGCAGCACAGTGACTGCTGGGTGGGGTTGTGCCCCTCAGGCACAGCCAGGGTGCCCCTGAGGCCTCTGTGCTGCCCAGCACAGCAGTGTCACTCCTCAGGTGCCTCTCACTGTCACCTCCCGGGGCTTCATGGCCCTGCTGGGCTCACAGGGGTTTGAGAAGCTCTTTCCAGGGTCCCCCCAATGCCACGCAGGCTCTGGAGCTGCAGTGCCACAGGCTGGTGTCACAGCCCAGCCTGCAGCTGTCAATTGATTGAGGAAACACGGCCACGGCAAACAGCGAGGAGGGAAAATGCTGCAGATTAGATAAGGAATGGGAGTTCTTGCTGTGCTTCCCCGGGATGCCAATGCTGCACAGACCCTGCCCAGCCCAGCTGCTCCGCACCAGAGGTGCAGAGACCCAGGAGAGGCTGAAAGCTCCATCCTGTGGGATGGCTGTTCTAGAAAACAGCCTGGGAAAAGGGCTTTAGCCCAACCCCAAGGTTTGGGGGTCCCTCTCTCCCTCCCACAGAGCTGTGCACTGCCCTGGGGCCACAGCAGAGCAGCCAGACCCCCTTTTGTCCCCAACCCTTCAAAATGGGACAGCACCTGGCTCTCCAGGCGTGCAGACCCTTCCTCACTCCCAACCCAGAGGGGTGTGCCATGCTGTCCCTGCCCGGCAGCTCCTGCCTGGCTCTGCAGCACCGCCCCAGTCCCCCAGGGCTGGTGGCAGGCCAGGTGACATGTGCCACCCCCTGCCCAGCCAAGGCTGGCCATGCCAGCAGCTGCTCTGGAGGGTGGGGGGACATGGCTCTTTCCTGCCCAGCCACTGTCACCAGCAGGACTCAGAGCCTGGAAAAGCCACCTCCAGCAGCTCCAAAGGGTTTTGTGGACGAGGAACAACCTCAGCTCCCTCTGCTGGCACCTGCCCCAGGCTGGGCCTGTGGCCAGTGTCACCCCCCAGCCCAGCCCCTGTTCCCAACACCGTCCCCTGGCAGCACATGGAGCTGTGATCCCACGGTGTCCCCACTCCTGGGCATGGCTGTCCCACCTCACTGCCCCCTGCACCGCTCCAGGGCTGAATACCAAACTTTTCTCCCCCTGCTTTAAGTTTCTGTGAAGGGAAGAGATAACCAAGACATGGAATCCAATGAGCAAGGAGGCAGCTCTGGAGCCAGCCCAGCTGCAGCTGCTCTGCAGAGCCGAGCCCACAGCCCTGCACGGGGCAAACAGGGCTGGTCCGTGCCCACGCGTGCCATCTGCCTCCCTGCTGGGCTCTGCTGCCAGCTTTTACTACTCGGCTGTTTTATCAATGGGGTAGGAAATGTTTGAGATTAGATTTCCTTAATTAATTCCTGTGTAACTAGGAATTTTCCAACGAACACACAGGCAGAGAGAGCAGGTTGTGGAGCGCTTCCAGAAAGATCCCAGGTTCTCCCTGATCCTGCTCCTTCCCCATGGACCCCTGGTGGCATCCCAGGACCGGCTTGGCCTCACTTCCCCCTTGGTCCATTAACATTCCCCCGTGCCTCCCAAGGCATCTGCAAATTGTTGCACACCACGGGCTGCTGCTGCAGGATGTAGCAGGTAGAGGAGGAAAAATAAACAAAAATCACAAAAATCCTCTCTGCCACTGCTCCAGGTGCTGCTCCTGGATGGGAAGGTGCCCATGGGAGCCTTTGAGGTTGTGCCTGCATCTGCATATTTCACTGAATTTTAGTAAAAAAATTAATGGGTGAAAAGCCCTCCACTTAATGGTTTTGCTTCATGAAAATTCCATATTGATCCAGAATAAAGTGGATTTATTTGGATACTCTTGAAAACTCCATGCCTTCCTTCTCCCCTTCTGTAGGAGCATGCACATGAGGATGTGGTGGTGCTGGGGAGGTTTTGGAGCAGATCCTGCTGTCCCTCCTGCCTTAGGGGCATGAGTACCCAACAAGGCACAGGGCATGGGCCCGAGCAGTCCTGGGTGCTGAGCTCGTCCTCATCCCTGCAATCCACCACAAAAATCTGGGAACACCCTCCCTCTGACTGCCATTGCTTTGGGAACCAAAAAAAAACTGCATAAAACCAGAACTCATTTTGCAACTTTTAATGGACGACGATCTGGTTCCCCTAAAAAAAAATAAACAAGCAGCAAAAGCAGCACCCAAGGAGCTCCCAGGTGCCTGTGGCTGCCGTTTGCCTTGGCCTCCTGCCCGGCAGCTCCACTCCTGGGATTGCAGGATGACCTCCACCACCACCAGGTATTTGCCTGTTCAGGAGATTCCATTAAAGGTGTGATGGGATTGTCCTGTGCTGGCAACTTCTGACAGGTTGCAACCCTAAAGATAAACAGATTCTTTCGAGCAAATAAGGAGTAAATGCAAAGCTGGGCAGTGAGCGGGGCGGGCAATGCTCCCCTGCCCAAACACAGCGGCCTCGGGACACCCAGAGCACCCCAAGGTTCTGCTCCAGGCACAGAACAAACACCCCCAGGCACAGGGAGCAGGATGTCTGTTCCCAGTCAGGCTTTCAGTCAAGCTTAACCGGCACATGAAAGCTCCAGGCATTTATTCAAATGATAAAAGCAAAGCCAGCACACACAGAGTGAGGTTTCTCGTGGGGATTATAACAAACTCCCAGGTAAGCAAAGGAATGGCCTCAGCCGAGCTGCTCCGTGGTGCAGTTCATCCAAGTCATGCTTGGGCTGGGTGTCCTGAGCAGCAAGGCCTCAGCTGGGAGCTCAGATCCACCTCGGACAAGTGTGCAGGTGCCCAGCAAAGGGAAACCTTCCTGTGCCCCCATCCTGACAGTGCCAGCGATTTCCTTAGGGATTGTGAGACAATAAAACCCAAACCAACCTTCCTCCCTTCAAACTCCCGCTCCTGCTTTCCTGAGCCACTCAGGAGATGGGATGGAAGGTCTGATCCCTCAGGACTGGGCTGTTTGAAGTGTGAAGGATCACCCTGTCCTCAGCAGGCTCCAAGGGAAGGGCTGGGATGTGGATCAGCCACCCCAGGAGCACCTGGGGCAGGTGTGGCATCGCTGTGTGCTGGTGCCCCTCGCATGGAGATCCCTCAGAGCATCCCACTCCTCCTCAGGAGCTGTCCTGGAGAAGTGACCTGGCCTTGACACAAGGGAATGTGGAGTCCCCTCCCTCCCCCTGCCCCACAACCACCCCCAGAGCCTCTCCCCACCCTCACTCCCAGCCAGGTGGTTTGATAACCTCAGTATGCACTGAATTGGGTCTGGTTTCACAGCAATTTGGACTGAATTAGGGCTGGAGCTGGGTTTAAGGGTGCTGTGCCTGAGTGTCTGGAAACACTCTGGGAATGGAGCAAACCAGGAACATTTAACTACAAGGTGACAGACTCAGAAGTTTTGCAGCTTCAATAAAACTCTCGACAGCTACAGAGCTTTTTTTTTTTTTTTCTGTGTTAATTTAATCATACAAATATTCATTTATACATTAAGGAAAAAGCTTCCTTTATTTTCACCCCCAATGTGCTATCATAGGACTTCTCCCAGACTCAGAGAGGCAACACACCATCCCGTGCTACACATGCACTGCCCCGGCGAGCACAGACAGGCTGGGAACCACCCACGCACTCACACACGGAAAAAATGAAACACAACAGAAACCCAGACGTGGGACAGCGTGCATTTCCACCCACACCACTGCTCTCTGACTGCACGGCTCTGCCCCAGCTCCCAAACCTTGGCAGGCTTCGAATCCAGCACTCCTGAGGTGGAGGCAGATTGCCACTATCTCACCCCCTCCCACGGCACTGCCACTTCAGGGCCAGTCCCAGGGACATCCTGCTCCAGTTTGCCAAGGCTGGGAGGTGACACTGCTTGAGCTGTGATAGTGACAGGGTCCAAGTGGCTCTTACTTACCACAGGAACCCAATAGAGGCCATCAGAGATGTTCTACATTACCCATTCCCTTATGGGAGCTGATACAAACTGCAGTGTCACAATGTCACCTGGGCAGAACTTTGCCAAATTCATCTCAATCTCACCATTAAAAGTTGGACACCTAAAGCACGAGCAATCTGAGGGCCAGCTGCAACACAAAGCTCCAAGAAACCAGGAGATAAAACCACCTTTGGCCTCAGTGAAACAGTTTTTACTCGAGGAAAAACACAGAGATAGAGCAACCCGTTTTAAACATCCTTGCAGTGCCACGGCAGGGGCCACAACCCTGGCCCCAAAGATCCCTCAGCTGCCTGGGCAGAGCAGGATGTGAGCAGCAGGAGCTGCAGATGTCAGAGCCCTGCCTTTCCTCACAGCCTTGTCACCAGGACACCACGGCGTGTGCCTTCGGAGTGGGAAAGCACATGGCTACTTGGGGCACATGCAGGTTTCGGTTTTTCAAGACAAGGGAAATAAATTCAGCCTTAGGAAGAGCACAGGAACACGAGTGTGGCAGCCAGGGGACACAGGAGGAGCACACGTGCCTGGGAGCAGAAAGCCAGCGTGGGGGTATCCGAGTGCAAGGGTCTCCCAGGTGCCTCTGCTGACACCAGGCAAAGGTCACAGCACCACATCTACCTCTCAGACTCAGACCTTGATTTCCCTGCCTTCCACTATGCAGCTGACACAAGGAGCCAATAAAGATAAGGAATCACCTCGTCACTTGAACCAAGAGCTGTCTCCAGGGGTTCAGTGCCCTCAGAAGGGGAGCAGCAGCGCTGCAGGTGTGATGTTCATTTCATCAGAGGGGCTTGTGAGCCGCCTGTGAGGAAAGAAGGGAGTGAGCAAAGATTCCACCTGCCCACACCACACTGTGGGGCTGCAATCACCCCCCAGATCAATGCTCAGATCTAATACTCAGAACTAATCCAAGGCAAAATGTTGTTAGAGCACAAAAACTAAAGCTTCCAAGAAGCAGCACCTTCAGCAGGTTCACTCCAATCCCAACACTCGCCCAGATCCAGGGAACAGCCAGGTGCCCACCAGACTGCAAGTGTCAGGCAGTTCAAATCCTGTGGGGCCGCTTCTGTGCAGGCAGTTTCTGATCTTATACTTGTTTCTCCCAGCTAACAGATTTCTGAAGGGAGATTTCAGCTGATGGTGATCTGTAACAACTGAACCTCTGAAATAAGAACAAAATCCATCACCCAATCCTTCCTCTGTTGGACACCAGGAACTCCCACTGGCCCCTCGAGGTTCATCCACACGCACCCAGGTACCAGTCCTTGGTAGCTGCAATGGAAGATTCCCCCATTCCAAACCAGCCACAAAAACAAAAGCAGCCAAGAGCAGCGAGGGCAAAGCCATGCAGTGTGCAGCTCTGACACAGGGAAAAGCCTTCACTGGGAAGATCTGGAAGAAGGTAAAGGGAGCTTTGCATATTCCTGTATCTTTGGCAGATGGCTGTTCCAGCCTGGTTTGTTTGGGCAGGATGGTGCTGCAGGGCTCAATCCCCTCTGTTTGTGGGGTCAGCATTTCAGAATAAATTCACCACAGTGCCTGAGACCAAGCTGCATCCCCTCACACTGCACTTTGCAGTCCAGAACGGGAGGAAAACATGCTGGAGGAACAGCAGAGCAGCCCAAATCTTCTGCAATCCCTCCCCTAACGTGAGCCCACTCAGAGCCTCAGTGCAGCCCCAAGCCCAGATGACAAAGGCAGAAGAAGAGGAGGTGACAGTGGGACCCAGCTGGTGGTGTCAGCTCCTGCTCTGTGCTCCAGAACACGTGGATCAGCCTCTAAGCTACACCTCAGCACAGGAGAAACAAATGCAAACTTATGCTCTGAAAGAGAGAGGGGAGACTCCAAATGAAAAGGACAGGATGTCTGTGAAGCTTTGCAACTATCAGCAGGTGAATTACAGCTACAGAGATTCCTCTTGGCACACAGCTCCAGGCACAGCTACTGCACACGAGAGTGAACAAAAAGGGATTTTTAACTGCTAACCACACAGGACAGCTCAGGAACTTGAATAAATCAGTTTCTTATCAACATGGGTGTGTATCTGTGTACTTCATGTACAAGAGGGAAGGGAGATGAGCCCTCCATGTTATCCCAGAAGTCCCAGTGTCTCCCTCTCCAATTCTGATACTGAAACCTGTCCATAACGCGGCTCCCAACGACACGCAGGACAACTTAAAAGCAACACCCAAACCAAAAGGAAAAGAGGAAATAAAAGATTAAAAAGTTGGTAACTAAAACCAGCAGATGCTGTTAAAAGCACAGTGCTGGGTGCAGACCCAACCTGGCATTAAAAAAGCCTGACAGAAGCAGTCCCTGCACAAACCCCGGCGGGTGCTGAGCCAGTCCTGTTCAGCAGCAAACCAGGACATTCTGGGAAAATGCACGCTGTCCCTTAGGAAAAAAAAAAAAAAAAAAAAAGAACAAGAAACAAACAGAAATTAAACATTTGCTCAAACTACAACCGCTCTGTAGGCAAAATATTCTTCTTTTAAAGATGGCTTTTAAATTTTCATTTTTAAACTTCTTTTTAAGCTACCTAATTACATGTGAAGATGATTTCTAAAAACCCATAGTGTTGGTGTCTCTTCTTCCTCATAGCATTTACACCACTCTGAAATCCAGCAGTCACACATGCATACTCAGGTTTTGGATTTTCCTCTGGAAACAGCTAGTCTTAAGTTACTGGGCTTTTGTTTTTTCTTCTTTTCCAGAACACGGAGGCAGAGAAGGGGGGTCCACGCTGTGTCTGTCTGCCACATGAATCCCCCTCCCTTCCCCCAAAAGTCAGGCTTTTTTCTTAAATTCTCCTCTTGTCGATACCCGTTTTGTGTTTTTGTGTTTTAAGACTGTCCGAAGTGATAAGGACCGTGGAAACCCTGAAAGAAAGTTGGAGACATAATCAATTTTCAACAGGCAAAAACAAAATGCTCAGTGCTCAGCTCCAAAGAGTGCCCAGCCCAGCGCAGGGCTTCCCACCAACCCCACTGTGGCTCCAAGGACACTCTGAAACCACACGTTCCAGGGCTGGCTTCCCCAGAGAGGGCAGATGCCACCACTTACCTCTGTCAGATGTTTTTTAGGCCAAGGCCACAAAATAATTTGTGTTTTGTACACCAGAATTTCCTATAGATGCTACAACACCTGCAGGCCCAGCCCCTGCAGCCTCCCCAGTCTGTCCCACAGACATGGGGCTGTCACTGGGTAAGAGGCTATGCCAGAAAAAAACCCAAAGGGAAAAAAAAATCCACATTCCCACAAGTGCCATGTGTGCCTCCTCAAGGTGACAATGCACATTTGCCTCCAGTGAAATCAACCAGAGCATTTACCAAAACCCCCAAAATGCTTCCTAGAGAATCCATTTCCCTCCTTTACATCCTGAAGTGAGTCACTAAATGTCAGATGTAGTCACAGGTCTCAAATTAACAGGAACTCCTTTTGTAACTTCTATTGTCCAGCTCAGTTATCCGGGGTTTCATCAGGAAGCAGAAGAAAGACCAACAGGCAGCAAGGGATGCCCCAGCTCACAGCAGATGAAGTTTGTCAGTGAAGAAGGTACAGCCCCCACACAAACCCAGACACACACTGAGGTCAGGAGGGAGATGAGGGAGATGAGGGAGAAAAACTTGCTGTATCTCATGGCAGAGCTGGAAGAGCATTATGCAAATGCTTCTAAACACAGTCCAGCTCTTCCCAGCACACTCTGGGTAAGGCAGTGAGAGCCCAGAGCATTCCTGTCCTGGCTGAATGGGAAGTTCTGACCTCAGTTTTCACCACTCTGCCTTTAACAGGGCAAATTTCCTAGGAAATATCATTTCCTTCACGTTCTACAACTTCACAACCCCCTCACTGCAGGAGCCAGGGCTGTGGAGCCATGAGTAGGAACACGGATTATGTAAAGAATCAACGTCACTGGCAAACCCCAGGCTGGAGAGCTCTGCTGCAGATCTGACTGGGAAGGAAGTGCCATGAACAGTCTGCAATCTTGCTACAGCTGGAGAGAAAAAGTTCATTCCTGGGGATATAATCAGGTGGTAAATACAAGCAAATGGCAAAATGAAGCAGCTCTCAGCAGCTCTCAGCATCCAACCAAGAGGAGGATCAGCAGACAATTAACCAGGACATCTCCTGAACTGCGTGGGAAGTATGAAAGACTGGGAACGTGGAAATTGCTGTTTGCAGACAGAAATACACACAAGTGATGGAAAAACAAACAGGCTTCTACCCCAGGAATATGCTGCAGTGCCAGTTTGTAAAGCTTTTCAAAAGAGAACAGCCAGCAGATTCCAGCATGACAGTTCACCTGAGGAAGGAGATGCTCCCATCAAAATCCAGAGATGGAGAAATCCAACATTTCCAAAAATACACTCACTGAAACGGGGGGAAGGGGAAAGCAGGAGAGAAATGTTAAGATGGTGTGGGCAGGTGCACAAGAAAAGGACACAGAGGAAAAGCAATGTATAAACAGATTCCCAGCAGTCTCACCTCACAGGGATTAAGCTATTGTGCTTAGCACTCTGCAGAAGGAAAACAGGATTTGCTGTTTCACAGACACATTTGCCAGAATTTGCTTCATCTCTGAGCTACCTGCACACAAGGCTTTGTTTGAGGCACTACCTGGTGAGCTCAGGAGGGGTTTAACCACCCCCTGCCCCTCTGCTGGGACCACCCTTACCCTGTGTCACCTCACGGAGGATGCCAGAGGCAAACAAACTTGCTCACTGTAATTTGGGGGTTCCACAAGCATCCTCCTGTGGTGTAAGGAACTGCCAGTCACCCTCAGTCTGACATCAGAGCAGCTCATTTGTGCTTTTGGATGCAGAGACCCTGTGAAGTCACTGTGAGCTGGCTTGCAGGGAAACCCTCTGGATCTCCACAGAATGGTTTCTGGAGCACCTCATTTACAGCTATGCAATTATGCAAACTGTGTCAGTTAAACCCAGAGTTAGCTCAGCACAAGAGATTCCTCTGCACCACCTGCCACCCTGCACTGAACACCTGACACCCTGGAATGTGCTCCCCTGGCAATGCCATGACCATGGTCAGCTCCTCCTGACACAAGGAATTTCACCATGGAAAAGCCCCAGATCTTTCCTTTTGGAATTGCCACTTTTCACTGCATTGCACCTACCCCAGATTCATTACTGAACATGAGAACTTGGCAAAATTGAACCCCACTTGCATCTTTAAGGTGAGTGAGAGCTGCTTTAGGGCAGACCTGCGCAGGTGACTCCACCTCCCCTGTCCCATGACATTTAGTCACCATGCACAATATAAGGGTTTGATACCAGAAAACTTCAATTACTGCTGCAATGCAAATACCAAACCCCTGTATGACATTTTCAAGCCTAATTATCCCCTCTATGCAACATTTTACATCACAAACATGCAAAAATAATTCTGCAGACAATTGCAGTTTTTCTGAGTTGTTTCAACGGAAGGATTATTCCCAGTATTTTTGGTGCCTTCCCGTCTATCCTCCAAGTGGGATGTGTGCCTCTGCAGAAGAAAGTTGCTGTTTCACAGACACATTTGCCAGAATTTGCTTCATCTCTGAGCTACCTGCACACAAGGCTTTGTTTGAGGCACTACCTGGTGAGCTCAGGAGGGGTTTAACCACCCCCTGCCCCTCTGCTGGGACCACCCTTACCCTGTGTCACCTCATGGAGGATGCCAGAGGCAAAACAAACTTGCTCGCTGTAATTTGGGGGTTCCACAAGCATCCTCCTGTGGTGTAAGGAACTGCCAGTCACCCTCAGTCTGACATCAGAGCAGCTCATTTGTGCTTTTGGATGCAGAGACCCTGTGAAGTCACTGTGAGCTGGCTTGCAGGGAAACCCTCTGGATCTCCCCAGAATGGTTTCTGGAGCACCTCATTTACAGCTATGCAATTATGCAAACTGTGTCAGTTAAACCCAGAGTTAGCTCAGCACAAGAGATTCCTCTGCACCACCTGCCACCCTGCACTGAACACCTGACACCCTGGAATGTGCTCCCCTGGCAATGCCATGACCATGGTCAGCTCCTCCTGACACAAGGAATTTCACCATGGAAAAGCCCCAGATTTTTCCTTTTGGAATTGCCACTTTTCACTGCATTGCACCTACCCGAGATTCATTACTGAACATGAGAACTTGGCAAAATTGAACCCCACTTGCATCTTTAAGGTGACTGAGAGCTGCTTTAGGGCAGACCTGTGCAGGTGACTCCACCTCCCCTGTCCCATGACATTTAGTCACCATGCACAATATAAGGGTTTGATACCAGAAAACTTCAATTACTGCTGCAATGCAAATACCAAACCCCTGTATGACATTTTCAAGCCTAATTATCCCCTCTATGCAACATTTTACATCACAAACATGCAAAAATAATTCTGCAGACAATTGCAGTTTTTCTGAGTTGTTTCAACGGAAGGATTATTCCCAGTATTTTTGGTGCCTTCCCGTCTATCCTCCAAGTGGGATCACTGTCTTTATGAAAAGCTCAGCTGCAGCTTTGCAAACTCGCTTTCAGTTCTTCCAGAACGTTCCCCAGAAGTAACTGTTCACTTGCTGGTGGGAGCACTGGCTCTTCACACAGAGCAGTGTGTGACAACACAGGACTGTGATTTTCCAAGCATGACAACTACTGGTATAAATTATCATTTGCCTCGTGCCTCTAGAAGGGAAGTGAGATGTTTTGTGAAGTTAAAACCCTTTGTGAATACTGAGCTCTGCAAACCGAGGTACCTGTGCTGGGAACAAAGCGAGGATTAAGTGAATCTTTCACAAACCATCACACACAGGCTTTCAGACAGCTCTTTATTTCACCTCTGTGACTGAGTCACCACCAATGCAGGTACACTTCCAGGGACAGGAGGTGGATGCACAGCAATACAGGAGTCTCCCAGTGGGCACTGACAGTGGCCCCAGCCCAGGCTGCAGGTCCCCATTCCCTCAGGCCGCTCCTACCCCGCGCTGCTCCAAGCTCGCTTACGTAAAACTGAGCACAAACAGAGAACAAAGCATCCAGCACTTGTGTTTTATTCCATGCATGCTGTGCAAACATGGCGTGGCTGGGAGACCACCAGGAAGTTCAGGACCTTCTGGGAGCAGGCACTGGCAGGGCTGGGTCAGGTGCCCGTGGGTGAGGAGGGGCAGGGCTCAGGTACCTGAGTTCCCTGATGTGCTGCTGGGATAAACAACGGGCAACTCTGCTGGGCTGCAATGGAGCAAAGTTAGTCTAAAACCAGATTATCTGGCACTTCCCACAGTCTGGAAGGACACTGATTTCATGGATGAGCTGACATGCAGCACCCAAACCACCAATCTCTCACTAGAGAGGCAAACCAGCTCATGCCAGGCTGCAGTGCTGTGGGAGCTCCACGTCCAACCTTCTCCCACTGTGTCTAAATGGATGGAACCACACGGTGACCAGCCCAGAGTGAAGCCCAGACACCAGGATGGAAGGGGCTTCAAAACATTTTTGGGGCATCATCCTCATGCATAAAGACAGTTTGATGCCCAGTTTCCAGTAAAAGTATTTCTGTCTATAGTTTACAGAGGTACTCCAAAAATCTGCAGATTGGAGGCCCTGGTTTGGGAGAAGCATGGCTTTAGAAGCAGCAACAACATTTAAGCTCAGAGAGGGAAAGCCAATCAAAGGCTCCAAGGACACAGGGTTGGTTTCCCCTTATGTACAGAAAGCTGCCAAGTAGCTCAACTCCACACAGAACAGAGGGAGATGGGGAGCATAAACACAGCAGGAAAAAAGGAGTTCAGATTTTACAGCTGTGAACTCCAAACATGTTTCTATTTCACTGGGCTTTGAAGAGCAGCACAAGCAATGACCAGGACAGCCAGGCACCATTTGCTTAGGTGGGGATGATGCTCAGTGGCCTGTCTGGGCAAATCTTTGCAGAATCACAACCTCCAGGTGCATTTTTTTCTGCGTGACATAGAGAGAAGTGATTCCTCAATTCATCTGGGCAGCAGGTTTGGATACAGATCTGTGGATTTTATACAGAGATGTTAAATACAATCTAAGTGTCAGGATATGGCTATTCATTTCTGATCTTCTCAAACATGGAAATGTGTACATTTCTTTCCTCAGTTAAGCAATTAAACTCTAACTCCCAGGCACTGTAAGACTGGATCTTGGGCTTTTAATGGAAAAGCCAGTCACAAGAGAGCAGCAGTGACCGTGCAGGGTTGCTATGAGACAGGAGTAAATAGGAGAAAGCTGCATCAACCTCAGATCTCTGGAGAATCCAGGGAAAGTGACTGCCAGAGAATAAACTATCTGTGCATGGGGATTTCTGGGCATCCTATCCTGCACTTAGGCACATCTTTACATCTAAGAACATGCAAAAACTCCACTGGGAACAGATTTAACAACAACATGCTTCAAGCAAAGCCCTGGCAGGCCCTGGCCTGCAGCTTCCCCACAGTGAGTGTGGATGGTGGGCAGGGGGCCCAGGGAGGTGGGTGCCATAGCAGGAATAAAGGGCACACAGCTTGTTCCAACCATGCCACAGGTTCCACCTTGCCCACTTACAGGGAATTCTGTGTCTGATTTTGTTTGTTTTTCCCCAGGACACCCAAACCACCCACTCTGCTGCTGTATAAAAGCATTTTGAATGTTTCCAGGTGTGAAATGCTGCTGTACTTGTCTAACCCAGCAGCAGATGGCACGTTGGTGTTGCCACAACCCTGACTCCAATGGGGAGCTCTGGAGGACAAGTCACACCTGCTCAGTGCACCAGAGGGAGAACTAATTCCAACAAGGTCTGGCAGCTTTGAGTATGTTTTACACCTGCAGATGCCAGAAACTGCTCGTTTTATCTCAAAGATTTCATGGTCTCATGCACTGCATGACTGGGTGTCCCCAGTGTCTGTCAGCAGAGGAAGCCTCCACAGTCAGCTCAGAAATATTTAAGGGCTTATTTTGCTTCTAAATACAGGACACAGGCTCTTGTCAACACTTTAACTAAACCTGAACCATTTCCTTCGCTCACCAAATGGCCTGGGGATTCCTTCCCTCTCCCAGGTACATGAAAGGAGACAAAAATATCAGAGATCCTGCCCAAGATAAATAAAATCCAGGAATTCTTGGAGTCTGTGCCATTGCCTAAGCAACCCACAGTGCTCTTCTGTCTGCTCTAGAACCTGAAATAAAGCCTTTCACATCAATACTCAATCACAGGGCAGCAAGTCCCAGTGCAGTAGTTTTCCTTCTCCTCTGCAGCAGCAGAGTACAGGTCAGATCCCCTGGGGATATGGAGAAGATGGGCCAGGTAGAGCTTTTCCCAACAGGAACTGGAGCTCCATCTGTTCCTCAGGTAATTCAATACTCCTGACATCACCTCCAATAACCCCTCATCTGCTCCAGCAGCATCTCTAGCTGGGTATACCGTGCACACAAAGGAAAAAAACCAAACAAAACTGCATCTCCTTTTCCCAGAGGCCTGGTCAGGGATTGGGGGGAATGTTCACCTGACCATTTCAAACCAGACCAGGTGTCTGGGATGTCCAACTGCCTCAAACTTGTTTACTACACAACCACTATTGTACCAATATGAATATTGGGTCTGTGGCAGAAAATCTCCTGCCCTGGGCAAGATGGGCAAGGCTGGAACAGGACTCAGATCTTCAGACCTACTAGAACAGCCTCCAAAGATAAAATAATTTGTCTTAGTATGTCACAAACAAAAGAACTGCAGTAGAGGGAAAAAACACCCAAAAATCAAGTAGCTTTTCCATCTCCCCCACCCCAAAGCAAAAAAAGGACTATAAAGTTGTCCCTTCTGAAGCCAGCAAAATGTCTGCTTTAACCTCAGACAATCCACCTCAAATCCACCCAAGAATATTCTGTAAATAGAAAAAGAAACAAACAACAAACAACCCCAAAAGAAGGAAAAAGGGGAGGAAAGGTCACCTGCCCTAGGTTTGGGGTTAGATTATAACCGCCCCCGTTTCCTCAGAGCACGGAGCTCTGGGTTACCAGCTAAACCAGCTCGCTTCAACCTTGTGACACCTCTCAGGTGGTGCTTCACTCTCCTGCTGGCTTCTCTCCCACAGCACAGCTGCTCCTTGCCAGGGGCTCTGGCTCCTCACACCCACGTTCTCTGAGGGCAGTCCCAGCCCAGCCCCTTGGGGAGCACCACGACCCCAGCACGCAGCCACTACAGCAGCATCTCAGCAGTGCCACTTCAGGGGGTGTTCCACTGACAGGCCACCACTTCCCAAGCCATCCACTCCACTGTTATGAGCAGGGCCTGGCAGCAGGAGCCAGCCCAGAGATGGTGTTTGGGACCACTAAGGGGGGCAGTCAGGCTCACCCCACACATGCCAGCCATAAAAAATGCACAGCCCTGGGGTAAAGGTCACTAAAACAGGATCCACTGGCACAGGACAGGCAGGTCATCCAGGGAGGAACTAAAGTGCTGTAGGTGAACTAACATTAGGGCTTTATTAAGTCATTCAGCAACCAAGTGTTATTGTCCTACACAGCCTGCTCAAAGTACAGTAAAGCATTTTTAAAGGATTTAAAAAATCAAACTAGTTTGACATACGACAGTACACACCTACACATACTGCTGCATTAACAGGTGGATTCTGAATTGTAAATAATCCTGCAATTCATTTTTCACACACAAGCAAATAAAAACAGTCAAAATATCACTCAGACTCATATAGCATCCACCAAGCAAGCTTTTGAAAGAGATTTAAAGTAAAGATAATTTAAAAGTCACCTACAATTATGAACAAGACAAGGACACAGACAGGAACTGTCTTTGATTGACTGTTCCTGCAGGCAGCTTCTGCGATCAAATGGTGTGCTCTGGAGTCTCCCCACACCAGCTAAAAAGAAGTTATCTGGCTAATCTGAAGTTTGAGGGTGTGGTTATTTGTTGTCTGTTCAAAATTATGTCAAACTCAGGACACATCTAGAGAGATATTTTGACTTATTTGCACACGCAACTGGAGCAGGCTCCAGCCGCTTGCGGTTACAGCACCCAAACAAGGTTATATAAATTTTAAGAAGGACTTGAAGCAAAAACAAAAAGGTGGATCTGGTAGAGTCTATCAGAGGCAAAAAATATTTTAATATAACATGAGGACTTGGCAGAGTCAGACAGTCAAATTCAGAACCTTCCTTAGCAGGTCTGGCAGAAGCAGAAGGAAAGGGCTTTGCAGTTTGGAAGGAAGAGCAATTACACACCTGCCAGGCTCCTCCCCTACCCGTTCTCCTGCTCGCCCAGGGCACCTACCTTACTGTACGTCACTACCGACAAGTTGTTCGAGTGACTGCTGGGGGAGAGATTTACAGAGTTTTGTGACAGTCCATTCTGATCTTGTTCGATTTGGTCAGGAGCAGGCCCCCATGTGTTTTTGCTGATTGTGCCTAGCTCGGAACCCCCAGGGTCTTTTAGGTTGTTTTCATCTGGTTGCCTGTTCTTCTGTGGAGAGGCGAATGGGTTAAAGTTTCCTTCTACCTTGCGATGCGGCTGCGTGTTGAACTCTGTTTCAAAGGATGACAGCTGCTGTGTGACACCCAGAAGTCCTCCAACTTCCACGCTGAGGATCACCCAGATGACATCTGTGGAAAGATACACGTTTGGGTTGTCACTAGATAGGAGTTTATGAAGAAGGGTCAGAAGGAACAAATGAATTCCATCCTTTACACTGGCAAGAAAAAGACTTATTGCTTAAAGCACATTTTTACAAAGCCTCAGCAGTACTGTTTCCAGTGCCCCCAGTTTAACAGGCCTGGGATCAGCAGTTTGAATTTTAGCAGCCAGCTGAGGACAGTGGGATTTTACCTTAGGGGCACACGATTTGCTTAGGGAACTCCACGCCCTACTAGGGCCAGGACCCCTACTACACACCACTAATCCCTCCCGTGGATAACTCCCCTCACTGAAAACTGTACACACACCCCACTGACCCCTGCATTCACACACCACTGATCCTTGTACACACACACACACAGCATTGGATTGCGCTGCACAACCACCACTGACCCCTGCACACCCCCAGACCCGCCAGTGACGCCCCCCCGCCCCACACCCGTCCCCCCAAAGGCGGCTCTGGAGCGGCCCCGCAGCGCCCTCTGCCGCTCTCTCACGGCCTTGCGGCCCAGGTGCCGCCCCAGGCTGGCAGCACCGGGCCCCGCCCCGAAACGGGACCAACGTCCGGGGGGCCCCGGGATCGCCGGGTCGGACCTGGGGGCAGCCCCCAGCAAAGCCCCCAGCTCGGCTGCAGGGCAGGAGTCCCTCGGCCTCAGAGTTTGGTGGCCAAAGGGGTTTTATCTTCAGGTTGTGTTCTGGCAAAAGTGACAAACTTCTGGCAATGCAGGGACATCTCCCATTGTCCAGGGCTGGGAACCCTCTAGAATCCCTGGGAAACCCTGGGCTTTGTGAGCATACAGGACCAGCAACACAAACTGGACAGGCTGTCCCACCTGCATGGGGATATCCCTCAGGGACAAACTGTGTCCCCTCCAGACAATGAGGAGCTGCATGGCAGTGCCAGCACTGCCAGCCCCCTCCTTCTGGCACTGATATTTTTGCCTCCATGTGCCAACACCGCTCACTCAAGCCCTGAAACTTGGGATACTCCCAGCTGCCAACACAGACACAAAGATGCTCTCAGTGTAAACTAAAGCTGGCAGAAAAGGGAGGGAAGGCTGCACTGAAGGCAGATGTTTGAGGCCCAGGCTGAAGCACCAGGCAAAATAGCCAAATGTGTTCTTTAAACAGAGAAATAGCTCACAGGGGATGCACTAAATCACTGCATGAAACCCTGGGCATTAACGTCTCACATGAGGTTTTCACCACTATTTTATGCTCATATGCACTTCACAAAGTTAAGCAATGGAAAACTGGGAAAGAATCTCGACAAAGACCAACCAGGAAAGAGTCTCCATGAGAACTGTGCACATCCTTTTGTTTTCTGAGTTTTATGTAATCTGTAATTTGTTCCAGTGCTTAGAAAACACTGACCAAGACAACAAAGCAGCTCCCTTGATGTTTTCCTCCACTCTGTGCTGTGTATTTAAGCCCAGGCAGGCAGACCTCTGCCCCCTGCTCCATTTTGTGTCTGTGGTGTCCCCGGTGGGGCTGTGGGCAGGGAAGGGGCTGCTCACCTCCGTAGTAGAGTCCCGTGGCAGTGCACATCCGCCACTGTCCCTGATACATTCCGGCGGTGCTGGGGCTGCACATCTGCACGCTGACATCGGCCATCTCCTGCGGCTCCAGGGACCTCACCATCACCATGTTCACGTGGCCAAACTGGTCTCCACCGACATACTTCAGGCAAACCCCTGGGGGCCATGCCTCCGTCCCTGGGATTAGACAGGACAGGGAATTACTGACAGCGCACCAGGAAAAGCTTTGTCTGTTTGTGTAAGACTGGTTGAAACACGCTTGTTAAAACAGTTGTGCAATTGTTGGATGGTCAAAGGGAACCAAGATACACAGGACACAGCAGCAGTGGATGCTGAGGAAGCCCGGTTTTCAGAGCAGGCTTAACTGGTGCATTTAGGGACCAGCAGAACAATTCCTATTTGAGTAATCTCTACGTCTTTGTTACATGAAAAAATTCTCAAAGTCACAGTGTAACAGCTTAGAAAAAAAAAAAAAAAAGCCCCTTAACTTATACACACGTCCCCTTCCCCAGGGCCAGAGGCAGAGACAAGGGCAGGGCTGTGTTTTGTGCCCCTATTTCTGCCTCCCTCCATGAAGCTCCTGAACCATGCCACATCAAATACCTGTTATTTATACAAAGTGTTGGCAACGTGTCCTTTCAGGATTTCATTTCTTTCTAAGCCTGTTAGGAGTCTCAAGAGGAACTCATAGCTTGAGCTGTAACTGAAGCCAGCACTATTTCCTAAATGGATTTATTTCTCTCCTTGCACCAACTCTTTTCCCAGGCTTGTGCAAAGGTGGCAAGAAGGGTTGTGAACACACAATTTATCTGCAGAGATCCATGTTTAGACTGCAGACACCGGGACTGACAGCGTGACCTGGCAATCAGAGAGACAGAAAACAGCTCCTGCGTGCAGGCACCGCTGCCAAAGATAACAACTGCTGGGGCAGACAGAAAGAAAAAGCCTCTCTTCTGAGACTCATGAAAAATCAGCACGATTTTCTTCTGCTTCTTCCCCAGTCACGTCACATGACCCAGCCAAGGACTGAGAACACCTCCTGCTCAGCTGAGGCTGACGGAAATGGCTACGGCAAGCCTGAACCACCACGAAGCCTGGAACTGCTCCGTCTGGTCCGAGGCGAGCGCGCTGGAGGCTGCTCTGACCTCACATCACCTCAAGGAGCATCCTTTGCAACAGCTTGCCTGCTAATTTAATCCCTGTGGATACTCCAGTGAAGACACAGCAAGGACTGATTTTCTTGTCAAGTCCTTATTTTGGAATCCACAGCCTCGCAGGGAGAGCAGGATGTGCACGAGTGCAGCGGGATGTTCAGCGTGGGGGATGTACCAGTACAGCTGGAAAGGTGCTGAGAGAGCAGGGCTCTGAAAGAGGAGCTGGGTGTCTGGCTGACCTCAGCCTGGGGCATGGGGCACTTGAGCATGAAGCCTCATCTGCAGAGGTTGGCAGCCCAGCAACATGGTTTAGTTTAAATTATTTATGTGATTTTTATCAGGTTTAATGGCTTTAGGCTTGCAAGGTGCCTAGAACGCTGCAACTGATAAGCCTCATAAAATGAAATTATGATTATGTCATTCTATTTTGGTACACTCATCTCTCAGGAGATGATAAATTGCAGAGAGTGTCCTGCAGAGCCAGCAGCAGCTGGGGGCAGAGTGGGGAGAGGAAGCCAGGCTGTTTAATCCTGCTGCTCTTTCAGCAATGGTTCTAATACAAACTGCTCCTTTGGCAGACAAGGCAGCACCTGGAGGTGCAGTCCTGCAGGTAGCAGAGCAGGCATTGTTTTTTACTGACACATATGAGAACCTGACTGAACTGAGCTCACAGCTCACATGCCTCAAACTGACAATCTCTGAGCTCTGCCTGTCACACTCATCAGACCTGCAACGCTCCAGTGACACACGCCTCAGGTATTTTGTGTTCTAGAACTGAAGTCGTGTAATCAAGGACTCCTGTAGAGCTGTTAAAAACCTTGGCTCTGCTTCAGTTATCTGCCTAACAAGTAGATATTATCTGGAAACACTACAGCCCTTTGATACTATACCTTAATTAAACCAAAGAATGGTTTTCAAATGCTGCAGTGCTCCTCACACTGCACAGTCATAACCAGCATGTGAAGCTGCACTTCACTAACCCTTGGCAGTGTGGTTGTACCAAGCCCTGGCCTCCAGCACCACTGTTAGGGCATGGATGGATGGTCTGACAAGCCAGGTTTAAACCACACAGAGGCCAAAACATGTCGGCCTCACCAGGAAATCCTAAATCAAGATGAGCTCCTGTCCCCCATCTTAGAAGGCCAGGGATTTCAGAAGGTGAAACATTCCAAGAACAATGAAACATCCCCTGAACTAGGATGCTAAATTAAGGCTGAATTTGCATCCAGGAAACGGCACATCAGAGGAACAAGGAAGGGAGGAGTCGGCCCAAGATAGAGGTGTAGTCATAACACACAAATTGAGATACTAAGAGTGGAGAAACAAGACCTATCACACTTACTAGATTTGTAAGAGCTGTATTTGGGACAGTTATAAAAAAAATGCCAGTCAACTTTTCACAGTACTGGAGTTCAAGTAAGTTCCATGTTTCATCCTTCCACCATACTTTCAAACAGAAGGAGGCAGAAAAAGTACAGTGAAATATTAAATCCTTCCTCTAGAACACATTCTCTACAAATCAGTGTTCTTGAACACTAATGAAATACTTTTAGATTTTTAGTGTGGCTTTAGTGTGGATATTCTGTCCAAGTCCTGCAGCTATTCACAAGCAGAAATACTGAGGGAGCTGAAGCTGACTCGTGATGACTGCCAGCATCACACCTCGGTGTGAGATTGTTCTCTCCCACGCAAGTACAAGCAGGTCAATTAAATTCAGACACACAGTTTTAAATGTTCATGCAACATCCCCTCGCTGCACTGCTTGAGGACAAGGGCTTCCTTCACATCCATGGATCTCATTTTCCTCTCTGACTGCATCCCACCAGATCAAGCATTGGGAATGCACTTTGCCCAGCCTCACTTCCTGGATCCCAGGCACTGCTTTGACTTATTTCAAACTGGAATGTGGTCTCTCCAGCCCTGCATCCTCTCAGAACATGAAAAGGCAACTCTGCCCGAGGTGGACCTGCCACATGACCCTTGTGTCACTGCTTTGTTTGTCTGCAAGTTTCCTAGAGTTTGTTTGCGTGGTGGCACAAGGAACAAGCCTGGTGACCTGACCGAGCTGCCCATCCCACCACAAAATGTTTGTGCCAACCCAGGAAGGGAACTTGCACGGGCTGGCAGCACCTCAGGGTGGCTCCAGCCCAGGTGAGTGCACATGAGCTTCCTGCCCCAAGGCAGCATCCCTCCCACTGGATCCCAGCACCTGCAGCCTAAAAGGCCTCACCTGTGTTCTGTATCCTCCATGTTTTTGTAAACTGGGTATCAGGAGGGATGGACTCTCCTTCACCTATGGTGACATCTTCCACAAATGACATGGAGGGGACATTGATATTTGGACTCTCAAAATCATAGTAGGCTCCAATGGCAGCTTGTAGATTCCTGAAAAGGAAAAAGGCACATTACAACCTGAGGTACAGTTGGGTCAGGCCCTTTGCACAGGTCATATGTCACCCTAAACAGGTCAGCAAAAATATCCAGACTGTAATAACTCTGCTGCTCATGTGTTTTTTAAAAGCTTTTATCTCTATCACATATGGATTCTCCAAGATAACAGAGCTCAAAATACAGCACTTTTTCTTGCCAGGGACACTGGCTTAGGATCACTTTTCTATTCTGCTTCTACCTTCCCTGGAAACTTTGGAACTTACAAGTCTTGGAGGCCTCTACTCCAACAGTTCTTTATGAAACCTGCTCAACAGCTCAGGAGACACCAAGAGAAGAGCTATGTCACCAACACTGGGCAGTTTCTTCACATCAACCTTGTTACCTCAGCTAATTTCAAAGGACCAACCAAACCTCTCCATTTTATTTTGGCACACAAGGTTCAAAAGGAGCACAAGAGGAACAAAACATGAAGATAACTCTCAGGGCCAAAGGGCACCAGTAGCTACAGATAATAACTCCAGCCTTGCTGGAGTTTTTGAAACATAGCATCAGGTACAAACTGTTTATTCATCAATAAAGTGCCTGTTCAGCTCTGGGTAGTCACAACTTGCAGGAACTTACAAACCACCTGAGTCAAAAGTTCTCACTGAATAAAGATAAATGACAGTGCAAGTCTGTGATATATTAAGGACATTCAGAAAGCCACAATGCTATTGATTCCTGAGCCATGGTGTAGCTACAACTCATGATAATTAATGTGAGAAGAAGAGCAGGCAGGCAGGAAGAGGATTCATGAGCCTTAGCTCAGTTCCACGATATACTATTAAGTCATTATGTAAGTGTTTGGCAAGTCATGTAATTCCTCTGTTTATACATGTCTGAGAGGTTATGGCCCTGATTTACATGTTGTGAGTGGGTGCTGTGAGAATGGAGATGAATAAAATCTCCCCAAACGCAATGGGCACAACAACTGCTTTTTTTATTCATGACTGCAGAAATCTGTGTTGCTTTTTTGAGCAGGATAGGAAAAAAAAAACCCAAAACCAAGACTTCAGGAACTGGGAACCACCACCTAAAACCAAAGCCCTGCAGAAGCTGCTCTGTGTGGGCACAGTGACATATTGAGGGGCTGGATAGCGGTGGGTGTCATGTGTCCGAGTCAGACAGCCAAGGTGAAAGCAAGAGAAACATTTGCAGCGTGACCCTGAGCAAGAGCAAACACAGGGCTTTGTGGGGCTGCTTGCCAGCTGGAAAAGAGGCTTGAAACAGTGAGTAAAGAAACTGCCTCCTGTTCAATTCCTACAGTGTTCATGGCAAAAAAACATTCAAATCAGACACATTCTGGATAAAATCTGAACTGCACAGGAGCAGTGTCACTTTCTCCTCACAGAAAACTCAGGGGACCCAAAGGACAGCAGCTGACTGGGGGCAAAAGCGGGGCTGGTAGAGCCACACTGGGGGCACTGGGGGAGGACCAAAGAGCCCCATGGTTTTGCAATCAATCCATCCATCACAGCACCAGCAGCCAGCAGATAATCGCTGGGTGAGTCACAGGAGTTGCTGACATTCTGCTAAGGAGGGACTGGAGCAATGTCCTGCCCAACATGGCCACAGGGATAGATGAGCAATTCAGCAAGCGCAGCGTCACAGCCAGACCTTTGCCATCCGTGCCGAGCAGACTTTGGTCCAACACAGGAGCCACCGGGTCCCGTGCTGTGGCCAGAACTCAGAATTCCAGAGCAGAAACCATTACTCAGCCTGAGGCGTTTTCTACTTAGGAGTGTCAGGGCTCTATTTAATCCCGCCAGCTCAGTCAAATGCTGCAGGAAGGGGCCATGTCACATTAGCCAGTAAACAGAGACAAATGCTCAGTTTTACGTCACCAACCGCCTGTTGCTTATACACTGCACAAGATTTACATAACTCACACCAGGGCTGCGCCAAGAGACTCCTGCTCGCTCACCCAGCTAACACCATGAGCTGGAGCTTAGTTTGCACCAGGATTTCTTCCTGTAGCACAGCAATCCAAGGCAAAAGGTATTGGAGATACAAAAGACAGCAACGCAGCTCTTTCTCTTCCTAATCCACTACTACATAACTACATTTTCAGATGGACTACAACACCTTGTGAGCGATCATTCTGGAATCAGTGGTACTGACATTTTATTGACACTGAGAGGAAAAAAGAAAAGCTCTGAGGGGCAGATTTCTACTGCAACTCTTTGCAAGGCAGCCTGGCTGTGTTTGTTTGCTGGGCAGCAAACAGGCCTCAGAAGGTAGTGGGCTATTTGTGCACACAGGCCTGGGGCCAGCACTCCCATCCCGGGGTCATATTTCAGTGCACTTTGCCATTGGGAAACAACAACACTCCTCTGCAGCATCGAGTTAAAAACTAACTAAAGAAAAACAGCATGCTGGAAACAGATTTGCCCTGGTTGTGATCAAATATTCCCAAACCCACCTCCCCACTCCCACCATGTGATCTGTGTGATGGGGGATGTTTGGGGTGAGCCCTTCTATGTGTTTCAGCGCCTCTTGGACTTCCCAGTAGGGAACTACAAAGAAGCTTCCAGAAACTGAAAAGAAATTCACAGTGGCAAAAGCCAAAGTCAGGATGACAAAGCAAATCTGCCTTGAGTTCACGTTCTTTGACACAGACAACCCCAGGAGATAGGGACAGAGCAGTGGCAGCTGCGCTCTGTGCCAGAGGCACCCCCAGCTCACACCTCACACAACCACTGGCTCTGTCCTACTCCTCCCCCAAGACACAGTGCTCCCCTCCTCCCTGGCCCCAAAAGCCCCAAGATCAGTTGCAGAGCAGCACTCAGGGGAAAATGCCACTTGCAGAGGTGAACTCTCTGCAGTCTGGTGACGTGCAGGCAGCTGAACCCAAGCCTGCACTCGCCCTTCTGCCACAGGCACAGCATCAGTGCAGCCCACAACCAAGTGTGACCCTAATGACAGAGATGCCTTAGGGCACACACACTCAAGGCCTTGAGATTAGTCTATTTTTAACTACATATTTGGGTTTTTTAGGTCTTTGCTCGGCTGTAACTGCATAGCCCCAGCTGCAGACACTGCAGGGACGGTCACAAGGGTCAGCCCTCAGAGACTCTAGTTATCATCTAAAGGCTTCTGCTCACACATCCCTGCCTGCTTGATTTCACTCCTCAGTGTGACTTACACCACACTACTTTACCCTCTGCTCTCTGCCATAGGAGATAAATTACTATTATAAACCAAACAACTCTGCAAATCCAGCCAGTGTAATTGGCATGATTGAGATCTCCTAATTACAGGGGTGGCCATGCAGCTCTTTCTTCACAGGGCCCTCCAGGTCTCAGGCCTTACCTTCCCAAAATTAAGCAATTTTTCCATTTTCAGAGCAGCCTTGGACCACAGCAGTTTGTAGCCCTGCCACACTCACAGAGCAGGTCTGACAGGATCCAACTCCCAGGAAAAGCCTGCAGTCACAAGTCACCCCAGTGATGGGGTGAGCCCAGGACTCAGCACCGTGCTCAATTTTAGCCCTAAGAGCAAGATTCCAGAAAGAGACAGGGGAGTAGGAAGCAAGTACAGGTTGTAGTTCCACATTATCAACCAAATGCACTCTAACTCTGGGTATCCCTCTCCTTCCTCTCCAAGGGCATGGCATCTCTTGGGTGACAAGTGCTTTTCCCACACAACACCAAAGTGCTCCTTTCCAGATCAATCCTTCTGCTCTGCTGCTTCATTTCAAGCCTCAGGAGCTAAATTCCAATAGTCAAGTTAAAACCTTCTCTGCTAATAGCTCTGGTGAGATCCCTTAACAACTCTTAAGTGATAGCAGAGGTGGCTCATCTTGAGCCCTTCTTTCCCCTCCCTGTTTTTTTCCAGACAGCCTTTTGTTATGTTAAACCAATATATTTAGCCATTAATTAGAGTAATTCAGTGCTCAAAATTAAGAGAAACTCTTCCAAATCAGTTCACAAACTCAAGGCCTCCTTACACAACCTCCCTGTCCTGCAAACAACCAACAGCACACAGGTAAATGGAAACTGTCTTTTAATTGCTTGTATCAGACTTTCTAAGGAGACTGAACACTGAGGCTGCTGAGGCCTCAAGCAAAGCAGGGCACAGGCCCAAAACCCTTCTGCTCCCCAGAATATGGAGAATTCTTTCAGCATAGAGAAGTTCAGTATTCTTGGAAGAAAAGCAGTACAAACAGGTGCTTCCAACATACAAGACATGGGACATCAGAATTTGAACTATAAATGTTACAGGAATCTGCAAGCTTTCATATATTGTCAAATTACTTGATGAGCAAGCCAAAGACAAAGATGTAATTTTTTTAAAGAGCAGATTTTTGGGGGGTAAAAATTCAAAATCCAGCCTGTAAATTTCCCTTTCTCTGGCTCTTGCCCATGCCCACAGCACAGCACCCACCACTGGCCCGCTCCTGGGGAGCACTGCAGGGCTCTGCTTCTCCTGAGCTGCTAGAGAACACCCCAGACAGAACGCTCCCTGCAATGGCACCTTCCCCTGGGGATTTCAGATGGGGGGCAGCCCCCAGGCCATGCACAGACAGCCAGCAGTACACCTTGTGTAACAAATGCACTTGGTCATTGAAGGAAGGTGCCAAGGTCTGTCCCCGTGGAGGGTGAGAGGAGCCAGGCAGTGCCCTCAGCACCGTGCAGTGTTTTGTCATGAGCCAAGCAACTCAGGTGACATCTCCTGGAAATATGCAATGCAGACGCTGGGCAGTGCTAAACAGCACAATAAAATCTCCAGCACGGAGCACGTGATGTAGGACACCTCAGACTCCTCCTGTAACTCAAGTCTTCACCTTCACAGAGCTCCTCTCGCTCTCCAAATGCGGTCTGTAACCAGGCACCACAGCACCCCATAAGGTGTCTATTGTTAAAAAACAAAAATAAACAGTGCAGCAGATGGACAGTTTCTCACTCCCAAATAATGGAACTTCTCTACATGATACAGGAGGGAGAGACTGAAAACGCATATGGGAGACATCCAAGTGAGGCAAGCCCTTTTGTCTCTTCATTTCCACAATCTTAGTTGGATGTTCCTTACCCCAGCTCTTGGGGACCTGGATTGCTGATAATCCAGGCTGGGACATCTCCAACAGTTTCTGGTGCTCCTGAAGCAGGAGATGCTCACTCCAAGCCCTGGAGAAAGCCAAAGGGGGTGGGGGAAGAGGCAAGCACATCAGGCTGCAGGGAAGCACTTCTACCTGGAGCTTTCAATTCAAACCTTCAATAGGGATGACACATGGCAATTAAGTGCAAAGTCTCAAGATGTTTTGAAGGGCTGGAATTTTAATCAGTCAGCAGACAGAATTTCAGAAAGCAAAATTACTGTGTCGGTTTTCTTCGTTCTTGACCCCTCTTATACTAAAGTTACACTAAATTCTATGTATAAAGTTGGGAAACTGCATTAGAAGATGGTTGATGATGGAAAAGGATCACTGAGGGATGCTGAAAGTTTTAAGCTGAATTTACACAGCTGAAAGTGGGGAGGGAGGGGAAGATCTGACTAATTTAAAGCTTATGTATTTTTTCACATGAAGACACAGAAAAAATTTCATTGTTTTAGTTGAAAGCAGCAGTTCCACATACAAGTGGGGTGTTCTAGGAAGAAGACAGAAACCTGTGGTGACAGAAGCAACCCTGTGTCTGCAGGGGCAGCACGAGGACAGAAACTGAGAGCCCACAGGAGAGGCACAGAGCACTCAGAACACCAAACCATCAAAGGAACTCACTTTCCCTGAGCAGCTTTAATGTGCACAGAAACACCAAGAGCAGCTGCTGAAACCTTCCTGAGATACCTGCACAGGGCTGAGCACAGGAAAAGCACCTGAGCACAACCCCTTGCCCAACAGCAGCACCACAATAATGGTGCCACAAGCACGAGTCCCCAGAGCCATCCCCAGCAGCTGAGCCCTCCCAAAGCAGTTGGTCCCAGCAGCTTTAAGAGGGGGGTAAAATATCCTGAGAATGTCCCAGCAGGAGCTGCCACTGAAAACAGGCAACAGCTCTTCCCAGTGGAAAGCCATTGCGGGCTGCCAGTACACAGGAGATTCTGAACTGGCAACTCCTCAGCACAAACTGTGTTACCAATCTATAATTGTCTGATGAAAGTGAAAGGGGATTAAGCTACAGAAACTGTCTGAGAACAAGTTGGGGCATGTAAGGCAGAGTCCAGCTGCACCAAAATTGTATTGTACCCAATTCCCAATTCTGCTACAGTTACCTGCTTATGCTTTCATGCCACAGGCACCAAATTTTTCAATGCTTTGTACCTTAGAGCACAATTATAGTATGTTCCACAGTTATAAATACAATTTCTTTAGAGTTTAGATTTCATTCAAAATAATCAGGTCAAACACTTGAGTTGCTCTGGAGAAGAGGTGTGGGTTTGGGGTTTTTTATGCACTAGATAAAAGATTCTAAGCAAATATTTTTGAATTGTTTAATTCTGTAATGTTGCTATTTTTAGTAGCATTAGGAGACAGCTGTGGACACAGAGAGGCAGCAGCCTGGGATGGTTCACAGGCACTAGAGACACCCACAGCGTTTCAAGTGAGCCACAACAGAACAAAGAGTTTAAAACCTTTTTTCCCTCCCCAACTCAAGGGTGTAAATGACCCTGCACCCACCACAATCCACAGAGCTCCCCAGACTGTCCTGACATCCTGGTGACAGCACATCAGCAACCACCAGATCTGCTTCTGGGGTGCCACTTCTGCCTGTGAGGACAGCGTGTCACCAACTGGGTTACAGTAAGATGGGCATCAACTCCAAAGCCTCAGCTTCCTTCTTCCCTAATAAAGTTTATCAACACCCAATCAGTGTTTTGAGGCAACCCTTCTCACCAGATTTGGCCCAGCTGGTCATCATAAACAAATATTAACCCAGCCAGAGTCACACCAAGACCCAGATTGCTGGACAAACGTGTACTGAGTCACAGAAAGAACACGGGACTCTGGTCTCTGTCACCTGATAAGGATGACGGGAACTCCCACCCACTGCTGTCCCTGCCCCATGGATGCTGGCTGAGGAACAAACCCCCACAGGCATGCCCAGGGAAGGATGATTTATTGGCAGAATTGGTCTGTTTCCTGCCTCCTCCTTCACATG
Organism: Emberiza elegans; assembly: GCA_024865655.1. NCBI lineage: Eukaryota > Metazoa > Chordata > Aves > Passeriformes > Fringillidae > Emberiza > Emberiza elegans. Next base: position 80,697,925 of record JALJVW010000184.1, on the reverse strand, counting down.
AGGATTCCCCAACAAAGGGAAGGGTGTCAAAACCGAGCTTGAGGTCTGTGCTGAGCAGTGGGGAAGTTTTCCTCACATTTGTCAGAACATGGATTCAATTTGAAGAGCAGACCAAACATCTGTTCTCAGAGGACACCTGCAAACACCTGAGGTTAAAAATCAGGAGCAATGCTGGTGTGAGCCACTGTGGGAAACACATCCTGTGTGAGGAATCCCCTTGACCCAGTGTGCTCTGTTAAATTCTCAGTGTCCTGACTCCTCACACAAATACACCGCAAGTATTTCTCTGAGTAGCACCTACACTTCATGTAAGTCATGGGAAAATCAATTAAACCCCTATTAGCCAAACCATGTCTTTAGACTCCCAATTAAGGACATGCACTTCTGGGCAATACAGGCGTTTCACTGGATAGAAAGAATTTGAACAGCCCACTCACAGGGATGGAAATGTGACTCTGTAAGACAGCACAGAACTGCCTCACACCTGACATGAGAGAGAACAAGGTTTTACTGCAGTTTTCTGCAGTATTTTCAAAGATAACTTATCTTCATGCAAAACATTACCTAGGGAGTACTAGTTAAACCATGACACAGCTACAAATTCTCCTAAATGGATGAAAAAAACACGAGGATCTCTAGAAGAGATCTGACAACCTCACAAATAATGACCTTTTCACCTAAAGCTGGATCCACAGAGCTTTGTTACAATAATGCTTTTTTTTCCCACACACACAATGGAAACCATCGTTACCTGACATACTTCAATTAAATATCACACCTACTGCTCTGATAAAAATTCAGCTTTCTAAACAAGAGCTAAAAAGAGAATGTAAAGAAATATTACATGTAAATTCTTGAAATATACATTAGTTCTTCCAAACTGGGAATCTCTGAGCCAGCTACACTAAAATATGGATTTTATCACCATTAGCTACTTCAAATTAATTCACTTTCTCATGGAATTAAAGCAGCTCCAAGCCTCTCACCCACAAAGCTGGTGCACACTCCAATTAAAAGAAAATCATTCCATTTTCTTGTCCCAATACAATTTCCACACCAGCTTTAGAGAAATCCAATGACTTTTATGGAGCTCCAGGAGCTCCCTGTGAAGGCCAGCCAAGGCCAAAGGGGTTCAGACCCACTCCTGCCCATCTCACAGATCACTGTGGAGCTGAGGCAACACGTGGGACTTCACTGCACCCCAAAATCCCTCCTGTGAGCCCCCTCCCTCCCACCTGCGCTGGGGCCCCACATCTGGAGGGGAGGGAGCAGAGCCGAGGTAACCGAGAGGGATTTGATCCTGGATGCAACAGTAGCAAAATGCCCTCCCCACTCCACTGCCCAGGGTTTCCTCCCAAGGAAGAAACGTTCTCAGCATCTAAACAGCTCCTTTTTGGTTCTGCTTTTTGAACAAAGAAGTTCACTTTTGGTTTTAGGCCGAAAGTGAAAGCTCAGCCTCTCTCAATGGAAAATAAATAACTAAATAGTAAAGCAGGATGGTGTGTGCTGCTGCTGGGGAATGTGCAGCCAGGATCTCGGGAATCAGATCCATGCAGCAAGAAGTCAGCACAGAAAACAGACACAACTCTAGGAAAGTGTTTAATAAATACCAAAAGACAAAGGGTTTAACCTGTATTTCCTGCAGATCAAGGAACAGCCTCTGAAGCTTTGGATGCATATGTTCAACCCAAAGCATTTTTGCAGCATTTAATAAAGGCAGCTGGCAGTTCCTTAGCACTGCCCAAGCTGACAGAGGTCTGGAGGGGCACTGAGCATTCCTGGGAACTGGAGAAGTGGACACAGACTTTTAGAGGCTACTTACAGGTATTCCTCCCCAGTCAGCCACTAATTTTTCCCCCTAGATTGGCCAAACAAGCTATTTAAAAATAATTCCTTTATTCCAGCAGTACTGCTAATTCACTGTAAGTTCCTCTGACCGCAGTTCCTAATGATGCAGCTGGAAATGGCCTTTCAAAGCACATTAAGCTCTGAGTGTTCCCTACAGTACATGAAAAACACAAAGTGGGGAAAGAACTCTGGGTCTGGAGACAACAATTATTGCCAGAGAGCAGCTTTCACACCTGGGAACAAGTTCTAGGGAAACTATTTATGTGTTTGTTAATTAACTCACACATGGGACATTGCTACAGAGAACCTGGAACACCCAACACGTGCATTTGTGTCACCCCACCATGAGCTCCCTCCCCATTTCCTGCAGGTGAACATCAACCCTGACTTGGAACACCTGGAAAAGCGACCCGATAGTCTCATCAAGACAAATTATTTGCAGAGGTGCTGGTGCCAGAAGGTTCTGACCTAATCCCAGGCCACACCAGGCAAACCTGGTAGGGCACCTGAATCACCTGGGCAGTGTGGATTGCACAGGGCCCCTCCATGACACGGGAAAGGCGCTTCCAGAACTGCAGCACGTGTCCCGATTGTCCCTGCTGAGGGACAGCGGGGTTAGTGCAGGGTCAGCCCGGCAGGGCCAACGACCCCGTGGCCATGCAGGAAGGGGAGGGAGCTGGGCAGGGCAGGCACAGGGCACAGCAGCACGAGGAGCTGCCCCTGCCAGGCTGAGAACGGGCACTCACATGGGCTCTGAGCCCTCTCAGAGCAGCCCCAGCCCGTGTTTGTCTGCACACATCCCACCACCCCAACAGGCTCATGCCCATCCAGCCACAACTTAACAAACTTCATAAAAACATGTGAAGAACAATGTTTTAAGAGCCAAACTGCTGAAGATGGGAAATTAAGGCTATTTTCAACCACTTCAGTCAGTTCTGAGGCTGGATTTGAAATGCTGTTATTTCAAACAAGAATTCAATATTCCTGAATGAAAAAGAGCTGCTTCAGCACAAACCAGGAACACTTTGGCTACACAGAGCATCTTCAGGAGTAACTTTCAGAACCTCTGTTCCCTGCTTTCCCCAGGAACCCCACAGAACCCCCAGGATTACAGTGCAGCGTCAGTTTTAGTCATATCACCAATACATGGATGAGGTGGGAAAGCATCTTCTGCTGGGAGCCAACCGTTTCTTCCAACAAACTCCTGAACTCCTCGAGACCTCCTTTCACATTGCATCAGCTTACAAAACACAAGGAATTACTTGCTATTCCCCTATTCCTTCTGCAGATACTTATTTGCCACTAAAATTCAATACGGAGCTGTAGGAGGAAGGAAAAAATAAACCAAAAAGCCAACAAAGTTGTCTCACTACTGTTTATAAACTCAACAATTCCACACAAGTTTTCCCCCAACTGTTGATATCCTGACTTCCCCTGGATTTCAGTTTTCAAAGCCGAGGTTTCTGGGTTTGATGTTCTACCTCTAAGCAGGGCTTAGCTAAGTGATCTCCCTGCTCACCGTGTCTGAAATACACAGAACTCGTTTGCTCTCCTGCAGCCCCCACCCTGCAGAGCTTTTAGGTCAACACGCTTTGGAGATGAGCTGAGAGGGCTCAAAACGAGCCAAACCCCCCTGACTCGCAAAGCAGCTGCTCCACAACATCTTTCTTACAGTTCCTGGGCTCACTGCACCAGAACACTCCTAGGTGCTGTTTTTCACCCTTGTACCGAATATCTCCCCTGTTTTTCTCGAGCTACAGCCTCGCTGATAACCCGTGCCGGCTTTTTCCTCGGGCAGTCACACAGAGCCTTTATCAAGACAAACACACACCCGAGAGTCAGAAGATTTAGAGACCCTCAGTGCACAGGCAGACGCTGAGTTTTCCCCAAACACCCCGGTAACTCTCACACGTGCACCGCGGCCGCTTCCAGGCTCCTACAGCGCCTTTCTGCCACAATTTCCCTCCCTCTGAAGCTGCCCAAAGTCGGGGCGCCACAGCCCGTCCCCGAACGGAGGCTCACACGCCCCGTGGATCTGTTCGTCACCCCAACAGCTCCGCGGCCCTCGCACCGGCGAACCCGCACCCCGGGCTGGGGCCGAGACTCAGCCCCGTCCGCCCCGGCCCGTCCGGCTCCCGCACCGCCATGGGAGCCGCCTCCGGCCCGGCCAGGGGACAGAGGGCCCAGCACAAACACCGCCCGCTCCCCCCCGCCCCGCCGGGGCCCTGGGGCGGCCGGGCCGGGCCCGCGGCCCCTCGGCCCCGCGAGCCCCCTCAGGCCGTCCCGCCCGCCCCCCCCCAGTCCCGGGCCCGCACCAGTTGGTCATGTCGAGGAAGAAGGCGCAGCCGGCGGGGCTGAGCTGGAAGCCGAGCAGGCGCTGGAACTCGCCGATCAGCACGTCCTTGTCGGTGGTGCCGAGGCAGCTGAACTTCTGCATGAGCTCCGCGTCCAGGTCCACGTCCATGCCCTCCATGGCCGGGGGTCCCGGGGGCTCCGCGGCCGGGCCGGGGCCGCCTCAGCGCCGCGCGCGCGGGGGGGGGCGCGCGGGGGCGGGCGGGCGGGCGGAGGGGAGGGGGGGGAAAGTGGGTGCGCGCGCCGCCACCGCCGCCGGCACTGCGCCTGCGCCGCCCCGCCCCGCGGCGCGCGGCACGCGACGTCACCCCCCGGCCGGCGTCACCCCACGCGCGGCGCGGGGCGGGGCCGCGTGCCCGCGGGGGGGATGGAGGGAGCGCGGCAAGGGCGAGGGGGCGGGGCCGTGCATGCAAATGAGCGCGGCGCGTGACTCGGGGGCTCCGCGCGGGCTCCTCTGCGTCACCGCGGGGCGGGGCGATCGCTCGGCTCCGCCCACAATCGAGCGCTGCCTTCCATATATGGCGGCGAGTGCGCGTGTTTGTGTATGCAAATTAGCTGCCGTGACGTCATGCGGTGTCATGCAAATGATAGGCGCAAGGCCTGACGGGAACATATTCGTTGTTTTTTTCTGCCTAAGAATGATGTTTTTCATGCAGTTTTCCACCGCGCGGAGCTGCTCCGTGCGCAGCCTGCGATCAGAACCACCGGGTGTGTTCTGCGAGAAGAACACAGAGAACGAGCAGAACGCTCTTTGGCAGCGCCGGGGGCCCCCACGAACCCTGCGCGCCGGGGGGCGCTGTGGGCTGTTTGCGGGTGATGGTGGCGTGACCAGGGACGGGCGGACGCGGGATGGCTCCACCTGCCGGGCGGGGAGAACAACATGGCGGAACCCATTATTTCACTTCCGGTCCCTACGGCAGCCGGCGGGGGTCAAGCGGCGGCGCTGTGTGAGCGCGTCACTGCGCGTGTGCGCCACTTCCGGCTGGCGGCGGCGGGAGCACCATGCCCAAGTGAGTCCGGGAGGCCGGGCCGCGGCTCCTCGGGGTCCCGGGCGGGGGTCCCGGGTTGGGGTCGCTGCTTCTCGGGGGTCCTGGTGCTCCCCGTGAGCCCAGGGGCGCGGATGGCCGGGCGGGCCGAGCCCTGGCGCCCTGCGGGGTCGCTCCCGGGGCTCCGTTAACGCTCACAGCGTTAATATAATAAGGTCTGTCAGAGTCTGAGTCTTGTCAGAGCTCAGGGAGCAGCTGGAATAATAATAATAATAATAATAATAATAATAATAATAATAATAATAATAATAATAATCCAGCTGCATAGTTATAATGATAACAATAATGTAATTAATAATAATGTTATTAAAACAATACGTTAATATTATGATTAATAATGATCAATAACATAATATGGCTTTTAATAATAATAGGACTTTTCCCTGCCAGGTTTTACTGTGATTACTGTGACACGTACCTCACCCATGACTCGGTGAGTACTAAATCCTCTGCTTCAATTCTTCAATTCTCTTTCTTAAGAGCATTAAAATAAAAGTTACCTCGGCTAAAAGCAGCTCCTGTGGGTACAGCGGTGTTCCTTTGTGTTCTCCCCTTCCATGCAAAAAAGAGGGAGGACGTGCCATGCCCCTGGTGTTCTCCAGGGGGGCAGTGACAGGGTCAGGGGTGGCAGCTCAGGGGCCTCAGGGCAGCCTGAGAGTCAACACTTACCGTGCTGATAAAAGTTTATATAAAAGTTTTGTACATCACCCCTCCTCTGCCTGGGCACAGAAACAAATCTGCTTTATGCTGCTAAATTAGACGTGTCTAAAATCATGGGGAACGCTGGTAATCTTGGGGTTTCTGTGGCCTTTCCCAGCCCTCTGTGAGAAAAACCCACTGCAGTGGTCGGAAGCACAAGGAGAATGTGAAGGATTATTACCAGAAATGGATGGAGGAGCAAGCCCAGAGCCTGATTGACAAAACAAGTAAGGCCAATCTTTCTGTGACCCTGCCTGCCTCCCCATTCCTTCCCCTGCCTTTCCTCCAGCTGCTGCTCCCTGCTTCCACCTTGACTTTTCCTCACTTCCCTGGGGAGTCTTTGCTCAGGAAGTCTTGAGTAAAATCTTGGAGTGTGGATCTGGAGTTCCTCAGGTTTTGGGTTGTCCTGGGGCAGCCTGAGAGCTTTGCCTACCACACAAGAGCTCTCAGTGGCAGTGGCTCCATGTCCCTGTTCATGAGGGCTCTCAGTGATATCCTGCAGGGCCACATTACAAACTTGTCCTGCTTGGCAGTGGCACATTTTTTCTAAGAGCACAGATAAGAATTCCAAAAGATAGGAAAATGCACATAAAAATGTGTGGATTGTGGCATTTTTCACATGCTGGGGTTGCCTGCCCTCAGTTCCCAAGTGATGCTTTTTCCTGGCACTTAAAGGCTTAACTGAAGTGTGGCATTGATTCCTCTGTCACTTCAAGAGGTGCTTTTTCTCTTTTCTGTATGAAAGAAACACACACACCAGATTAGCTTTGTGGCAGCACTGCTTGGCTGGTGGGATAGCTCAGGTTGGACAGAGCCCCTCAGGATCACTGATCCCACTCCCAGCTCCGTGCAGGACTGCCTGAGACCAAACCAGCATCTTCCAGCTGCTCCCTGAGCTCTGACAGACTCAGAGCTGTGCTCACTCCTCTGGGGAGTGTTCAGTGCCCAACCACCTCTGGGTGAAGAGTTTTCCTAAAACATCCAGTCTGGATTTCCCCGAACTCATCCCCACTCTGTTTTCCTTGTGATGCTTCCAACTTCCCCATCTTTTGCCTTCCTCCCAGTCAATACCAGTGGAATTCCTCCCCTTCCTTGCCCCCCATTTCCTGCTCTTTGCCCCCTCCCCAGCCCTGTCCCCGTGTCCATTCCAGCACAGCATGTCCCGGTGGAACGCTGCGGATCCCGCCACGTGGTTGATTTTTGTTTTTCCCCTCTCCCACCTCCCCTCCCTCCCGCCCTGCCCAGGGGTGTGACATCCCTGCAGGAGCTCTCTGGTCCCAGCTGTAACAATAATTGTCTCCAGGAGTCTCAGGTGCTCCCCAGGTGCCCGGGATGTGGCAGCGCACGCAGCATGACGTGACCGCGGGGCATGACACGGACGAGCGACCCGGCCCTCCCTTCCTCGGCCTAGTAACTGGTGTTTTTTTTTTCCCTGGGATTCTTTCTTTCCTTTTTTTTTTTTTCTTTTCCCCCCCAATGTAGCGGCTGCATTCCAGCAAGGGAAAATTCCACCGACGCCGTTCTCGGCACCGCCTCCGGCCGGAGCCATGATTCCACCTCCTCCCAGCATCCGTAAGTTCGGGGCACTTTGGGCCTGGGGTCAGGGCCCTCTGGGGCTGTTTGTGCCCTCAGCTTGGGAAGAAAAGACCTTTTAGCTTGAAACCAAGCCATCTTGAGTTTGTGCTCCCAGGGTGTGAGGAAATTCTGTGTAAGAGCAGCTCAGTCCTTTCCATGTCTGATTTCTGGGATGCTGGGTGCACCAGGAGCAGTGACAGCCCCTCATTCCGTGGGGGCTCCCATGCAGGTGGCTCTGTTAGAACTGCACTGTGGGTTGGTTTGGGTTGGATTTTTTAAATAGAAATCCCTTTGGTAACCTTTTGCCCTTGATTTGATGAAGGGCCCAGAGCCCTCCCAGCCCAGAGTGCCAGCTCCCTGTGCTGTGTGCGCACAGCTGGAGTTGGCAGCCAGCGTATTCCTCCTCTGCTCACTTCTAGCAATCAGGGCTGGAATGGAGGCAGCTGGAAAGCCCCTGAGGCATTAGTTACTGCCACGTGCTGTGAGCAGCTGCAGTGCCCTTTGGGGGCTGAGAGTGCCAGTGTGTAACTGTTGTGTCTGTGCAGCTGGCCCCCCCCGGCCCGGCATGATGCCAGCCCCACACATGGGGGGGCCCCCGATGATGCCAATGATGGGCCCACCTCCCCCAGGAATGATGCCAGTTGGACCTGGTGAGTTTGGAATGGGGTAACTCTGCCATGGGGGCAGAGGGCTGGGGGGGTCTGGGGGGTGTTTCCTGTCCCACTCAGGCCTGGGCTGGTCACACTCTGTCACTGTGTCACTGTTACCCCTGCATGGAGAGACTACAACAATTTTACAACCACTTGTTAAACCCCTTTGCTTATCGTTGAGAGTCACCAACCCCCTGTGCAGCTGGAATGATGGCTCTGGGGAGTCATAGCTGTTCTCCCTCTGCTCTGAGCAGTGATTGTTCAGGAGTTTGGTGCCTCCAGGTCTCAGGTTTTGCACAAGAGGTGCATTTTTTGCACTAAATGGTTTTTTAGTGTTTAAAGCATCTCAGGGGAGCGTGTTCCAGAGAAACAATGGGCCTGGAAAAGGCTTTATCAGAACTGTAAACTAAAATGTCTTTGATCCATTCCACTCCTGAGCTTCCTGGCATTTGAAGAATTCTCAAGGGATATCTTATTGGAGCAGTTCCCAGAACAAATCTATGGGAACACACACACACACACACACACACACACGTGCACTGAAAGTAGTGAAGTGTCTTTGTAATTATTGTCTTGCATTTGAAAGTGTTCTTTAAGTGTTTTTAAAGGCTCAAGATAAATGCACAATCTGTGATATTCAGCAGCCTGGTGAAAATAAATGGCAAAATGAGATGGAAACCATTATTTCAGGGCTGTGCAGTAGAGCCCCTGCTTTTCCCTGGCAGAATTGCTCAGTGCTTGTTTGTGAGCACAGGGGATGGTTTTGCAGCACTTCTCTCCAAATTAACACATTTCCAGATCAGTAATTAAGCTGGTGTGTCTCTTGAGTGCTTGGAAATAAGTTGTGAGTGAATATTGTCAGAATGGGTGTATAACCCAGGGGCTCAGCTCCTCCTCTGCTGCTGGCTGAGCTCCTCAGGGAACAGAATCCATCTCAGCAGCTGCCAGATCAGAGCTTGCAGACTTGGAACATGGGAGTTCCCTGGAGCAGGGCAGAGAGCCCGCCCTTTGTACAGTGTGAAATTTCCCCTCTCTGAGGGTGGTGAGGCAGATGTTGCTGTGAAGAGCAGCTGTGGCTGCCCCTGGATCCCTGGAAGTGTCCAAGGGTGGGTTGGACAGGACTTGGGGCAACCTGGGATAGTGGAAGGTGTCCCTGCCCTTGGTAGGGGAGTGGAAATGAATCTTTAAGGTCCATCCCAACCCATGTTCCACCATGACTGGCAGTGGTGCTCCCAAGAGCTGTTCTCTAACCTGTCTCTCCCCTGGCAGCTCCTGGGATGAGGCCACCCATGGGAGGACACATGCCAATGATGCCAGGGCCCCCCATGATGAGACCCCCCTCCAGACCCATGATGGTGCCAACCAGGCCGGGAATGACCCGTCCAGACAGATAAAGATGGAGATGGAGCTCCCTTTTCATATTAGGACCTTCCCTATGACAAACACCACAGTCCTGTGTCCCTGGGGCTTTGTACTCAGTGTGTGGAGAGATTCTGCTGTAACCTCAGCATATGAATGGACACACCCTGCACTGACTTGTACGAGGTCTGGCTTTTTGGGTGTCTCTTCAATTGTATTATTTTTTTTTCCCCATTGAATGACAAAACCAAGAATAAACATTGATGTTGTTTCCATATGGACTCAGAGCCTTGTTCTGCACTCGCCTCTGGGGAAGAAAATAAGGGTGGGGAGGAGCAGTGCTGGGCTGTGAAGGAAGTTCAGGGCTGGTGGGGGAACCCCTGGGAAGGGGGTCTGGAGGATCCTGGGGTGGCTCCAGGGTGGTCTGGGAGGGTGATCCTGGGTTGGTTCTGGAGTGGGGTCCGGAGGGGAGTTCTGAAAGATCCGGGAGTGGGGGTCCTGGGGTGGTCCTGGAAGATCCTGGAGTGGGGTTCTGGGGTGGTCCTGGAGTGGGCTCCGAATGGGGGTCCTGGAGCAGGTCCCTGGATGTGCGGGGACTCACTGTGGCCGCTCCCTCCCCGCACACAGCCGGAGCGCGGCTGGGGCGGTGCGGACAGCGGCGGGCGGTGCGGGAAGGGGCTGGCAGGGGCGGAGCGGGCGGTGCGGGAAGGGGCCGGACGGGGGCGGTGCGGACGGGGCCGGCCGGGGGCGGTGCGGACGGGGCCGGGCGGTGCGGGAAGGGGCCGGCCGGGGGCGGGCGGTGCGGAGCGGAGCGGGCGGTGCGCGATGGGGTCCCGCCGCCCGCGGGCCTGACCCGCCGGCCCGGCATGGCGGGCATCATCAAGAAGCAGATTCTGAAGCACCTCTCCCGGTGAGACACCCGCTCCTCTTCCTCCTTCCTCCCCATCCTGCTCATTCTCCTCATCCTCCTCCCGGGGGGCTGCGGGGGACGACGGCCGGGCCTGGCGGTTTGGGGCCCGCCGGGCAGCGCCGGTGCGGAGCTGCCGGGCCCGGGGGGCTGAGCGCCCGTTCGGGCCGTGGAGCCGCCGGGCCGGAGGGGCTGTCCGAGGGTCAGGGGTGTCCGAGGGCCGTGGGCACTGTGGTGTCCGGGGGCAGCGGGCCCAGCCTGCCCGGCGTGGCCCTCCGAGGGTCGGAGCCCTCCGAGCCCGGCTTTGGCCCGGTGTCGGTGCCGGCCCTGGGCCGCGGGCGGCGGCAGTGGAAGTTCGGAAGGCGAGAGAGGAACACAGAGCTCTAGGGCGGTGTTGGCGTTGTATTCCGTCATTTTCAGTGAAGTTCATCCGAGGGGCGTTGGGGAAAAGCCGGTGCTCCCGGCGTGAGGCTCTGCCGGGAAATGCGGCTGCGGCTGCTCGGGGCGGGCCCCGGGCACATAGCGGTGCCTCAGTTTCCCTTCACGGCGATAAAAGAGCTGCTGTGTTACGGGCACGACCTCGCTCTGCAGCGCTGCGGGATCAGGGCAGCGTGAACAGAAAGGTGCCGTGCCTGTGAGGGTGCAGGTGAGGCCACAGCGCTGCACAGCGCTTGTCCTCTCTGCTTTCTGAGCAGGTCCTTTCCATCCCTGCTGCCGGACACGCTCAGGTGCACAGTGAGGGGTCTGTAGTGCCCGGTGTGGGGTCAGTGCTGCTGTGATGCACAAATCGCAGCCCTCCGAGGTGGATCCTGGGAGTGTCTGGAGCCCCAGACCATCCCCACACACCCTGAGTGGGCAGGGCAGGGTCTGTGTTGGTGTCACCAGTTCTCCATGCTCCGGCTCTCTCGGCACTGTCCCAAAGGAGGAGTGATGGAGCTGCTCTGGGGGCTGGTTAAATGGATTTCTGACATCCCAAGTTTCCGAGCTTCCTGTCTTATTCACCTCACACAGGTGTGTTGAGGTCAGTAGAGATTCAGCCTCCTGGTATGGAGGCATTGAAGTATTTTATAGCACGGAGAGGGGGGTGAGAGCAGTTCTTGATAGAAGGTAAAACAGAGCTGGGGGTTATCCTGGGTGCTGTTCCTGTGGGTGTTGTTCTCATGGACAATTCTCTTTCTTTACATAAATACAGTTTTGATGGTACATTTGCTTAATTTTGTGTATCAGGCTCTCCTTACCATTGCTACAGCACATTCTTACCCAAAGTGCCGCTTTTTCCCTCTGATTGGGCCGGTTCTTAATGTTCACCTGTGTATCCTTTGGGCAGTTCCAAGGAGAACAAGGAGTCCAAAACATTCAGCATCTCTGCCTGTTTTCCTGCTAGCTGGACTTTGTTGTTAGGCTGACTGATCTGATTCTGCCCCTCACTTGAACAAGGATTGTGGATCTTTGCAGAAATGAAATTTGAACCCAATTTAATGGTGTATAAAAAAGATTAATTCTTTTTGTTTCAGTTTTGTTTCCTCCAAATACCTCATCCTCACCCTCCCTTTGGGTTTTCTTTCAGCCACGCTCGTTTGCCTGGAAGAATTTTGCTACTGAATCATTAATCTGCCTTTATATTCTGCTCACATTTGCATATGAAATAATTCCTGGTTCTTTTTGTTGTGTCTCCACTCGGAGTCCTTTCTGCACGGGGGCGTGGTTTTGCCCCTTTTCCGTGTGGAAATTTGCAAGAAAGCGGTCAGGAGAGGCAGCTGGGTCAGGGAAATGTGAGTGAGGTGTTTCACCTGCCTGTTCCTGTGATCCCCCATCACGGGAGTGGTCACGGCAGGGTTTGGTACAGCTGAGCTTTGCCCAGTTGTGAAGGTATTTGAAAGGCTCAGCCTTGTGTTGTGCTTCAGCAGCTTCAATTCCTAGAGCAGGAGAACCTAAAAACTTGCGGAGCTTTCGCCATCTGTGCCTTTCACTCCTTTGTCCTATATTTAGCTTGGAAAAGCAAACAGATGAGGTGGTTTCAGTTCTTGCTGCTTCCAGGCAGGCACAGGGCTGCAGTGCTGGGGAGTGTTTGGAGCCCAGCATCAGGGGCTCCCCTAAAGCTGCTGGCTCTGAGCATGGTTGTGCTCCCCAGCCTGTAATTATCCATGGAAGCACATCTAGTGCTTTAAAATAAAATCAGTGAGCTGCCTCTGCCTCTTCCTGGCCTTATTTGAAAGGAGCTTCTTCTCCTTGTCTTTTTTTTTGTTCCAAGCAGTGTTGGCGTAGCCGCAGCAGATCCGCGTTCTCAGGGTGTGACAAAGGCCCTGTTTATCCACAAGCCCAACTGCCTCAACTTCATGTGCCACTTTGGGATTTGAGTTCTCAGCACTGCAGTGGGAATCCTTGCCAAAATGGCTTTTATTTAATTTCCTTGGAGAGGTTTATCCCCTGCTGCCTGTAACAGCTGCTTTGTGACGTTTTCTTTTGGGCCACGTGTTGAAGCTTGTGAGCTTGTGGAGTAACAGGCACACCAGACATGGCTTCCAGAGGAAATGCAACGTGCAGTCCTGCTGGGAAGAAATAAAAGCTGGTGTCAGCAGAGGAGCAGCTGGACTGGGATTTGGGGGCAGGTCTGAACACAGGGGAGACCATAAATGTGTCTTTCTGTGACAGAAACCGCAGAGAACTGCAGCTGAGGAGTAACTTTGGGAAGCTCTGAGAGTAGGGTGAAAAGGGAGCAGAGGAGAAATGAGAGAGGAGTTAACGACAGCAGAGGTTGCTGAGAGGAACCAGAGAGGTTACAGTTACCAGAGAGGAAAACCTGTGTGGAAAACGAGACCTGTTTGCAGAGGAGAGTGCTGAGCGTGTGCCACCGGTGCAGGCAGATGTGTAACAGATGTGCAGCGCAGAAATGAGTGGATAGCAGAGTGTGGATTTGGCAAACTGTCCTCAGCACAGGATGGAGCCACCTTTTCAAGTAAGTGAGATGTAGGATTTAGAAACAAAAGTAAAAATACTGTTAGGGTGCAACATGTGCAGGGTGCAACACAGGTGTTTATCGGGGCAGGTCAGGTACTCAGCCAGGAGAAACAATATCGTGTAGCTCCTCATAAGTGGTGCTGTACCTCAGTGCAGGAGGAATGGAGGAGAGCCTCTCCACTCCAGGGATTAGACCTTGCATCCCTTTTGCCAGCAAGGTTGCCTTGACTCCTGCCCCCTCTCATTTGCTGCTGATGGGTAAGGGAAGCCAGGGAGGCTCATGGTGTGGCTGTAGTTTGTTCTAGACCCAGACACGTGGGTGTGCAGCGTGTGCTGAGCTGGGTGGGCTCCTGGGGGCTGTTGTTTCCTCGCTCGGATGTGAGCATCTCAGAATCCCTTCCTGGCCCTGGAGATGCCTTTGGCATTATCCCTTCGATGCAGTTGTGGTGCTTCTGTGCCAACACAAGGAGCTGAGATCTGGCTCCCCTGACCCAGCACTGCTCTGTGTGTGAGCCCTGCCTGTTCTGCTGCTGGCCTTGGGGCTGTCTGGGGCTCCTTGCTCAGGGCTGTGACTCCTCGCTGTCCATCCCCACCATCAGAGACCTGCACTCAGGCTGAGGCAGGGCAGGGAAAAGCCTTTGCAGCCATGGTCATCCTTCCAGGGGATGAGAGATTCCTGGGGTCAGGATGGCAGAAATAGGATGTGCTATCTCAAGGGGACCCATCCCTCTCCTCAGGAAAGGTGGGCAGGTGACACAGAGCATTTCTTCCACCAAGAAGATGGGATTTGTTCTGTGCCATTCAGGAATCATTGGAATGGGCTCTGTGGCTTGCACCAGGCAAGTCAGGCCATGTCACCAGCTCTGCCTCTGCCCAGCGCAGCAGTGTGGGGAACTCCCTAGTCTAAAGAATGCTTTCCCCGCTCAGCTTAGATTTCTTTCCCAAGTGCTGCAGTCTGGGTGCTGCTGTAAGAGAACAGACCCTGAATTCCTGCTCTGTTGCTCTCCCTTGCCCTGAAGTGTTTTGCAGCATCGCTGCGTGCTGGAGCGCCGCGCTGCAGCTGTGCCCTTGCTGCAGTCACAGGATGGCACACGCAGCTCGTGGGGGCTGTGGGACACCCTCAGAGCCAGGAAAAGCTACCACCAATAAGAGAGATTTGCTTACTACCAACCCTCCAGGCTTCTCCCAGTTTCCTGACCTTGGTTATAAATTACCTGGAAGCAATTTAGCGAGCATGGTGGGTAAGGAGGAAAGCAAAGAAACTGCATCTGGGAATGGCCTGAGGAAGCTACAGAATCTCAAGTGATTCAGGCAGCAAAACCTCTGACCAGCTTTGCAGTTCTGACTTTAGCTGCTTGAATATCCTCCTTTGGTGATCAGGGAAATTTCTGTGATGATCTCTAAGATGATCATTTGCCTAAAATAGCTGTTGCAGCAATGGGAAGTACATGAAACCACAGAGCTGCCAGCTGTTAAAGGCTGATAGAAACTGTTACTTTTCCATCTGCACAGCGTCCTGCTCCTGCGGTTCAGCACACGCTCTTCCTCCTGGTGATGGTTCCTTGGGTGCCCAGGGTGGATCCAGAGCAGTTTGAAGCAGTTTGTGGCAGGACTTCACGAGGCAGTTTATGAGGAAGGAGCTCTGCCAGGTCCCACAGCTGCTGCTGGTGCAGCACCAAACCCTGGTGACGAGCTTGTCTCTAAGTTCTTACAGGCTGTGCCCAGCAAAGCATGTAAGGCTGGATGTAAACCTTTTACTCAGTGTTTGAATTTGGAAATACTTTGTTTTCCTGGTACATTTTGATGGTTTCTTTTACTCTTAAAATTTTTAATATAGTGGAATTATTGATGGCAAGGCAGAACCCCAGGCTTTTATGGATAAAGTAACACGGATTTGCCTCTTCTTTGTTCAAGACAGGCTGGGAAAAAGGAGTGGGCACAGACAGGACGTGGCATTTTCCCTTCACAGAGTCTGAAGTCTTCCCTTGCAAAGTCACGGTGGCTGTGCTGCACTTTGCTGGGAGGACCAAGGGATCAGTTTAATGGAGCTGCTGGGTGCAAAGTGTTTCCAGCCACTTCTCCTTGGCTCCAGACACGTGTGTGCCGTTTCTGGAATGCTAAATAGACTCTTGTTGCAGCAGGGTGAGTATCTCAGGAGGAAAATGTGGCCAGAGCTCCTTCACTGCAGCTCTGGGCTTGCAGAGCCCTGCACTGACCCTGTGCAACCTCTCCAGAGTCCTTCAGCCTCACTGATGGAAAGGGGCTCTTCTTTCTTATTTCTCCTGGGCTCCCTGAGCCCTTGCCTCCCCTGCAGCTGCTCTGCTGAGTCAGAATTAGGTAAAAACCTGTTTGTTTCTGCACACTGGAGACTAAAATGATTGCAGAATGAAGAAGTGGAGCTTTGGACTAGTGCTTGTATTTATTTGGTTTCTTTCTAGTTTTCTTTCATCTGTTATTTGCTTGAGGATTAGGTTTGGGAAATTCCCTGGCAAGTGCTGAGGGTTTACATTCCAGATTTGTTGAGAGCATGGGGCAGCTGGCATTTAAACTTTACTGAGTGTCCAGGCAGGGAGCTGGAAATAGCGAAGGGAAGGTGGAGTTCAGCCCCTGGCAGAGGCTCTGCTCTCAGCCCAGTTCCTGGTTTGTTTTCCAGGGCTCCCAGTACCCAGTGAGGTGCTGGTGGGTGTGAAGCAAGGCATCTCAGCCTTCAGAATGCTCTAGAGAATAATAGAGAAATTCAGAATGCTCTAGAGAAACATTTGTTGAGACAAGAAAGTGTCCTTGGTGCCGAGGGAGGCTGCAGCCTTGGGGAGGAGGGAGCTGGGACTGTGCTCTGTGTCACGGTTCTGTCTGATCTCCTTGGAAATGCTGATTTTCTCCCTGTGAGTTTAACTCTGAATTGAATTCTTAAGCCTTCCCTTAGCCTCGGTGTGTTGCAGGAGGTAACGCAGAGCTGACTTATCGGGATGTTTTGTGTTTGCCTTTGGGTGGCTGAGAGGCTGAAGCCTGGAAAAACAGAAAGCTGATAATGGAAAGCCACCAGCAGTGGCATGTGTGTACAGGGACACCAGATGTGCCTAAATCCACCCTGATAAGGAGTGTGGGATGGGCTGGCACCTCCTCACGTGGAAACTGTCCTGTAACCCAAGCAGGGTGAATTTCTCAGGCCCATTGTCCACTTGGGAAGGAGTTCCTGCCTCCCAGGACACCTGGGGTACGCAGAGCTGTGCGCAGGTGATGAGGTGATTGTAAATGTGCTGCTTTCTGTCTTCTTAACAATTGGGCAGCTTGGTGTTGATGGGATTCCCTCCAACTCTAAATGGCTTTGTGCTAAGAGGGTGTGATACCAACTCCATCTCGTGCTGCAGTAATTAGTCCCATCCTCTGCTAATTCAGCGAGTTTCTCTTCCTCCTGTGCAAGTCTGCAGAGCAGCTCTGTGCCCACTCTCAGACAGGGTGGTCCCTGCTAACACCAAAAATTCGAGGAGGTAAAATGGCTTTTCTTCCTGAAAAAGCCTTTAGTTCTTCCTGTGCGTCTTTGAGGTAGCTATTTTTTCCCTTTTTACGGAAGTTTTGATCACTTGCCCAGTTTTATTTCCTCCAGAATTATTTTTAAGTTCATCCCCAGTCATGTGTGCTGCACTTAAAACTTCTGCTGCTGCCTTCCTTGAAAGTCACCGACCTTTCCTTTTTAGCAGTCGTGAACCTTTTGTTCTAGTAAACGTGTTATATGGCTTCTGAGATAAGAGGTTCTAATTTGAGGTGAAATGTCACATCACAGAGATTTTTGGATTGTAGAAGAAATTCCCAAGGAAGATGGAAATCCCACTAAATTTCCTGTCCAAAACCAGACCAGGCAACACTTGAAAAGACTTTTGGGAAGGAACAAATTTGTGTTGGTCAGACTACAGTTGTTGGGGTTTTTTTTCCCGTGTCCAATTCCTGTCATAATTGATTAAATTACATATTTGTATGCCAAATCAAAGCAGAAAATCCTCATCTCTTCCCCTGCTGTGACTCCTGTGGAGGCAAAAACCCCAGTGTGGTTCCTGGGCTGATCAGTTCCTCCTTTCTGCCTTTACCTGTGTTTGGAGGGACTTTCCACTGCTCCCTGCAGCTGTGCTGGTGTCACAAGCCATGCACTTCATTCTGCCAAGAGATTTTGCTTGTCATTAAGCAAAATCAAGGTCACTGATGTACAGCTAATTAGTTCTCCCACAAAATAGCCACAGTGACAAAGGTATTAATAGAAATGCTGGTGTGGAGCTGGGGGTGGTGGCTGTGTACCACAGCCAGTGATGGCTGCAGGACTGCAGGGAGGAGGCTGAGGCAGAAACTGAGTATTTGGGAAGAAGGTTCCTGATCCATGTGGCAGCAGGGTAATGAGACAGGGATCTGAGGAGGAGTTTTATGATTTCAGATGCTTTCTGACATTATCTGTCCATGCATTTGCTCAGCTGGAGACAGTGTGGCGAGACAGCTACAAATGTGAACATAAATTTATTTATGATTCTAGCCTGGCTTTGGGCCAGTGGTCAGATTTACCCAAATTCCTCTTGCAATCAGTGAGTTTGTGGCCTCTGGATATGCAGGCTGAGGAGCTGGGCAGTTGTTTTCAGTAGTGACATCATGTTTGGATATACAGTCAAGCTGATGATTGAGCAAATAGATTTTCAGGCTTGACTTTTGTCAGAGTAATCCCAGCAGGCTCAAAAGGAGTGCTGCCCTGTGAGTTTACTGGCTCAGCTCTGCTTGACTTCTGATGGAGCTGCAAAAAAAAAAAAAAAAAAAAAAAGTGCAAATATCCTGTGGTGTCAGTTTTCCCAATAGGCACCATTTTCATTCAGTTTTCCCTCAGCCAGCAGCCCCTGCTGCCAAGGCTGTGGCTGTGGGTGAGTGTGAATGGAGAGAGCCTGCCAGCAAACATCTGACACGTTCTGCTCTCGCTGCTGTTCCTCCCCTGGCACTGGCCAAAGCAGCAGAGACTGGCACCTGTGAGCTCTGTGTTCTCTCACCTGAGGCCTCCTGTGTGCGTGGGGAAGTGGCCCAGGTGTGGATTATTCCGGTGGAAGGTCTGGGATTCCTGCACAGGGCAGCAGCTGAAAGCAGGGGTTGACAATGGCCAACATACCTGAGAAATTTGGGCCCTAGTTTAAAAGAAATAATGTTTCCATTTGAGGTTTGTTTTTTTCCAGAGCCTCCAGCTTCTGTTGTTCCATCAGGGGTGGGGTGTGTAAACTCTGCTCTGGGGGAGGAATGGCACATTTTGGTGCATGGAATGCCTCATGAAAGGCTCTTTAATGGAGCCTGGTGGCACTGAGGTGGGTTTGGTACCTGCCCTGCAGGATCTCTGCAGCCTTTCCCTGGAGATGGTGATAAAGAGTTGCTTGGTTTGGCTGGATCAAGTTTCATACCTCACTCTAGACTGTGTCCTGTTTCACAGCTTTGGTTCTTCCACAGTGTGCTGGTATTTTTTATACACCTACACACTAAACAAAAGTGATGCCCTGGTTCAGACATGTGCTTGTGTTGCCTATAATCAAAAGAAAAAAACCCCTTCTGTTGGAATAGGAAAGTAAAAAGCTGACCTTTATTTGGAAGCTTCCAGGTGTCCTGGTGGTGATGGAACACCCAGAATTGAATTTCTACAATTTTATAATGTTAATTAATTAGATATCTAACAGGTACATCCTGGAGGAGATTCAGTTGCCCCAGTAACCTGCCCCTGGCTCAGCCCCTTGGAGTTGGTCCAAGGGGTTCTCTGCCCCACTTTTTATTATTCCTTATTGTAAGTCCCCTCCTTGGAATAAGACTAAACAATATTTCAGGAATGTGTTTAGAGGGTCAGCTTATTGTTCTAAAATCTAGGGGAAAAGGGTAGAAAAACTACTGCAGCTGCAGCCATGTATTAGCAATCTACAAAGCTACAAATGTATGAAAAATATATAAAAAGCTTAAGCATCATTCCCCCACTTTAGAGACTTGGCACTATAGAATTACAGGCAACACTTGTACTTTTCCTCTGCATTACCAGCTGAAAGCAGCTTCCCCTCTGAGCTCTCTTATCCTGGGATGAGGCTCCAGCCCAGGGATGATCCTTCAGTGCAGGTGTGAGAAAGCTCAGCCAGTGGGAGCTGATCACTGCCCACAGCAGCTTTTGAGCTTAAGTGCTGGGTATTACCTACCTGTCCATGTTGTCTTTGGTTTATTCTTAGCATCCAATCCCAGGCACACACGGTGACATCAGCTTTCAGCAGGGCTGCTTCTCTGACACAACACAAGGGTGCTCCTGGGTTGCCTCTGCAGGTGTTTGCTCTCATTTTCAGCCGTGTCTGGGTTTGGGGGTGCTCACAGCAGGACTCCAGGCCCAAATCTTACGGATTCTCGGTGCTCCCTGCCAGCGGAGCAGCTGTTGGAACACACTCTGCAATTTTCAGTTTCTTGGTGCTGATGCTGAGAGGCCAGGTTAACCTCAGCCACCTCCCTGGGCATGTTCAGACAAGAAGCCTTTCTTTGGTTAGAGGGGGTGATGAGTCTGAAGGGAATGTGCAGCCTGGCAGGTGCTGCAAACTTGGTGTGAGCTGTTAGTGCATCCCTGTGGCTCAGGGCAGGGAGGGGACAGCATGTTGCCTATAATTCTATATTGCCAAGTCTCTAAAGGGGGGGGAAATGATGCTTTTTATATATTTTTTCATACATTTGTAGCTTTGTAGCTTGCTAATGCATGGCTGTAGCTCCAGTAGTTTTCCTACCCTTTTTCCCTAGATTTTCGAGGAGCTGGCTGCAGGGGAAGAGCAGCAGTGGGCAAACTCACAGCTGTGTGCTGCCCTCCCCTTCCAGCACTGCTACATCAATAGCACAGGGTTGACACCAACATCTCAATGCATCTGTCAGACTTTCTCTTCCAACAGAATGTTTGGAAAGGCCCCTTTGCCCCTGGAAGCCCTGGGCTGATGGCTCAGCTGCTGCTCCAGTGCCTCAGCCAGGTTTGTGCTGCACCCTGAGCTCGTGCAGCAGCTGCAGTGTGGCTCTGGTTCCTCCTCCCCTCCCGGAGCTGTGGCTGCTGCAGGAGCCCCTGGTGCCCCTCCCAGAGCAGTGCCCCACTGTGGGTGCAGGGGCAGAGCCTGCTCCTGCTTAGGCTGACAATGGGGGCTTTCTTTCCATCCTGGACCACTGTGCAGAATGAGAATTAGCACTGGCGTGGGGGAATGTGGGAAATAAGCCCTGGATTCAGTGGTGGGAAAGTTGTCTGGCAGGAATTCCTCAAGTGAGGTTGGAATGCAGCCCCCTGCTCCCATGGAGGCAGCTCCTGCACTGGAGAGAGGTTTGATGGAGACAGGAGGGGTTCTGCTGCCACAGAGGGGTTCTCTGACATGGAGAAGTGTTGGTAACACTTGTGCACCCTCTGTGATCTGCTGCCCTCTCAACTGGCTCCTCTGGTTCCTTGGGGGCCACTCTGGTTTTGATGAAATCAGAGCTTTCCCACCAGGATCCCCTGCTCCTGAGCAGTCCTGCTGCGAGTGTTTCATCCATGAAACCTCGGGCACACGAGGGATGTGAAGGGCTGCACACAGTCCATGACACTGAAATCTCGGGCACATGAGGGATGTGAAGGGCTGCACACAGTCCATGACACTGAAATCTCGGGCACATGAGGGATGTGAAGGGCTGCACACAGTCCATGACACTGAAATCTTGGGCACATGAGGGATGTGAAGGGCTGCACACAGTCCATGACACTGAAATCTTGGGCACATGAGGGATGTGAAGGGCTGCACACAGTCCATGACACTGGAATTGTGGGCACATGAGGGATGTGAAGGGCTGCACACAGTCCATGACACTGGAA
Organism: Emberiza elegans; assembly: GCA_024865655.1. Lineage (NCBI taxonomy): Eukaryota > Metazoa > Chordata > Aves > Passeriformes > Fringillidae > Emberiza > Emberiza elegans. The sequence goes on along the minus strand of JALJVW010000184.1, from coordinate 80,676,682 downwards.
TTGTGAGCACATGAGGGATGTGAAGGGCTGCACACAGTCCATGACACTGAAATCTCAGGCACATGAGGGATGTGAAGGGCTGCACACAGTCCATGACACTGGAATCTCGGGCACATGAGGGATGTGAAGGGCTGCACACAGTCCATGACACTGAAACTGGAATGTGAAGGGCTGCACAGTCTGTGACACTGAAATCTCGGGCACATGAGGGATGTGAAGGGCTGCACACAGTCCATGACACTGAAATCTCAGGCACATGAGGGATGTGAAGGGCTGCACACAGTCCACAGGGCTGCACACAGTCCATGACACTGAAATCTCGGGCACATGAGAGGGATGGGACAGTGGAGGCTGAACATGAGGGATGTGAAGGGGCAGCCCTGGGGAGGAGGAATTTCAGGCAGAGAAAACAGAGGAGGGAGCTGGGGCAGTCTCTGGGAGCGGAGGTGCTGTTTGGCCCTGGCTGCGCTGCAGTGGTGCTGTTAAAAAGAGATGGCCACAGAAGTCATTCATTCATGATCTTTTGCTTTCCTGGGTGAAAAGAATCTGGAGAATTAAACTTTCCACTGCTGACACAGCAGTTCTGGGGGCAGTAAAACTGCTGAGCTGTTGGAGTTAGGCTTTGGTTTTCTTTGGTTTTGTCCTAGGGCAGTTTTGCTGGTTTCCATGATCCAGAGCTTTAGAAGGAAATTTTCAGTTTCTCTAACCTGAATTTAGTTTAAAACAAAAAAAATTCCTCCAAATGTCAAAGTGTAGAAATGTGTTTTTTTTTCTAGAGCGACCAACTTGCCTTGGGTTTAAAAATGTCAGAAAGGGTTTAACAAAACAGCAAACAAACTGGTATTAAAATAGCTCTGAAACGTTCCTGCAGCCTCAGCAGCTTTGCTGGGGGCTGTTTGTGAGTTTTCTCTTTGTTCCCCTGTAGGTTTACCAAGAATCTCTCTCCAGACAAAATCAACCTGAGCACACTGAAAGGTCAGGGGCAGCTGACCAACCTGGAGCTGGATGAGGAGGTGCTGCAGAATGTTCTGGAGCTGCCCACCTGGCTCGCCATCACCCGGGTCTACTGCAACAAGGCCTCCATCAGGGTGAGCAGAGGCAACTTTGAGTTGATGAAGTTATCCATTTACAGCCAGAATCACTGAGATTGTGCATGGACTTGCACTTTGCACACTGAACTCTTACAAATCCTTCCTCCCTGTGTTTTTTAGAGAAAAAAAAAATGTGGTTTTTTAGTTGTTATAAGCTGTCAGGTTGTTTTTGACTGGTACTAACCACTGTTGCATTACATGAACTCAAAAGTTTTAAGGACATCAAAGAGACTTTCTATAAAAGAAATATGATTCTACTCTGCCAAGTGACAGTAAAAATGAGCCTGTCTTACTCATCTGATGTGCTCTGTTTTTAGAGTCAGATCTGCTCAGTTTAGTAACAAACATTTGTTCTCCCTCCTACAAGAACTGCAGAGTGAACATTGCTGTATGAAAATAAAATGGAGCTTTTTGGTTTGTGCACAGTTTTCAAAAGAGTTGTGTGACTTCCAGTAACAGCAGCAGTTAGTTGTAAACTCTTAAAGGGCCAGGAATGTTCCCCACAGCAGAATTTGACCTGCAGAATATCTGTTACTCCTGATGATATATGAGATCCAAAAGCTCAGCTGGGTTTGTAGATCTGGTGTCTGGAATGTCTTTTCCCTTGTCTGTGTCTCTGTTTGACCTGGATACAATGAAACATTGCAGACATTTCTTAGAGAAATGGGGCTCAAAGTTTGGGCTGAGAAGGTTTCCTGCAAATTCTGAAATTTTCCAATGCAGAAATCACTCTGATAACCTCAACTTTATCATTTCAGATCCAGTGGACAAAGCTGAAAACACACCCAATCTGCCTGGTAATGCTGCCTCTCTTGTCTTCTTTCCTTTCTTTCTCCATTCTTCTTTTCTTCCTCACTCTTTTTAATCTCTTCTACTTGAGAAAAATTCTGGAGAGGGAAACCATCAAGTGTTCAAATTTTCTTGGGACCTGAATCCTCCAAGCCCTTAGCACACAGGACCATGAGTACCATCCTGTGAGTCCCTCATTTCACTGCAGGATGGAGCCAGATGAGCTCCCAGGAAAGTCCAGGGCTACCCTGTGCCTGTTTTTTGTTGGTTGTTTTCCCACTCCTGGGGTTTCAGGTTTCCCACTGACACTGATGGTGTGAGAGCTTTAACACATGAGACTCTTGGAGCATTGAGACTCCAGAGTTGGTTCTCCCTGCCCTGGAATCTCACCCCAGGGCTGGTGGGCTGGGCTTGAGGCTTGGTGTGGTGTTCATGGCTCCCTCTTTGTGTCTCTGCAGTACCTGGACAAGGTGGAGGTGGAGATGAGGACGTGTGAGGAGCCTCGGCCGCCCAATGGACAGTCCCCCATCGCTCTTGCTGCTGGACAGAGGTCAGAGCCCGAGCCCTGCAGCTCCTGCTGGGGTGTGGGGCTGCTGTTCTCCTCGATTCACCACTGGCCTCCCTGCTCTAGGGTTTAAGTGCCTTTGGTGCTGCTTATAAACCTCTCTGTGTGAGCCTTACCTCTGCCAGGCCTCTCGTTGTGACACAGGGGATCTTCTCTTTGCAGTGAATATGGCTTTGCTGAGAAGGTCGTGGAGGGGATGTTTATTGTTGTCAATTCCATCACCATCAAGATTCACTCCAAGGCTTTTCATGCTTCTTTTGAGCTGTGGCAGCTCCAGGGCTACAGTGTCAACCCCAACTGGCAGCAGAGCGACCTGCGCCTCACCCGCATCACGGACCCGCAGAGGGGAGAGGTGAGCCCTGGCTTTGTGCAGGCATCACAGAGAAAGGGGTGATGAATGATCTCCCCTTGTTTCATTTCATGTCTTCTGAGTGTTTTGAGGGTTTTTTGAATTCTTGAAGTTGTGAAAATCTCAGCATTTTGCTGTTTTTCTCCTCCCTCTTGGCAGGTTCTGACATTCAAGGAGCTCACCTGGCAGACCCTGCGGATAGAGGCAGATGCCACGGAAAATGGTGATCAGGATCCTATCACCACTCCTCTGAGACTCATCACCAACCAGGGCAGGATCCAGATCTCTCTCAAGAGAAGGGTGAGAGTTTTCTCCATGCTTTGCAGGATGTGGTCTCACTGCCTGGTGCAGAGATGATGCATATTTCCTCCCACAGTACTCAACAGCCCTTCTCTCCCTTCAGAGATGTTGAGCCCTAACTGATGTATCTCTCCATGTTTTCTGTCAGAGACAGCTGTGTTCTTAGCAAATGTCAAAGCAGTTTCTTTCCCACGGGAGGATCTCGTGGATGGAGTGAGTTTTCCAATCTGTTTGAACATCCTAAGGAGAGCTGTCATCTCCTTACTGGGAGCTGAAAGCCTGGCAGCCTGATTTTTAGCTGTCAGTGGAAATGTGATGATTTTTAAAAAAATGAATTAAGCAGTGAGCAATTTGTCTCTTAAAGAGGAGGTGGCTTTGACTGCTATCCATCTGAGAGGAGGTGCTGTGGATATGCACCAGATACCATCTCTCAGAGGAGTTTCACAGCAGCCTCCCTTCCTTCTGCCTCTGTGTTTTGGGAAGACTCTGTCTGTGGAGTCAGTTTTTGAAGTCCCTAACTCCTTTCTTGCTGTTTCAGACCAAAGATTGCAACGTGGTGGCCTCCAAGCTGATGTTTCTGCTGGATGACCTGCTCTGGGTGCTGACAGACTCTCAGCTGAAAGCAATGATGAAATATGCTGAGTCTCTGAGTGAAGCCATGGAGAAATCTGCTCAGCAGAGGAAAAGCCTGGCACCAGAGTCTGTACAGGTGAGTGAGTTTGGATGTTGGTCTGCCAGGGAAAAGGGCCGTTCCTGTTTGTGTGGCATCTGGCCCATATTCACAGCATTTGCCTTGATGGGAACTCTGGTCAGTGTCATGTGGACTGTGGGCTGCTGTGGGGTAATGAGGTGACCAAATGAGCGGGATTCATTGCCAATAAAATACAATTTCCAAGTCAAGGATGAGGGAAGAGGAATATTTCTGCTGGAGTTGGAAGCTCCAGGGAAGCAGGGATGCACACGTAGTGCAGTGAGCTTGCACAGGAGGGATGGGGAATACTTGGCCCTTTTTGCCCAGGAATCTTCAAACATCTTCCAAGAGAAGTGCAAGCAGCTGGCAGAGCCACAGACAAAGGTGAGAGCACAGGAGAGGATCCAGATCCTGGGAACCCCAGTTCAATCCTATAAACTGATGCCTTAGAGGCTGGAAGATTTGCATGAGTTGATTAAATGCATTATAACCTCAGTGTTTTCCCTCTCTCTGAGCTCTCACTGAGCTTGTCCCTCTCGCACAGATTACCCCCCCTGCTCCCAGTGCCCAGCAGTCCTGGGCTCAGCCCTTTGGAGCCAGCCCCAACGCCAGCAGCATCGGGCAGTACTTTGACAAGCACGACATGAAGGAATCCTCCTACCACCTGCTCATCTCCCGCCTGGACCTGCACATCTGTGATGACAGCCACGCCAGGGAGGCAGGTGAGGAGGGAGGGAAACATCCAGAGGGAAAAACAACAGCCAAGGCAGTGATTTTCTGGCTGGAAGAGGGTTGGGGTTTTGCACATTGGGATTTGAGTTTCCAGGCCTGGTTCTTACCATATAAACCATTGATTCAGGTGTGCTTCTCCTGGCCTAGGAGAAGATTTTGGTGCAGATTGCTAAAGATGGTACCCTAATCCTGGCTGTGGTGTCAGTTAATCAGTGGGGGCAGTCAGAGCAATGTGGTTCTGCCTTCTCCTGGATCAGGGCTCACATTGCAGAGCTGACCATGGTTTCCTCTGCTCTGTTCCTCACAGGTGCTCAGAAGCATGGGATGCTTGGTGGTGCCATCCAGCTGACCTTCAGGAGGATGGCTTTTGATTATTATCCTTTCCACAGGGCAGGTAGGGAGCCTGTGGCCTCACAACCTGAGGAGGGGGGTAAAAAAGGAGTTCAAAGAACTGTTCTATAATTGCAGGCTGGACTAGAAGAAAGAAAACTGCATTTTTAAAGCTGGGATGTTTGCTTTTCTGCAGGAGATGCCTGCAAGCATTGGGTGAGGTACAGTGAAGCAATGGAGACTCGGGGACAGTGGGCAAAGAAGTTGGTCAGTGATTTTCAAAGCAAGATGGAGAAGTTTTATGAAGAATCAGACCCTGTGTTTGCCAGGACTCCACTTTCCCCTTTCAAAAGGAAACCAGGTAAAGGTATTTTATAAAACCAGTGAAGCAGGAGGTGGTACCAACTTCGCTTCATCCAGCAAAATGTTTAGTTGCCTGTCCCCAGCTGAGCAGGCTGATCTGTTGGTGCAGGAATGCATAGCACTCTAAAAATCATAAATATAATGGCAGAGGAAGGTGGCTGGGAGAGCACTGCAGCAAGGATGGACAGGCTGCAGTGGATTATTGTTGAGTTTCTCCGTAAGATACAAGGATGAAATTACATACTTAAGACCTGGCTTAGGAGTGTGTTCTCTTGCCACAGGACAGACTCACCTTTCACAGTGTTCTTCCTTCAAAAGTCCTCAGTGTTTCTCCTGCCCAGCTGTGTTCATCCCTTTCTAATTCTGGGGCTGTTAGTTCTGCTCAGTGAGCACAGAGGTGATGGTGCAGGGAAGGTGACTAACACGCTGTGTCTGTCCCCACAGAGCCTCCCCAGAGGAGCCCCCCAGAGAACTGATGGTGCAGGGAAGGTGACTAACGTGCTGTCTGTCCCCACAGAGCCTGCCCAGAGTCCCCAGAGGAGCCCCCCAGAGAAGGGCCGGGCTCCCCCCACGAGCCTCCCGCGGCTGCGGCACCCGCCCTGGCACCGGCTGCGCTCCAGCTGCGTGCTGCTCAGGGTGGATGACCTGGATGTGCACCAGGTAGGGACCTCAGCACTGCCTGCGCATGGCAATGGCACTTCCAGGAAGGAAATTGTATGATTCAATATGTAATTCAAGGTATGATTGAAATGATCATGCAAATCCTACATCAAAATGCTGTCTGGAGAACCTAAATGTTGTTATGATGTTATCTGTAAAACTTTAAACCCAAGAGTGAACTGCTGATAGTTTTCATGTTCAGAGGGAACTGCTTAACCATGGGTTTCTGCCCTCTGTTCCTGTCTAAGCTTACACCAAGCATCAGGCAGGCCCAGTGTAAAACATTTCATGCCTTTGAGAAGTCAGTGAGGATGTGGATTTTTGACAAAGGAGGAGTAAGAGTTTCACCTCATGTTTTCTGCCCTGGATCAGGCCCTGCATCCATGTGCCCTGTGTCCATCCAAGAGCTGCTTTTGCTCTTGCAGCACCAGATACTGTGATGGACTTGCCAAGGTGCTGCTGATCTTGCAGGCAGCTGTAGCAGATTTCTGTTCTGTTTGCTCATGTCACCTAATTCTGCTTGTCACAGCTCTTACTAGCAGTGACAGGAGACACAAAGAGCTAAATTCCCTCAAAGGAGAGGAGTTGGCAATATCAGCAGGTAGAAGAAAATTATGGTTTTGCTTGAAAGCAGTGTATGTTTGATGTGTAAATGAGGCAGATTGAATACAGGCGACTGTGGGGTCACTGGGGCACTTGGGTTTGCCAAGTCTGAGTTCTGCTCCACTGCATTTCCTTCTGTTTTCAGGTCTCTACAGCTGGGCAGCAAAGTAAGAAACCCTCCACCTTGCTTTCCTGTAGTAGAAAAATCTTCAAACTCCCTGACCAGGTCTCTGCAATCCATATTGAATTCACAGAATATTACTTCCCAGACAATCAGGACTTTCCAGGTAATACATCAAGGTTAGCACCTTCTTTCACAAATTCTCTTAAAGAGTCTTCAATGGTCTGGATGTGTTAACCCTGTTCAATATTCTCTGTCCATTGTTGTTTGGTTTTCTGATGTTTGCCATCCTAGTTTTTTTTCCCCTGTGGGAAGGTGGGATGGAGTTTGTGCACGATGTGGAAGCAGAGCTGTGCTTGCAGGAAGGAATTGCAGCAGCTGCCATTTGCTCAGTTCCTGGGGTTCAGCCTTACTGAGAGCCCTGGAGCAGGGCCACGGGGTGCTCTGGGTGCTGTCCCAATGGGTCACCTCATTCCTGGGTGTGGGTGCCCCTTTTGAGATGTCTCTCACCCTGCATTGGTGCTGTCAGTGCAGGTTCTGCACTGAGCTGCAGAGCACCCAGGGGCCTTTCCTGCTATCATTAATCTGTTTCCTTCTAGTTCCATGCCCAAACCTGTACATGCAGCTGAACGGCCTGATGCTCACCCTGGACACACCAAGTGTGCTCTGGATAAACCTCTTCTGCCTGGATCTGTGTCGCAGCCTGGAACAGTTCAAAGCCATCTACAAGCTGGAGGACTCAGGCAAGCGGGATGAGCACGTGGATGTCCGGCTGGATGGCTTCAGGCTGAAGGTACCATTCTTCTCCTTCCTTTCCCAGCCTTCAGTGTTCTCTCTGTGAAAGAAACGTGAGACCAGGACATAGCTGGAGTCCATAGTGAGGAGACAAACCTGCTGTCTTCCTCTGACTATGCTCTGTCTGCCACTTGTGTTGGTTTTGTTTGGTCTGTGCTGCTGGAGTTCTCATCCAGAATAAACCTCTGCTATTCCTTTCTCACCTTCCTTCCCCCTGCAGCTCAGCATCCCCGTGGATAAGAAAGTCACAGACCACCGGGACCGGCCTCGGGCCCTGTGTGTTTGCATGTCAGAGGTGACAGCCACCAACACCCGCCACGCTCCCTCCTGCAGCTGCCAGGACCTGCAGAGCCTCTTCAGGAAATTCGCGGGCTCCGAGTTCTTCCACTCCAGCTACGCCGCGTTCCCCCGGGAGCAGGGCAGCTTCAGCCTCCTGCACACCCTGTTCCTGCGCCACGCCTACCACGTGGAAGACAGGCCACACAAGCACCACAAGCTGCCTCACAAAACCTCTGCCTCTGAGGACCTGTGGTCTGTGAATTTCAGTGAGCTCTCCCTGGGATTTGAGGGGGCTGAAAGCTCCAAGGGCAGAACCCTTAGCTTTGTTGACCCTTTTCCCCTTTCTGTATGGGCCTGCCTGCCCAAGAGGTGGGGGCAAGCTCAGATATCCAAACGACAGGAGCTGGCCACCTCTGAGGTGAAAATCAAGCCTTCTGCCAGCTTTAGCAACCACTCCAAGAACGAGAACCTCTCCAGAGAACATGGTGTTTGTCAAAGATCAAAGACTGACCAGGATCTGAGGAATATCTATAAGGCTCCAGACACCATGGATGTCTTGGGAGAATCTGACTGTGAAGTTGATGATGGAGTAGACAGTGAGGAGCTGGAAGCCTCTGCTGATATCCACGTGCTCATGTCCTCCTCTGTCCATGTCAAAGTTCGGCTCAACCACTACCAGTACTTGGTGCTGCTCAGGATGAAGGAAGTTCTGCAAGCACTACAGGAGCAGCTGGCCCAAGATACCCAGGAAATGACTGGGTCTCCTTTAGATCCCATGTCTGCTTGTGTGGGAGTTATGTTCCCCAGTGCTGAGGTGGCCCTGCTCATGGCCCCTGCCCCAGGGTCTGTCGTGGAACCCAGGTCCCTGGACTCGGACACAACCAGCCTGATCGAGTCCGAGCTCTCACCCTCAGACAGCAAGGAGGGGCTGGCAGCTGAAGAGAAGGAGCCGAAATCAGAGAGCAGTTCGGAGAAGGGCTTGGGCAGCACCTCAGAGCTCCCAGAGGACAGTGGGATCCAGGACACTGGTGCCAGCGTCCCACTGGAGAGGCTCCCCAGGTCCGCGAGCGACGGCGCCCTGAGCGCAGCTCCCTGCGGTAAGGGCGCAGAGGAGAAAGCCTTGATTGAGGAAGCACACGAAGCTGTGGAAGCCCTGGTTGCAGAAAGACCAGCAGAGACCAGCAGCCACCCTCAGAGCCCCCCTGCTCTCCCTTCCAGCCCAGCCTCGGACACGCAGCCCTCGGGCAGAGGAGGTGTTGCCCTCAATGGCCAGGCCGAGCTCGTCCCTCTGCGGAGCATCGAGGTGGAGCTCTCCAGTGCTCTGCACATCACCAAGGATGCCACCAAGGAAGCTCTGCACGCCACCATGGACCTCACCAAGGAGGCCATGTCCCTCACCAAGGACGCCCTGAGCCTGAGCAGGGACAAGATGACCTCCACCATGCAGAGGATGCTGTCCCTGCCCCCGGCCAGGTGAGCAGGACAGGCTGCTGAGCTGCAGGAGGGGACACAGAGCTCCTCCCTCTCTGTCCTTTGTATCTGGGTTGGAGATGGGTTAAATGTTCATCTCTGGGGCTGTTCTGAGGGTACTCAAGTCTGACTTGCAAGTGGTCAGAGACCAGCCCAACACTCAGATAATCTGCAGGCCCAGCTGCCTGCCTTTATCACTGGTTTTTGTTGGGTTTTTCTGTAGGGATTCTGTGCCCAAAGCAGAGGAGGGAGCGCTGACCCCGGGCGGGGCGGGCAGCGGCCGGATGCGTTTCTTCTCCATGAAGAGAACCTCATCCCAGCATTCCTTTGACACCACATCCGTGGATGGGAGTGGCCCTGAGGATGGGCTGTCCGTGGACAGTGATGGCAGCGATGGCTTCGTGATGCTCACAGACTCTGGTAACGCCCTTGGCTTTTCTGTGCCCACCCTCATCTCACAGGGGTGATGCTTTGTGCCACAGGCAGCTCATCCATGCTGTGTTCCTCTGGAATCACTTTTGCTGCTCCTTGTTTCTGAAGGTCTTAAGGAGTTGCCTCAGAGTGGTTCTTTCTGCTTTTGTAGGTGCCTTTTCTTTGAGATGAGGAGGGTAAATCAGTGTGGGGTGACCCTGCATGTCCCAGTGGTGTCCTGAGGGCTGCAGGGGCTGTGATGTGCTGGTGGTGGGTGGCACAGAGCATTTAGGAAGGGCTGGTTGGATGCTGGGTACTCTGGACATCTTTCACTTCAACCCTGTGTTGTTTAAGCTCATCTGAGAAGCTGGAGAGAGATGGATCTCCAGAGGATGGTACCTCAGAGAGGCCAGAGATTCAGGCAGATGCTGATGTCAGGATTTCCAGAAAAAGAAATGGAATTGAGTTGTTACTTCCATTTCAGAACCCAGCCTGGACCCCCTTTCTTCAGGGCAGCTTCCCCAGGCCCACAATGACACGGGCAGCAGAAGCAGCCTGGTGGCAGAGGACGAGGGTGGAGTGTCCCCAGAAGTGAACAGCTCCACGTCCCAGAGTGAGGACCCCAGTCTGCAGCTGGTCAGTGCCTGGCACTGGGATTCTGTCCCTGAGGGGCTCTGGAGGTGTTTGCTGTAACCAATGAGCTCCTGGTGGCTGTTTCAGGTGTCTGTCCTGGTGCTGAAGATGAGTGATGTGAACTGTGCAGTAGAGGTTCAAGGAGATGATTTGTCTGTGGCTTTACAAGTGATGAAGGTGGTTCCAGAGCAGCTGAACAACGTTGGCATGTGGCAGTTCCTGCGTGGCTACGTGGGTAAGGTGCTGCTCTGGGACTCAGCTGCAGAACTGGCTTTTATACCAGCCTCCCCCAGGGAATATTCCATTAACTGCGGCCTCAGTGTTTGGGGTGGGTAGGATTGAACACAACTTGTGTGTGAGGGTTCAGGTCTGGCATTTGAAAGATGTTTCCCAAGTGCCTACACAGTCAGGCTCTGTGGTGCCTAGTAATCATTGATTGGGATTTTTAAAATTGCTGAGGATGCATGAAATGAATTAAAAGAGTGAATAAAACTTGTCTAGGGAAACTGTGAAGTTATTCCTGATCTGAGAAAAATGCTTTCGGTCTACAGTAATTCTCCTAAATTTGAGTTAAAAAAAAAACAAGCCAAAGCTTAAAACAATCAACTATCCCCCCAACACCCGCAAAAAATGTAACCCAAACAAAACCAAAAGCAGCTCCAAAACTGAAATGGAAGTGTGAACAATGCCCAGTCCTGCCAGTGGCCATGGTGGAGCCAAGGGATGAGGAAAGGCTGGTCAGCTCTGGAGAGTGAACCAGGGCACTGGTTCAGCTGTGGAGGCAGAGCTGGGACAGTTCTGGGGGCAGAGCTGGGACAGTTCTGGGGGCAGAGTTGGGACACTCTGGAGAGTGACTGGGGCACTGGGCATGGTCACATGCAAAACAGGGCCCAGTTTTAAAGTGTGCTGAGAGAGGGATGTGCCTGGGACCTCAAATGGTCCAGCTCCAGTGCCAGCTCAGTGATGTGGGCTCTTAGTCCTTCGAAATTGGGATTTCTCTCCTGTGAGGGATGCTACCAGACCAAGGTCACTCGGCTGCTTTTGGGCTGAGCTGGGCTTTGCACGATGCCCTTTCTGAGCTGATATCTGATCACTGGCCCCGTTGTGCAGTGAGATCTCTCTGCCTCAGCTCTAGGAGACCCAGGAGAGGGGAAGGCTGCGAGCCCTGAGCCCAGGCAGCCCCAGCCCGAGGTGTCCCTGCGCCTGCAGTCGGGGCCGCGCGCGGCCGCTCTCTCAGCCCTGGCTGAGCACAACGGCTTCCTGCAGCTGCTGCTGCACAGCCAGGCCACCGAGCTCTGCACCTCCTGCCTCGCCAGCCTGGGACCCTTCCTGGAGGATGAAATCATCCCTGAGGTCATCCCCATGGAGATAGAGGTGGTGGATGCCAAAATCACGTTGAAGGTGAGAGGTTCCCTCCAGGCGGAGCTCGCTTGCAGGATTGCACTTGGGAAGGGCTGTGGGAATGCTGGGGGCCTCTGTAGAGCTTCTCTTCTCCTGAGACTGTTTGGTTTTGCTTCTAAAAGCAAAATAAACCTAGGGATGAATAAGGAACACAAGGGGAGTGTGTACCTGTGCACCCTGTACATAAAGCCAGGCCTTTCCCTAGGGTGGGCTCACCCAGTGCTGCTGCTCAGGAACGCTGCTCCTGAGGAGGCTGCAGGCAAGGGAAATCCTTTCAAGAACTGTCACAGCTGCTCATCCCTTCTCTGCTTCATGTTCCTCCAGGATGACACCCCCCCAGTGTACCCCACATCCCCTGGCCCTGTCCCCATCACCTTGGCCATGGATCACATCGTGGTGAGGCGCAGGGATGACGGAGTCTTCTATCTCACAGGTGAGTTACCTCTGGTTTTATTGTCCCTCTGCACCCCCAGGCTGTGCTGGGGGAGACTGGGACGTGCTGGTTGCTGCTGGGAAGGATGGGTCTGAGGTGGGAGCAGTCCCTGTGTGTGTTTCCTGCTGTGGGAGCAATCCCTGCCTCTGTTCCCTGCTGTGAGAATTTGTCTGGTGTTTCCTTAAGCACGCACAGACAGCATCCATGATTACCTTTTAGTTTCTCCATTTAAAAAAGGGAAAGAGAATTTTATTTCCCTGTGTAACAAGAAGGAAATAATAAATTATTTTTTTGTTCTGAAAGCCCTGTTGTGTGAATGTCCACACCTGAGTGGGTTCTGTTGCTTTCCAGCTCCCCAGGGGAAGGACTCAGTGGAACAGGAAAAGCCTGTGTCAGTCCCTGAGCAGCAGAAGGCCCATCGGAGTCTGTCTCACCAGCCCCAGCAGCAGGAGCACGTGGGCTGCAGGTGAGTCATGCTGCCTGGACAACAGAGAGCTGGAAATTCCCTTTTGCCTTGGTGTGTTTGCAGTGCTGGGCAGGTGTGGTGAGCTGCAGGAAGGGAGTGCCCCGAGGAGCAGCCTGTGCCTCCTCCCATGAGTGTTTTGAGGAGTGAGGGCACATTGCCCAGCATGAACTCACTTGTTCCCTTTCAGAATCTGGTTGGGGATTGTTTTCTGATTGGCTCCATCTTGCCCAGTGTCCAGTTCCTTGTTGGAAAAACAGGACTCGAGAGATTCCCAAAAAGAGAATTTCTGTCACTGGTTGTGTCTCACTGTGTAATTGATCCCAGGAGCTCCTGCTTTGGTTTTCCTTGGAGCAGCACACTGTGTACCTTGAGGACTCCTGCCTTGTTCTCTGCTTGTCTCTGCAGCTCAAGCAAGTGCCAGAGTTGCAGAGGGAGCTCCAGACCATGAAACTGGCCCTGGCAGAAGCCAACATGGACAAGGCTCGCCTTCTGCAGGAGATCAGGAAGTACAACCCCCTGTTCCAGCTCTGACACTGCCAGGGACAGGGCACCAGCACCAGCAGGGCAGGTTTGGTCATTTCGCTGCCAAACGGGTCCAAGTCCAGGACAGAAACCAGCTGTGACTGCAGAGACTGGGCAGAGGGAGGGACAGAGGGGCCTGGCTGAGAGAAATGGGGGGGATGAGGAGGAGTTTGCTCTGCTCTGCCCTAGGAGAGCTGCACTGAGCCTGGGCACGGTCAGCCCACCAACACCAGGTCAGATTTTGGGGGGGACACCCCATGTCTCCTCATCTCGGGGGGTTTTCAGCCTCCAGCTTTTGTGGTGACTTCTGGAGATGGTCCATGCTGGGGGTTCTGCTTCTTTCACACTTCCCTGCTGTGTTCTTGGCCAGCTGTGCTCGCCAGGGCCCACAGCAGGGGCAGGGTGGTCACTTCAGCACCTGGGCAGTGCCAGGACAGGGGTGGCAGAAAGGCAGGGCTGCTGTCACTGCAAACAGGGCTGGGATCCCACTGTGGAGTGAGGGCACACAGCTCACTGCTCCCACAAGAACAGGGTCAGGACAGTACAGAAATTTCTCCAGATTCCTTTTCCCATCAGTAATTCCTTGTGTAGAGATGGATGCAGTGTATGAGACTTAGTCCAGTTCATTCCCACTTTATCCCACATTTTTGGCTTTATTGGTGAAGGATTAATCCCTTACAAGGCACTGTTTAAACTTTTACTATCAAAGAATGGGGTGGGGGAGGTTGGTTCAGTCTCAGGTGATGACCTGGGTGTTTTTTGGGATGCACCTTGTCCTCAGAGCTTTGTGTGCCCGAGTTCCCCAGTGGGGAGGAGGAGCTGAGGAAGGAGCTGTGGGGTTTTCAGCACTGGGTGGAATCTTTCAGCAGGGCTGCCTGGGATGGGACCCCAGAGCCACCAGCCAGCCCTGATCCCGAAAGGAAATCACTGGAACACCCCCTTGTGGAGCAGCTCCCTGTGAGCACCACTGGGAACTGCCCACGAGCAGAATTTGGGTTTTGTTTCACCAAACCTTTGTGCTGCTCCCTCTCCCTGTGGGCAGCAAGAGCTCTGAGCACTGCCTGCCTGGGGTGGAATGCCATGGAATTCCTGCTTTTTCTTCATTAATTGCTTGAAAATGGGAGGTTTCTCTCTTCTGCTTTTTCGAATTTTCATGACATTTTGTGTGAGTATGGGAAGGATATGCCAAGGGTTTGCCCAGCCTGCAGGGCCCCACAGCTCCTCCCACGTGTGCAGGCTGAGCACAGCTGGGGCCAGGGTGTTTACAGCAAATTCCTTGCTCCAGCTCCTTCAGTCAATGGGTTTTGTTGAAGAATTCAAGCATTTCCTTTGCTCTGAAGACCCAGTAAAAAGAACTGTAACCCAAAACCCACACACGTGGGAGGACAAAACCTCCTGGGTCCCCACAGATTGTAAATATCCAAGTTTACTTTGTGGAGCCTTTTATTTAAGGATTCTCCCTCTGTTCCAGTGAGAGCCCAGGGAGTCCTGCCTGGCACAGGGGCCATGGGACAGCACGTGGCCTCAGCACCTCTCACAGGGTCAGGAGCAGCTCCAGGGCCCCTGGGAAGGGAGGGGGGAATGTGCAACTCTGAACTTGAATTTAAATTTGAATTTTAGGCAGTATTGCAACTTTGCTGCAGTTTGTTTCCACTGATGCATTTATTGGTTCTATGAACCAGGAGCAGAATTAAACTCATTAACCTCCTTCCAGCCTTGGGCCTCTTTTCCTGCCTTTCCCTCCCCCTCCATCCCAACACTGATTTTTGGGCACCTCCAGGATTTGGAAGCAGAGCTGAACTGTGATTTCAGATGTGCCAGCTCCCAGCACAGCCCTGCCCCAGGCTGGGAACAGCTCTGGGAGCACCTTGGGTCACACAAAGAACAGATCCCAGGCAGGTTATGAACACAGGAATAAGTTTAATGAATAAAAAAAAGCCACACACCTGAGCACAGGTGGCACATGTGGGCCAGCAGGAAATGCTCTGCAGCCCCTGGATTTCCTCTCCCTGCTGTGCTGAGACCCCAGAGTCCAGGCTGAGGGTGGAGCCAGCTCTGCCCAGGGTGGGCAGGGACAGCAGGGACATCCTTGAGGCCCCCAGGCCACCCCAGAGGGGCCCTGGGGAAGAGTCCACGTGGGAAGGTCCTGCAGGAAGCTCCTCTCAGCGGAAAATGATCTTTTTGTACTTGGAGTTGGGGATCTGCCCCCGTGCCTTGAGCCTCCTGACGGCCTCCCTCATGTGCTTGGGCTGCAGGGGGGGCAGCTCCCCCCACTTCTCACACACATCCAGGGCTGGACAGACACACAGACAGACAGAGCTCATGGCAGGGGCCAGCTGAGCTCTGCCCATGCCCTGCTGCAGCTTTGAAAGGAACAGGGAACGCTTGTGTTTGGGGTTCGCAGCTCAGAGCCAGGAATGGAGCTGCTCCTCCTCCCTGCCAGGAGTCCCAGAGGACAAAAAGCTTCTGAAGCCCTCAGACAGTGTGGAGATGCTGGAGCCAGGGAAGGGATGAGCTCAGAGCCTCTGGAGCTGTGGGGCTGGGTGGGCTGTGATCCCCTGTCCCACAAGGGATGCCTGGGGCAGGTTTGGAGCTCAGGGAGCCCCTCTGTCCCTGCAGCTGCTCTGGGGTGAGGCACAGAGCTGCCAGCCCAGCTCCTCTGCTGAGCAGCAGCAGCACTGGGGGAGCAGAGGGGCTGTGGCAGCTCCAGCAGGCCCTGCCCTGAGCCAGAGCTGCTGATGGAAGGGAGAACCATGGAGAACCTGCTCCTCATCCTGCTGCAGGCAGGGAGCTCACCCCGGGCTCTTCCCCTGCCACTCACCTTCCTCCACCACCTCCCCAACGAACACCTTGGAGATGCCCGACATGGCGATGACGACGTTCTGGGACACCGAGGTGCCGGTGATGGACTGGATCAGCTGCGACAGGGACAGGGACAGGCGGGGACATCAGAGCCCCGCCCGCAGGGACCCCCCCACAGCCCCTCGGGGCAGCTGCAGGAGCAGCTCCGGGTGCGGGATTTGAGCTGGAGCCGCTCGGGACGGGCTGAGCTCGGGCTCCGGGCGCTCCCGTACCCGTTTGATGGCGGCCTTGGGGAAGGCAGAGCGCCGGTACATCTCGTAGCGGTTCAGCTGCTCCTCGGAGAAGGAGGAGACCAGGATCCTGCGGGGGGCACAGCCACCGTTCCCAGCCGGTCCCGCGGAACCGGCCAGGGGCGGCAGGGGCGGGAGGGGAGTCTGGAGGGGGCTGCGGCCGCGGGCACTCACTGCATCTTCTGGATCTCGTCCTCGTCCACCTTCTGCTTCTTCTCCTTCCGCTCCTTCAGCTCCAGCTTCACCTTCCTGGCCGCCCCCGCCTGCAGCCCCGGATCCTCCGCGTCCGCCGCCTCCCCGTCCGCGCTCCTCACCTGCGCCAGAGAGCAGCGCTCGCTCTGCGGCCCCCGCGGCCCGGCCCGGCCCCGCTCCCGCTCCCGCCTCACCTCCCCGTCCGCCACCTCCGCCTTCAGCTCGCCGCCGCCGCCGGCCTCCCCCACCTCGCCTTCTCCCGCTCCCTCCGCGGCCGCCGCTTCCCCCGCGGCCGCGGCCCCATCGCCGCTGGCGGGTGGGGAGGAGCCCGGGGGCGGCTCCGCAGCGGCGGCGGCACCGAGCGCGTCCCGGGCCGGGTCCGCCATGGCCGCGTCCGCGGCGCTTCCTGATGACGAAACGCTACGGGCGCCGCGAGGGGGCGGAGCCTGTCGCCACGGGAACGGTGACGAGCGGCGGCTCGTGATGACGCAAACTTACCGGCGACGCTGGGGGCGGTGGCGTCTGAACCCATGGCAACGGAGATGCGACGGCGCGTCCTGATGACAAAATAGCGAGCGCCGCGCTGGAGGGCGGTGCCTGTTGCCACGGCAACAGCGACTCGGCAGCGCAGCTTGATCACGCACTACACGGGCGACGCTATGAAGGCGGAGTATGTCGCCATGCCAACGGCGCCTCCTGATGACGCATAGCTACGGGACCCGCCAGGGGATGCTCGGGGCCGGGCTTGTCGCCATGGCAGCGGGGCTGCGGAGGGGGCCTGTGCGGGCCTCACCCCGCGCTCGGACCGAGCGGCCCCGCTCCGAGCAGCCAGGACACGGCGTTAGAGCGGCCCCGCCGCCCGGGCCCCGCAGGGACAGCCCCTCCAGACCCGCCCCAAACGAGCGCGGCTGAGGGCCGCGGGCAGCGCTCGGGGGCGGGGCCTAAACAAACCCCGCCCTCAATACCGCCCAACCCCTCAGACCCCGCCTATGCTCCGCCCACCAGACCCCGCCCTCCCATGCCCCGCCCCCAGGCCCGGCGCGGCCCCGCCCCGGAAATCGCGCGGGCGGCCGGGCCGGGCCGCGCCGGCCATGGGGAAGGAGCAGGAGCTGCTGGAGGCCGCTCGCACCGGGAACCTCCCGGCCGTGGAGAAGCTGCTCTCGGGGAAGCGCCTCAGCTCCGGCTTCGGCGGCTCCGGTGGCGGCGGCGGCAGCGGCGGCGGCTCCGCGGGGGGGGCGGCGGCGGCGGCGGCGGCGGGAGCGTCGGTGTGGGGCACCCGCTGTCGAGCCTGCTCAGGTGAGCGCGGCCCGGGGCTGAGGGACGGGGATTGAGCCGGGGGCTCCGGCAGGCGGCTGGGGGGCTGCGGGCCGGGAGGGGAGCGGGAGCTGTGGGTCGGGTGTTGGGCTGGGGGCAGCCGGAGGGTTTGGAGGCGCTCCGGGTGCAGCGGGAGCGCTGCGGGACAGAGGGGTGCGGGACAAGGGGGTGACGGAGGTTCCGGGGGTGCAGCAGCACTGCGGGGGACACCGGGGATCTGTCCCCGCTCTGTGCCCCGAGCTGGGCACTCCCGGTGGGATGGGACCGTGCAGCGAGCGGGCTGTGAGCGGGTGTGACCTGGGCCCCGCTGAGCGTTCGGTGCCACCGGAGCTGCTCGGGCTGTGTGCCCTCGGTGGGCTGGCAGGGCACAGGGAGTGACTCTGGGGCTGTCTGGGTGCTGCCCGCCGTCCCCCTGGCATCAGAGCGCTGCCGTGCCGGTGCTGCGGACGGCGGCGCTGGAGGCTGAGCAGTGGCCGGAGGGTTCCGTGCCCGGGACGGGTTCCGTGTGGTCCCGGACCCGGCGGTGCGGGATCTCCAGGGTGACTTTCCTCGTGTCCGGGCCCTGCGCTGGCATTGTCGCGGCTGGCGGTGACACCCTGCCGGCTCTGGGCTCGGCTCGTCCTCAGCCCCGTGCTGTGGAATTTGCTGGTTGAAGCTCTTGGACCTTTGTTGGGTTTTTTTTTCTCGTCCCCGTGTTTTGCCATCGCCTCTCGCTGCTGGAGCTGCAGCTTTGGGCCATGGGAATGCTCCTGGTCCCTGGGCAATGGGTTTGTACTGGGAGGTGTGGAGGAGGTTTGTGTCCAGGGCCAAGTAGTGACACTGTTGCTACGCAGCCTGGCTGTTTCGACGGATGTGACTTGCCCCTTTTTGGCAGAATTTGATGTATTTTTTCTTTCACATAACCCAGTTAGATACCTGCAGGTTGTGCTGGTGGGAGAAGCCTGCAGGCATGCGAGAGCTCACCCTGCCCTGGGGCACACGTTTGCCTTTCTGAAACATAGATCTGCCCTTGGGTCGAGCTTTGTTCTTCTCTTTTGATACATTAAACAGTCTGAGCCCTTGTTTGAGTGGGCTGGATGTGCCCACAGGGGGCTCAGATCAGTGCAGAGGCTCGGTGCAGTTGAGCACCCTGTGAACTGACCCAGATCCAGCACTGCCTGACAGCACCTGGGCACGATGGGGCCTTTTCCTGCCTTTCCCTGGGGCAGTGCCCATGGTGCCATGGTCCTGGAGCAGTCCTGTGGTGCCAGAGTGAGCCAGGCCATCCCTGTTACTGTTTCTCACATGTGAACAGGGCTTGGTGCACAGATAAGTGTCTGAAGGAGGGTGATTGTCCCAGCTGTCACTTGTATTCCGTGCTCACTGCCATGGCTGTTGGCTGGACCTGCTGGTGACACTGGACCTGCCCCGGTCCCAGCCCCTGAGCCTGTTTCTCCCTGCACAGCTGGGATTTGTGCCTGTGACACCAATCCCTGCTCTGGCTGCACGTTGTGGGGCAGGGCAGCGTGTCCTGCTGCCACCTGCTGCCATTCAGGAGCTGTGTGGCTGTTTCCCACCTCCTGACCACTTGTTGGGCTCTGGCTCTTCCAGCTTGTGATGAGGTTTTGATGAGAAGCAGCTGCAAGGAGAGGCCAGAGAGTGCAGGAGACAGGCTGGGGCAGGCTGCAGGGAGCAGACAGATGAATTTTAGGGTGGAGAAAACCTCACCTTTTCCAATGCTAGAACATGGGAGCTTTTCTGATGTAGATTTTGCCCTCCTTGGTTGTGGGGAGAAGCCTGCCCTCAGTCAGGACTGTGTGCTCTGTATTTTCCCTTCCTCAGGCAGCCCCTGGCCCTGCTCAGGCTGGTTCCTGGTCCTGCTGAGGCTCCTCGTGTCTGTAAGGATCCCTCCTGACATGGGAGCTGCTCTCCTCCCCCAGAGCTCATTCCCAGAGCAGGATCATAAACACTGCTGGGCCAGCACCTTTGTTCTTTTCTCCACCCAATTTCAGGCCCCTATTTTAGTTACTGTTTGGATAACCTGTTCCCAAAGCTCTTCTCTCCTGTCGCAGCTCTTTCTGTCAGTTGTGCATTTCAGGTGTCTCAAAGATACAATTTTGGATGGGGTTCAAACCAGGCATTCCCTGGAATTCCCACATTACACCTGGTGTGTGCCAAGCTGGCACCTGCTCTGATCTGCACTCATTGGTTTGGGCCATTTCTCTTCCAAAGAGAGCAAGTGCTGCTCCATGAAGTGGTAGAAGATGGCCCTGGCAGTAAATTCCTTGGAATGTGGTGTTTTATCAGGTAACCTGAACTGCCATCAGTCTGTTATCAGTTAAATGTGAACTTTGTCACAGTCTGGGCTGTGCTGCTCCTTCCCAGGCCGAGCAGGGCTCGCTGGGTGTGGAGGCAGCGCAGATTCCAACCACCCATGGCTGCAGGTGAGCAGGAAACAGGAGGGGATGGAGTGGGATGAGGCACAGGAGGAGGAATTTCAGAGACAATTTAAGTCTCTGGAGGGGTGAATGTGCCAGGGTGGAGAATAAATCCCAGTGGGAGCTGATGGGGATGGGGATTGCTGATGGGAATGGGGATTGCTGATGGGAGTGGGGAATGCTGATGGGAGTGGGGAATGCTGATGGGAATGGGGAATGCTGATGGGAGTGGGGAATGCTGATGGGAGTGGGGAATGCTGATGGGAATGGGGAATGCTGACAGCAAGCCTGGGGAGCGAGGAGGATGCAGGAGGGGGAAATGGGAGTGTGGATTTGCCAGAGCAGATGGTGGGCTCACAAAGAGGTGATGGCTGCCAGGCTTTGGGAGGCTGGGCTCCCTGCTGGCATCCACACAGCCCCTGGGGAGCTGCTGCAGGCCTGGCCCAGCAGGCAGGAGCAGATCCCAGCTCCTCAGCCAGGCCTGGCTGCTCCGGTTCCAGCCATGGACCATGGCACAGGCGGGAGCAGCCAGGGAGGAAACCACTCTGTGCACGCACAGCTCGAGGCTTATGAGCAGCAGCAAGTCCAGAAATGAGAGCTGGTCTGTGAATCCTTGAGGTTCCCTGGGGTTTTGAGCCATTTCTGCATCCAGGCTGCAGAATTTGATTTGTTGTAATTTTTTTTAGTGGTTCACTGTGAAGTTAGAGGCGGGAAACAACAGAGCAGTCTGTGGCTGAGCTATCAGGCTGCATGCAGGAGGCTTTGCCAGGAGCAATGAGGGATGGGTTGTGTTAAAGCCAGAGCTGCAGAAGCAGCTTTTCATTTCCATCCGTTGCTGTGAAAAGTCTGGCTCTGTGTAGCCAGAGGGGGAAGCTGAGGCAGCTGCTGAGCCCCAGCTGGGACATGCAGTCCCCAGGGAGTGTATCAAGGAGATGCTTCTGCTGGGATTGAGGAGTTTGGGTGCACATCTGCTGTGGGAAGGGTCCAGGGCTGCTCCACAGAAGCCACAAGCCTTGTTCCAGCCCGTTTTCAGCTGCTGCTGAGGGCTCTGGTTGGTTTAAAGAGTGGCATAACACTTGAGGTGGCTTCCAACAGGCCAAGGCTGGTTAGGAGTCAGAAAAATGAGTTGTTCTTTTAAAAAAGCGCAGTTTGGTATTTGTTCTGGAGCGGCTGATGGTTCACAGCAGGGATCTGATAGTGCCCTGTGTACTCCCGGGGGAGGCTCGCACTGTGCCTGTCTGCTGCCATTCCCTGGGGAAGAGCCACGGTGCTGTTGCCAGGGAAGGGGGGCATTGCCCTGTGCGAGGTCAGGGTCGGGCTGTCTGTCCCTCCGCGTGTCCCCAGGCCTGTGGGCATGCACCAAGTGCTGCAGTGTCTGCAGCAGGGGGGCTCCAAGGTGCAGCTCCCGGGCTTGTCCAGCTTGTGCTTCCCTCTCTTCCCTTCCCCATCCCAAGGGAGCTGCTCCTGCTGCGTTCCCACAGAACAGGGCAACGCTGGCTCTTCCCCTGCTCCTGCTGCTGTGAGTAATCATCTCACCCACTCTAAACCTTCTCCTCTCCACACCCTCCCGTGCACAGGATCCCTGTTTAATTACACACCTGAGCACAGGGATTGCTGAAGGTGCTTGTGCCACAGGCACAGGTGTGCACCGGCCTCAGCAGGGAATTGTTTCCTAAGTACTTCTTGAAGAATTCAAAGGCTGCAGTTACTGCCTGTGACTCTGCAGTGTTTTGTCTCTGTGTGATCTTGTGATGCAGTTTTGGAAAGTTTTTGTTTGCTTGCTCTGGTCTGTGCAGTTCCGTGTTCAGGGCTGGGTCAGGAGCACCAGGCTGGGTCATTAGCCCTGCCCTGCTCCACTCACCCAAGCCACTGGGCAGAGCAGGACTGGGGCTTTCTTGGGCACATGGGCATTGGTGGTGGGTGGGTGGGTTCCTTCCTGTGAAACCCCCTTGAGAGAGCCCTGCCTCAGCTCCAGGTTTCCAGGGTTTGGATGGCAGAGAGGGGATTGGAAGGGGAAGGCTCTGCCCAGGTGGGTGTTGGGGGAAGCGCTGCAGCTGGCAGGTCTGCCAAACCCCTGGATCAGCAGCAGGGAAGGGCAGAAGGAACAGTGTCTCCCCTTCCCTTTGTCCCCTGTGCAGCAGCTCTGCCCCAGCAGGTGTGGGTGAAGAGGAGCTGCTCCTCTCAGTGCCACAGGTCCCCTCCAGCTGGGCAGAGCCCTTTGGCAGGGGGCAGAACTTGCTGGAGATGAATGGTTGGAACAGTGTTTGGTGTATTGGGAGCAGCTGAGCCAAGAAACATTGTGAAAAACGCATGTATTGTATGACTGGCTTTTCACAAATATTAAAATGAATATTGTATGTGTTGTGCTAGAAAGTAAACTGTGTTAAATTTCACAAGCAGGGTTCATCCAGCTGGGTTTTTGTGAGGTAATGCATCATTTCAGTGAGACTGAAGGACAACAGGATAGAAAAGCCATGGATGAAAGGTGTGACACAGTGCAGGTAATACAGAGTGGAGGAAATGCATCCATGCCATGCCAGACCAGAAGGAAAGCCCCTCTCAGCTGCCCTGGCACAAAGCACAGGCAGTTCCTGGAGGCTGAGCCCCTCCTGTGGCAGTGCCCCAGGGCCTGCCAGGCTGGCTCTCAGCAGGGAACATGTGCTGACACCTCCGCTCCGTGTGAGCTCATTGCCTTTGCGGGCTGTGCCATCCACCCCTGCTCTGTCTGCTCCTCAGATGCAGCTGTGGAGTGCTGTGGTGCTCTGGCTGTGGAATCCTTTCAAGGTGAAGTGCCCTCAAGATGAGAAGGTGCCTCTGAACTCGGGTGATGGCTCTTTCCTCTTGTCGCTGCAGCACGAGCTCTGCCCGCGGCTGAGCTGGCACTGTCACTGTCCCAAAGAGCTCACTCCAGAGTACAGCTTAGTCATGGAAATGAGATAAATCCTATTTCACACAAACTGGTAAAAATAAAACTATTGAGGATTGATTTGTTTCTATAGCAACCGACTGGCGAAGTGAACACAGCTGCTGTCTGCAGGAGGGAGGAAAACAGAGCTGGAAATGTCGGTGCACCTGGGCTGGCTGAGCCCGGGGCTGGGGAGGGGGCAAAGGCTCCAATAAACACAGGGCAGGAAGGTGTCAGCTGCCTTTGGAATGAAATTTGAGCTCGAGTGTGTGAATGTGCCCTCTTTACACAAAACCTGCAGAGCCTCAGAGCTCTTTATGTCCTGCTTCCAAGAAGTTGCACTCCTGCACCCTCCTGGGTGGGGAAATGCCCTGCCCTGGGTCAGGCATTACTGCCATGCCTGGGTGTCCATCACATCACGGCACGTTTCTAGACCTGAATCCAAAATTACTTTGTCCTGGTGCTGTAACTCAATGAGAAATACTCAGCTTTGAGGAGTTTGGATGAATCAGATTGGAGTTAAACTTTTTCAATTGCCCTTTAAGTGAATGTGGTGCTGGATGCTCAGCAGGGATTCCTGCAGGTGTTTGTATCCTGAAAGAAAATCCAGCTGGGCCTCCAGACTGCTGGATAAGGGGCTTTAGTTTGGAACTGTTTCTATCTCAGCAGTGTGTAGATTTGTGTGGTTTTTCCTTTTTCCTAAGCCAAGGATTTTAGCTGGCTCTGGCACACGCAGGATGTTGAGGTGGCTGTTTCCCCAGGGTTGGTGAGGGTGAGCTCTTTCAATGTTTGGGAGGCTGCAGCATGCAAAGTGCTGGGATTGTGTTTAGGTACATTCTTGGCTTGTTGTCTTGTAGCTGTTGAGGATTCCAGGTGAAAATCAGATTGTACATCTGACATAGGATGCTGGGGAAATTCCAGGAGGAGTGTGTGTGCATGGCTTCACTGGACACTCTGCAGGAGCCTGAGTTATTCAGCTGGAGGAAAGTTGAGCTGAGCTGGAGTTGGTGTTTGGGTTTGGTAAGCCCAGGTACACTCCTCCCTTGTTGTTTTAATACATGGTTTCTTTTAAAGGGAAATTAGATTTAAAAATAAACCTCAAGCTTTTTCCAGTTCAAAGGAAGTGTCTGTAGTGCCATGTGCTGAGGATAGTCCTCAGTACACGAGAACAAAACCCTCTCTGAGTGCCATAAATATGATGTAAATACATTATCTCATTAGATTTTTATCTAATCCCAGTGCCTGCTGTTGTGCAGACTCCTGAGGCGAGCAAGGCTGGAGATGTCATAGGTGGTCTTTCAAATCTAATATTGAAGTGGGTTGGAAATTAGGTGAATTGACTTTTGCTTCATCCTAATTAAGACACTGAGAAATCCGCTCAAGTTTGGCATTACAAAATGCCTGATTTTAGAACAGAATGTGATTTCCAGAGGCTGGGTGCCTGCTGAGGTTTGAAGCACCCCCATGCAGGGACCCAGGTGGGCTCCACAGGCTCTTCCTCACTGCTGTCACTTTCAGGAATCAGCACAATTTTTTTAGGCATCAGGAACAGGATTAGGATAAAGCCTTAAGCTCTGAAGACTTCAAAGCTTTGCATCATCATCCTGGTTCTGTTACAAGGACAGTGAAATCCATCAGATGACTTAAAGAGGAGACTGTGTCCTGTGCACTTGTGTTGGTTTTTTCCTAGTGCTTCTTTCCAATGATTTCTTAGCCATGGTTTCTCACTGCACAGTGGGGACTCTCTCAGAGCTGACTCCCTGTAAGAGATGTTTGACCTCCGTTCATCCTGTGATCCCCATGGATGACTTGTGCCCGTCCTGGAGTGTTGTTAACCACCTTTGCATGATTCTCAGTTACTGCACTGCCCCTGTGCCCCTTTCACAGCTCCTTTCAGCCTGGTGCAGGCTGTGAAGCCGTGTCTGAGCTCCTGTGGCTCATCTGCTCTGGGTCGCAACAGCTGAAAATGGAACTTGGAGGATGTGTGGAATTCGTGCTGGATTTGGCATTTTGGAAATAGTTCCTCTAATCTCAACAGAAATTATTTCACAGAAGGAGTGAAACAGGATGTGACCTTGACATTCCTTTTCACTGGAAATAAAGACTAAAGAGAATTGGTTTAAAAGCTCTGAGGATCCTGGTTGTTACTGGGTGTGAGTTGTTACAGCTGAGATATAATTATTTGCTGGGACAGTCACAGTAACCCTGAAATTGTTTGAAGTCATGGAGAGTTTTATCCTGCATATATTTAGGAGTCTGACTGGCATATGTACATTCCTTCTGTACATTAAAAATGTCAGGCTGGGAAAGGCTCTGCTGCTGCAAGCAGCTTCTGGCTGGGAGAGCTGTATGGAACAGAGAAAAGGCTCAGAGCTGGGTCTGTTATTCTTGCAGAGAAGTGTGCAGAAATATTTCAAGGGGTTTGGAACATCTTATGTTGTATATGTTCCCCAAAGAATGAAGTTTTTTTTTCTGGTGAGGAAAAGCTGTTTGAGGCTGTCATTGTAGGCAGGGTCAGAGCTGGCATTTGGGTGAAACCAGGGCTGGAGGCTGCAGATGAAATATGTGGGAATATCTCTTTGCTGCCTGTTCCGTTATTGGTTCCAGCACTGGGGGTGGGTGCAGCTGCCCCTGGCAGCCCTTGGGGACAGTCCCTGCCCTTGCCAGGGCTCTCAGAGCAGGGCAGGGCTGTCAGCTCCATCCCTCTGTTGGACTGCCTGGCTCGTGCCCTCAGCTCAGCTCTCGTGTTTTTCAGCTCTAGCCTTATCTCTGTACAGACAGCACAGACAAGTAGTGACAACTCCTAGCAGCTATCTCAGGGTTTGGGAATCATTTCCTGCCTTGCTCATTCACTCCTGATCCTGCTCTCTAACAGACTGGATTTCAAGGATGCCTCTGGAGTAAAAGGATGTCCTTTCTGATTTCCATCCTTCTTTTCCTGAGCTTTTCCTTAGGAGCTGTTGTCCGAGCCAGTGCTTTCTCTGCCTGTGTAGCACTGACATGGCAAGCAGAGCTGATCACAGAGCTCTGTGGCTGCTCAGGTGTGTCCCCCATGTTCCCATCTGAGCCACCATGGGGTCACTTCTCTGTTTGCCCTCCTCCTCTCGCTGTCTTGGCTCTCTCCTTTCCCTGCCACTTGCTCTTTGGGCACCCAATTAAAAAGCTCATCAGGAAGGAATGTCTCTGGAGTCAGTGCTATGTCAGTGCCTTGTTTGTGTCCCACACTGTTGCCAGTTAATCTCTCCTCGCTGTGTCTTTCTTTAGCCCTCAGGGACTCCTGGTTAAGCTGGAGCTGGGATTGGTGCAGGCTTAAATGGAGCCATGTGGGTGAGTGGCTGGGCTGCTGGTGTGGGCTGTGTTCAAGGGTAAAGTGTGCTCCAAACGCTTCAGTGGAAGCTTTGTTGTGGCTCTGAATCCTCCAGTCCCCCCTTCCTCCAGGGCCTTGCCTCTCATCCTGTCATTCTGCTGCTTGGTATCAGAGCAGCTCCTTTCCTTTTCACTCCAGCACCGTTTCTCCTGCCTGTCCTGATGTCCTGCAGCCCAGGGATCCCTCCCAGCATCCTGGGGTCTCCCCATGTGCCCAGAATTGAGCAGTGCAGGGCCAGCACCGATCCAGAGTCCTCCTGTCACTGATCTGGGCAATGTCACAGGGAAGGGGATGCCGTGCCAATCTCTGTCTCACTGCTTTCAGTCTCCCCAAGGCAAAAGTGCACTCTGTGTGCAGTTGTTGGTACCAAATAATTGCATTTGCTTTTTTAATTGCTGTAGGGAAGGGGTAATTCGGTCCCCGAATCTCTGTCTCTGCTTGACTTGGCCTATTTACCTGCTTTTCATCATCTGCCCCAGGTCAGACACGTCATGGTTCAGTGTTCAGGCAGCAGGGCTGGGCAGCAGCCAGGCTGAGAGGGGTGAGAGCAGGGCTTGGGAAGGGATGGGCAGGATTTGGGGTGTGAGCAGGGTTTGGGAAGGGTGGGCAGGATTTGGGGGGGGGGTTTGGAAGGGGTGGGCAGGGTTTGGGAAGGGGTGGGCAGGGTTTGGGAAGGGTTTGGGAAGGGGGCAGGATTTGGGAGAGCAGGTTTGGGAAGGATGGATTTGATTTGTGGGGGGGTGAGCAGGGGTTTGGGAGATTTGGGGGTGGAGGGGGGAAGGGGTGGGCAGGATTTGGGGGTGTGAGCAGGGTTTGGGAAGGGGTGGGCAGGATTTGGGGGGTGTGAGCAGGGTTTGGGAAGGGGTGGGCATGGCAGGGTTTGGGAAGGGTGGGCAGGAAGCAGGGTTTGAAGGGCCAGTGCTAGGGTGAGGGGGATGTGAGTGTGGGTGACATGGCACAAAGTGAAGGGCCAGTGCCCACAAGGAGCCATGGTGGCCCAGAGGAGCATTGGAGCATGGCTGGCTGGGCAGAGCACACAGACCTTGAGAAGTCTTTTAGTGCTGAGATGGGGAGAACATGGGTGGGTATTGTCTCTCTCTAGAGAGGTCTGAGATTGCACCAGGAGGAAGGTGTCCATGTTTAAATAAATTATCACCAATCCCATACCCTTTTCAGTGCAAGGTGCTAGAAATCCCACATTCCCACTAAGATGTGTATTGGATCAGATCTCTGTGGGTGCTGGAAACAAACATTTACTTTGAGGTGTGTTGATGTTGTCTGACAGTGAGCTGAGGGTGACAGGTTTTCTGCCATCCCAAAACCCTTAATTGACACATCCATCCCCTGCAAGGGCACTGGCAGGCAGGGGAGGGCATGTGCTCCACCACAGTTCTTTCTGCACAAGTTCATTTTGATGACATTTTTACTCCAAGCTCAGAGCTTTGTGCCTGTCAGAAGGGAACAGCACAGATGGACATGTTGGGCTCCAGACACGATGCTCCATTGCTGTTGGCTGACTGACATGTCCTGTGGGATTCTGCAGCTTGTTAAATCATCTCACAAAGGAGAAGGGGGAGGGAAAGCCCAGTGCAAGGTTGCCAGCTGCAGCCAGCTCAGTGCTGCAGCATCAGCTGCTTGGTGGTTTTGATCAGGAATTTGTGGCTGCCCAGGGTTTCCTTCTATTTCTCTGGAAGTGCTCAATGAAGGGAAGGCCAAGGGAAAGTCTGGCTCCTTTCTAAGGAATTGTACTTGAGTGGAACCTGACAGCCTGCACCATCTACATGTGTCTTGATAATTTTCCCTGTACCATCTACATGTGTCTTGATAATCTTCCCTGCAACTTATTTATTTTTTATATTGTATTTACTTCCACATTTCTCATTTCATTTTGCATTTTCTCCAGTGCTGTGGGAGCAGAGCTGAGCTGCAAATGGACAGTGAGGAATGTTTACCTGAGCAGTGCTCTGGTTCCTGTTTGCAGTTCCGGGATATTGGTTTATGACTCTGATAATGCTGCTCAGGTCACTGAATTTCTGCAGGAATGTTTTGCTTCCTTTTGCTCCTATTCCTCAAAACCCCATTTAGTCAGACACAAAAGAAGAGAATGGGGCACCGAATCAATGACAGGTTTGTCAGCATTTGGCAAATGTTGTCAAATCTCTGTCCTCTTTTAGGGGTCACTTTCCTGCCTGGAATGGACCAGACTTCATGTCAAACCCTCCCATCTCCATGCTGGGTGGTTGCCTTCCCATTTTCCCTGCTCTTCCCCTGCCATCATGCTGCCTTTGGCCGGGGTGTGGACAGGGGATGCTCCTGCTGCCGCACACATCAGACCCCAGAGCTCGTGGACCCCTCCCAAAGATCCTGCTTGGCTTTCTCTGACTCAGTGGCTGATCCTTTTCCACTTCTCCCAGCCAAGCTTGTTTGGCCCTGGCCCTGAGGTCAGAGCCAGTGTTGGAGCCTGTGCTGTGGGGCTGCTCCTGCTCTCTGGCCTGTCATCAGCTGGGAATGCTCCTTAATGGGAGTGGGTTGCAGAGTGCCTGTAATGCTTTTAAGAATAAAGAGCAGCATATGCACTCAAGCCAGACCTATATTTTTCCTGTCCTGCAGCTCTTATTTGCCCCTGCTCAGAGGGATTCTCTGATGTAGCTCCATGCCTGACCCAGCCTTTCTGTCCCCACTGCCACCCCCCACCATACATTAAGTTTAAATAAATGCATTTTCACTGCCAGGAGCCATCCATAAGGCTGGGGCTCGCCTCTTCCTAATGGGGGGTTTTAGCTTGGATGGACACATTTCTATTAGTGATGGACCCTGTCTGGTTCCTTTCTAGTGTGAGCTGCAAGCCCAGGAGTTAAATGTGTGGTTGCCATGGGTCTGTGCTGACCCAAAACAGCCTCCCCTGGCAATGAGGAGTGGGAGATGGTAGGCAGGTTCTGAGGGAAGCAGATGAGCTCACCTTCTGCCTCTCAGTTCCTGAACTGATCCTTCACAGGCTGCTGTCTCTTCACAAAGCTGTGCAGGTTTCCTGCTCCGGGCCACCCCCTGCACCTGAGGAACAAAAGGCTCTGCTCCTTTCCAAGGGAGAAGGGAGCACTTGGTCATCAGAGGATTGATTGCTGCACAGTGTTGCTCCACTGGTGGAAATGCTGGTTTCTCACAGCACCCTGTTGACCTTACACTGGCTGAACTGTCTGCAGGTGTTGGGCAATGAGGCTGGAGCTGCTGGCAGTTGTTGTTGGGAGCTGTTGCTTCACTCACACTGAGCTGGTGAAGTGGGAGCTTGAGGCCTGGCTGTGTGCAGAGGGCCAGGAGTGGCTCTGACTGCTGCAGGGCGTCAGTCAAAGTGGACTGAACCTGAGGATTTTCACTGGAATCCCTGGTCAGTGCCCCTGCTGGAAGTGGGTCTGAGAGCAGAGCCCAGGCTCAGCAGCTCTCGTTCTGGCTGTCGTGTTGTGCCATGTCAGCTGGGTCACTTCTGTGTGTCCTGCCTTTATGGTCATCCCTGCTTTTCCCTGCCCGTTCTGGCATCTTGTACTTGTGACTTTGAGGAAAATCTACCCACTTTTCTTACAGCAAATTAAAATCTGGCCCAAGAAGTTAAGGAGTGCAGAAACTCATGGTTTGGCTTCCTCTGCAGCCACCCCAGCAGCTGGAGTCTGACCAGCTGTTCTCCTTGGGCTTTCTCAAAACCTGCCAGGAGGGGCTGGGAGTCCCTTACCCCAGAATACACTACTTTAATCTCCTCCAGCCTTGCATCAGCCATTTGTTTATAAAAGCTGTTGTATTATCTGGTGGTTGGGGTGCATAAGAAGTTTGATCCCCATTTGTTGGAGTGCCACCATGCCAAACCCTGCCAAACCCTTCCTCTTCAGAAAAACATAAGCAGCTTCCTAACCCTGAGGCCTTGCCCAGAGGCTCTGGGTTGTTTGTGTTCCCTCTGTAAGCAGGAAATACCAAGGAGGGTCGCAGGAATCCAGTGGTTGTGTGGACGGGGATGGCTGGGATGTGTGACTGACCTGCTGTGGTGGCCTCTGGGCAATGGACTCCAGGGAATCCGCCTCCAGCCCTCACTGCCCTCCTGACACTCTGTCTCCAAGGCTTTGAGTGAAGTGCACAAACATCTGGGGCCAGTGCTTTAAACTTCCTGGTGCCTTTGGGCCGAGCCACTCTGTTTGCTCGTGTTTCATCTTGCTTTTTGGTTTTGTTTTTGGGTGTGTAAATACAGGGGTTCAGGCCTCTACTCTGCACAAGCACCCTGAGCTCTCCTGGTGTTTCCTTGACCCATGTCAGTGAGACCAGAAACCAGCCCCAAAGGTTCATCATTTGAGCTGAAAACACCACATTGTTCTCTAGGCTTGGCTCTGCTTTAACTCCTTGCCTGGGGTGGTTTTGGGAGAAAAGTCACTACTGCAGTTGGGAAGAAAGAAATGGAAAAGCAAGAGGACGAATGTGGTCCTGTTTAAAGGTACTTTGGGGTTTTACTGTGACCTAAAGCATGTGCTTTATTCAGCAGTTTTCACAAGCAGGAAGTTTTATTTAAGGTCTTGCTGAATCATAGAGCAAGAGAAAACTGAGCACAAGAAGTCGTTTAAATGGAGCAGATTTTGCTGTTTTCAGAGCTTTCCTGATGTCCTCAATGTTCAGTCTTAGTTGTCTTAAGCAGATATCATCAGGAGCATCTTCAGGTGTTGCCCTGGTGCAGCAAAGGGCAGGTGAGACCTGGGTAATCCCCAGAAACCACAGGGTAAGAATAACCCCCCCTCTTTGATGTGAAGGGTTTTGGGGGAACTGAGGGAGAAAAGCAATCAAAAAGCAGCAGTGGTCAAATGGGCTCCAGACCTTTACTGGGAACCTGTATTTACAGCATTCTCCTCCCTGTGCTGTGATTGGGGTTTCTGTTTAGAAATCAGAAACAACCCAGAGGCACAGAGAGTTCTGGGCTTTGTGTTCTGCTTTTCTCAGCACCCTCTTTCCATACCTCAGGAGAATTGTGTGGCCTTTCTGGCAGAGCTGAAGAGGAAGAGGAGGGAAGGGAGTGATGTCCTTCACTGCAGTCCCCACATTTAAATATAAATAGTTCTCCTCTTGGATCCTTCCAGTCTGATCTTATGGGTGATTTGACCTTTGTTTGATAAAAGCTTTCTTTATTTGCAGGAATAAAAAGGCAAAGGGGAGGAGAGGACACAGCAGATGTTTTTTTAAAAATATCTTTAGATCCTGGCAGTTGGTTTCTGCAGAGCGCTTGGGCCAGCTCCCTCCTGGGCTCCAGCTTTTCTCCCCTCTGAGCTCCTTGAACAAAAAAATGTCCTCAATGTTCAGTCTTAGTTGTCTTAAGCAGATATCATCAGGAGCATCTTCAGGTGTTGCCCTGGTGCAGCAAAGGGCAGGTGAGACCTGGGTAATCCCCAGAAACCACAGGGTAAGAATAACCCCCCCTTCTTTGATGTGAAGGGTTTTTGGGGGAACTGAGGGAGAAAAGCAATCAAAAAGCAGCAGTGGTCAAATGGGCTCCAGGCCTTTACTGGGGACCTGTATTTACAGCATTCTCCTCCCTGTGCTGTGATTGGGGTTTCTGTTTAGAAATCAGAAACAACCCAGAGGCACAGAGAGTTCTGGGCTTTGTGTTCTGCTTTTCTCAGCACCCTCTTTCCATACCTCAGGAGAATTGTGTGGCCTTTCTGGCAGAGCTGAAGAGGAAGAGGAGGGAAGGGAGTGATGTCCTTCACTGCAGTCCCCACATTTAAATATAAATAGTTCTCCTCTTGGATCCTTCCAGTCTGATCTTATGGGTGATTTGACCTTTGTTTGATAAAAGCTTTCTTTATTTGCAGGAATAAAAAGGCAAAGGGGAGGAGAGGACACAGCAGATGTTTTTTTTAAAAAATATCTTTAGATCCTGGCAGTTGGTTTCTGCAGCACCCAGTGCTCACTGCTGGGCCAGCTCCCTCCTGGGCTCCAGCTTTTCTCCCCCTCTGAGCTCCTTGAACAAACTTTGCATTTTACTGTGAAGCGTTGACCTAGAGATTTCTAAGGAAATGTTTTATCATGGGGACACCACGCTCCAATGGGGACAGATGCCCCAGGCTCTGGTCCCCAGCCCTGCCCACTGCACCACTGACCCTGGTTTTCCTCATTTCATAACTTCAGCTGAAAGAAACATTTGTGTTAATTGCTGCTGGTTTTTCATGTGTTCACCCTCGAGCAGTTTGAGCTCAGCTTCCAAGCACAGCTCAGTTTGATGTGTAAAACCACGGGACGCTGGCACTGCCCAGGTTCCAGCCCAAGCAAAGGCAGCACAGGTGCAATGTTAGAACTGCTCTAGACTGCACACAAGGCTTTCTGGCACTACCTCTAACCATTAATTGCCACGTTAAATCCAGCAATAAATTATTTGGGCAACCACACTGCGGGAGCCCGCTGCCAGGAACAGACCAGAGCTGAGTGCTGCTCAGTCCCCTTCATGCTCCAGGGCTGCAGGCTGGATCAGGCAGGGCACTCCCACACTCCCTGAGTGGGGGTTTTGGTATCTCACTGACCTTCTGGACGTGGTTTAAGCCATCATCCTGTGAGCAGTGTTGTCAGGGCTGGAGGTGCCCTGCGTGTGTGTGTAGATCTGCATGTGTCTATCCTCCTGGAGCACAGGATGGTGTGTGGCATGCAGGATGCCTCAGGATAAGCCTCTCATCCTTTGCAAATTGGATTTTGTGGCTCACTTGCCTGTCCTCTTGGATAAAGTTTCCCCTTAGCTGCCTCTCCTCTAGCAGAGCTCGGGTTCTTCTCCAGACTGCAAAGCCTTTTATAACGCTCTGCAGATCAGGAGTCACTTGGAAGGGACAGGGACAGACTTTCCATTTCCCACTGAAACATGCTCCAGAGTGAGCCTGCTGCTTCCTTCCCTTGTGGAGTTCAGTTGGTCTGCAGGAGATTCCTGCTGGTTTGGTTTGGTGCCTTTCCTGCTGGGTGGCACTGAGGCGCTCCTGGCTTGCAGCCCCCAGTGATGGCTGCTGTTTTAGAAAGCCTCTGGGCCATGGGAATCACTGTGATTTCATATTGGGGAGGAAATGGATTCCTCAGAGAAGGCCAGCTTCAAACAGAGCCACAGCTGGCTGATCTTAAACCATCTCAGCTGGGGATCAGAGGGTGCTGTGAGGTTTTACCCCCAAAGAAAACAAAGCAGGAAAATGCACCACATTAGCATAAGTGGGATTTTCAGAGCTTGTAATAAGCCCCATGTAATTCCTAAAAGGATGGTGTGTAAAACAGGCCAGCACACACAGCTGATGGAGAGCTGAGCAGTTCCAGTTTGCTTATGAGAATGTACTGGTTTGAGTTTCATACCCATTTCTGAGAAAGGGGGTGGCCCTGGTGAGGGACAGCAGTCACCACACTTCCTTCCACAGCAAGCTCAGGAGCAGCACTGGCCTCTTACTTGTGTGCTGATGTGAACAGGACACCCTGCAGGGGCTGGGGAAGAGTAATCCTTGCCAGGGTTAATACTCAATTCTGTGCTGCTTGACTTTTGAGCAAGGGAGGGGAGTTAATGCTCTCAGAAGAGACCACCTACTCTTTGGTGCAGACTGCCAACAGCTGACAGATGGAAGTGATTTTGGGACAGTGAGAAGTCCGTGTGGAATCACGGTGGTGACCAAGAGCAGACTCTGCATCCCACAGTCTTTGACTTACACCCACCCCTTGTGACTCTTGCTGTGGGGAAGGACAGTTTCCCAGAGCCACCAGAATTCTTCTGTGGGGTGTGAATTAGCAGTGGGTCGATGGTTTGCTGTCTCTTGTGGTTCAGTCTAATAGACACAGTTCCTCTGAAGATGCTTTTTGGCAAGGCTGTGCATGGCTGAAGGATGTGAGCGGTGGAGCTCTGATTGGAGAGCAAGATTGAGGTGAAGCACAGCAGTGATTCCATGTGCTGACCCCTCTGCTGCGTGTGTTGCCCCTGACCACAGCTGTCACCCACCTTGGTGTGAGAGCTGTGCCAGCCCTGCCCTTGCCCTGCCCTGTTGGGTGTTTGCCTGAGTGTTCCCTGTCTGGTTTTTGTCTTGCAGCATCTGGAGGGGGCCAAACGTGAACTGTGTTGACAGCACTGGGTACACCCCGCTGCACCACGCTGCTCTGAACGGCCACAAGTGAGTCCTGTCCCAATCCTGGGGTGCCAGGGATGGATGCTTTGTGCTTCCCTGGCCATAAATGAGTCCTGGGGTGCCCTGTCCTGGCCATAAGTGAGCCCTGTTCCCAATCCTGGGGTGCCAGGGATGGATGCTTTGTGCTTCCCTGGCCACAAGTGAGTCCTGTTCCCAATCCTGGGGTGCCAGGGGTGGATGCTTTGTGCTTCCCTGGACATAAGTGAGTCCTGTCCGAATCCTGGGGTGCCAGGGGTGGATGCTTTGTGCTTCCCTGGACATAAGTGAGCCCTGTTCCCAATCCTGGGGTGCCAGGGGTGGATGCTTTGTGCTTCCCTGGACATAAGTGAGCCCTGTTCCCAATCCTGGGGTGCCAGGGGTGGATGCTTTGGGCTTCCCTTGTGTGGTTCACTCACCAGCTGAGGCGCTGCTGCAGCACTACTCCATCTTCAGGGGAAGTGGAGAATGTCAGAGCTTTGGCTGCTGGCTGATGTTCCATCTCCAGACGCTGAGGTTTTCAACCCCTTTTATTTCTAAGCAATTTGGATGAGCTGTAACATGGTGTGAGGGAGCTCCCCTGGTGACAGTCCCTGCAGTCTTCCTGGTGCCCAGGGTGGTCTGGGCCTGCACCACTTTACAGTTGCCTCTTGTGCATATCACATTTTTAGGTAATTTTAGTGTGGTAGATCTCCTGTTTCTCATTGCTGCCTGAGATACTGAGAAATCAAATAGAGTTAAAAGTCTCTGTTCACCCTCGTTGTGCTGGTGCAGCAGAGGCTTGTGGCTGACTTCAGCCCCTGTTCAGCTCCATTAGTATGGAGTTAATGTGGATCCTCCCTCAGCTCATCTCAGCATTATTTATTTCCTTTTTTTCATTTCCTTTGGCAGCATTTAATAGGAACATTTGAAAGTCACATTTCAAGAGGCTCTCTGAAACACTCCTGTTCAGATTAACTTCTTGTTCAGTCCTTGCTGCAGAAGGGGGGCTGTGAGACAAGGACTGAATGTCTCACTGAAGCTGCTGTCTCTTGCAGGGATGTTGTGGAGGTTCTGCTGAGGAACGACGCTCTCACCAACGTGGCAGATTGCAAAGGCTGTTACCCCCTGCACCTGGCAGCCTGGAAGGGAGATGCTGACATTGTGAAGCTCCTCATCCACCAGGGCCCTTCGCACACCAAAGTGAATGAGCAGGTCTGCCTGATTTTCTCAAATGTATCACTGAATCACTTCCCTGGCACGGAGAGAGACTCCTGCAGCTGACTCCTGACCCTTCCCAAACCAGTAGCAATGGTTGTAAGGTCCTACTTGCTGGTGGGATAGGAGGGGCACTGCCTAAAGCAATACATTCAGTTCTGAGTTAGTGGTAGGATGGAAAGGTATTTGAGTTTCATAGACACATAAATGTGAGAACTGCTCAACACTTAGGAAGTGGTCTCCTGCTTCTGGGCTTCTAAAACTAACCCACAGTTTTCCTTTCAGCTGCTGGATAGCTGAGCAGGTTTCTAGTTCTGCAGAGGATCCATTGGCTCCCTCCTTTGGGAACTAATCCAAGCAGCTTTGTTCAGTCTCTTTGGCCGTGCTCTCTTAGCTGCTCTCCTGGCTTGTCTCTGGCACTTGCTCCAGTTCACTAATTTGTAAGTTCTAAGATAATTTTAACACTACTTGCCCCCAGATAAATCCCTAGCTTAATCTTAAAGAATTATTTTTGCAACCAGGCAAGAAAAAAAAGCCTCTTGGATTTGTTCCTTTTGTCAAGCTGACAGTTTCAGCCTGGGGTGCAGAGGGAGTGAGGGGTACAGGACAGCTGTGTCCACTGCAGAGGGCTGGATCCTGTGGAACTGCCCATGGACATCAGAGGTGTCTTAAATCCCAGGGAACTTCTGAAATGCTACTGCTGGAAGGCCCAAATATTCCTCTTGTTGCAGAGTTTTGTTTACAAGTTTAATGAATGAGCCAGCTGAGTGCTGTCACTGAGCTGCCCCTCCCTAGCACAGAGTGACAGGCCCAGAGCAGTGGCTAAAGCTGCAGTGGGCTGTGCTCGTCCTGTCCCTAAGGCAGGAACATCTGCTGACCCTGGGAATAAGCTCCTAAACCACTCAGGTGTTCTTTCAGGAGGAAAGGAATAAACCAAAATAGGTTTGCCTGCCTTAGTGCCAGCAGGCTAAACCTGGACAGTGATTCCAGAGGTAATTCCCAGCTGGGTCAGACACCCCTGGCCTGAGTTCAGCTCACAGTCAGGGTGAGCAGCTGTGGAATCCCTTCTGTTGATTTGCTCCATGGTAGTTTTTCAGAAGCTGGGGAGCAAACTCCTTTCAGAGGCAGGTTTAGGAGTCCCAGTCCTCCTTTTGGGGACCCAAGTGCCACACTGGAGTTTCCCAGGATGGGTGAATTGATGCACCAGGCTGCCCCAGGGATAACTGCTGCTAAAACATCATGGAATGAAAAATCTGGTTGTAGTGCAACTCTCTATCATTCCTCCACTGAGCAGGAATACCGAGGAATGTGTGTCCTGATGTCTCTGGTGACAGTTCTCCAGTTTGGGGCTGTGGTTAATCGTGTCTCCAGGCACAGCTGCAGGCACTCAGTCTGATTACATGGCCTTGAGTGCAGGTAACCCTTACAGTCAATCTGACAAGAACTGAGTGAGAGCCCATAGTGTAAATGTTCTGCTCTGAGTAGGGCAGCTAGAGGGGTGATCTTTGCAAAAATCCAGAGCTTAGCATGATCCTTGCAGGTAATGTTTCATTAATGTCTGTTTAGTAGGAATCCTGTTAAATGAGAGAAGTCAGCTGAGGAGCCTGTGCTTGGAGCCTGGTCCAGGTCACAGCAATCCCAGCTGGAATGGCTTCTGCTGCCCATGGCTCTGACTGGAACAAGATGCTGTGTCCTGCCATTCCACCCCTTGGAGTCACCCATTGCTTTGTTGCTGTATCTCACCCATTTCATTATCACATTTTTTTTCTTTTTCCTCTTCCTTTTTGTAGAATGCTCTTGAGATCAAAGAACTCAAAAAGTACGGCCCCTTTGACCCATATATCAATGCCAAGGTGTGTACTTTGCTGTCAGCATTTCACTGCATCATCACTCCAGGCTGCACTCGCGTGCTTCCAGGTGCAATAATACCTGTTCACTTTGCAGCTGCTTGGGGAAAAGGAAATTGGGACCATTGATTTACTGTGGGTTTCTCTCTTCAAAGCAGTTGTAGAAACATAATTAAAGGAAAGCTTTTCCTTACTTTCCTGGGGGCTCCTTCCTTGCTTAGCCTTGTAGGATTCGCAGTGATGGTCAGTTTGCTTGATTGGGCTGGATGACTTCCCAAAGGTAATGTTACCTCAATTTAATGTTCTAGGTTTTGTTTCATGTGCTGGTGTTGCTGATAAATGCAAAGAGAAGGATTTTTTTTCCCCTGCTTAACCATGGTTGCATTTTCTCTGTGGGCTGTTTGGAGTGAATTTTGATGCCTTTTCTCCTACCAAATGCATAATGCTCTGTGTGTTGTTTGAATGGACAGTTAATCCCTGTGGTGGTGGGGAGAAGGGAGGGCAGTGATGTTCCTGCCTCCCTTCCCAAGTCCTCCATGTCCTGCTTATTACATCAGTCTCTCTTTTGATGTTCAGTCTGTGGTGTCGTTTGACCCTCCAGCCCTGGTCTCCTGTTCCTGTTTTCTGGCCTGTTTTGCTCCTCTCTTCTTTTCAGTTTTGAGCTACAAAAGACACACCATCAGCTTGTGCAATGTGCTGAGACTGAGCTGTTGAAGAAGCTTCCTATCCAGTATTGGGATGCTGAAGATCAAATTCCTGATGGTGATTTCTCAGACACCATTTTCCAGATTTATTTCTAGTGACTCTACAAGCCAGGGGTGGCAAACAGTCTGTTACTCTGTCCTGAGACACCTCTGCCATGAGCCACCGTGCCAAGCTGCTTCCAGCCACTTATTTTGGATCCAGCCATCAAGGGCAGATTTCTGTCTGTCAGAGTTTCCCTCTGCTTGGTCTGCAGGACCTTGGAAACACACAGCCAGAGCTCCCGTGCTTGCTGGGAGTTAGGTGTGGTTTTCAGAGCCCTGTTTCAGGGTCACTGGTGCCCACCCTCTGAGCACAAATGTGTTCTTGTAAAGCTCATCTGAATTGGGGATTTTTGCAAAAATCCAAATAGGAATTTTATGCCTTTATGTATTCTGTGGAAACATCATAGTTGAGCACTTCACTTGCCTGAAAGAAGCTTCCTAAAACATTGTCAATAACCAAGTAAAATCTTCCACACTCCAGTATGTTGAACGAAGAAGGAATGTAAAGAGGGAATATTCAGTATTGGCAGTTTATTCAGCCCTTCAGATCTTTGCAGGTCAGAAAACTTTCCCTTATTCAAACCAAGTCTCCCTGTGCTCAGTCAGAGCTGTGTGTTGGGAGCAGGGGGTGCAGAATGGCCACAGCACTGGAGGGGCTGTGGATTCTCCACTTGAGCACGGGATGAGGAGCAGCAGGGCTGTGTGTGGTGAGTGGTATCACATCAGCAGGGCTTGGAACCTGTGCTGGAGCCCATAAGAAAGCAGAGCCATCCCTGCTCATGCCCTGTTTGTGCTCTGCAGGCAGGCATTGCTCACAGCTCCTCTCTTCCAGCTGAGAGCTGGGGGATGCAAGGATTCCTGCAGGAATGCAGCCCCTCGGCCCTCCTGAGTGCTTTATTTTTCTAAGTAGTTCTGAAATTTGAAGCCATGTGCCTTCTGGCAGCTGGAATGGAATTTTCCTTTTCCATCTCTGATACATCTGTAGGTCTGAGCACTCCTGCTCGCTGCTCTGGTTTGTGCCTGGAGAGGTGACGCAGGAAGGGAGCAAACTCCCTTGCCTGGAAGAACTGGAGTATTTTTGGCTGCTCAAAACTCTCCCAAAATGGAGGCAATAAAGGCTCAGGCAATAGTGGGAGTTTCCACTGCACAGTCTGGATTTGGGAGAGACTTGCTGTGATGATTCAAGGGAGTTTTATTGCCTGGTGATCTCTGCTGCAGGAGGAAAGTCTGGGGATTTTTCCTCAAGCACTGGAGCCCCAATCTGCTTAGAGAAAATTGGACTGAATTGCAGGGAAGATGAGGAAGTCTCCAACAATTATGTTTTTAAACGATATTGTGTTCCCATTTCTGAGCCCTCAGGCAGATGCTTGGAGCTGCTGCATGCTTTAAAGCCCCCTGAGGCATATGTACCCTGTGCTAGGGAGAAAGGAGAGGGGGGCAGTCCCAGCCAGGGAACTCCCCAGCAGCCAGGGCTGGCACGGGCCGTGTGTGCCCCCACTGCTCAGAGGGGCTGGGGTCATCCAGTCTTTCCACAAAGCCTGGCAGAGAGGATCCCTCGTGCCACGGGGCGGGCTGAGAGCCTGGCCCAGCTGTCATGGGCTCCCTGATCCCTGCATTCCTACCCCATCCAAGGGGAATAATGGGATTTGCCAACCCTGAAAATGCCCGAGAGCAGCAGTGTGAGCTGACGGGCAGGTGCGAGCTCTGATGTTCTCTACTCTGTCCCCTCTCACTCCCTGTGTATATTTTTTGTGCAGATTTCTGTATCCTGCAGTACGCTCTGTCCACGTGTCTGTGCCTGCCCCCAGGATGGAGCCTGTTTGACTCGGACCTTCTGTGCTGGCTGTGACGCTTTGCCCCGCGTGCCCCCTCCCCCTGCACGTGCCTGATTCTGCTCCTTCCCTTCCCTGCCCTGCACACTGCAGCTGCCAGAGCCTCTCCCAGCTCCTGCTCCCCTCCTGCTTTGCCTGTGGCTGAGAAGTGATGCAAAAGCCAGACACAAACACCTGGGGGTTGACAGGACTCCTGAGGGGGACTGAACACCTCAGCAGGATCCGAGTGCTCGTGCAGCCTCACGAGTTTGTGACATGGTGCAAAACACTGAGCAGTGTCCCGAGGCGTGTGTGTGCTCTCACAGCAGGCAGGGATCAAATTCCCTTCTGCAGTGGTGCTGCTGCCTCCAGCAGGACAAGGACATTCTGTTTATTTTATTGGAAATGTTGTTAAAATAACAAACTCAGCCACGATTCTTTCAGTTGAAGCGTGTAACTGTATTAAACTTTTGGGGGCTATATTGTCAGATAGTTGTTTCTAAAGTGCTTAAACCAGAATCCCTTTGTGGATGACACACAGAAACTTGAGAGGAACTTAATTTGAGAAAAGGCTCTGTTAGACCATGTTCCTATTTTACACCTGCACATGTGGGGTGTTGGACTGCTCATTTTTGGGCTTTGCATTGCTGGTTCTTGGCCTGGCTGCTGCTGCACGCTCTGGTTTGGGTCTGGCTTCCAGCTGGGGTGCTCCCTTGTCACTGAGACATTGCTTCCCTCAGCTGACCTGAGCCTGGCTTGTTCCTGCAGTGGTGGAATTGCACGGTTCTCTGGTTCACAAACTGCATGGGGCTGGGCGCACCCTGTCTCTAAACAGCCAGAATTGCAGAGGTGGAATGACTGTTATAACCAGGATAAGTAGGATTTGAAACAATTGAAGTTTAAATCTAAAATTATGTTAATAATGAAGCTCCAGCAAATAGAATTCACACAACAGGTTGCCTGCCTTTTATTTTTGTGGCACCCTGAAGTGTGGGATGCTGCCAAGACACCAGACTGCTTTTCCCAGGTGCCAGCAGCATTAATGGGAACCTGGACACAGCTGAACATCCCTTAAACTTTAGGATTCTGCCCCTGGTGCTTGGAAAGCAGGCTGGTCCATCTCTAGTCCCTCTTTCCCACAGCTGAAGTGCGTTGTTCTGGACATCCCTGAGGCTGTGGCAATGAGCTTGTCAGGGGATACAGAACACCCGGGGAGATGGTGACACATTGCTCAGGCTGCTTCAGACTGGGCTCTCTGCTTCCCCACTGCTTTTTTTGTCTCATTTTTGGATTTAAGCATTGGAGCAAGGCGCTGCCCCGGCCCTGACGTGCTGCCACTTGTGCCCCGCAGAACAACGACAACGAGACGGCGCTGCACTGCGCGGCCCAGCACGGGCACACCGAGGTGGTGAAGGTGCTGCTGGAGGAGCTCACCGACCCCACCATGCGCAACAACAAATTCGAGACCCCCCTGGACCTGGCCGCGCTCTACGGGAGGCTGGAAGTGGTCAAGATGCTCCTGAACGCCCACCCCAACCTGCTGAGCTGCAACACCAAGAAACACACTCCGCTGCACCTGGCAGCCAGGAACGGGCACAAGGCAGTGGTGCACGTGCTCCTGGATGCTGGCATGGACAGCAACTACCAGGTATCTGCTGTGGTGGTGTTCACAGGGGCCTCAGGATGAGGGAAGAGATGAGAATGACTCCATGTTTATTATTTTATGACATATATTATATTAATTAAACTATACTAAAAGAATAGAAGAAAGGACTTCATCAGAAGGCTAGCTAAGATAGAAAAAGAATGATAACAAAGGTTTGTGGCTGACTGAGACAGTCTGGACAGCTGGACTGTGATTGGCCATTAATTAGAAACGACCACATGAGACCAATCCCAGATGCACCTGTTGCATCCCACAGCAGCAGATAACCATTGTTCACATTTTGTTCCTGAGGCCTCTCAGCTTCTCAGGAGGAAAAATCCTAAGGAAAGGATTTTCCATAAAACACGTCTGTGACAATCTGGTGTGTCCGAGTGGGGCCAGGCTGGTGGCTGGGGATTGGAGAACTCCACCAACCCTCCTTGCAGAAGCTGAGGAGAGCTTTGTGTTCTGCTGGGCTGTCTGTGCAGCTCTGGGGTGCTGGGGGAGGCTGCCCGGAGGGGCTCGGGTGCTGTGCATGCCTCACGCCTGCGCAGGGGCCGGGCAGAGCCCCGGACGTGGAGTGAGGGACACAAACACCCTGTGGCCAAAGCTGTTCTGCCCTGCAGTGCTCTGAGCTCTTGATAGGCAAACGTGTCTCTTCCTATCAAGCCACTTGTGAATGTGCTGTTTTCACAGCAATGGCTCGTATGTGGGTCTTGTTTTTCCTTGTCAGGACACGACCTCTTGCTGAGCTGTAGGAGGCCCTTTCTTGGTCTCTCTGATGGAACCATCCCCATTTTTCCATCCCACATCCTCAGCATTGTAATAACGTTGACAGTCTGTCCTCAGCCATAGGTAGTGCTGCCCACAGCTCGTGTACAAGGCCGTGTATTTATTGCTTCTGTAACCCTCTAAGCCATGCCTCCCTCACCATTCCCTGCTGTCTGGCTTCATGCTATGTTTCCATTTAATTTGCAGACTGAGAAAGGCAGTGCTTTGCACGAAGCTGCTTTGTTTGGCAAGACAGATGTGGTACAAATATTGCTGGCTGCAGGTGAGAGAATGTTCCCCCTTTGAAGCACTAATGTGGTGATCCCTTCACCCAGAGCTTGAGGAAATCCCTTCCTAGTGCAGCAGCTTTCTCCATCCAGCTGTCAGAGCTCCTTGGAGCAGGATGTAGGAGAGGTTGGCTCTTGGACTTTGGCTTTAGATTTGTCTCTAAAATGCCTTTTAGCTCCCCCCAGTGCTGATCACAAATGTGACTTGATTAAATACACAAACCTGCACATAGTTAGACAATATTCTTGCTTTTGCCCTCTGTACCCCTTTGGCCACAGGTATTGATGTGAACATAAAGGATAACAGAGGCCTGACTGCTCTGGACATTGTGAGGGAGCTTCCTTCCCAGAAAAGCCAGCACATAGCAGCTCTCATTGAAGGTGGGTAATGCAGCTCTGCCTCTGGGGAGGAGGGGAAAGCTTGGGGTGCTGATTCTGCCAGGGCAGGTACAGGATGTGCTTTTCTAGACCTGCAGAGTGCTGAAATCAAAGCAGTTCCAGGCTGTGTTGGAAGAACCAGTGCTGAAATGCTGGGGTGAGCTTCCCCAGACCAAATGTTTGGAGGAGGACTTGGGGGGATTTAGGAGGATTAGCCCTTTGCTGAGAGAGTGTGGCGTGACTTTTACAGTTTAAATGGGCTTAATTGAGCTTTGTTTAGCTGACTTTAGAAGTTAATTAAAATTAAGGATAGCCTAAATCTGCTTGCAGAATGCAAAGTAACAGCTTTAGAAATGGTTCTGGTGTAACTCCCCTTTAAGTGTCTGTGTAGGCAAATCACTGTCCACAGATCTCACATCCTCCTCCTCGCCTCGTTGTGAGGCTTGGGCATGGAATTTGCAGATGAGATTTACAGAAAAGGCCTTGATTACTTGTGTTTTATAAAGGAGCTTGGTCCATTGTGTCTGTCCAAATTCGGGAATGAAATGTGACATCTTGGCTAAATTCATACCTTGTAATTACGCTGTCTGCATTTCCTCTCAGCTGTGAGGAGGATCAGAAGCATTTGGAGCTGGGGTGTGTTATTCATGCTGAGCATTTGGGAGCTTTGCAGGTTCAAAGCACTTCTCAGACTTTTAACTAAGCTGTGCCTCTGAGGCTGGAATGTTTGAGCTTTATTCTGAAAGCGAAGACAAAGAGGGGCTTTAAAACTGAAGGTGTTGCAGTAAAGGCTGTTAGTTTCCCCAGGAGGGAGCTGCTGTTGGATGTTACATCAGCTGAATGTTTCTGGCTTTGCCTGTGGTTGGGGGCTGCAGCTGGAATTGGTTTCTCTTGTTATGACTCTGTTCAGTGATGGAGTTTGTGTCCACAACACGAATTTGCTCTGTGACTCTGTGTCCGTGCAGCAGCTTTGCAGCTTTCTGATTAAAAACTCTGAGAGTTCAAAGGACATTCCTCCCCTTGTGCCTGTGATTAAAGAGGCTGCCTGCTTCTATTCTGGGATCTGAGCTGCAAGTTTTAATAATGTTATTTTTTTTGGACACTTAATAAGCTGACAGTTGGCCTTCCACCCACGAGGGAGGAAGCGCCATGTGCTGAAGGGGACACAAAGCCAGATGGACGTGAGCTGACCCTGTCCCCCCAACCCCCTTGCAGATTACACCATTGGGAAGAAAAGTGCCAAAGCTGTGGAGAAATCTGCTCCAGCCCCGCTCGCTGCAGCCACCGATCCCTCGGGCCGGACGTCTCAGGGTGGGCATCACCAGCATTCCTCTCCCTGCCAGCGCCCAGTCAGGACATCCAGGGACAATCCCATCTCTCTCTTCCCCCCACAGGTGATGTGGACAAAGCTGTCACAGAGCTGATCATGGATTTTGATGTGAACCCTGAGGAGGAGAGCCCCTATGAGGCTCTGTACAACGCCACGTCCTGCCACTCCCTGGACAGCCTGGCCAGCGGGAGATCGTCCGACCGGGAATCTGGGAACAAGGAAGCTGAGCCCAGTGGCCTCAAGGCAGCTGCAGTCAGGCCTGTATGTAGCTGTATGTGCTTGCCCTGCTTGCACAGGGCCTCACCTGCAGGGTTGGGTTTTGCAGCAGGCTGCCCAAGCTTGAGGAAATCTT
Source organism: Emberiza elegans (assembly GCA_024865655.1). Taxonomy (NCBI): domain Eukaryota; kingdom Metazoa; phylum Chordata; class Aves; order Passeriformes; family Fringillidae; genus Emberiza; species Emberiza elegans. Next base: position 80,631,895 of record JALJVW010000184.1, on the reverse strand, counting down.
TAAATCCTTCCCTGGCGTTGATGAGAGCAGGCTGGTGTCTCTCCTTCCCTGCCCTGCTCACAGGGATTGCCTAAAAGCAACTTCTTCGTTTCACTTTGTGTTGCATCCTCTGTTTTCTGGCAATGCACTGGTGCCAGTGAATCTTGGTCTGTCAGGAGATTACATTTTGCAGAAGGGCTGACTTCTTGTCCTGAAAAAAGTTCTGGAGACTTGTGTAGAGCATCTTCTCATGGCTCACTGCTTTACCAAAGCTATGGCTCTCAGGAAATTATCTGTAATAACCTCTTGGAAAGTAGCTGGCAGTGGAAGAGGTTTCTTTTTTGTGTATTACTTGCAGAGCTCTGTAGAGGGTACTCCAGGCTTTACAAAGCAGCACAAAGCTCCTGGAACTGTCCCCAGAGAAGTCTTCCTCACCTTCTGTCAGCTGCATCTGCTGCCCTGGTAGCAATCAGCAGGAAGGCTGCTGTGGGGCAGATGGGACACGGGCCCTGCAGTGCTGGGTCAGCTTCAGGCTCTGTGTTCTGGTTGGTTTTCCAAATCCGGCTCTGTGGAGGCGTTTTTGGACAAAAGGCAGAGCAGCAGTGAACAATTAAACTGCTGGGGGCACAGTAACCATGGTTCCCCTCTGTGCAGAGAGGTGCAGCCTTTGGCTTGTGCTGAGAGCAACAGAATAGGAATGAGACATAACCTTTGGATGATGGACATTTTGGGCAGATCTCTCAGGTGTGCAGTACCTGGCAGTCCTGTTACTGATCAGATCTTGTCACTGCCCTGTGCTGATGGTGTCTGGTGTGAAATGAGCTCAATTCTGTCACAAGTAAGGAAAGACAAGAGCTGAGCTGCAGTGACAAGAGAGCAGGAAGAGGGGCATGCTGCAGGAGCTGGCTGGAGTGTGAGCAGCGCCGCTCTGCTGCTCCCGTGGCCATTAGATGGAGCTGTGGCTGGGCAGGAGGTGGCCCGGGAGCAGCTCCAGCTGCCCAGTTGCAATCCCGGGATATCGGAGGAGAGCAGTGCAGCTTAGTTTCTAGATCCCTAGAGTTTTCCACTATAAAAGGTGCCTCTGGCATCAGTTTCACTAAGCCACAAGCCCTTTCTCTGATCAGCTCATTGCTCACTGCCCTGTGTAATGCTGTGGAGATGCAGTGCAGGTTTGGGTTTAAGTGAGACCGGGGGACCAGATCAGTGTGCTGAGGAAGAGGAGGAGGAAAGGCAGCAGCCATTGCCCAGATCTGTGCTGTTCGGGCTGAACTTCTCTTCCACCCAGATGAATGTGAAGAGGTCCTTGCTGCACCCACAGCAGTGGGGACATAGAGCTGGGGGCAGAAGGGATGCACTGACAGTGTCTGTCTCACCTGCAGAGAGAACGCCCTCCCCCTCCAGCCAAGCCCCCACCTGATGAAGAGGAGGAGCAGAATGTGGAGAAGAAGACAAGTCACAATGCTCCCTGTGAGGTACATGGGGCTTGCTCTGGGGTGTTTCATGGGAGAGTGGTTTAAACATCAGTTTTAATAGTTTGGGAGGAGCCGAGGGTGCTGTTACCTCCTGTGCTCGTTGGGCTGTGGATGTGAAGCATTCCCTCAGTCAGCATTGCTGCTGTCCCTTACCATGGGAACTTCCTTTGTCCGCTTCTTCCAGGGCACCTCAGAGTTGACCTTCAGCTTTACTTTCCTATTCTTGGCTGAGAATTCCCTTAGGAGGAGATTTTTCTGACCCACGTTGTGATGTGGACCATTGCCCTCTAGTAATGATCCCACCACAGGCATCTTCAGTTGGACTGAAGCACAGAGGGGCTGTGAGTTCTGCTTCCTCTGAGCTCCCAGCTGTGGAGGAGCTGCACAGGCTTGTGGGTCCCACTGACATGAGCAGGGATCAGGGGCTTGAATTCAGCTGAGGATCTGGCCCAGCATGTGTTAAAGCTGCCTTCTGCAGGGGTCAGTGTGTGTGAGCTGCTTTCTGATGGAACTCAAGCTCTCCCATTTCATTTTGTTGCTGCTGGGGCTTCCTGTTGCTCAGGTTATTCACCTGCTGTGAACCTCAGATGTCAGGACTCTCCAGGAGACATGGCTGTGGGAAACCACAAGTGTGCCTTGGCAACTTCTGCTGACACCCAGGAAAACCTTCAAAGCAAATCCAAATCCTGTGCATTTCTGTGCTCTCCCAAAGGCAGTGGGTTGTGTGTGAAGCTCATGGAGCGTGTGCCACCTCTGCTGTCAGAGCAGGCTGTGGTTCTGCAGGTGCTTTCTTTGAGTGTGCTGATCTGCTGGAGTTCCGCAAGGCACAAATGAGCTCTGTTTTCTGGAGAGTGTCAAATCCCCATGAGACACGGGTGAACACGGCCTGCTGTAGTGGAACTGACTGCAGAGAGGGAGTAAGCTCTGAGCTGTGTGTGAGCAGGGAAGCTGGGATGTGACATTGTGGACTGATCAAATGCAGGGGGCGGTAACCAGTCCTGTGCCTGGCTCTGGCAGACGAGAGCTGGGCAGCAGGTCACGGAGTAATTGGGAAGCAGAACTTGTTTATGACAATAAACACGGGGAGGGAAACGTGCCCTGACCATTCCTGCTGAGCTTTCTTGCCATGTTTAATTACCAAACACCTGCTGTGTTGTCCTGCCTTTAATGGCTTTGGAAGCACAATCCATTAAAGGGAATCTTGCTGGCAAATGGCAGAGGGACTCGCTGGGGAGACCTTGATTTTTGTGACCAACTTTAGTGACAAAACTTACAGGCAGCATGTGGCAGCCTGGAAATGACCTTTTGGACATACTGATGAGGAGTTTGGGGCTGATCCTTTCACTTTGCTTGTTCCTCCTGGCCTGCTCTGCTTCTCTGACTCTTGCCCATCTTTTATCACCTCTCCCTGGGCCAGGCAGGTGTGCACATGCTCCAGGAATGCTGTGAACACTCTGCTGCAGCATCCCAGTCTGCCACCCTCTAGCCCTACTCTCCCATTGGAGCCAGGACACTTAGTCATTGAGTATTCTGGGCTTGGGCCAAACTCCAGTTTTCCAAAGTAGTCTTTTTATTCCTTGCCAAGCTGGGGCTATCACTCAAAGCAGATGAGCGTAAACAAGAAACTTCACTTTCATCACGGAAAAGCGTTGGTACAAACAGGCAAAGGAGCTGATTGTTTGGAGGTGCTTGAGTGGTGCCTTTCACTATCTGCAGAAACCTTCTGGGTTTGGAGCTGAGTAAGAGTCTGCACTGTCAAATTAAACTTCAGTTCCAGTTGTTTACTGCTTGTCTCCGGAAGGGAAGTGCAGACCAAGGACAAGGCGCCACGTTGGCTCCAGGAGTTTGGTCTGCAGCTCTGGGGAGGGAGAAGAGAGGAAGGGATGAGTTACCCTTTTAAAAGTCTTTCAAAGTCCTCTGCTGTGGATTAAGTACACCTTAAAGAGCATCCTCATTATTCACAGCATCTTATTGTTGGGCTTTGCTAGCAATGAACATTTTTCCATGCAAACAACAGAGCTGAACTAAAAGCTGAATTGGAAGAAAGCTTTACTTGGTAGTGCTGCTCTTGGTCACAAAGCCCACAGAGCAAGCAGGGCTCTCCAGCAATGGTCTTTGTTTTGAGTGAATTTGAACCTAGAACACTGTTTAGTGCTTGGAAGGATGAGAGGTGGAGAAAATCAAGTGTCACCAGGCCTGTGGAAGTTCACAGAGTAGAAGCTGGGAACTGTGTGCTGCTGGAGAACTTCTGCCTTTGGTGCATTTAAAGAGGACAGCACAGGAATCATCATCCACAGGAATGTCAGGAGAGCACAGAGCCTGGCTGAAGGTCCAGGCTGCTGCTGTGCTAACAGGCTGCTGCTGGGCAGGATTTTTACAAGATCACTGTCAAGAACCTCTCACCTGCTGTTCTGGTCTGACGGTTTTGTGCCACCATCTGGTCAGAATTTTTCCCTAATTTGCTCATTATGAGCTCCTTCACCTGGAAAGGAGCAGGTCTGCCTGGCAGCTCTTGCTCAAAGCAGATAGAATAAATAAATATTTCCCATGCCAGACATGGCCCATTTCCTCCCATTGGGAAAGTCACATTAAAAGCCAGGTGGGTTCGTGCAGAACAGCACATGGATGGCAGAATCCTCTGTGCTGCTGACTCTTGGGTGCCTCTCCAAGACTCCTTTAAGCTTCCAGAGCTCCTGGCTGGGTCGCAGTCAGGTGGGCACCAGTTTGCCCTTGGAGCAGCTCTGGTGCTTTCACTCTGGGGAGAAGCAGGAGCTGTGCTCTGCTGGTGAGGCAGTGGCAGGTCCAGGGCTCTGAGCCCTCCCTGGGGGCACATTTTGTTCAGACCTGCTGTTCCCTGTCCTGGCAGCAGGTAGGGATCGTTTGCTTTCTGCCTTGGGTTTGTCCCACTGTGGTTGGGGATAGTCACACGTGGGGTCACAGAGTGGCTTGGGCTGGAAGGGCTTAAAGATCATCCAGTCCCAAGCCCTTGTCATGGGCTGGGACACCTCCCACTCAACCAGGTTGCTCCAAGCCCCATCCACCCTGGCCTTGAACACTTCCAGGGCATTCACAATTTTCTCTCTCTCCATGCCCCTCCTCAGCTCTCTTGGAGCCTCTCAGGGTGCATTCCTGGGTCATGTTGAGCTCCTGGGACAGAGTTGCATCAATCTGCCAGGGTCTGGCCAGGAGATGGTGCTGAAAGGCAGCTGTCTGTGCTGGCAGGGTGCCCTGTGGCCACTTTAGCCCCTTTGGCACTGGGATGGCACACGAGGGTATCCAGTGCATCCTTGGCATTGATACACACCAGCACGTGCGAGTGCAGCACCACTTGTCTGGATCCTGCACCAAAACCTCATCCCTGCACATGGCTGGTGGCTTTCCAGAACAGCTCAGGGAGAGTCTGCCAGGGTTACAAACCAGCTCTAAGTAGAGGCTTTGGGGGATTTAAATGAGCACAATCACTGCTGCACATCCTGAAGTTAAACTGAGTTCATACAGTGCTGCCTGAGGACTCTTTAGCTCTGAATATGCCATACATCCTGAGGTCAGAAATGCAGATCTGAGATGCCTGAGAGGGTGGCAGGGATTTGGGCTTTTGTTCTTTTCAGCCCTGTCCTAATAGGGCCAGCAGCTAAAAAGTGAATGACTGTGCAAATTCCAATAGCAACAGCGAGTCTGAGATGGGATGAACAGGAATAACGCTCTCAGCTCTTTTCTCCCTCCAGGCTGTCTGCAGCCCTTGCTCAGTTGGTCAGTGCTGGAAAGCTGTCAGCAGCCTGAAATACTAAAAATTAAACGGCTTTGGGTGGGGTTTTTTTGAGGGGGTTAAAAAAAACCCAAAGGGGAGTATTACATTTTGGCTCACGCTCCGCAGTGAAGGTGTTGCCTCTTGCCAATTCTTTGCTTAACCCCTGGCATAGAGGCTGTGGGGTTTATGCTGGGACAAAGCATTGCTTTGCAGAGCACCACATTGTGCTGTTCTTCATTAGGCCTCTGCTGCCCGGGGGAAGAGCAGGGGAAGTGGAGCTGAGGAAGAGGAACACCCCTACGAGCTGTTGCTTACAGCAGAAACTAAAAAGCCGGTTGCAGTGGACAGGAAAACAAAAGGTGAGTGACCATCCAAAAAGCAGAGCTGTTTGCTTGCATGTGCTTCAGGAAGACGTGAGGGCAGAGGGCAAGTGGAACAATGAAAGTCTCTGCTGGGTGGGGGCTGGAGGGTGATTGCTGTGTTTCCTGGTAATCTCTGTGTGAAGGAGAGCTCTGAGCGTTCCTGTACAGAGTGTACACAGAGGAAGGGCAGCTCCGCTGTAGGACAGCTCAGAGATTGCAAGGATCTGCTCTGTGACCTCAGAAATGGCCAAATCTCATGCCTGGCCAAGCAAAGGCAGAGGGTGAGAGGCTGGAGGCTGTGCCTCTGCCAGGGAAGATGAGCAACACGAGTGTTCCAGTGAGCCGTGTTCTCCATCCAGCTGGCGCTGCAGGTTTCTGCTGTCCTGCTGTAAAATCAACATCCTGCTCTGTGCTAGAGCTAATTTGAGATGGAAACTAACAGGAGGAAAACAAAAATGTGTAGAGCGAGAGCTAGAACTGTCTGAGAGCACAGGGGTACACAGGTTGATATTGAGGCAGTTTCTTCTCACCCTGAGGGACCTCTGAGCTTTACAAAGCATCTGGGAACACCTTGTCTCTTGTGTTTGGCTGTTGTTGGCTTTTTGGCTTTCCTTCAACAATAACAACAAAAGATTTGTTTAGAGGGAAAAGATTTCCGCTTTATTCAGAAGTCCCGAGCAGGAATTTGGGTGGATTTAGTTTGGGTTCTCACACAGGGCTAGCAAGGACTTTAGGTGATGCCTCATGGAGTGCTTTGTCAGACCTGCAGCTTTTTTGCCCTCCTTGCAGCATGATAGGGTCCTGCTGCTCTCCTGGCTGCTCCAGGGTGGCACAAGAGGTCATTGTGTTCCCACCAGCAGTTGCCAAAGCCCCTCACTGCCAGAGGCAAGTTTTGAGAGCTTTTCAGGTTGGTGCTTTCAGTCCAGGCCAGGAACAGTCCTTGGGCAAGAGCCACTGAGGGCTTTCAGGCTTTCATCAGTGGGCAGCTATTGCTGGTTATTCCAACTGCTCCACTCCTTCTCCTGGCTGCACTGTCCAGGCTTGATTGCTAAGAGTGGAGGTATGTCCTAATTATGTGTCAGCTTAAAATAAAACCTCAGAGTAAGGCAGCTGCCTGTTCCTCATGCAGATCTCTTCCCCTGAACTCCTGAAGACAGGAGAGGCTGCAGGAAGATCTTTATGGATCCTTTTATGGATCCAGAGCAGAGTCCCGTCTTTTGATGTACAGTTGGAAAGATCAAAGCTGTGACTTCATGGCTTGCACTCCATGGAAAGTGTTGGTAACAAGCCTGGAGCCCTTCCCACTGTTACAGTGGGAGAAATCCAAGGATGCAGTTGAGTTTTTCCTCATCTCCCCTGACTTTCCCATTCTTTAAATGCAGTCAGCACTGTGGCTGATGGTGGGGGAAGAAGATAAATTTAAGGAGTGGCAGAATTAAGCAAGAGTTGAGGGAGAGACCAAAACCTTACTTGGGGTGTTGGAGAATTTTCCCACCTCTGGGTCAGAAGAGTCCTGGAGGATCAAAGGCAGCAGCTCAATCCCAAGGCACAGAACAGGCTGGAGCGTGGCTTTGAACTGCTCCTTGGCTCTCAGTCTGAGGGTCTGGCCTTCTGCATGAGTTCTGGAGCAGCCTTTGGTCGGGAGAGGAGGGCTTGGGTTCCTGTGGCTGTTGAAAGGGCGTTTCAGGGCAGCAGAAGGGCTGAATTTCAGGCATGTGGGTTTAATGGTGCCTTTCATCTGTGATAGTTGCCTTTGTTCCTCTGGCTGCCAGTTGTCCTGTGTCCAGCCAGCAGATGAATGTGGCATTATCTGCTGGCTTTGGTGGCCTTTGTGTGTGTTAGAGCAGCTCTCTGTCACATGCTGGAGCACTGGGAGAGGTTGGCCTCGTGTTTTGGGCAGAGTATCAGAAGTGGTTTAAGCCAAATGCTCTCCCATCCACTTTGGTGCACAGTCACATGCCTGAAGTCAGGCACTCAGGCCCTCTAACAGGGTGTGAAAATAAAGCAAAAGAGGAGGAATGTGTGTGGAGTGACCAGGAGGAGGAGCTCCTGCTGCCTCAGAGAGACCTAATGGAGGGTGAAAAGATTTGAGTTTGGACCTGTTTGGCTTCTCAGGAGTCACACCCAGGTGTTGTCAGCAGTGACCAGCTGCAGGTAGGACTGCCTTGGTGCCTTCTGGTGGTTATTGCAAACTGATACTTGCTGAGGTTGTTCTGTGCTGCTTCCATAGGAGGTCCAGGTTGAAGTCCCCACTTTGCCCTTCCTCCTGTTAGAGGCTTTCTACGTGGTTGTGCTGGTTCAGCCAGCACAGTGGGACTGTGCTGCTAACCAGAGAGCTGGAATGAGCCAGCAATAAAGTCAGAACAGAGAGATTGAAAGAAACTCTTTTCTGAGAGCCAGAATATGTCTGCTGAAATAGCAGGGTGGACATTGCTGGGGGGTTCTGTGGGGACACTTGGTTATTGCAGGCAAAGGTTTGGGGACAGCTCTTGGTTTGCTGTGAGATGAAGGACAATACAAACCCACAGGCTACGTGTCCTCACATGGTGTTACCTTGGACAGAGGACAGACCTCTGTCCACATCCCAGGCCCAAGCCTTTGGTGTTGTGCAGAATCACATTAATGATCTCTCTGAGCAGGCCAGTGTCTCGTGCCCTTTCTGAAGAGGGGAGTACAAAACAGAACAAATTCAGGTGGATAAACTCTGCTGGAATGACTGAGCTTGGTGAGGTTAACACAGGAGTGTGCTGTCCTCAGCTGGGCTCCACACCCGGTAGCTGGCTGTGCAATGGGGCTGTGTTTCAGTTCTCTTGTAGGTAAATGATATTTTTGCACCCCTCAAAGCCAGCTTCTTCCTCTGGCCTTCTGTTTCACAGGAGGGAGATTTGCCTACTCCTCACTTGACAAATTCTGGCGTGATGTAACGTGGGCAGCCTTTTCCATGTGCAGATCAGAGGCTGCTGTATGCCCTCACTAATTTTAAGGTTGGGGAGCTTGAGCAGACAGCAGCTGCAGGAACAGCTTCATTCTCCTAATCCAGGGTTGTGAGACAAATCCTGCTGTTGATATAGAGGGAAAGAAATCCAGTGGAGGCAGAGTGGTTACAGCTTAGCATGGAGTGTTTAGGGAAGTGCTTCGTATCTGGAGTCCTCAGGCTGCTGGCAGGGAAGCTCTTACTGGAATTCTCCCTGGGATGCAAACAGTCTGTACCCAGGAAGGGCTCCTGATCCCAGGAAGGGCTGGGAGCAGCCTCTCCTGTGGGTGAGACCTGCAGCAGGCTGAGGCTGAAAAGGGCAGGATCTGTCAAATGATCTGTGCTGGGGGGTAAAATCAGTGAAGGGAGAGAAATCCTTGAAGGGAGCTGGGCAGGAGTCCCTGTGCTAGGGACCCTTTCTCAGTGTAACTCACATGAAACTGGAGGAGGATGATTCTTTCAGATCCCCTAAAAGGAGAGGCCTGGAGAGCCCTGCATGTTCCTGTTCCATGCACCTCAGTGACAAAAAGATTGAGATGATTTTCTACATCAGTTCTGTCTGCAGCTTTCAGGGCAGGCTCTGAAATGTCTCCTTCAAGATGTTTCTCACAATTTCTGAGCAAGTGCCATTGCCCTCACTCCATCCCTTCCTTCCCTGGCAGCTGCCCTGTGTTTCAGAGTCCCTCTTAGCTCACAGATGAGTGGGTGGCTGGGATTCCTGTCCAACAGGAGCCCTTTTGTGAGGTGCTGGAGCTGGATTTGGAGCACTTTGTTCTGGCTGGACTCAAGTGTTACAGCACGTGGCACAAACTTTGGCCAGCTGCCTCTCTGCCTGCAGCAGAAATGTCAGTAAAGGTTCAGCTGGGCATGGAAGAAATGGTTTCCAAGGAAGGGAAGAAGTTGGGAAGAAGAACTACAGAAGTTTTTCTTTCCCCACAGGTTTATGTGACTGTCCCATCACTGCTGTCTTGCTCACCTCTCTGTGGTTTTGCATTAGTACCAGTCTGTCCTGTGAATGCAGCACATCTGATCTCCTCTGAGGTTTGTCCTCTGAGGTTTCTCTCCAGCACTGGAGCTTCAGAGCTTTATGCAAAGTAACTGGGTTTAGTCTGGCCTTGTAATCTGGGGTGCTGCTGCTGGTGCCTCTCAGGCAGCACTGGGACCTGCCTCCCCCTTGGCAGCTCCAGTCACAGAACTGGTGGTTTATGTGCCTGTGCAAGAGAGTCAACAACTACTTCACTGTCCTGGAATCTCTAACTCATAGGATCCAGGATGAGATAATCCCTCACATCACTTGATCCCAGTGAGGGCTGTGGCTGCTCCTGGCCTTCCTGCAAGATGGACTCATCAGGCATGGAGTACCTGGGACCCCCACAGAAAGGGCAAATGATTAATTCAGCCCTTTCCTGCTCAATTATGGTGAGGACAGACCACAGAGCCCAATGGGTATTGATGTTTGAAAATCCCCTGGTCAGGCTTGGTGCTGGAAAGGAGACAGGAAAAGAGAAATGAAAGCTGGGAGCAGAGTTGGGCTCTCTGTGCTGCTAACAGGTTACTTTTAGTTGAGTAGAACTCACTGTTTTGCTCACGGAAAGGAGGGTTCCTTTGCCTTGGCTTCCCAGAGCTGCTGTCTGCAAAGCCAGTGATTTCCTCTTCAGATCCAAACATCCTCCCTGCACTTCAGAGCCTCATTATCCGAGTGTTTCGCTGTATTGTTCCCTTGCAGCATCAATTTTTAGTTCTCAGTCTGAAGAGTTTCTTCAGCACTAAATGGAAGCAGTTAAAATACACAAGCAGTGCTGAGAGGGTGAAGGAATCCTAGGAAATCAGAGTTAGACTTGTTGGCTTGACAAAGTTTTGTTTCTGTAGTTGAAATGCTCGTTCAGCTGTGACAAAGGTGAGTGCATGTTTGTTTGTGTGCGTGTGTGCACCCAGCACTTGGGATCAGTCAATTCTTCATGGTTTATGCAGGACCCTGGTACCTGATATTAAGGTTGCTGGGGCAGGAGTAGCTGGGAACCAGTGTCACATTTCTGGGGCAGCCGGTGCTCCGCCAGCTCTGGCCACTCTGTGCTCAGTTCATTGCAAAAGAGACTTTTTGCTCAAGCTTTTTTTTCCCTTGCATAAACTGTTTATTTCTCTCCCCTGAGCAGGGAGGAGAGGTTAAAACTCGGAAGCCACTAGGGAGGGAAGCAGTGGGTTTTTTTGGGAGCGGATTTTGGAACTCTCAGGTTGATTGCAGTCCAGGCGTTTTCCCACCCTGCAGGCCGTGCCAAGAGCCGGGCGCGCGGCTCTAAATAACGCTCTGGCCTTTATGGAAAGGGATCAGATGTTCCAGGAGCCTCCGTCTCTGCTGCTCCCACCTCACTTGCTCTCTCTGCAGGATATAGTTAGCACTTCTCTTGGCCTTATATAGCAAGGCCTGATAGTTAGTGTTAACAGGAATAAAAAACACGGAGAGCTGCCAGATTGCGTAAATCGGGCCAGTGTTTGGAATTTCATAAATGCCATGACTTTGGGTACAAGTTGAGCACGCGGAACAATACGGAACTGTTCTCTCTTTAGATCTCTCCCTCCCTTGCTGAGGGAGAGCAGGGAAAGAGCTGGAATTTTGCTGCTGCTTCTTCCACGTTTTTAATTTCCCCCTCCTCTCTGCTTTCATCCCCTTGAAGACCACAGGAGGAGCAGCGGCGGCCGCAGCCAGGACTCTGCCGAGAGCCAGGACATCCAGGTGCCAGAGCAGTTCTCAGGGCTGCTCCACGGCTCTTCTCCAATCTGTGAAATAAGCGAGGACCCTTTCAGGCTCGCTTCCTCCTCGGAGAAGGGGGACTCTGAAGCCACGAGCCACCCTGCTGCTATGCAGCTGGAGGATGCTGAGCTAACCTCGTCAGCACCAGCCCGGAGCAGCTCCCGGACCCCACGCAGACGGTGGTGTACGCCACGGTGCAGCACGTCAGCCGGGCGGATCCCGCAGCCCTGGTCACGCCCCACGCGTGTGCTGAGCCAGAGGGGGACAGAGCTGTGGGCAGAGCCCACCCGGGCAGCAAACCCAAAGCCGAGCTCAAACTCAGCCGCAGCTTGTCCAAGTCGGACTCTGACCTGCTGACCTGCTCCCCGACCGAGGACGATGCCATGGGGAGCCGGAGCGAATCGCTCTCCAACTGCAGCACCGGCAAGAAGCGGCTGGAGAAGTCGCCATCCTTCGCTTCGGAGTGGGATGAGGTAAGGCTGAGCTTGCTGGAGAGCCTCTGTGCCAGGAGTGACTGTGCAGGAGGAGCTCCCCTCTGCCACGCTGCCCTCAGGGGTCCTGGGTGGGTTCCGGTGCTTCCGCTAACTCTCACAAGGCATTAACAGGCACATGCTCACCTGGGAGTCTGCAAGGTGTTAAGTGCCAAAAGATAAAGTTCATTGGAGTGGGGGAGTAGCAGAATTGCAAGCAGTTTCAAAGTTTTTTTGCTCAAATACAGGGCTGGTTTGAAAAAGGAAGTGAGATTTTTTGGGATTAGTGTGCACTGTGCACCAGTGTCGACCAAAGCTTTGTATTCTTGTTCCTCTTCGTCATATATGATGATAATGACAATATTTTCAATCCCCTTGAAGGAACCTCCAAGACATATGCCCAGGGAGCATATATTTTCATGGGGGCACTGGCATTGTGCCAGCATCAAACCATGACACAGAGCTTGGTGTCTTTTAGGCAAGCCAGATATATTTTCACATCCCCAAAATGAGAAAGATTTGATAACAATGCCCTTCACCAACCTTTCTCCTGATTTCCTCCTTCCCTGTTGATTGTCCCAATGTCTTGGAAGCGTTGTGTTGCTGGGTCCTGGCTGCTGGGGAGTGTGAGCAGTGCCCAGGGGTTCATGGGGATGGAAGGAAGACAGCAATTAGGCTGGTTTGTGTATTTGATAGCTCCTGCCCTCCTCCTCACACGCTCGTTTCAGCGGCTGGTTAGCAGTCACTTTATTATCATATCAGACGCCCACGGACAGTTAAATATTTCATGCTCAGAAAGTTGGCCCTGGAGAGCCACTGGGGCAAGATTAAGTGTCCCTCTGAAATTCAGCACCGCAGCATTACTGAAACATTCTTTGGGGATGATTCTGTGCTGGGAGAAGTGGGGCTGCAGAAGAGATAAGCTCGGATGAACCACTCTTTGTACTCTGAAGAGGAACTGAAAGCCCTGGCGTGGTGCTGGGGGTGTGGAGCCGCGTGTGCCGGGCGTGGAAGCCCGGGGGAGGGTTGTGCCCCTGCACTGGCTGATGCTCAGCTGCCTCTCCAGCCCTAACTCCGAGAGAAAATTATCATCTGGGGAAGAGGGAGGTATTTAGAGATGCTAAAAGCAACGTGAGAATCCATCCCTCAGTCCGTTCTCTCCCTCCCCCTCACTCCCTGCTGGGTCCCAGGGTTGCCAAATAGATATTTTCCTCTGCAGCTGCTTGGGCTGGAGAGGCTTCACTGTTAATTGCCCAGGTCAGTTGTACCATGGCTTAGGGAAAGGCTCTGCAGCAGAAGGTTCTTTGGAAGGGTTGGATAATTCCCTGTGCTTTCATTTGAGCTGTTTGCAGCAGACACTGAAAGGGCAGAAGCCTTTGGCACGAGTGCATTGGTAGCAGAGGTCAAGTGCTGAGCTGCCTGCACTGCCTCTGCTTCCTCTGCTCCGATGAACCCTCAGAGCTGCTTCCTCCTGCCTGTAAACAAATCCCTCATTTCCCCTGAGGCAGCCGGACAAGCCCCAGGAGAGGAATCTGCTTTTCCTTCCTCTCATGTTTAGGTGAGGAAATCACAGAAAGAATGTGAAAAATTCACATCTGTCTGCAATGGGGCAGATCTCACTTTTTGAAAAGTCTGGCTGGTCGTAATGGCATCAGTGAGATTTAAACATAAATGTAATTCAGTGGTTGTGTGTCAAATTAGTTGCCTGGATGGGATAATGCAGCTGCTCAGAACTGGATGCAACTTGCAGCCTCTGCATTTACCAGGGCAATATAAACCTTGTTGAGCCACCCCTGTTAGCAATGGTTTGGCTTTCCCTCTGTGCTGAGGGGAAACAATGGCAGATTTCCATTATTCTGTTAATTTTATTGGCCTTTATGCAGGTGACTGAGGAGGGAAGTGATCCATGTGCAGCTCTCCCAGCTGAGGACTCTGCCTGCTGTAGCTGTGTCTGTGCAGGGCACAGGGGCTTGGGGAGGGATCTCTGCTGTCCCTGGACAGATGAGATCTGCAGCAGGCCTGAGCTGACCCTGCTCTGGGCTGTGGAGGCTGACTGGGGACAGAAAATCTGCTGCTTGTGAGCACAGGGTCACGTCCTTGCCCTGGCCGAGCGCTGCCAATGCCCTTTGTTGGAAGTGGAAGGTGGTGCTGGCTTTGCCAGAAGGGTGGGATGGGGAAGGAATTATTCACTTGGCAAAGCTCATCCCTGTTCCCAGTTGCAGCTCCCCTGTGCCAAGGAGCTGGCCCGGAGTGTTGCTTTGTGCTCTGTGCTGTCCAGGAGCCCGATCAGCCCATGTCCCATCTGCTCCTGACCCCCTGCAGCTGCTGCCAGGTGGGACTTGTGTGTGAGCAGGGCAGAGAAACTCTCACATCCAACATCCAGGTACTGCCCAGGGGCTGAGGAGTGAAAATGCTCAGTCCTGCTCTGGTAGGAGCAAGGGGGCATGTGAGGGGATACAGCTCTCAGTCAGCATAAATATTTGAATCCTCCCAAACCTGTCTGTGGGCTGAAGGGATGGATTTGGTTTTCATCATTGGCTCGTGAGTATTGGGCAGACAGGATGAGTGGGGCAGCAGCAGCTCTCAGGGGTTTGGTACAGAACAACCTGGATTTGCATCTCTGAGGGAGGGGGGCTCTGGCCCCCAGCCCCCTTTTCAGGGCAGATTAAACTGCTTCTGCTCTGCCTTCTGCTCCTAGAGCAGCTCCAGACCTGCCCTTCAGCCTGCTTCATGCTCCAGGCTCTGAGCAGGGATTCTGCAGTCAAGGCCTGGGGCTGCTCTTCTGCCTGGTAGGTGCTGGTAAGAAAAACGATCTGTTAAATGATCAGGGCAAAGAACAAGGAAGGCTGCTGGGAATTAGCCTCAGACCTGGCTCCTGACATCCCTTAAAATCCCCAGACATCCTCCACTTCCAGCTGCCTGCTGTCAAGTCATCTGTTCCAGTGCTGAATTTCAGTTTTGGAGGCTCTGGTACCCATCTCACAAAATGAGGTTGTAGTTCTGTGTTCTGACCTAAGTCCTCCTAGGAAGAGATTAAACATCTTTCAAAAAAATTTAGGGAACTGAATAAAACTTGCACATCACTTTAGGTTTTTTTAGAAAAAAGAAGGTGCACAGTCCAGTGGGGTTTTTTTTTTTTTCTCCCAAGTGAATTCGTTGAAGAGCTAATGAATATTCTGTAGCTAATTATGGCACTGGACATTCATCTCTGATGACTAACTGCAGTGGTGCTGAGTGTCTCCTGTGAAAGGAATGCTTTGCATCTGCAGTAACCATGGATGTGATGTTTCACTGGTTCCTGACCCATTTTGGGGCTGTTGATGTCCCCTAAGGATGGGTGCCAGGAGCAGATGGCACATCTGTGGTGCTTCCACCTCAGGCTTGGAGCTGGGAAGGAGCTTGATGGAGATTGTGGGTGCCTTTAAACCTTGTCTGGACTGTTGTCTTAATTACAGGCTCACTGTGGAGGATTAACAACATTTGCATTGAAATGTCAAACTTTCTGGAAAGCTTTTGATGCAAAACCTGCCACTGCCTTGAAACACCCAGGAGTTGAAATTCAGAGCTGCCAGCCAGCACCCTTGAAAGAAAATGCAAATATTCCCCTTGTTACCCAGGAAGAGCTGCTGCTTTTGTGCCTGCTGAAATTGAATGGTGTAAAAAAGCTCTGCCTCCCAAAATGTTTCATTTATTCTCTTGGTTCAGGTGTTCAAATCTCAGCTTGCCCTGGCTTTGGCTGGTGGGACCAGGCAGGGTGGCTTCAATTGTCCCTGGGTGTCCCCTGCCCTCAGCTCACATTCCAGTTCCCCCTTTGCCTGAAATAGCTGTAATTCACTTTTGTCTAGGGCAGAAGCAGGAGTGGGGTCAGTGTTTTTGGTTTTGATTCTGCTAAACAAGCATGGCCAGCAGGCTCTTAATCAGCTTAATTATTGGGCTGATTATTCTATTGTCTCCAGATCCCAATGCTTCCTCCTGGTTTTCCTGTGCTAAGGTCAGGAATTCTTACATCATCCCTCATGTCCAATCTCTTCTCTTTGCCCCCAGTGGTGAGATTTCCTCCAGCCTGATGAACTTTTTGAAGTGAAAGCTTTTGTGTTTCCACCATTTTTAAACGTGCTGCAGAGTCCCAGCCTGGTGGAATCCTGAGCCAATGTGGAACTGAGCCAGTCCAAGCCAGTGTAAGACAATTTACTGGTTTGACAGGAAAACCTGTGTGCTGAAAGGCCAAGGTAAAGACCAGGCATGCTTTGTTCCAGCAGCCAGGGCTGGACACAACAGGGGTGATATCTGCCAGCAGAGCAGCTCCATCCACCTGTGTGTGTGTTTCTGGGAGCTTCTCAAGTGTGTGAACTCGGTATTTGTGACTCAGGAGCTTTTGATTCTTGTGAGAATGATGGGAAGTTTAGGTTATGTAACAGCCTTGTGATCACTGGCATTTTGGGGACATTTTTGTTTTTCAGGAACAGAAATGTCCGGCTGCAGTGTCCTTACTAAATCCTGTCCTTCATTATGTTCTCTTCTGCTTTACATCCCATCTTCCAGCACTTCTGAAGCTTTTATTTTAAAATAAGTCTTTAAATCTCTCTCTCCAGCCTGGAGCAGCTTCACTGCTCTGTCCCACAGGCCAGAGCCAGCCTTGCTTGAGCGCCTTACTGCTTTGGGATTTGTGTTAGGATGCAGGAATGGGGAAAGGCTGTGAATTGATTCAAGCCTTTCTGGGGGTTTGCCTTTTTTATTGTGATTCAGAGTAGCCTTTGTCCAGTTAAATAAGCTATCAAAGATCAGTACCTAGAAAGAGAGTTCAGTTTGCCACTTAAACCAGAGGCCAGTGAAACCAGTGACCTGGTTTTGAAAATCTAAAAGTTTATCTATAAGACTGCAGTTAAAAAGGTAGCATTTGAAAGCAAAATGATAGGTATTCGCAGGAAACAATACTGTAAAAATCTCCCCTGCTGTGGGCAGATGTGGTGCTACGTTTGGCCATTCTCTTTATCATGTCAGTGTTGGATTTTACTGTTTGTCAAAACAACATTGATATTTGGAGGGCTGTGATACTGCACATCCATCACACACTGTTGTGAAATTCAAGTTTATACCATGAGTTCCTTTTGGTACGTGTTTGGATTTGTAACTTTGGGATTTGTACAAAAACAGAGGCTGGAGAGTGGCGTGAAGCAACAGGCCCTGGTCCCCATCCAAATTAATTTCTCAGAGACCATATTAAGCCAGAAAATGTGTTTGCCTTTATCACTGGTGAACAGTTGCAGAATGATTTGAAATAAATTCAGCAAGTCTCTATGTTGTGGAAGGCTGCTGGGGGAGGATGGAGCACAGCAGCTCTGGGTACCAGTGCTCAAATGTGCCGTGAACAACTGCCTGGTGCAGTTTAGCTTTGAATTAATAAATGGAGCATTATGTTTTCCAGGCCTCTGGTGTTTGTTATGCTGAGTTCATACAGGCCGGTGTCTTTTGGAGACATGGAATACATTGAGCAGTGAAATATGAGCTGTGTGCTCCATGGGGATGGCAATGGGAGAACAGAAGCTGAAGCATCATGAAGTGGTTTATGGGCTGTCACCAACCTAGAAATGAGATTCATGGCCCAAATCCAAATTTTGCAGATCTGGACCTGTATTAAGGAGTCAGCAGGTAACATCCCAGATCCCATTCTTGCTCCATCCCTTTCAGACATGCTGGTGGATGCTGCAATCCTGCTGTTGTTCTGCTCCAGGGAATATCCCAGCTGAGTCTGAGCAGCCTCTTGTCCTCCTTCAGGGGTGAAATACCAATCAGTCATGTGAGGTTGGCTGTGGTGTTGGTACAGAATGGAAATGTCAGTGATTCTGTGCTGCCCCAGCATCATCTGTCAACCTCACACGCCCACAGTTCTCCCCTGGAGTTTGAGAGCTGACCTGCTGGGCTCTGATGGGGTGCCCACATCATCACTGGGGGTTTGTTGTGCTCAGAGGGGTTTGAAACTGTAAAAACAGCTTGTTTGGGGGTTCTTTTTTTATTATAATTTGAAACCAAATCTGCCCCATCCCCCAGCTGTTAAAGCTTGGAAATAATGAAGTCTTAACTCCTGACTCTCTCCTGGAATTGCAGAAATTTAAAAGACTGATAACCTTTCCACCCAACTTTGTAAGTAGCTTTTGAGACTGAAATCTGCTGCTGGAGCTGCTCTTGTGTGCTGAG
The DNA here is from genome assembly GCA_024865655.1 of Emberiza elegans. Lineage (NCBI taxonomy): Eukaryota > Metazoa > Chordata > Aves > Passeriformes > Fringillidae > Emberiza > Emberiza elegans. The sequence goes on along the minus strand of JALJVW010000184.1, from coordinate 80,613,946 downwards.
CCTGAGCCCCAGGCAAGTTTGTACAGTAGGTTATGAACCCTCAGTAATAAGGATTTATAATGGGAATCCTGCTATATTCTTAATTATACTCCTGCTGCAGGGTGTCATTATAGTGCACTAATGCCCTCCATATGGCAGATAGTGTGTGCTTGGTTCTGTGTGGTTTTATTTAATTACAGACCTTTATTTGAGTAACTTTGCTGCCCAGAGTCTGAGGGCTGTGCAGGTGCACTGCAGGTCCTCTTCTGGTGCTCAGGAATCACCGGTGATTTTTAAGCTGCCAGTTTGGGAAGGGGCCACAGAGGAAGCAGAGGACATTGACCCACACAAGGTATAGGGGCCCTTGCACAGGGTGCCCAGAGCAGCTGTGGCTGCCCCATGCCTGGAGGTGTCCATGGCCAGGCTGGACAGGGCTTGGAGCACCCTGGGAGAGTGGAAGGTGTCCCTGCCATGGCAGTGAGTGGGACTGGATGGGCTTTAAGGTCCCTCCTAACCCAAAGTGTTTGAGGATTCTGTGATTTTAGTTCTCTCAGGGTGACCTTGCTGTGTCCTTGGCAGTCTCTGGTGCTGCGTGCAGAGACTGAGAACAAACTTCTGCATTTGCATTGGTGGTGAGTGTGAGGTGAGGTTTTATAAAGCCCCTTTCAGAAAGCTCCAGGAGCATCAAGGTGCCTCTGAGACTGGATGAGTGTCACCCTGACAGAGTGATGGTCACTGGTGCTGCCCAAACGGGGTTCCTGCCCTGTGTGTGGGCAGACAGCCTGCGTTGTGTGAAGCTCTTTATTCTGGGACAAAACCACTGGGGCTGCTTTAATGGCCCTCAGTCTCTCTCAATGGATTTGTTGGCTTCAAACTTCAGCAGTGGCTGGGGTGGAAAAGCTGGAGAGATCAGAATGGACGCCATGGCTTGGCATCCATCAGGGCAGGGTGTGGAGCAGAGCCTCTGCAGGGCTCTGTGTGCCCTTGGGGACAGGGGGGTCACTGCCCTCTACACAGCTGTGGGACCTGTCCAGCTCCGTGTCCCTGCTGCTCCTGCAGGCTGGGAGCAGAGGAGAGGAGACATCCTGCCCACGTCAGGAGCCTTTGGCTGTGAGGAGGGAATCACTGTGCAGGACTGTCCTCCTGTCCTGCAGCGGGACAGACCTCGGTGTGCCACGAGGCTGGCTTGGCCTCACTGGCCTTTGCAAACAAATGTCTCTTCCTCTGTTAGCAGAACTGTGCTCAGCATGGTTTGTTTTGAGTCAGGCTCTGTTTTGGAGGCACTGGCCAGTTGCTATGTTCCCTGCCTGCCTGGAAGAGCTCGCCCCAGCCCTGGCCGGACTCTCAGCCACACCCAGCTCCTTTTTTTGGGGCATTTGTGTCTTTCACCAAATGTAGGCAAATGTGAAACTAAATCCAAGAGCTCCGATCCTGGTAACTGCTCCACAGCTCCTTCCAGGCACATTCCTGCTGTGGGGTTAATGAGGGACACTGTGCTCTCCTTGCAGCCTTTCCTTCTCCCAGGGTACTTCAGCTGTGCAGGAGTTTCTCCTTCCCTGCTGGGGCTTGAGGGCTCCCTGGCTCACCCTCACTCTCCCATGTGGAGCCACTGCCCCTCTGCATCAGGGATAACAGATATGGTTGTATTAATTTAGAGGGTGGAAGCATTTTATGGTTTTATTTCTGTGGCTGTAAAACAAATAAACCATAAAATCCCCACCCCAAATCAACCCCACAGCACAACCAGAGATGGGCACTTGGTGCTTCAGTGGAAAAATACAGGTTAAGCCAAAACAAATCAGAACTGTGTGTTCAGGCTACAACTAAGTCTGAGCTGCAGAGCTATATTTAAACATGGTATTTTTGTATTTTAATAATTAACCAGTGGGAAAGGACAACCTAAAAAACTGTAGTCTAGGCTATTTTCAAGGTATCTTCTCTTCAGCCCCCTGTCCATGCTGGAGTGCAGCTGAGGAAAGGCTGCAGAGGATGGAGATGCTCTAAAGCAGTGGTTCCCACTCCAGGTTTGTCCTTCCCCTCATGCTTCTCTTTGCAGCCTCCTAACAGTTAAATCAGGCTGGCCAGCCATAAACCCGTGTTTGAAGTGGTGTGTGAGTCTGTTTGAGGTGTTTGCTTCTGGTGGAGAGCCGAGGGCAGGGCAGGATTTCCCTCTGCAGTAATGGTAATAGCTGGGACTGTGCCTGACTGTGACCAGCACTTGGCAAGGGAGGGCTGGGAAAGGTAAATCCTCTGCCATGTGATTGTTTAATTTCCATTCAGTTTTATATAGCACAAGGCAATTCCCTGCTTTTGAGGAAAAGGTCGTGGGTGTTTCAGTGCTCCAGAGGCACCTGCAAGTCCTCAAGCAGTGCTGGGGGCTGAGCCTGGACAGCATCAAGGCTCTCTCAGATTAGGAGAGAGCAGCACGATGGAAACAAAGGAACTTGGCCTCAGAGTTCATTTGCAATTTGAATCCAGCTAGAGATTCCCAGACAAGGTACAAGAGCAGCTCCAGCTCAGAGATGTACCTTGTCCTGGAACTGATGGACACCAATCTGCAAAGTTTAATTTCCTTAAACTTCTGGAGGTTCTGATTGTTTTCCCAGGCTGATTTTCAAATCTCCCAGTAAATGGGTGTTAATTGTATTTCAAGCCCAGTAGAGTTGCTCATCCTCATGGTTTTTCAGGGACAGAAGACCTACATCCTTAAAAGCTGTCACAGCTCACAGCACTGCCTGGTCCCTGGTGAGATTTAACCCTGCCTAAGTGCAGTGCCTGCTGCTCCTGCAGGAGAGGCTTCCTGGAGGTCTGCCTTGTAAGAGCCTTTTTTGTTTCACCAGAACCCCTCTCTGGTGGAGCTGAGCTCCAAGCTGCCCCTGAGGGTGCAGGCAGGCAGATCCAGCCTCTTGCAGCATCCCCAGGAGCTGCTCACAGCAGTGGGGAGCCGTGCAGCTGCACCAAACACAGCATCACACTGGGAGCCAGGGGTGAAATCCAGGGCAACTTGGACTCCTTCCCCAAGTATGTCCTTAAATGACCAGGAGAAAAAAAGTTGAGTAAGAGTTGAGGTTTATTCCCCCACTCTGTGGCCAGTCACTTTGCATTCAGCAGCAGCCACTCAGAAGTGCCTCACAGGGGTGTTTACTTGGGAGATTTCCTTCTGGAAATCTTACTGGAGGCATTTTTTTCTTTTTTTTATTTTATTTTATTTTATTTTATTTTCTGCTCAGTTATAGACTGAAGACTGGGGTAAGCCACCAGCCCTGAGCCTCTCAAGTGTGTTTCTCTTTGGGCAACAGTGGAGTTCGGTGCTGAGTATTGGAGGGTCTGAACTGACCAGCTGAGCTGCAGTTTGTCAAGTCTTTCCTCTTACAAACTAACCTGGGAATTGTCAGTTCTCCCTCTGCACCACTGCATTGGAAGCCTCAGTTTACAAATTCTGCTCAAGAATTGCTTGAAAAGTTTCTCTTCTCATTCAAGGAAGTCTCCTGAAAGTTCACTGGGGATTGCAATTAATTTATTCTTTTGTGTGTGTGGCAAATGCAGCCATTTCTGTGCAGCTCTTAAGAGGACTCAGACCCATCCCAGCAGAGTTTGAACCTTTTCTTCCTCACTGCCTGAGGTGAGATGGGAGCTGATGGAGCTGTCTCCTGCTCCCTCTCCTGGGTCCTTCAGGCATTTGCCCCGTGATGTTGTTATCCCACACAATCTGTTTGCAAACCCTTTGGAAGCACCTGCTCCATGCATAGCATTGGGAAATGTGATGGTTTAAAAAATAAATCAAGCCAAAGCAAAAATGCCCAACAAACCAGAGTGTGGGGAAGCTGAGCTCCCAGGCTGCTTGCTGGGAAGGAGGGGGTGACAGCATTGCTGCAGCTTCACTGCTGGTGTAGGGGGCTGTGTGCTCCTGCAGGGTGAGGGAGGAGTTTGGGGCTCCCTCCTCACCCCCAGGCTCTGCTGGGGGATGCTTTTGTTGAAGCTTTTTATTTCCAGGCACTGGCAAGTTGTGGAAGGGCAGGCTCTGCAGAGCCTCAGCCTCTCCATATCCCTTGTGAGCCATCCATCCCAACGAAGGCTGCCCAGGCAGGGTGTTCAGGGTACCTCTTCTGCTTCAGAGAAACCTTAGCATCCTTTCCTGCATTTCTTCAGCTGTCACGTGGGAGGTGAAATCCTGAGCTGCTTTTACCTTTTCCTGAAGCTTTATTAATAATGTAACACATGCTTTTTTTTATTTATTTCCAGATTGAAAAGATCATGAGTTCCATCGGCGAAGGCATTGACTTTTCCCAGGAGCAGCACAGGATCTCAGGTAGTGTACCCAGCATGTGTCTGTCTGTCCTGGCTGTGCTCTGCACACCAACAAGGTGCTGGCTCCTGTGTGTGGATGTCTTTAACCTGCTTTGGCTCTGGGAGGGAGAGGAACGCTCTGGCACAGGAGGAGCAGACCTGGGTTCCCACATGATGCTCAAGGCTGCTGCCAGCAATTTTAATTCTACACTTCTTGGGAAGATTCCTTTAATTTTACAGAATGCAGCTGCAGGATTTTCTTTCCCTGAGGGCAGCAGCTGTGCTGAGCAGGGCTGGGTGGTGCCAGTGTGGGTTCAGTGTGGGTGGTGTGGTAGCCATGCCCTTTGAATGTGGCTGATCTGCCAGGTGCCTCAGGGAGGGTGATCCTGGGCATTTCTAAATGCACCTGCAGGTACCCACTGAAAAAGGCTCTTGGACCACCTTTAAAATGTGAATTCCCTTCTCTGCCTTTGAGTCATGAGCAAAAGCAGAACTCAGGCTTGCTGGAGAGCTGCCACCACAGGGGATTCTGTCCTTTTAAATCCTTCACCTCCAGCCTGCTGCAGCAGAACAGCCCTGACTCTGGATGGGCAGCAGCTCCTCGTGATGAGATGCTAATACAGATCTGCGCACACAGCTCACACGGGCTGTGACAGAGCTCACCTCATATCCATTTGTCACTCAGGTTTTTGCTTAGGTGAGGAGGAACCCACTGTTCCCAGTGGGAGTTCAGCCTGATTCAGGCTCTGCATTCCAGGATCAGATGGCTTTGCAGAGGAGTTGAAGCTGTGTGGGTTTGCTCCCTGCTCTGACAGCCCTCCCCGCACCGGTTCAGGCTGTGATGGATCAATAGCAGCAGGGAAAGGTCTGACATGGAGGAGAGAGGCAGAGCCAGGGCTCCTGCAGAGCAAAGGCAGGATTCCAGAATGTGGAGCATAGGGGGAAGGATGGAGCTGAGAAACAGGAGTTTGTTTCAGCCAGAAGTTGTGATCAGGATCTTGCCAGGGGGCACAAGTACTGTGATTCTTCTGTTCTTGTATCATCCTTGTAACACACAAATATCAGGTGTATTTAGGGCATCTTTGTTTTCAGCCTGGGATGTTTTAGGTGTCTGTTTTTCTCTTTTTAAAGGAAACCCCTCCATTCCCTCTCTCTAAATATTTCTCCTCTTTTCTTTTTGTCATGACTTGAAAGGGTTTTGTTAACAGAGAACCTGCAGTTGGTATCACTGTAGGTTTCCCTTTTGAAGCAGAAGTGTATTTACAAGTGCATGCAAGGCTGAATAGAGTAAATAATTTTAAAAATTAAATTCAGGAGCTCAGGAGAAGGAGCTGCTGTGGTTTCATTCCCTCTGCCAATACCCCGACAGCTCCCAGGAATGCTGTGGTAGGCAGCAAGCACTTCCTCACCTCTCTCTTGATAAATTAATTCTGAGCCAGCCACAAATCACTTGGATCTGTCGGAGCAAACCTGTGACATCATTTTTTAAAACCCCCAAGCCGTGTTGTCCATCATCGAGTAAATACTGAGGAGTCAGTGATTTCCACTGGAGAGTTCCGGAGCCGCTGCCTCCCTCGCGGCGGGTGGGAGCACAGGGAGGGGGGAGAGGATGAGGAGAAGGGAGGGACAGCGAGGGGCTCACGGCTCAGACAAAGCCGCCGCCGCAGCCGGCGGAGCGCAGGGACCGCGGGGGAAGGATAAAGGATGGAGGGGAGGATGGAGACCTGGCGAGAGGCAGCTCCTGGCACACGGTCCGGGCTGAGCTGCTGCCCCGGGGCATGGGCTGGCTCAGGGCAGGGAGGCAGAAGCCTTTTGTGATCTCGGCGCTGGAAGGACCGGCCGGCACTCCCCAATACCGGCACGGGAGCAACCCCGGGAGCAGACAGCAGGAATTACCCCAGGGATCTGCAGGTGACACCGTGAGCTCTGCGTGTGCAGCATTGCAGCACAGTGGGGAGGGATGGCTGGAAGGTACCAAACTGCTTCAGCTGACCTGAAGGTTCAAAGGAAGCAAACGGGGGTCTCCTGATCATCCTTTTCTTTGCATCCATGCTGGAAACAGACGTGCCAGGGAGCCTGGAAAGCTGCCTGTCTTGCAGAGCAAATTCCCTGATGAAAAGGAGATCTCTGAACTTTTTTTTGGTCGTACTTAAGGTCTTGAGCTTTACTAGAGGAGAGTAACAAGTCACTGGACTCATCCCAGGGATGAGGGAAGGGAGAGCTCATCTGCCAGGGCTTCCATAGGTGTTGTGAAGAATCTCCTTTATCAGAGGCTGAGGGGGAGGTGCCAGGGCATGGCTCGGACTTGAGCTGCTGCGGGAAGAGGAGAGAGTGTGCTTGCATTTGCTTTTTTCCTCTTGCTGTGGGCTCGGAAGCAGGGGACCGAAATGCCTCCTTCCTGCAGAGCTGCTCCCTGTCTGAGCGAGGGGCTCCGTGCGGCGGCTGCGCTCGGCTGAAGAAAATGAAGGAAGGGCAAATCCAGGTGTGTGCCCAACACCTGGCAGGACCAGCAGTGTTGGGTGAGAACCGTCCTGGCTGTGCTGTCACACGGTGCAGAGGTGGGGCTGGGCTCTCAGGGGCCAGCGTGCTGGAATGCCAAGAGATCCGGGCAGCGTGCTGGAATGCCGAGAGATCGGATCGCTGGTAAATGACAGAGCCGGGGCTGCCAGACACGAGCCTGGGGTCCCCATAACACAGAAACAGCGAGACCAAGCCCCTGCCATGGTTTGCCTCTCTCAGGACTGCTGGGGAGGAAGAGCACAAGCCCTTCCTCTCTGCTGCTGCAGTCTGTGCTTCCTTTGTCTTGCGTGTCTTCCCGCGGCCAGCCGCTCTGCCTGGGCTCCTGCTGCTTTCCCGAGCATCCACCGTGTCCGAGCTGGCTCGGCTGCATGAAGCTGTTTCCTCTCAGGCTGCTCCATGCTCCCTGCTGAGCCAGGGCTGTGTCCAGAGGTGCGTGGATGAGAGGACTGGCACAGCTCCGCTGCCTTCCCTCGCACCTGTGACTGCCTGGGAATGCCTCGGGTGGAAGTTTGCTGCTCTCCTCCCGCCCCCTTCCGCTGAGCCGAGGAGTGGATCCGCATCCCCATGGGGTTGGGCTTCATGTGCTTGCCTGGCGAGGAACTCACGAGCCCTGACAGCAGTGCCTGTGATCTCAGCACCCCAGCAGCGCCGCTGAATCTCTGCCCGGGCGAGGAGTTTCTTTCCTGAGTGTGAACTGCAGTGAGATTTGCACCCGGAGCCCGCCGAGGCAGCGCGAGCTCGTTGTCCATGCTCTGTGCACACAAGAGGAATTGTCAGCCCGCTGATTTGTTGTACTCTGAGCATAATTTTTTGAGTTTCTTGATGGTAATGACTATGATGTGGCAATGCCATCTGTCCTCCTCAGAGTGCCGCTGCTACCGCCTGAACGGTTTCTCCCTGTTCAAGCGGCTGCCGATTCCTCTCTCGTCAGGTTCGCGGATGCTGGAGCAGAGCGTCGGGGAGTGGCTGGAGTCCATCGGCCTGCAGCAGTACGAGAGCAAGCTGCTCCTGAATGGCTTTGATGATGTTCGCTTCCTGGTGAGTGCCCCCAGGGAGCCCAGCCTCTGGGGGATGCCTTGGCCAAAGCTTCCCGCCTTGCCGATGCCCCGAGTGGGCACCGGGCAGAGCTGGGCTCTGCTGCTCACCAGGATGGTGTGGGGGGGTGTAGGAGGTTGGGCAGAAGGAATAGATGAGGGTTGTGTTGGGTTTTCGCATTTAATTCAGGTGTTGTTGGTTTTCTCGGTAAAATTTTATTTCATCTGCCTGCTAAATCTTTACTGTGCAATTTACTCCAGAAATGGGAACTGAAATTCGCTGGTGTTTTGATGGAAGCCCTGAGCACTCTGTGCTCTGGGCTGTGAAGGAGGCAGCAGACCTCTGTTGGAACTGTACTTGCTCAGAGCATGCAGGCAGTATGTTAATGAGCTGTACCTAATTGCACTGACACTGTTGGCTCTGAAACTTAATGGTGACGACATGGTAATGCTCAGGGTTGAGGGTTTTAATAACCAGTGTCTAGAAACTTAAAGCAGCACGGTGTAAAAATCTGAGAATTTGTGTGGAAATGATGGATGAGCTGCAAGGAAGGAAAATCTTGGTGCTGCAGGAGGGGTTCTCCCTGCATGGCTTAAAGGAATACTTTTGAATGTGGACTCTTAAGTTTGGCAAGTAACAAAAAATGGATATAAACCATGGAAAAGTAATTTTGGGTAATGCAGCATCCTGCCTTGGAACGGGAGCAGTGACATCTGTGGTGCTGGGGACAGTGCAGAGAGGTGGCACCAGGAGGATGTGAGCTGGGTGAGGGGGTTTGGGAGCACACAGTGGCTGTCATTGGTGGGGAGGGTATGAGGGGCAGCTGGAGAGAGACAGGAAGCCAGGAAAGGGCATGGATGGAGGCTCAAGGAAGGACACACCTGAGCAGCATCTGTTGGGCTGCTTAAAGGCAGGTGTGATTATACTTTAAAAAATGACCTGGACAGGAGGATCTATCCAGCTGTGCCTCCTGGTCTCCACAGCAAGCAGCCAGGCCATTTGCTTTCCCTTCCCCTCTACACTCTCCTCCAGGGCTGGCGTTTGCTGTGGTTTTCACCCTGTGTCCCACCCAGCCTGTCCCAAGTGGACTCTTGGCCAGGGATGTGTGAGGGTTCAGCATCCCTGTGTGTGCTGGGGCTGTTTGGAGATGTCACAACAAATTTAAATGAAATAACCTCGTAGATCCTCTTGGGATCCCCTGCTGATGGATCTGTGATCACTCTGGGGTCAGTGACAGCTCTCTCCCAGCAGCTGCAGATAAAACACCTTTCCCTTGCCTGCCCAGGTGTGATGGACCCCACTCAGCTCAAAACTCCAGTAGCAAAGGTTCCTGTGTGTGTCCCTCTGTGTGTGGTGGTGTTGGGTACGTGGTAGGATTTGCTCTCTTCATGGCTGGATGTTTTTCTCCCCTGTCCAGTGCTGGGTGGCTGCTCCCAGTGCAGCACTTGGCTGCTGCTGGATTCAGGGGATGGGACACTCATTTGCTCATTCCTCTTAAATTTAAAAGGTCAAATAATTTCACAAAGATTTTGTGCAAAGCCCAACTGATTTCCATTTTGCTGCTTATCTCCTTTCCTAGGGAGTTGACCCTGGCACCCGTGCCAACCCTGGCTTTAAATCCATTCATCCCAGCCCTGAGAACTCCAAGCTAATACATTAGCACAGCAGGAAAGTTGAATTATTTAGACTCTTTCCCTCTGTGTTGTTCCTTGCCTTTCAGCTTCTGGTGTTGAGGGGGCAAAACCTTTAGATAGAGCACAAGTGAGGAACAGGTAGTTAATTTGGTTCTAGTGGTGTTTTTGATGGTTTTGGATGAATTATTAAAACCGCTGTGAGCACTGAAGCTGGGCAGAGCAGGGGCTCAGGACACCAAGCTCTGAGTGTTGGGTGCCCAGTCCTCTTCTCTGCACAAGCATTGCTTTATTGGCTGCCCCTTCCAGTCTCTAACAGAGAATATTCCAAACTGAGAGTGTTAATTTCCTGAAACTGAACAGTTTCTCTGAAAGGATTAGTCCCTCTTAGGGCCTCACTGTGTTCAATATTTCAAGGTCCAAAGAACGCTGGGTAATGCCTTGCAAATCACCAGGTGGGTTATGAGGTTAATTAAGTTTTAGTAGCCCAAACTAGGAAATTGGAGTCTTTTGATATGAAAAGTGTTTTCTGTGCAGGATTTTGCATTGCACTGCTCCCTGCTCAGAGAGCTGCAGGGTGTTCTGCTGTGCCAGGATGGTCCCTTTGCTCTGGGGGTGCTTTTGGGGGCAAACCAGGAGCTTTGCAAGGGAAGAGTGTTCAGTGTGCAGAGATTGTGCAGCTACAGAGCAGGGCAGTGTTCTAAAAGAGCCCTTTGATTACTGAGGAAGATACTCAGCCTGTAGTAGATAACAACTCAGAGGAGGGTTAAAAACAGTCTGACACGGCACCAGGGTGCCTGGTGCTGTTCTTCACTGGAGAACCAAGGTTTGAAGTGCCCAGACTGGGGGTGCTGGGCTTTCTGGAGCCCTGGTGGCCTGTTCTGCAGCCAGGTCTGCTTTCAGGAATTTCTGATTCCCTGGGTATTTTCAGCTGGCTCCTGTGTTAATCTGTGCCCCATGTCACAAGAGCCTTTACCCCCAGGTAGGGAAATGATTCATGAGCACACTGTGTGTAAAGGGAGTTTGAAAAGCGCTCTGTAAATATATTTGGCTTCTTAATTAGATGTTAATATAGGAAGGCAGAAACATGTGTTGTTTCCAAAAATAATAATTCCGTTATTTTCAGAACTCCAGGAACTGGGGATTAGGGGATTAGCTGTGCTCCAGCCACGTGCTGGCTGCCTCACTGGACAGGCTGCAGCTGGAGTGGGCAGCAGGAGGGTCCTGCTCCTCTTGGGGTCTGCTGAGCAACAGCTGAGAGGGACCTGGGGACCCACAGCTCCTGCAGGTGACAGTGGGAGCCACGAGTGTCTCACAGGCTGTGCTGTGGGAGGGAAAAGTCCTCTGGAGCCTTCTCTCTGCTCCTGGGAGCTCCAGCTCTGCATCTGGGACAAAGTTGGTCTAGATGAAGCACTGGCTTCACTCGGGGGTGGGTATTGCTGGCACAAGTCAGCAGGATTTTTGGGACGTGGATGTGATGTGACATTGGAGCGCCTCGTCCCTCCACGTGTTCCTGGGAAGGGACCAAAGTCTACACAGATCTTGGATTGTGTAATCTTTTGGCTTGGCTGAGGGAAGAAAGGGGTGATAAAAGGTGAATTTAGGTAGCTTATCTTCCCAAAACACTTGAGTTCTCTTCCCACCTCTGCGTGTTGGGCTACATCTCTGTGTCTGCAGGAATTCTTCTATTCCCTTCAAGTTTCCTGCAGTAGCCACACTGTGTTTATGGACAAGGCAGGGAAGAGGCTTTCCCTGTTATTCTGCCATTCTTAAGCACAAACCCCACTGTCCAAGACAAAGAAGCAGCTTCTGTCCCTCACCCTCTGCCTTGCCACCAAGTGACCTTCATGGCCTGCACCACCGCCACAGGGCAGTCAGGCTGGGACACTCACTGCTTTCATATGGAGCTGGAATTGGGCAGCAGCCTGTGCAGGCAGCTGGGATTAGGAACAGCTCAAGCGGGAGACAGTGCTTCCAATCCTCCTCCTCTGCTCTGCAGCCCGCTGGGATTCCTTCATCAGAGGGGAAAGTTTATTTGTGCGCTGGGTGAACACAACCGCGGCGAAGCTGCTGGCAGTGGCTGTGCTGTCCTTGACTTAGCAAAAATCCAGCTCTGCAAGTAGGATAAAACCCTCAGCAGCACTGCCTGCCAAATGTGAACAGCTCCAGTGAACCAGGAATGCCCAGCCCACCACCCAGGAGGAGCAGCACTGCTGCCTCCCACGTGGAGGAACGCGGCCCCGTGGCGTGCGCCCAGTTCCAGGAGCCTCATTGCCTCATCCCTCACCAGAGGAGGGGAATGAAAGGTCAGATCACTAAACTGCAGCTCTGAGTGAAAAGTGTCATCCAGAAAAGTGCACAATAAACGGACTTAATTGTCCTTGGCGGGCAATGAGCTGGGAGAGCAGGAAAAATGTCACAGGAATATGGACCAAGAGGGATTGTGCTGCTCCCGGAGCTTGGCCCCAGCATGTCTGCTGTGCTCACCAGTGCATCTGCCACAGATGCCCCTTTTGGGAAGTCCAGAATGCATAGGAAATTGATTTGGGGATGTCCAGTGCATTCCTGGTCCCTGCAGCAAGCAGAGATTAACCCAGGAAAGCAGCAGGCTGGACCTTGCCCATCTGGAGAGGGGAAGGACGTGGCCACTGTAATGAGAAGGAATTGCAATAACTGATGGCGGAATTCCTGCACAGAAGTGGGAAGGAAATGCCATTACCTGTTCCCTCACAGGGTGTTTTGTGATCCCACAGATCCCATAAATGTGTCTGAGATGCTTGCAAAAGCTTTCCCCTTGCCCTGGAGGGTGGGATCTTGCTGCTGCCCCGCAGCTTCCCCTGGGCTGACATCTGAGAAGGGCAAACCCCGCGTGCTCTGGCAGTGGTACCAGTGTTCTGGAGCTGAACTTCTTATTCGGTTCAAAGATATTTTGATTCACAAATGAGCAGGTAAAAGAGAACATAAACCATTTTTTATGGCTTTTTTTTTATTGTTCAAGCCTGGATTCCCATGGAGTGTGTGAAAAGCAGCTAATGCTGATTCAATGAGACAGCGTCAGAAAGGGAAATCTGTTCTCTGTGTGTAGTGCCCTGGGCTCCTCTGGGGGGATTTTATTTATTTTTTTATAATTGGGGAGAAGTGGTAGAAAAATGATGGTGGTGGAAGAATGGGGTGTCTGCAAATAATTTACAGTACTGACATTAATGTGATTCAATGCAATTCAGGGCCATGTTAGATTAGCCTGCAGTGTTGTTCACTAACAGAACAGCCTTTCCTTCCCTTGTCCTCTCAGTGTGTGCAGGCAAAAGCAGGATAAATGTGGAGTTGGGGCCTTGGCTCAGGTTGGCTCACCTTGGCTGGGGTGTGAGATGAGCTCAGTGCCTCTCGTGCTTTCCCAGGCCGAGGACAGCCCCAGTCCACATCTGACAAAGCCAGGTCTCCTTTGCTCTTCACATCCTGGGATTTGGGTGTGGGCTGACATCTGCACAATCCTCATTCTCACCTGGTACCTGCCCTGCTGCAGCACTGGCATCTCCTGTGTCCTCAGTCACTCAGCTCTGCCTGCTCCAGTTCTGAATGGCCCAGCTTGGCACGCAGCTGCTGGTCCCCTGGGCAGCAGCCAGGCTCTGGACATGCTCTGGGAATGTGTCTGCCCCTGAGCTTTTTTCTATTTTCATATAGAACTTGTCATTTTATAGTAGCCATTTGGGGAAAACTGCTCTGACACATTCCAGTAGCTGTTTGCACCCAGGAATGATCTGTGAGGGGCCACCAGAGACCCCTGATGGGGTTTTACTGCATCTGCTCTTGCTGAAACACAGCAAGAACGTGGCCTGACCACAGCTGCTGCAGGGATTTTCATGCAGACTCAGGTGAGCTCTGTGTAGCCCGTGCCTGGGCTGTGTCAGGCTGGAACTGGAGCGAGCTCTCCTCAGCTGGGCAGAAGCTCTGGGTGGCTGTTTCTGGATTTGGTCACTGCTGTCAGCCCCCAGCAACACGTGCCAGTGTCTCCAGACTGACTGTGCAGCACTAAATGGGCCCCCTAAGAGGGGAGCTGGACCCTGGGGTCAGGGTCTCTGCCAAGCCCCAAGTGGGAATCACTTTATTCAGTTAAATGAGTTTTGTTTGACATCTCCCCAGTGGGCTCTGGCTGGTCCTTGGGAGGCTCCCAAGGACTGTGCTTCATCCACCATGGTAGGGGTGTTTGGGTTGTCTCTGCAAGAGAATGGTGAGAGCAGAGGCATGCAGGGATCTGGGGTTGAAGGAAGTTTGAGGATCTTGGGAAATGGCAGAGCTGTGCCAAAGCTCCCTGGATAATAGGAAAGGACTCCACGGGGAGCAGAGAGGTTGGAGTGGATTTTGAGGAGCAAAGTGGGTGGACCAGAACTGGCAATTTAGAGGATACTTATGTTTGATTCATTAGTAGCTCCAGGCCCCATAAACATTAAAAAAAAAAACCATTAAAGTTGCAGTTAATTTTTTTTTTCTCTCAATAAAATTGCCTGAACTTGACAACCATGACCGATTCCCTCTGTTGCCATTGTCACGCTGCCAGTCTGCATGGGGAAGAAAATTAAAACTGAAGTGGCTGTGTGCTAATCTCAGATTTATTGTGGGGTTTTGTGTATGAGCCCCTTTCCCCATTGATGCTCTGTGAAGAGCTGGGACCAAACAGATCCTTTCCCCTGCTTTCCCAAGTACCCCAGACTGCAGATGCCTTTAAAGGAAGGTCACAAACACAGATTTGTATGACCAAATGGGGTCCCCCTGCTCTGAGATCTGGGTGTGCCCAGCTGTGAGCTGGACCTGTCTCCATCTCTGCCAAAAGCAGAGCAGTAGCGGTGACAGCAGAATCTTCAACAAGATGCAAATTGTCTCGAATGCACTGAGGGGAAAAAGAAAATGAGCTTTGTGTGCACTTTGTATGCACAGAGAGCCTTCATCTGTCTCTCTGCTTGGGGTGTCTGCAGGAGCCTTTGGAGTCTGGGAACGCTGTGTTTGGGTTTTGCATCTGTTGATCTCTGGAGCAGCCCCATCCTGGTGCCATCCTGGTGCCATCCTGGTGCCATCCTGCCCGTGCAGGGTGTGCCACAGCAGCGCTGCCCTCGGGTCCCTGTGCTGCCAGCCCAGCCACGAGTCCTGCAGGGAGCACTCACTGCCCCAGGCCCTTCCTTAGCTGGAACAGGAGCGTGGATGGATGCCAGGCTCTGGGGAGGAAGCAGCATCTGAAAATTGGGTATTTAAGTGCCTGCAGAGTGTCCTGCTGGAGGAGGAATCTGGCAGATTTGGGCAGCGCTGCCTTTGGCTCAGTCACTTTGGGGTCACCTCGGTAGCAGGAGGGGACGCTGCCTTCTGCCAGGTAACCTCTGACTGGTTTTTCTTCCTTTAATGAGAAACCTGGAGCCTCGCAGGCTGTTTAACTACAGTGCAGGCACTGAGGTGTGACCAAAGCCAGCCCTTTTTCCAAGAGCTCGTGTCTCTGCAGGCAGGTCGGCTGCAGCAGCATCCCCCAGGGCTCCCAGTGGGCACAGGGGTCACTGGCAGATCCCTGCCCTGCTTTGGGGCAGCGTGGAGGGCAGGGATGGGGCTCAGGAGTTCCCTCATGGTGGTGGGCATTGGTGCCTCTCCAGGGAGGGGGCTCAGAGGAAGCTGAAGGCCAGGCTGGGGGATGAAGGTCCCTCTGAGTGCCTGGCACTCAGTCTGTGCCAGCTGGGAGCCAGGGTGGGACTCAGCCTCCCCAGCTCCAGGTGTCTCACTGGGCTGATGCTCCAGCTCTGTGAGCAGCCAGTTTATCTGCCCCAGGCAATGCATTTCACCTTCCCTGGCTGAGCCAGGTGGGGCTGGTTCCTGGCAGAGCACACGGGGAGATGTTGGGTGTCCCTCACTGCCCCAAAGTGTGGGTGACAGGGAGAGCTCTGGCCCAGGCCAGCCCTGAGCCTCCCTGGCTCTGCTGAGCCCCTGCAGAGCTGGGGCACCCAGGAGGAACATGCGAGGTAAAAGCACTTG
Organism: Emberiza elegans; assembly: GCA_024865655.1. NCBI lineage: Eukaryota > Metazoa > Chordata > Aves > Passeriformes > Fringillidae > Emberiza > Emberiza elegans. The sequence goes on along the minus strand of JALJVW010000184.1, from coordinate 80,598,488 downwards.
TCACAAGGAATGAAATCGGAAAAAAGTCTTTTTGATTGTGATTGGCATCTCTGAGGCTGCTGCTGCAGGCTCCTGGAGGACTGGGCTGATGGCAGAGCACATCCTGGAGCCCTGCTCTCCTCACTGAGCCCATCCTCAGAGGACCTGGCAGGGGCTGGTGGGAGCTGGGGCTGCCCTGTGCCCGCAGAGGGGCACTGGGAGGTGGCATCTGCTGCCCTGTGACCAGCACCAAGGGGAGCCTTTGGGTCAAAGCAAAAAGCAGCGGTGGCCCCTGCAGAGCAGCTCTGCTCCTTGGTGTTGAGTGCAGACAGGTTTAAAGTCTGGCTCCTCTGTGTGGCTGGCAAAGGTTAAAAGATCTCCGGTGTCTTTGTATTTAATTCTCTCTTTTAGTGGCAGATTATTGTTTTGCATGGGAGTTGGAATCCAGATGGGTTTGAAGGACATTTCTCCTGCACCAGGGGCTGGAATGATTTGTGCAGAGCTGCTATGCTTTGTCTATCCTTGTTAAGTGCCCAGAGAATACAGACTGCCACCGAGGGAATTTAACGTGACACATAAAAATAAGGAGTGCAGGAGAAAGCTGTAGGCTTCACAGTGTTTAACTACCTTCTCTCCTTGCTGCAGAGCAAGCAGTTTTCTTGGAATTTGAGATGCCAAAGGTGGGAGGACACCTACTGCCCTGCCTTGGGGCTGGCACTGGTGCCCTGTGGCAGAGCAAGAGCCACCAGCTCTGTGCTGCTCATGTGGGATCATGGCCATGCCAAAGGGATTAGCACTAAAAAGGGCTCAACGCTGGAAAGTGAGCACGAGTGAAAGCGTAAAGAGGATCAGAAAGTTTGTTTGGTTTTCATACATGGAAATTACTCATTGCCATTGTCACAGCTCATTTGGCTGCTGACTGTTCCTGCTGTCCGGGTGGCACAAAGGGCAGGGCTGGCTGTGAGCTCTGCCCTTGCCAGCATCTTCCTGCACTGCCCCAGCTTCAGCCCTGGCTCTCTGCAGGGGAATGGAGCCACACAGCACCAAGATGGGCAGGTCAGGGGAGCAGAGCAGGCCCAGGCATTGGGAAGTGCAGGTTTCAGGTACCTGAGGTGTGCCATGCTGTGGGCACTTCAGTCCCTCCCTGCTCCTCCCCCTCACAGGGCAGTAATACTTTGCTTTCCAAACCTGTGAGAGAAATCCCATCACTTGCTCTGGCCCTCTTTGTCCATTTCAAAAAGCCCTTTCCAAGGCATCTCTCTGTGGGAGATGAATTCCTCACGCACATCCTGCCAGGTGAGGTGTCTGTCAGGGGAGTTAATCCCCATTAATCCCTTCCCTCCTCCCCGGAGCCGAGCACACAATCCCCTGCTGTTACAGGAATGCACATTAAATGTGGCTCTTTGGCTTCAAATTCATGAACAAGAAAGGGGAGGGGATGTTTCCATCTTTGTGGTGGGATGCTGCTGCCCACCAGCCGGAGGTCACTGCCCTGGCAGCAGCAGCGGCTCCTCCTGTTAATCCCTGGGAGTTTGTTCCCAGTCCAAGAGAATTGCAGCTTGTGCACCAAATGGGCAGCCTGGAGCTTTCAGCAGCAACCTGCCTCTTCTTACTCGCTGATTTTGTGCACTTGAGGGGTGCACAGAACCGTTCATGTGCTGTGCTTCCATCAGGTGAGCCCTTGGTGTCCCTTGGCCTCGCTCACAGGCTCTGGGGTGCAGGGCAGGGGAGTCTGGCCGTGGTCTGCTGTGCACAGGGGCTCTGGGCATGGTCTGCTGTGCACAGGGACTCTGGGACATGGTCTGGTGTGCCCAGGGACTCTGGGGCATGGTCTGGTGTGCCCAGGGACTCTGGGCATGGTCTGCTGTGCACAGGGGCTCTGGGCCATGGTCTGCTGTGCACAGGGGCTCTGGGCATGGTCTGCTGTGCACAGGGGCTCTGGGGCAGTGGCAGAAGCTCTTCCCAGCACACTGGCCCCGACTGGCACAGTCTGTGAACTGGCCTTTGGGAAAATACGGAATGAACCCCTCCCCATTGGCTGCAGAGCCATTTAGCCCAGACTTTTCTGTTGTTTAAACAACTCTCGGACAAATAAATGCCTTTGTGCCGTGGCTGTCAGCTCAGGCTCTGCTCTCCAGGAATGAAATGTGTGGGATCTGAGCTGCCAAGGGAGGGGGAGGCAGAGGAGCCCCGTCAGGGGGTGTTGAGGGCTCTGCCTCCTGCCACCCACTGCTCATTTGCTGTTTGCTAAATGCCTGGTGTGGGCTGCAGGACAGAGATCTCTGGGCATCTCTTATCTCTGCTGTTAATTCCTCTGTGGCCTGGGTGGAGAGCCATGTGCCATGCTGCTCTGCTGTCACCACACCTGCCATGGCAGCGGCAGGAAGAGCAGAGCAGCTGCTGGCATGGCCAGGAGCAAGGACAAGCTCGGGAGGAGAGGCTGCTCTGGGGCAGCTCGCTGCATTTAAAGCAGGTAGCACTCAGCAAAGCACGCGTGCTGAAATCCTACAAAAGCATGGATGGGAAGGGGCAGGAAGCCCTTGCTGCCCTTTGTGGAGGGTGCCTGGCAATCTCACCTGCCCTCACCTTCCCTGAGGCCGGCCTTAATTGGGTTTCTCTTATAGAACCAAAATGTGGAGCAGTGAGGCGCTGTCGGCACTCACCTGCTGGGACTCTCTGGGGAGCAGGGGAGGCAGGGCCAGGGAGCGGGGTCTGGGCTGGAGCTGGAACCCTCAGTCACAGCAGCGTGGCTCTGCCAGCCGTGGGAGACGTGTCCTGCTGAGCTCTGCCCAGGTAGGAGGGCAGGGACGCGGATTGGGACGGAGGCTTTTAAAGGGGGATGGAGTTCGTGTGCTTCTGCTCTGTTAAAATGGGTTTTAACAGCACAGTGTGGGGAGGTTGAGCAGAACCCAGAGCCCCTGCTCGGCCATGGAGGGGCCTGGGGTTTGCCTGGGCGCTGTTGCAGGATGTTTAAAGCCTCTGTGTGTCCAATCCCACGGGGGTGGCTGTAAGCCGTGCCCTGGGGCTAAGGGCTGGAAGCGGCTCCCAGAGCAGGGAGGGGAGAGCAGTGCTCCGTGTGCTGCTCATGTCAGCCCTCCGTGTGCCCAAGGCCGGTACACGGGGCACAGTTCCCAGCCTTGGAAGCCTTCCTTATCCTCCTCCTCCTCCTCCTCCTCCTCCTCCTGCTGCTGCCAGGACGTGCTGGAGGTCAAGCCAGGAGGGTGCCCTAACAGCAAATCAAATGATGTCCATTCACACAGCTGTGTGGCTCCTGTTGCCCCCTGCTCCCGCGTCACTCCCTGCTGTCCCCACAGGGCTGTAATGTCATGGAGGACCAGGACCTTCGGGACATCGGGATCGGGGACCCGCAGCACCGCCGGAAGCTGCTCCAGGCTGCTCGCTCCCTCCCCAAGGTCAGCACAGCAGGATGGGCACTGCCAGGGGAAACAACAGCCAGGCCCTGCATCTCCAGGGCTGTGGGGAGGGTCTGGGGAATAGCAGGGGGGAGGAGGAGGAGTATTCTGCTCTTCCAGGCTGGGTGGATGGTGGAAGCTCCATGCTGGGACTGTTCCTCCTGCCAGTCTTGATCCCAAGCACATTCTTTATTTGTACAGTGCTTTTGTTACTGGCTAGTGGAGATAGTGATGGCCTGTAAACTGATTTTCATTGACCCCGTATCCCTTGGGATCCCAGCTCCTGCAGCTTTTAACACCTTTCTTGTGCTTTCACAGTTGAAACCCCTGGGCTGTGATGGGAATAGCCAGCCATCAGTTCCTGCATGGCTCGACTCCCTGGGGCTGCAGGATTACATCCAGTCCTTCCTCTCGAGTGGCTACAGCTCTATCGACACTGTGAAAAACCTCTGGGAGCTTGAGATAGTGAACGTGAGTGTCACCCCTGCCCTGTTCCCTGGGGATGCCACTTGCTCCAAGTCTCTCAGAGTGGCTCTGTGCCCGTGGTGACCCTGATCTCTCCCTGCAGGTGCTCAAAGTGAACCTGCTGGGCCATCGGAAGCGGATCATCGCCTCGCTGGCAGACAGACCCTACGAGGAGCCACCAGCCAAGCCACCACGGTTCTCACAGCTGAGAGTGAGTCCCTGCTTGTGGCTCCCTGCCTGGCTCGTGTATCAGTGCTGGGAGAAATCTTGCCATGGCCAGTGGTGTCCATACAGCTGCTCACCTCCTCCTCTCCAGCCACCCAGGGGCAGCCTTGTGCCCCTTGTGCAGGGGCAGCCTTGCAGTGAGTGGGGCAAGATAATTCCAGCCCTTGCAGGTCAGCTTCTGGATGCTGACCCCATGGGAAAGGTCAGGCTGCCCCTTGGGATCAGGTGTCTGCACTGGAGGGGTGCAGGGTGCCACTCCCACCTCTGCCCCGCACAGAAGGGAGCTCTGAGCCCACTTTTTGCCCTTGTTTCCTGGTCAGAGATGTGGGAGCTTTCAGCAGGCAGCAGTGACCAGCTGGAGAGGGGCTGCAGCTGGGACTTGGTGTTTGATTGCACCCTTGGGATCCAGAGCCCTGGCATGGCTGGGCTGCTGAGAGCTCCTGCTCTCACTGCCAAATAACACTCGACAGGATGTGTGGATGTTGATTTTTGCTGCAGGAGTGGCAGCATTTGGATGTCAGGCCCTTGTTACAGGGCTTGGCTGGGAGGGAAGCATCACATTCCCTGTTCTTCCTGAAAACTGGCTTTTGAGAGCTGAGTTTGGCAGAAGCTGCTGGGCTCAGAGCGACCCTGAGCTCAGGAATGGGGTAGCGTGTCGTGCTGCCTCCTCCCAGAGATTGCTAATCAGCTTCCTGGAGCAGGAATTGGAGTGATTAGAGTTTACCCAGCCTGAACATCTGGTCCTTGCCCTGCTGCAGAGCTCTGCCCTCTTGGATTCCCAACGCTTTCCAACCCAAACGGCCTCAGCTGAAGCAAGCTGGGATCCATGTTTGCTGACACGGGATTCTTTAGGAACTGGGTTCAAGTGTGAGAACTGGTGCTGCACTGGGAGGGTGCCCAGTACAGACCCACTGCCCGATGCCCAGTGCCAGGCATCAGGAGCCCGGGAGGGACCAGCAGCCAAGGAAGGCGAGACTAAAGGCAGCAGCGGGGCTGAGGCAGGGAGAGGCTGCTCCGGTGCGGCTCAGCTGATGGAGATGCTGCCCGGGGAGGGAAGAGGGGCCATTTGCAGCATTTCCTGGCGCTGCAGCTGGTGAGCTCCAGCGCTGGCTGCGGCGCGGGGGGCGGGCGGACGTCAATGGCAAATCAAGCGAGTGCTTTGAAGCTGTGGGAGGGTCTGGGGAATAGCAGGGGGGGGAGGAGGAGTATTCTGCTCTTCCAGGCTGGGTGGATGGTGGAAGCTCCATGCTGGGACTGTTCCTCCTGCCAGTCTTGATCCCAAGCACATTCTTTCTTTGTACAGTGCTTTTGTTACTGGCTAGTGGAGATAGTGATGGCCTGTAAACTGATTTTCATTGACCCTGTATCCCTTGGGATCCCAGCTCCTGCAGCTTTTAACACCTTTCTTGTGCTTTCACAGTTGAAGCCCCTGGGCTGTGATGGGAATAGCCAGCCATCAGTTCCTGCATGGCTCGACTCCCTGGGGCTGCAGGATTACATCCAGTCCTTCCTCTCGAGTGGCTACAGCTCTATCGACACTGTGAAAAACCTCTGGGAGCTTGAGATAGTGAACGTGAGTGTCACCCCTGTCCTGGCAGGGCAGCAAGCTCCTGCCCTGTTCCCTGGGGATGCCACTTGCTCCAAGTCTCTCAGAGTGGCTCTGTGCCCGTGGTGACCCTGATCTCTCCCTGCAGGTGCTCAAAGTGAACCTGTTGGGCCATCGGAAGCGGATCATCGCCTCGCTGGCAGACAGACCCTACGAGGAGCCACCAGCCAAGCCACCACGGTTCTCACAGCTGAGAGTGAGTCCCTGCTCGTGGCTCCCTGCCTGGCTTATGTATCAGTGCTGGGAGAAATCTTGCCATGGCCAGTGGTGTCCATACAGCTGCTCACCTCCTCCTCTCCAGCCACCCAGGGGCAGCCTTGTGCCCCTTGTGCAGGAGCAGCCTTGCAGTGAGCGGGGCAAGATAATTCCAGCCCTTGCAGGTCAGCTTCTGGATGCTGACCCCATGGGAAAGGTCAGGCTGCCCCTTGGGATCAGGTGTCTGCACTGGAGGGGTGCAGGGTGCCACTCCCACCTCTGCCCCGCACACAAGGGAGCTCTGAGCCCACTTTTTGCCCTTGTTTCCTGGTCAGAGATGTGGGAGCTTTCAGCAGGCAGCAGTGACCAGCTGGAGAGGGGCTGCAGCTGGGACTTGGTGTTTGATTGCACCCTTGGGATCCAGAGCCCTGGCATGGCTGGGCTGCTGAGAGCTCCTGCTCTCACTGCCAAATAACACTCGACAGGATGTGTGGATGTTGATTTTTGCTGCAGGAGTGGCAGCATTTGGATGTCAGGCCCTTGTTACAGGGCTTGGCTGGGAGGGAAGCATCACATTCCCTGTTCTTCCTGAAAACTGGCTTTTGAGAGCTGAGTTTGGCAGAAGCTGCTGGGCTCAGAGCGACCCTGAGCTCAGGAATGGGGTAGCGTGTCGTGCTGCCTCCTCCCAGAGATTGCTAATCAGCTTCCTGGAGCAGGAATTGGAGTGATTAGAGTTTACCCAGCCTGAACATCTGGTCCTTGCCCTGCTGCAGAGCTCTGCCCTCTTGGATTCCCGACGCTTTCCAACCCAAACGGCCTCAGCTGAAGCGAGCTGGGATCCATGTTTGCTGACACGGGATTCTTTAGGAACTGGGTTCAAGTGTGAGAACAGAGAGAGCTCACACTGGTGCTGCACTGGGAGGGTGCCCAGTACAGACCCACTGCCCAATGCCCAGTGCCAGGCAGCAGGAGCCCGGGAGGGACCAGCAGCCAAGGAAGGCGAGACTAAAGGCAGCAGCGGGGCTGAGGCAGGGAGAGGCTGCTCCGGTGCGGCTCAGCTGATGGAGATGCTGCCCGGGGAGGGAGAAGGGGCCATTTGCAGCATTTCCTGGCGCTGCAGCTGGTGAGCTCCAGCGCTGGCTGCAGCGCGGGGGGCGGGCGGGCGGGCGGACGTCAATGGCAAATCAAGCGAGTGCTTTGAATGGGACTAATGCGGCCACAGCTGTGCCGAGGCTCCGGCCGTGCCTGCGGGCCCTGGGCGCGCTCTGGCGGTGGCTCCCTGGCGCTCCTCGGCTGGGCTGGCTGATCATCATCACCCTCGGGTGCTTGGCTTAGCGCTTTAGGGGAGCCCAGCCCTCTGGAATCACCTTGCCCCCAGCCCAGTGTGTCCCTGCCCTCCTGGGATGAGCTCGCAGAGGCAGAGGCACACTGGGCACAAAGGGCTGAGTACATGGCTGAAACCATACTGGGCATAAAGGGCTGAGTACATGGCTGAAACCATGCTGGGCATAAAGGGCTGAGTACATGGCTGAAACCATACTGGGCATAAAGGGCTGAGTACATGGCTGAAACCATACTGGGCACAAAGGGCTGAGTATACATGGCTGAAACCATACTGGGCACAAAGGGCTGAGTACATGGCTGAAACCATGCTGGGGCATGGGCACAAGGGGCTGAGTACATGGCTGAAACCATCCTGGACATGCTGGGCACAAGGGGCTGAGTACATGGCTGAAACCATCCTGGAGCATGGGCACAAAGGGCTGAGTACATGGCTGAAACCATGCTAGAGAAAATGAGGTGTCTCATGCAGAAGGTGAAGGGTGGGATTGGCACTGAGGCAGGAGCCCCCAGAGCAGGAGCTGACCCCATTAGTCCACTCAATGCACCCTGTGTTGGGCAGGGAGTGATGGGGGGCACAGCACAGCCCCAGCTGACTGGGACCCTTTGTGGTGTCTGCTCCTTCCAGTGCCAGGATTTGATGTCCCAGACGTCGTCTCCCCTGAGCCAGAACGACTCCTGCACGGGCAGATCTGCTGATCTCCTGCTGCCCTCCGGGGACACTGCCAAGAGGCAGCACGATCGTGGCACTGAGCTTGCTCCCTACTCCAGAGCTGAGCGCTACAAAGCCCAGGTCAGTGGGTGCTTTTGTGTGTCCTGGGGCCCTCTGCACAGGCTCCCCCATCTCTGGAGCCAGGGAGAAGGGAGGATGGTGCAGGGAGGGAGCTGGTCAGGCTCAGCTTCCCTCAGACATTAGAGTCAGCTGCTCCTTTATGTCTCAGTTTCACCTCAAAAATGGATGGCTCACACTTCCATCAGCACTGGCACCTTAACCCCACGTGCTGCCTCCACCCAGCTCCTGGGGGATTTGGCCATTGCCAACCTCAATCCCCTCAGCTCAAAGATCCCCCCCGAGAGCTGTTCCAACCAACTGTGGCTTCACATCCGTGCTTGTTGCCCTGCAGGAGGAACGTCGGGAGTCCAGGCTCACCCTGCGCCCCCCCAGCCTGGCAGCCCCCTATGCCCCTGTTCAAAACTGGCAGCACCAGCCTGAGAAGCTCATCTTTGAGTCCTGCGGGTACGAGGCCAATGTAAGTGGCTTTTGCTGTGTGGGGGTGGTGAGGATGAGGAGCTCTGGGCTCTCAGGGCACTGTCGTTGCCTTGGGCGTGGCAGGATTTAACATCTCTCCCTCCTTCACACAGTACTTGGGCTCCATGTTGATCAAAGACCTCCGAGGGACAGAGTCCACCCAGGACGCCTGTGCCAAGATGAGGGTAGGGAGACCCTGGGGCTGGGGGCTTCACCTGCAGCCTGTGGGGGATGATGTACAGGGGAGGGGGGACCTCAGTGGTTCCCCAAACCCTGTCCACCAAACAGGCAGTGCCACTGTTTCTGGTGGACTGCCCTTTCCCAGCATTGTTCCCAGTACCCAGAAGGTGTGGGAGACTGGGTTTTCACTGGGTTTTCACTGGGTTTTCACTGGGGAAGTGGTGGCTGGGTTTCTTCAGGGCCTTGTCTCTTCCCTCTGCTTCCACCAGGAGCTAACTTTCCTCCTCCTGGTCCCAGATTCCTGTACAGGCCTAGGGGTCTCTGGGGTGGGGGTAAAGAGGGAGCATCCTTTCACAGTTGGTCACTTGAATATTCTCATTTCTGAAGAAATCCACGGAGCACATGAAGAAGATCCCAACCATAATCCTGTCCATCACGTACAAAGGGGTGAAGTTCATCGATGCCTCCAACAAGGTGAGCTACAGATGCCTCAAAGTCGGTGTCTGGAGGGACATAGCCTGCAATCCCACCTGCCTGGGGGCTGCAGGTCACTTTTTGTGGCTCCAGAAGCCACAGCTAGTCCTGGGGAGCTTCTGGGGCTGGGGGAGAGTTCCAAGGTGGTGATGATCACCTGAGTGCCAAAGGCTTGGACTGGCTTGTGGACCGCGTTGCCGTTTATTCCTGCCATGGGAGGGAGCTGGGACTGGTCTGGCTGGGAGACGTCCCCTTCCCTGTCCCCAGGACACCCTCCACAGCCACTGTTTGCTGGGTGTATTTGCCATCCCCAGAAGGGTGACGGGTGCTTGTGGTTGACCCCGGCAGAATGTCATTGCTGAGCACGAGATCCGCAACATCTCCTGTGCTGCCCAGGACCCTGAGGATCTCTGCACATTTGCCTACATCACCAAGGACCTGCAGACCAGCCATCACTACTGCCATGTTTTCAGCACTGTGGATGTGGTGAGTGCATTGTTGTGGCACATCTCCTGGTCCTTCACAGCACACTTGTTTCATCCCTCAGCTTTATTGGCCAGTCACAGACTGCTCCCTTCCTGGTTCTTTCACCCATTTTTACCATAGCCTTGGTTCTAAATGGCTGTCCTTTGGACCTCTGTGGACAGAGAATATCTGTCTGGTTTCATTACTGCTGTCTCCAGTGCTGAATAAAGCAGGGCAGGAGCTTTTCCTCCTGGGGAATGTGCCGTGCACAAACCCCTAACATGCTCTCTCAATTATGTTGAGCATAATGGGCTGATTTAACAACTCAGAGAAGGTAGAAGTGTGATTTGCTTTTATACTTGGGTAGAATTAAAATTGCACAAAACTTTTGGGCTATTTTTCTTTATGCTGCTTTTGGGCTATTTTTCTTTATGCTGCTGAACTGCAGTACTGGTGGGGCTTTACAGGTAGGCAGGGACCTGGGGCAGGCAGCATGGTCAGGCTCTCCTCACGCCTGGAGCTCAGTGGCTTTGCCAGGGACACAGCAGGATGTGACCTGCTGATGGGGAGGTCTGTGACCCCATAGCAGCTTCTGAGCACAAGGGGGACTGTGTACAGGGTGATCTGACAGCTTTGTGTTCTCTGTGTTCTCTCCAAGAACCTGACGTACGAGATCATCCTCACGTTGGGGCAGGCATTCGAGGTCGCCTACCAGCTTGCCCTGCAAGCGCAGAGAGCAAAGCCTCTGGGTGCTGGAGCAGGAGAAATGATTGAAACAAAATCTTCCAAACCGGTGCCTAAACCACGAGCAGGCATGAGGAAATCCGCGGTACGTGGGTGTGGGCAGGAGCGACCTGCTGGGCTGGGCTGGGGGTTCTGGTGGGCACCACACCCCTGCACCTTCCCTGGGTGGTGGGGGGAGCCCAGACAGGGTCCAGGTGCCTCCCCTGCTGCTGGCACTGCAGGTCTGTGCCTGTGTCACTTGTGCTGTGGGGTTGGGGCTTCTCCTGCTAGCAGAAGGGCAGGCAGAGGTGGAAATAACTCAGGGGATGGGGCTTTAGTGCCCTGCTGGGACCAGCACAAGCTTCTGCAAACCCTGCAGAGCTGCAGTGAGATACGTTGGTGAGCTGCAGTATGGGATTCCCCATAGCCAAAACCAGCCAAGACTGGAGCTGCTGAGGAGCAGGGACTGCTGCACAAGCCACTGCCTTCCTTTAATGTCTCCTTTTGTCTGTGTTCTGCTTGCTCCCCCCGCTCAGGTGCCGCTCCCTCCCGACACCCGCTGTTGTTACTGTCACACCTGTACAACTCACCGCCCCTCCTACCTGCCGCTGCAGTCTGTTAGTCCTGGAGCGAAGGTCTTTACCCTTCTTCCTGCCATCCTCCATTCCAAACCGACCCGGGCTGCCTCCCCACTTCCTCTATCTCCTGCTGTGCCCCCGTGTCCTGCCTCGTTGTTGTTCATCCCCATGCTCGTTCTGGCCCATGCCAGGGGTTTGGATGAACCCCGGGATTCTGCTGCTCCCTCCCGCCCCTGCTGATGCAGTGTGGCAACTCTCAGCTAACCCTGCTGGGGTGGTAACTTCCCCATGGCACCCTGATTTAGCAGGACAAGAAGAAAGAGCTGTGCTTGGTCAGGAGGGTGAATCACGTGGGAGCTCACCTGCCAGGAGCTGTCTGCCTCTGTCCCATTTCTGTAGCGCTCCGTTTTTCATGCTTGTTTGAGATGAGCCAAGCTGTCGCTGATGGTGACAGGGACTCACAGCCTAATGCAGGGAGTCATCTTGGGGTGCTGGGTTGAGACTGACATGGGCAGACACGTTTTAGCTGTGAAGCACTCAAATGCCTCCCCAGCAAGAGCTGCTTCCTTGCACACGTGCACATTTTTGGGATGGGCAGTAGGCAGGCAGGCACTCCGTGCTTCGAGTCCCTGCTCATTCTGTCCCAGAAGCACAGGTGTCCTAAGATGCCCTTTCTCTCCTTATTCTCTAGCTGGATCCCCCTGAAGCGGACCAAGACTCCCAGTCTCATGCCAGTGTCTCCTGGGTCGTGGACCCCAAGCAGGACTCCAAGCGGACCCTCAGCACTAAGTATGAGACCACTATCTTCTAAAGCAACCGCCCGCGTCCGCCCCGTCTAACCGTGCCTTTGCGATCTGATCTGTCTGCTCTTCTAAACTCCCTCTTCCTCCAGCTGCTCGCCCTGAGCCCGCCTAGGCACCACGTCCAAGGCAGCAGCACTTAGGAGACTGTAGACTTAACCGGCTTTTGTACCTGCTGAACACTGTGAATCTCCTTTCTCGGAAACAAGGGTAACGCTGTAGCTGCCCGCCAGGCGGGAGGAGCAGAGGGCAGGCTGGCAGTCGGAGATGTGGATCCAGGAAAGCCGCCCACCGTTTTCACGTCTTCCCCCCTCGCTCTGGCACTGTGAATCCCTGGGGCAATGTGATACTCCCCAGGCCTTTTTTTTTTTTTTCTATCTCACCTTGTCTTTGGACTGATGGAGACCTGTTGTCTCTACGGTGCACACACTCCCTCCTCCTAGATCCTCCTCTTCCGGGCTGAGCCACGGCTGTGTACTGTTCAGTGAACTCACCCCTCCTTCCTGCCAGTCGAACCGACACTAACCACTGTGATGCTCTCTGCAAATAACACACGGGCACTTCCATTTCCTCACGGCCACCCTTGCCCACAGTCTCCTTCCTCAAAGCCCAGTGCACAGAATTTGCTCTGGGTGGTAGGGGAGTGTTTGTTTGGGCCGGGTGCGATCGTTCCCACTGTGAGCTCTGTCCCCTCGGACATGAGGGGGGGTTTGGTTGCATGCATTTCAGTCCTTTGTAGGTTTTTCTTTCCCTCATAGTCCTTGTGTTTACACTCACCAGACTTCTGGTGAGAGCTGGGTGTAGTTCTCGCGTGGCAGCCTGTGGTTAAGCTTCCAAAGGCACTTGTTGTTGTTAGCCCCAGGCTGGGGAGGGAGGTGTCAGCTGGGCCCCACAAGCAGCATCAGTGGGGAGAGGTCAGGGTGCAGCCCTGGGTTATTTGCCCCTGGTGTTAGGGCCCAGGAGCAGCTTGTCTGAGTTTTGCTGTGGCTTTGGAGCTGCTGCTTCAGATCTTCCATTTCCCCTCACCTGCAATGAAATCTGATGTTTTAAAGTCCTTATTTAGCTCTTTCTCAGGAATGAGTTTGATCTCCCAAGTCATTTGTGACTTAATGGCAAACTGACCTCAGTCTGAGGGCTCAGCCAGTGGGAACCCAGTGAGAGGACTAAAAGTAAAAGTGTTGTCTTAAAGCAAGAAAAACTAAGGAAAGCTCAGTCTAGTACATGCATTTCATATGCCACAGAGGCAGCACTGCCCAGGGCCTGCAGTGCCACCCTGCCAGCCCTGGCCTTGTGGACAGCAGAATATTGCTGTGCCTGAGGTGCGCCGGGAGGTTGGGTTTGGGTTCCATCAGCACTTCTCCAAGCTCCAAGAGTGCCCTGAAGGTTTCTGTGTCTCTCTAAGAGAAACTCACTCCCTGGTGTGGGTGGCAGAGCGGTTTCTGTGTGTGGTGTTCAGCACACAGCTGCCACACGTTCCCCCAGTGTCAGAGGCTCTGAGCTCTTCTCCTCCCCCTGCTCTCAGCTGGGAAGGGCAGGTCCCTCCACACCCCCTAAATCCGGGTCAGGAGAGCATGTGCCTTTCTTAGGGTGACCAAACCCAGCAGGGATCACAGGCAGCCCTTCCCAAACCAAACCACTGCCGCTCTGTCCGTAGCCCTGATGGTTTTTGTGTCCCATCTCTGGGCCGTTCGCCCGGCCTTTCCCAGCACGTGCTTTTGTGTGAGTCGCAAATTCATTCCATTATCTTCCTTTCTGTTTGCCTCTGCGAAGCTGAGCTCCGGGCAGCCGTCTCCTACCACGGGATGTAGTACTGGGGCAGAGACCTGGGACGCAGTGGCCTCCTGACATGAAGATCATCTCCCTCTGGCACGGGTGGCTGCCTCAGAGTGGGTGCGTGGCTGCTCGGTGAGGGCTGCCAGAGCACAGGGGGGAAGGGACCCAGCCTCCGCCGAGGAAAGCCGCTCATCTCCATTCCTAGCAAAGGAAAACTCCAGACTCGGAGGCCAAGAGCGATGTCACCTTTCCTAGTTTGAGACAAAAACGTCTTTCAACCTGTTTCTTTCTTAACGAAGTGACTCAGAGCAAATCCGGTTCACGGTTTCAATGTAGCGCTACAGCTTTTTGGTGAGGAACAAAAAAAAAACCAACAGATTTTTATTTGATGAGAATCCTGCAGTCCGGCGAGGAGCACGATAGAAAGTCTTAGCAGGGGCGTGGTGTGCACATTTCTGATGGTACTTACTCTGCTTCAGCTCTGGGTGAGCAGGAGAGAACGCCAAATTCCTGGAGATCGCTTCCTCCTGTGTGAGAACCTGGCAGGGTAAGTCTGCATCCTGTTCTCCAAGCCACTCCACGCTTTTGTAGCAAATGGAAGTAACTTGAGGAAAAGAATCTGCGAAGGATCTTTCACCCCAGAGCAGCTGTGGCCAATATCCCCGATGGTACAAAGCTTCCTTACCCCCCGAACTGTCGTGTTGCAATACTTGACATTTCTATGGCAAGGACCCCATTTCTTCCCGTTTCCGCACTGAATTCCTGGGGACGACTCCCTGCTCCAGCCTCTGTGCACCTGTCTTGTTTTTAAATGCAGTTATGCCCTGAAGGGTTGGGGTTTTTTTAATTATATTCAATTGTGATTTAGCACTTTTTTGATACTAGCTCATTATTTAATTAGTGCAACCGTTTCAGAAGATGAACAAATGAGGAGTTAAATTTTGGGCATTACACTGAAACAGTCCATCCCCAAGGACAAACCACATCAGCCTGAGGGTGGCTTGGCCCTGTCCGAGCCCAGTGTCCCCAAAGACACCACCTCAAAGGTGTTGTGTGCTTGCTTTTATTCTGAATTCCAGGGTGTTTCGCAGTGGTTTGGGCTGTGACTGACGTGTTTTCAGACTGTTCCCCTCTGGGGAGAATGTTAAAATGGTTGTGATTTGAATTCTTCAGATGCAGAATGCAGCGCAGTGCGTCTGTCGTGATCTCGTCAGGCCCTGTCAGGGCTGTGGGACCTGCTGCTGCACAAGAACCCTGTGCCCAAGTAATTCCTGTTTAACTCCACTTGCTGCTGTATTGTCAGGATTTCCTTTAGTCTCTCTCACCAGTGAGGCTGGGAGGGAAGTGAACCATAATCCCAAGGGCACAGACCTGTAAAGGACTGGAAAGGGGGAGTGGAGATTTTGGGTTAAGTCAATAATGAATTTAGGAAACCTAACATTCCTTGTTATGCACATGTTGCAATTCATACTGGTGTAAGTGTAAATATTTGGTGTGTTGGCAACAAGTCTTTGGTGAGATTGCAAATTGAACCTCTGCTTGGGAGGAGGGACACCTTTCCTTTCTGACACGTGAGCTTTTTTGGAGGTTGGCTTGGAGGTAACGTGGTGATGAAGACTCCAATCTTCAGGCACTGGGCTCGGTGACCCTGGTGGTCCATTCCAGCCCCACGTGTAAACCTGTGGTTGTCTTTAGTGATCCATTCTTGAGCCAGATGCTCCCTTTCTCACCTTTCTCACAGACAGAGCAGTTGTTTTGGCAGTTCAGTGTGGTGGGGTCTCTCGAGGGACTCGGTGCTGGAGACTGACCCTGGGCTGTGCCAGTCCTTGGCTCCTGGCCACCCTCACCCACCCACTGCGCAGTATTCGGGCTCTTCCTCCCTGCAGGGTTTTGTGCTATCTGGAGGAAAGTGCCCCAAATTTCTGGTGCTGAACATGACATTGCATCCAACTGCATCTGCTGTATTACCTGCCCAGGAGGAGTCGGGGCTCCTCTGTTCTTCTCTTTAAAGACAGATTGTGTTTCACAGACTTTGGTTTGTGGGCTGAGCCCTCACTCACGGCTGGCAAACAGAGTTGCCAAGTTTTGTCTTTCTTTTTGTAGGAGGGGATGAATTTTTTTTCAAATTGAAGATGCTTTATCCTTTTTTAATTTTGTGTTTACAAAGAAGAAAAAAAACAGCGCTAACCTTAGCTGTTCAACTGACTTTAAACTTGCTTTGGGATTGTTCTTTTTAGAAGAAATTATGCAACTTTTTTGGGGTACACGCCTGTCCCCCCTCCCAGGGAGAAGATGCAGCACCTTCCAGGCTGTACCTGCAGTGAAGTCTGTACCTTCAGGAGGCTGCTGAGACACAGAGCAGATGCCAAAAAGCCCCGAACACGTCCCGTTCTGTGTGCAGCTGAGGTGGAGCCAATGCTTTAATGCTCCTTCCACCCACCTCAGAAGTTTCCAGCAGCAGCAGCAGCATTTCCCTGGCTTTGCTCAGATCCTGTTTTGGAGCTGGCACAGCGCTCACAACGCTGCCGTGTTGCAAAGGTCTCCCTTTTAGATCTCTCATTGAAATTACCTTAAATTTGTTTTCCCAAAAGAAAAGTACCTGTGCTGTTCTCGCTGAGTCAACCCAGCTCAGACATTTTTCTTACCCACAGAAGAATAACCTGGGATTCCCTGACAGGGCAGAGACAGTCGAGTTCAGTTTGCAATGTGGACATTTTTGCTAATTGTGATGTATGGCAGTGGGGCTGATTTGTAATACAAATGTTATTTAATCTGTCTGTATTTTGATACTTGAATTTCCTTTTATTTCCTGTATATACAATTGTTAATCTGTTCAAATTTGTCTGAATTTTAAACATCTTGTGGTACCAAACATAACCAATCTGTGCAACAACATAGACTGACCTCACTACAACAAGGCGAGATTGTAAATATTCCTGGGCTTCCAGCAGTCGTTTTGTTGTTTTCATAATTGTACAACTTAGAACAGACTGAATTAATAAACAACCTTAGACACACGTGTGTGCTTTTGTGTGTGGCCCCAGTGTTGTGCCCAAGTCCTGCTGGGGGTCTGTGTCAAAGCAGGGCAGTTCTCATCCTGCAGGCACTGCCTGGGGGGTTTGGGAGCTTTGGTTGAAACTGCTTTTTCTGCAGTCAGTCATAATGACCCAAACATTGAATATTATTATTTTGAGTCCAATTTATGCGTAAAATCACATCCAAATGTTCTGTTAAAGACAGCACGAGGGTCTGCAGCCATTGTGGGTGTATTCTACACGTGATGGAGGGTTAGAAAAGCACATTTTTACCCCCACTAAAGTACATCTGCAAGGACTGTGTCCCTGGGGGCTGTCATGTACTGGGGATAGCCACTGAAATCCCTTTTTGCAGCACAGCAGCGAGTGGCTCTTGTGACACCAGTACCCATTTGGGCAGCCATGGTTCAGAACATTTATCCAGCAAAGACCTGGGGCTTGCCAGGAACTAGGACATTTGAGTATGTAAAATTAGAGCAAGAAATCCAGACATTTAAATACAGGTTAAAGTTCAGATTTTCATGTCAAGTAAAATCTGACGGATGTGAAATGCTAAATACACCGGGGATTGCTAAATTTATACCGTATGTTCCATTTCTAATAACAAGGCAAGTCAGGTTTTCAGGCTGACATGAAATACACCGAGCTGGTTTAATGGTTTGAAGCACCATGAGGTTTCATCCCTCACAGCCCCAGCCCTGGCTGGGACTGACACCTCAGCAGAGGTTACAGGCCCCAGGCAGAATCTGTGAGTTTTTAACTGAGTTTAAAAGGCCTGATCTGCACTACAGTTCAGTGAGCTCCACAGCCCCTTGCCTTCCCCACCAAATAGTGACAGGTTTTTGAGGAAAAAAGACTGCTACTTTTTCTAGTTGAGAGGTTTATTCAGATCCTGATGTGCCAAGGGTCATCTCCTGCTGGCCTCGGTGAAGTTGTTGGATGAATTTTTACAAGCTCAGGCAAGATCTGAGAAACTGGAGGAGAATGGATTCCACCCCTGCCTGGGACGTGGAGAATGTGATCAGAAATAATTCAGCTTGCAGCTGGGAGAAGTTTCTTTCCTGAGAGTTCCCAAACTCTTGCCTGTTGTTGATTGCACTTCCAAACCCGCACCCAACTTCCAGCAGCTCCTCCTGAATGGAACCAGGGCCCTTTGGGAAATCTTTTTGAGAATATTGTCCATTGAGGAAAATTAAAAGGCTGAGGAGGAAATGAATCCACTGCCATGTAGGGAGGAAAAGCATGAAAACAAAAATAATTGGTCAATCAAGAGAAATCTCCTGTGAGAGAAGCTTCCTCAGGCAGGCAGGAGCAGATCAGGGGCAGCCCTATTACAGGAGGTTGCTGTAGGAACCAGGAATGCTCTGGAGGGATGCAGATAAACCAGCATCCAGCCCAGGAAGCCAGGTGACAGACACTGTGTGGCACCTGAGAGCACTTCAGGATCAGGTTTGCTTTCTCTTTGTCAAACATCCAATTTCTTTCATGCAGGAAAAGGCCACATCAGTGACTTGTGGTGTGCAGGGGACAAAGTCTGGCCAGATCCTTCTGCAGAAGGTGCAGAGACAGTCACGTAAAGAGCTCTTCAGCTGAAACACCAACACCCCAGAGGAGAGCTCCTCTGCGGAGTTTGCTTTGTTCATGTCACAATCGCAGCTTACGCAGCTGGAGCCTCCAAATCCTTCCACATTAGTGACTCATGTTCACTATCAGTGACTCTGACACTCATCAGGTTTAAGAACTTCTTAGTAAATCATGAAGCAAAGAATAAATAAAACAGGCTCCAACTTTTTTCGCTTTTTCCAGGAGCTGTCTTATTTTCTTGGTATTTCTTCAGTCAGACCTAAACCCACCTCCATCCCCATTCTCACACATTTTTTGCGATGAGACAGAGAAAAGCCAAGCCTGAATATAGTGATATCTATATTTATATTTATATTTATATTTATATTTATATTTATATTTATATTTATATCTATGATGAACGCAGACCTGTGTGGGAGAACCCCTGGCAGTCCAAAGTCACCCTAAGGACAATTTCACGCACAACGGTCGGTGTGGAAATGTCACCAGTGACTGCCCATAGCTGGCTGCAGGAGAGAACTGGTGCAGGGCCGGCTGTAAAAAAACAGGATAAAAGTAAGGGAAGGAACGCGAACCACAGCCTCGAGAGGAAAAAGGGGTTAAAAGCATTTACTGAGCAGCTTTTGAGTGAAAACGTGCAGGTTTGTGTACAGACAAATCACCCGCTGGGGCCGTGAGGGGACCCGCCTCCCTCCCGTCCCCGCGATCCCCGGCGCGGGGCTGACCCCTAGTGCCGGCCGGGAGCGGCGCCTCGCTGAACTAACAGCGGGCACGGAGCGAACGAACACCGGGCACGGAGCGAATGAACACCGGGCACGGAGCGAACGAGCACCGGGCACTGCCCCAGCCCCGGGATCCTGCGCCCACCACCCCCAGAGCCGCCGGCGGGCCGGCTCTCCCCTGCTTCGCCAATGGGCCGCGCCAGGCGCCGTGTCGAGGCGGCGCGGCGGGGCGCTCCCATTACGGGCGGAGGGGGGGGGAGGGGGGCGGTGGCCCCGGTGTGAGGCGTGTCCCGGCGCCGCGCTGAGGGGAGGCCGCGGCGGCGAGACCCGGGGACAGCCCGGGATCCTGACATCGCATCCCGGCCATCCCGGACCTGCCATCGCATCCTGGCCCTGCCACCGCACCCGGTCCTGCCATCGCATCCCTGCCCTCCCATCCCGGGGCTCGGCTGAGGGGGCGGCCCCGGAGCTGTCGGGGAGCGGCAGCGGGAGCTGCAGGGAGCGCTGCCGGCCGTGCAGCCGCCGCAGCATCCTTCCTCCGCCCTCGTTCCCGCGGCATCCTTCCTGCTCCCTCGTTCCCGCAGCATCCTTCCTGCTCCCTCGTTCCTGCAGCATCCTTCCTGCTCCCTCATTCCCCTGAGTTTGTCCCTTTTCCTTTCCGGTTGGCCCAGAAGGGAGGGCTTGCCTCCGGTCACCTGCTGTAACCTCTCCCGCACCTCTCTGGGATTGGGGTTAAACCTTCCGAAGGGCAAACCCACAAACGCTGGGATGAGGCTCCTTGTGTGCCAATAAACAATTTGCCTTTTTTTCTCCCTCCTAGCATTTTTTCCCCCTCTTAATTTATTTCCTCAGCATCCATGACAGCTGCCGGCCGGCACCTGAGGCACTGAGGGATTACAGAGCCCACAGGGCAGGGACAGGGAATTTCCCTCAGTGCTCCGTTTTGTGCGTTTTTGTGCAGTGCCAGACCCAGCTCCTGCCCTTTTCTGATCCTTAGCTTTGCGTGAGGAAGCTGAGGGTGGGGAAATAGCATTTATAGAGAGTAGAACAGCACAGTTCCTGAGGGGACTGCACTTTGCTCTTGTCTCTGTTTCAGAGCAGGGCCCGTTGCTTCCAACCTATAAATCCTGATCCCAGAGGAAGCAATTGTATTTAAATATATATGCATTTCCCCTGCATTAATTTCCTTTCCCATGTGACTAGTGACATGAAGGATTGTTATAGAAGAATGTATTTTTAATGCATTTCCTGCAGATTTCTGCAAGGCAATCTAATTCCTGAGTGGGTTTAACTTGCCACAAAGGCAGAGGACCTCAGGAGCACTGGTAATTGGTCTGGGTGGGTTCTTTTAATCTACTGTTTTAATGTGCTCCATCCATCTCTCTGATTAGATTAATCTCATTTATATTTTAGCCAAGCCATCTAGCTGAAATCCCAACAGAGGAAATTGGGATTTTGAGTCTTTCAGGGTGAGTACTTGGAGTGTTAGGCAGCAAACTCCATAGGGAGATTTCCAATTTGCCCTTTTATCACGTCAGAAATTTGTAACCCTGGTGATCCCATTGGAAAAGGACCACTTGGGCTGTGAATCTGCCTCATCAGTGAGGGGCTGTGGAGAGCCCATGCAGGTCTCCTCTGCCCTGCTTGAAGCAAATTCCCTAAGAAATTAAACCCAGCCTGGTGCAGAGGGCTCAGCTTTCCAAGAAGGCTCCCATTTTCCTGGCAGGAGCAGAGAGCGCTCCATGGCTGGACCTTCCTCACCTGTGGAATGGCCACACTTTTGCAGCCCCACCGTCATGACCGTGCTGGGCGCAGCGAGGGGGAGAGCCTGCCAGTGCAAACAGAAATACCTTCCCCGTGGAAGGGGAAATGGATTTTTTGTTTAAAAGATGGCAATGTTTTTCCAAGCCTGATGAATATGAAAGTCCCCATTTAAAGGAGTCGAAGCAGCGGAGAAGCTGGTCACTGTTTGCACGCCCACGCGCCGACAGAGGAGGCGAAAGCAAACTTCCTGGTGTATCCCGATCCAAATCACCTGGGAGTGAGGCACAGTGCCCCGAGCTGTGAGCTGAGCAGCCGCAGAAGGCTCTCTGTGAAACAGCAAACCCCATCCCCACAGGAGAGGCAGAGCCCCTGGTGGTGTCACAGCCCTCTCTTCCAAAACGGGAGGCAATTTGGAGCTGCATCTGTGGCTGTTGGAAATCGGCCTTACAGGGGGAAGGCAGTGAGGGTGGAGGGCAGAAAGTGTTAGCAGGTGTTTTGGGAGGGTGTGGAGGGGAGAGCAGGGGAACACTGGAGTTTTCCTCTGCCCAGTTCGCCAGGAAAGCTATTTTTGCAGAAGCTCCCGGGCACCAGACAAGGTTTGGATTGTTCCTGTGCTGGATGCTGGTGCAAATATGTGGGCAGACAGCTGGATCTTGAGGAGCTCCCAGTGTCCCAGCAAGCGTGTGAAGGGTATTTTACACCTTGTCCAGGTGAGAGGATGTCTTGGTGCCGGGTTTGTCACAGGCCCTGATTTTGGTGGGGAGTGCTCTGAAGAAGTGAGTGCCTGCTGCAGTGCTGCTCTGGCAGGGGCGTGCAAGGTGTGTTTGTGCCCGTAACACACCACATGCTCCACCAGCAGCTGTGGTGCCTGTCAATTCCCTCCTCCTCAGGTGGTGCATGGCCTTTCCTGTGAGACATCCCATCTGCATGAGCTGGCTTTGCCCAAACCTCAGTCACAGTGGACTTGTCTGAGCTACAGGGAGCAGCCACTTGGAGCAAACCAGCCCTTGTCCTGTCCAGCCTCCTGTGGGCAGTGCCCAGCCTCGGGGTGTTCCAGACCAGTCTGTCATCTGTGTGTTTAGGGGATGGGCTGGTGCTGGGTAAACTGAGGCTTGGAGGGGTTTGGTTCATGGTCACACGGGCCACAGCCCAAGCATTGTGACTGGGAGCTGTGCACGGAGCTGGGGAGAGGCTTCTTGTGCCATCTCACCCCATTGGACACCCCCACACCCAAAATTGGGTTTGGGCTCCCCGTGCAAAGCACTGGCTTGCTGCTGGTGCCCCTGGCTCTGGATAATCTTTGTATTTGCTGACTTGACTAAATTGTGGCTTGGTGGAGAGCTCGGCTCTGGGGAAGCTGAAGGTACAGGGAGGCCCAAACCACACACAGCGCTCGGGGAGGAATTGTGATCCAAAAAAAAAAAAAAGTTCAAAGGTGTTTTTGGCTTAATGTGGTTTATCTAGATTGCTTTATGTTCGTTAATCTGTATTAACACAAATTCTCTTGGAATGGCTGGCTGGGGAAGGGTTTGCTTAGCCATTCTGACAAGGACAGACTTTTCCAAAAGTAAAAAGTTTGAGCTGGGAAAAAAAAAGCCAAAAAGCCAGGTCTTGTCTGGCATGAGTACATGGAAGCCTTGTGAGCAGAACAAGGCTGTTTCATCCCTCCTGCCCACATCCAAGTGTCCCTGGCACCCACAGGCACTAATGACTGATCACCTTCCCCCACTGCCATGGAGGATTAATCCCCCTGTTCTTCCTGGGGTGATGTGAACCCCTTTTCCAGCTGGCATGCCAGAGCGGATGGCACAATTAGTTAGTGAGCTTCAAGGTAAATTGGAGGTCAAGCCCAGATTTGAAGGTGGTGGTGGGTGTGAGCGTGACCCAGGGAGCCATGTGATGCGGGCGACGTCCTGGAGAGGCAGGTGATCTCCCTGTCCTCTCCTTTCCCCAGGGCTGGGATTAGGAGAGATTTTACAGCTGAGTGACCAGCCTCATGGTGAGGTTTGGTTCGCAATGGCTCAGCCCCCAGCCCCTTATCAAGGAAATTTCTAAGTCTTGTACGGCCAAGCCGCACATCAGCAGGACAGTCTGTGCCTGTGGGGAACCTATCCCTGGGAGGCACCATCCCTTTGTATCCATAGGGGCTTCCCACCTTGAGAACAGGCAGAGAGACAGCCAGAGAAACCTGGAACTTGTGGAGACGGATGGCAAAGCCCAGTGCTTTGGAGAGGGTTATCTAATGCTTGAACCTTCACCTGCCATCTCAGTGCACTTCTTCAGAAGTCTTCTTGTGCAGTCTTGGGCACCAGATGCCGCCTCTTTCCACCAGCTGCCTGTGATCAGGATTGCTTGGGTGCCACAGGGCTGGAAACCTCTCGGGGACCGATGGATCGGCTCCACAGAGGGCCCAGCTCCAGCTCCCAGCAGCCAGGAGCAGCAGCAGGCAGGCGGAGCATTCCTGCAGAGCTGGGATGGGAGTTGTAAGCAGGACCTGGGGCCTGCCCCAAACCCAGGGGACTCCCTCCTCCTCCCCCTGCCCGTGCAAACGCCAGATTAACAATTTATTTGACATGTTGCGGCTGGTTAGTTCTTCACCCGCTCCCCTGATCAGAGGGAATAAGTGTTGCAGTGTGCAATAATGTTCATTTCAGGTGAGGGTAAATATAGAAAGGAAAACCTGCTGAGAGCAAGCCATTTATTCCTGCCTTTGGAAGCCTCTGCTCATAAACAGTCAGTCATGCCCATTTGGAAAATCCCAGTGTGGTTTTCTTGGCCATCCTAGAAGAACATTTACTTTTCCTGTAGGTTAAGAAGTCCGTTTTAAATAAAAAAAATAATGTCATCTCACTTCCAGCTGCCCTCGGGCGTTTAGGGCTTGTTGACACACTAAGGCCGCTCTGTTCTCATGCAAAAGTGGTCTGATGCAGGAATTAGGAAGGAGATCCTGCAGGGCTTCCCCAGCTGGTTGGGCTGTCAGCCCCTTGTTCTTTGGGCTCTCCTTGTTCCCTTTGGGATTTTATCAGATATTTTAGCCACGTGTAGGGTTAAAACCCCCCAGCTTTTGGGGGTGTGGATTCAGGGAGGTGCTGGGGGTGCCCTGAGAGCTCCACGCACGGGGAGGCTGGGGCAGAGGGATGAGCTCATGCTGGACCAGAAAACCTCTGAGGGTTTTTGGGAGAGCGTGGCAAAGGCAACGAGACAGCGAGGGCTGCAGGAGCATCCCTCCAACAAGCCAGCAGCCATGGTCAGCACAGGACAGACACCCCAAAACAGTGCTGCAGGAGGAGGCTGAGGAAGGTGGGGAGCCCCTGGCACCCCCAAGCTCTGCCTCTCTGCTCCATCCCAAAAGTGGCACTGGGAGCCGTGCGGGAGAGCAAAGCGGCCGGTTTGGGTTGGACGCCTGCCCCCGTCGGCTCCGCAGCTGGCACCAGCCAGCTCCCTCCTCTGGAGTGTTCTGCACTCCGTAAGGGTCTCTCCATGTTTTCTGACAGGCTCTGGATTTGGCTCGGGTTTTGCCTTGGTTTCCAAAGGCAAGAGGCAGTTAAGTCTCTTGGAAGAATGAATTAATTAGCAAATGCCTTTGGTCAGGTCCGTGCCCTGAGCAGTGTGCCCGTGCCTCTGCACCAGGTACAGGCTCAGAGAGGCTGCTCGCACCCTCCCATATTTCCAGAGCTCTACATGCATCATCTAACAAAAAAGAAAGGGAAAAAAGCCTCCCCCGGAACGCAGTATTGACTTTAATGGTGGCATTTGTGTAAGCAACAAAATATTGACGCAGTTGGCTGGGGTCTGGCCGGGGCTTCTGGAAATAAACTGCTGCCTTGTTAAATTGTAGATGGAAATGCAAGTGGGAAAATGACTGACATCTTACACAAGGCGGGCAAATAAAACCGCTGCTTTACTACGGCGTGAAAAAACTCAGGAATTAATAGGTCTCCTTCTGCTCCAGGGTGTTGGATTTATCCCCAAGTAAGATCCATAAACTATTTTAAGAAGAGAAGTGCTACTTTTAAACATGTGTGTCTGGGTCCTGGAGTTCCCGTGGTGTCACAGTTAACCCCTGCCTTGTCGTGGCTGTGGGCAGCAGAGCAGCCCCCCAGAGCCCCCCCAGCCCACCACAGCCTTGTTCTTGAGGCACCATTCTTGCCAATGCACAGACACATCAACACCTGATAAATGATGAGGTTACTTTCAAAAGATGTTTTCCTACTATGTGTTCCCACAGCTTTTGTCAGAAATGTGTTCAGGCCTCGACCCGGACTCCGAGCTTGATTTTACCAGTGTGGGACATAAAATGTATTTTAAAAACCCCACCTGCTCCAAAGCTGTGTCTGACTCAAAGCAGATCCATTGCTGAGTCCATCTGGGGTGTGACCCAGCACACCCAAAAGACTACTTTTGACTTCAGTAGCTGAAGACCTTTTATCTTCTTCTATGGGAAATGTGATTAACAGAGCTGTAGAGAGTGATACATCACTTTCCTTTCTACCCAAAGCCCCTTCCTTCTCCACCCACATCCTGATGATCTCCCAGCTGACGTACATGTGCTCGTGGAAAAGTAGGATGAGATAAAAGCTGTGTTCCAGTGGCACAGGGTCCGACTCACCGGCAGTGTAATTATACATGGCCCAGTCCGATCTCCCAGTAATTATTCTGGAATAAAAGCCTGCCTATTTCTGTGAGACCTTATGTCACTTGGAAAGCTGTTATAAATTCAGCTGGAAAAAGGGACCCTTATTCTGGGATAAGTGTGGTTAGTGGTTAACTGGGAACGGGGCTATTCCTGGCGTTGCCATCGACCTTGCCGGTGACACCAGGGTAAGTCACTTCACCTCAGCGTGTGTCACCTTCTCCTGCTGCAAACTGGGAATTACAAACAAGGGCTTTCGCAGGCAGCGTTTTGGGAAGCCCCATGACTCTGGAAAAAAGGTGTCACAGGGTGCCAGGCAGTCATTTAGTGGGACCTGGTGCTTTTTTACCCACCTTGGAGGCATCTGGATCAAATCGTAGGTTGGGGAAATGAGGGATGAGTGCTGGGGACCGGCTGAGCCGCGTGAGCCTGGGCTGTTGGCGTGTTACTGGGAATACTGTGTTTTCCTCTCGGTTTTTAAAAATAGTCTATTCTGTTCCAAGTGTAGACCACAGCCCTCGCTGGGGCATTGAAATGTCTGGGCTGCTGTTTTCTCGAGCCAGCACCTTCCAGTGTTCGGGGTGGGGATGCAGTGCCAGCATCCATCCCCCCAGCTGCTGGGTCCAGCAGAGATGAGGGGGTCCTGCCCTGGACTGGCAGCATTCTGGTTCTCATGGACAGGAGGGAAAGGGAAATCTGGTCACTCTTCTGCCTGCAGCATCCCTGCCTGGTTCAATAGCTGCTTCTGCAAGCCCTAAGGGCCTCGGGGACTTTTGCTTCTCAGCAGCTTCTTGTGCAGCCTCAGAAACTGCTTTTGGCTCAGCATCACACAAGCACACACAGCTGAAGATGCAGCTCATTCCTAGCACATGGCATTAAATCCATGCTAGAGGTGGGGAGAATCCTTTTGGAGGCTTTTATCATTTGCACAGACAGTGCAGGCTGGCTCACAGCCAGAATCCCTCTGCTTGCCAAAGCGGGTGCTGCCCACGGAGCAGCAGCACCGAGGCGCTGATGCCAAGAGGTGCAGGCAGAGCTGCCCTGGCGCGTTCCCACGGCCTCCGTCCCTGCGCAAGCACCGGAGTGGGGCTCACTGCCGCTGGAATTGGGCTGGAGCCAAGGAGGCAGAGGGGAAAGAGCCTTTTACAGTCCATTAGTGCTCCCCAGAGCCGTTCAGCCCCTCTCGTCGTAAAAGTGGTGGAAGCCACAGAACCATTACGGCTGGGCTGCAGAAGATGCTGGTCTGCAGAAGATGCCAGCCCAGCTCCCGGCTCCGTGTCCCTTCCCCAGGGGCTTTGCCAAAGCCGCTGGCCCTCAGGGCAGCTCGGCTGCTGGAATTCCCTCTGGGAACCAGCTGGCAAAGGGCTGGTTCCCTGTCCATCCCGAGCTCCCCCCGGGCAAAATGTACGTGGGAGGGTTCCAAGTGCAAATGTGTGTGTGCTAATGGGAACTGAATTGCCTCTTGCCCCGCAGCCTTGCAGCTTGAGGAAAACAAGGCAGGGGCTAGGAATGACCTCATATCGCCTCCCAGGGAATGTTTTGCCAGATGAAGGGGGGAGAGGCAGCATCAAGACAGCACAATGTATGTATCTCTCTCCCTGTGTAAACATCTCTGTAGCTGCAGAAACCTCTTAAAACCCCGAATGAGAGGAGAACATCTGCTTTGATCTGTGGATGTGGTTGTTGTTTTCTGAGTGCGGATCCGTTCTTTTTTTAATTTTGCTTCAAATTAAAAAAATGCCTGTTGTGATCTTTTGCTTTTATTTCTTGGCGAGGGACCGGAGAGTGGTGCAGTAAATTTTCATGACTCCCCATGTAACCGTTTCAGCATGGCTGACAATTCCTCGCCGGCTCTTCAGCGCCGCAGCACAATGGGCCGAATCTTCTGGCCCTACATGAAGCCAAAGCAAATGGATTTTGCCCAGAAGTGCACAACGGGGAGTGGAGGCAGCGGGGAGGAGAGTCCTGCCACCTCCTTCCCCACCACACACACACACACACACACACACACACACACAAGGCTCGGGCTGGCAGGGCTGTCCCGGTGCCTGTGTTTTGGAGTCAGCTCCCGGGCACGGATCCATGCCAACCCTGTGCGGCAGCAACGGGAGCTGGTGAGGAGCCATGGACCGAAGTGCTGGGCTGCCCTGCAGGTGATGTCAGTGTGACTCGTGGCGCCCCTCAGACTCCCGGAGCGATGTCAGAAATCCCCATCTGCCCGGCTTTCCCCTTGGAGGGGCACCAAAGCATGCACAGCCCTGGCACCACCACTGGCCCTTTGGCCACTCGGCCGGGCAGCATCAATTGCTGGACTCAGCGATGCTTTGGGAAGATGACACAGCTTTTTTGGGAATTCCTGGACATCAGCAGTTCGCTCCAACCCCACTGCTTGGCTGTGGTGCTTCATAACCCCGCTGGAGGAGCGAGACATGGGGGTCAGTCCCTTGGCTCCTGTGGCATGACCCCCCCTCCCAGCAAGGCACTGGTTTAACTGGGAGTGCTTGGCCAGAGACCTGTCCCCACGGAGGCAGTCTGGGCACGAGTGAGGAGTTTGTTCATTTCCCCCGTGCTGTCACGTGGCTGCTCGGTGTTTTGGCGTTTTAATTACACACGGCCCTGTGTATTTAAGGCTGGTTTATGGGTGTTTATACTAATGCGTAAACCTGCAATTTAGCAGCTCAGTTATAAATCAACATTGCTGAAGGTCTTGTCCCTCGTGCCGTGAGATCGGTCTCCAGATTTAGAAGATAGGTTAGAGGGAAAAAAAAGGAGGACTGTTTAGTTTTCCTCTGGTTATGATGATAAAGGATCACAGGACGGGGTGCGAGGTGCGGTGGCCGGGCACAGAGATCTGCCAGCGTAACGCAGAGCAGAGTTTCCATTTTAACTCTGCTCTTAGGAGTCTCTGCCATAAGGGACTTGTGTTTCTGCAGCAAATTCCAGCCCAGAAAGAAAAGCAGTGGCACAGCTGCTGATGTGACACTCACGGGAGGGTGGTGGCGCCCCACTGGTGATGCCTTCAGATCAGGATGTGGGCTGCAATGACCAGAGCCCCGTCCCACCGGACACCTCAGGGGAGGAGCTCTTGTACCCAGGAGCTCCTGGCACAGACTGGAGCTGGCTTCCTCCAGCAGCAGTGCCCAGTGGGATGGCACGTGCCCGCTGGTAGGACATGGTCCTCTCCCAGCACAGCCTAAGGACAACACCTCCACATTCATATTTTTATGTACAGCATTTTTTTACAGCTTTAAGAATCATTGGTGCACCTTTCCAGCTGCCGTGGAGCGTGGCTGTGCCTGGGATGGGTTTGGGTTACTGGTGTGCTCCTACAAACCCCCTCCCCAAGGGAAGCTCCCTGTGCCATGGGGGCAGCCCAGGGAGGGGGTGGCTTTGTAGGGAAACACCCAGGGACTCCCCAGCGTCCTCCTGTCCAGCTGCACTCCCTCCTCTCTGCTGTGGGTGTTTTGGCTTAGCTGGACATTCCCCACTGCCTCCAGCCCCCTTTGTCCTATCTCTAGGGGTTATTAGAACAAAAGGGGGTTGGGGAGGGTGTGGTGGCAGCACAGTGCGCTGGGAGGGAGCCCATGGCCGCAATCACCGCCGGGGCTGTCAGACCCCCTGTCCCTGGACAGGTGGAATCACTGCACACCTTCCTCCCCATCCTGCTCCTGGCGCCAGCCTCAATCTCCCGCTGCAGTTTCCCGGCTGGCAATGCCTCTCCTGGCTCAGGGAGCAGCAACACCCCGGAAGAGAGATGGTGCCAGCAGCTCCCAGCACCAGGATGGTCACAGGGTGGGGCAGGGGTCCCCCTCGTCCTTGGGGTGCCCCCAGCTCCAGGGGGCCGGGCTGTGAGAAGGTCCCACAAGCAAACAAAAAACCCCTGAATATTTCAGAAAGGTCTTTTTCTTCCCCCTCCACCCCTATTTCCAGTCCTCCTCCCATCTCTCAGGGCAGCCAGCAGAGCTGCTCTCCGGCCCTGTTTCCCCCTGCCCAGCACCCCGAGACTCTCCAAAAGCCACCAAGCCCAGCCGGGTCGTGCCATCTGCAAACTCTGGGTTTTTTAATTATATCTATTTTTTTTCCCCTTGTCCTTTTCTTTCCCACCCCTTGCCTTTTCCCATGCCAGACGCCTCCCCCTGGCCCCCCTCCCCTTGCCACCACCCCAAGCCCTCGGCGGGCCGAGGGGCTGCGAGGTGCGGGGTGGGTCTGGGGGTTGCGGGGGGCTTTGCATTGATGCATTGATCGCCCATGGTCTCCGCCTGACCTCCCTGCTCCCGGGGAAGCAGTCTCCATGGCTACTGGCCCTTCTCCTTCAGCGCAGACTGTAAATTCCTGCAGGCAAAGCCCAGCCTTGGGGGTGCGAGGGGGGGAGCCGTGAAGGAGTAACCAAAGCCAAATAGAAAGAAAGAAAGAAAGGCTGGGAGAGAGAAAAAGGGCGTTGCTTGGATGGGGCTCTCCTTTCCACTCCCCTTTCCCAGGTCCCCAGCACCAGGGCAAGGCGCCTGCTTCCCCCCTCCAGCACTGCTGCTCCTGCTCCTGCTGCTGCTGCTCTTGCAAAACTGGAATTGGCTGGGATTATTTAAGGGAAAAAAAAAGGAGGAGAAGGGATCAGAGCAGCCGCCAGAGAGAGGGCGATAGAGTCCACTTTCCTCCAACTGCCCTGGGTCTCCCTCCCTCGCTCTCTCCTCTTCAGCAACACCAAGAGCCCCAAACTGAACCCAGAGCAGCTTTTTCCATCAGTTCAGTTCCCTTCCCTCCCTCTGTCTCACACACGGCAAGGAGAGAGCCCCTTCCTCCCTTTGATTTCCCTTCGCATGCTCAGCCCCTTGTTTCCTTTAAAGCACTAGAAATCCCCCTTCTTGCCCCCCGCTCCTCCCTGCAGACTGGGATTGCAATGGGAGCTTTGCAGATTGCTGGATTTTCCATCCTTTTCTTTCTCCTCCACTCTGGAACCACGCTGGCGAATAAAGCCAGTCAAGGTAAGAGAAAATCTTCCCTGCTCGAAGGTTTGCTGTTTGATGTGTGGATTGGGCAGCCGGATCTCCTCGTTAGAGCTGGGGTTTAAGTGCAGGCTGGAGAAGGCAGCAGCAGTAACAACAAACAGTGGAGGGGATTTTAAATGTCGCTTGCAGATATTCTCGCCTCCTGCCTTGGAACTGGGGTTGGGTTTGTGAACTCTTTAATGAGTTGCGTTTCTCAGACTTTAGTTCTTTTGGGTTTGGACTCTTTATCTCAAGGCAGGGGGTGCAGGGGCAGAAAATTAGGGTGGGCAAACAAGTCTGCATCCATCACAGGCAAAATGTGGCCGTTTGGAGAGGCTTGGGGGGCTCTGCTGGTTTTGTGCCTGTGAGATGGGGCAGCAGTGTGGGCGAGGAGGCTGCTCCGGGCTGGGCTGGAGGGCAGGGATGGCGGAGCGGGCGTTGATAACGCCGGGAGGCTGCATCTGTGCTCGGGGACTTCACATCGGGCACGGGGGCAATCTCGCATGTTGGGCACCAGGAAACTTCAGGTAGCTGAGCACAGCTAAGCCTGAAAATGAAGGGAGCTCTTTCCCTGTCTCGTGGAAAGAGAGGTATGTCCCATCCTTATCAACTTCGGGCTTTTCTGTCTCACAACTCCCGTATTGAGGCAGAGCCTCCCCTTCCCAGACGTACACACGGGGCTTTATGTATGGTCTATCTATACCTTCCCTTCTCTATAGCACCTCTATATTTAGCTCAGATTTTTTCTATAGACGCGCGCGGGAGTGCGCGGAGCACACACAGCCCTATACATGGTCCTGCTGGCCGCCTCAAAGGGGGTTTTCTCCTTCATCCACCACTATCTGGACAATCTGTCGGGGTTTTTCTTCTCTTTCTCTTCCCACGGCATGCGAGGTTTCTGTGGCTGTGGCAGCTGCAGTGTTTGTGCGGACGGTGAGATTAAACAGCGTGTGAATGAAATCTCGGAGCGCAGGCTATAATGAAAGATCTCTTGTAGCAGGATTCCAGCCACGCGCATGGTCGCCCCAGCCCTGTCACCGACAAAGTTAGAAGGAATTTCAAGGCTATTGTCTTATCTGGCTCAAAGTGTTTCTAAAACAATAGGCGACTTCTCCGGAGGGCAGCCCGGGCAAGCAGGAGAGATTTTTCCAGGGCAAAGGTTTGGTGAGAAGGCGTCCAGCTCCACATAAAGCTTTATGATTTAGGCACAGAAAGGAATGCTTAGGTTTTTATCCCCCCTCAAATTATCTTGAGTGTATGCATTGCTTTCATTTCTTATCATAATATTTATTTATTAAGGCCTTTTGGTTTCCAGTTCCATTTAAGCCCGAGCCAGAATTGCATTAAAATAGCAAAGTGAAATTCCATCGTGCAGAGACTTGACAGATCCCTTCAGGGAAGGAGAGGGGTGGAGTGGGGGTGGAGAGAGGTGAGCTCGGTGCTGTGCCGGGGTTCATCGCCCGCCGCGTGCCCGGGACAGCGCTGGCTCCTCCAGGTGTCCGGGGGGCTGTGCTGGGGAGCTGAGCCCTGCAGCTGGGGGTTCTGTGGGCTGGGGAGGGGGAGCTGACTGCAGAGACCCAAAGGCTGGCGTCTGTAGGGCCGCGAGGACTCTGGGCAGGGGTGGGCCTGGTGCTGGTGGTGCTTTTTGGGTGAGGCTGAACTCATGGGCATCGTTAGGGCATCACTGATGGCAGGCATGACATGTGTCTTTCCTCAGAACCTGCCGTCTCTTGGGTTTTCTGGCTGTCACTGAGCTCTTTGAACCCACTCTCTGTGTGTCTGGACATGCGTTAGCAGGATATTTCTCAAAAGCATCAGGTGTGTGCGGCAGGTGACACCCCAAGGATGGGGCACACATCAGTCTGAAACATTTGCCCTTTTGAGGGACAGCCACCCTTGCCAGGTGACTGTCACGGGCTGGGAAGGGCTTCTCTCCCATCTGTCTTTTCTTGATGGGATAACATTTTGTCATGGATCGGGCTTGCTGGCTCATTTCTTGTACTGAATTACCCCAGAAAGTTTAGTCTGTGGGGAAGGAAGGATTTAGAGAACTGGCTGCTGGGCCTGGAGGGTGTCTGCCAGCAGACCTGGCTGGCTGTGGAGTCAGCTTAGGGTTAGGGAAGCTCTCAAGAGGAGAACTGGCAATATAAATCTAAATAACCATAGGGAGGCTCCTGACACACACTCGCATCTGCGGTCCGCTGGTCACGCTGCCCACGTGTTGCTGTGCCCACCACTCCTCTGGGTTTTGGATAGATGATAGCACTCCCTAGTCCCAACCTCTTGTCTGTCAGTCCATCTCACAGCCTTCCAGGCAGAAGAGTTTGTCCTGAGCTCCTGCTCTCAGTGGAGCAGTGCCCTTACCTGCTGTCTGCCAGCATCCGTCCCTCCCTGCACGCTGGTAGGACAGACGGACACGCTCCCAGGGACTGGCAGCTCTGTGCCCCCCTCGGGCAGTGCCAGCCCCTCTGGCAGCACCCTCATCACTGGGAACACATCCCAGGATTTGCCACTTTCCCCTGCAGCTAATTGCACATGCGCTCAGAGGATGCTGTGCTGTGGGGCCAGGAGGGAGAGGCAGCCTCTCCCTGGGACACCCCAGCACCCCGTTTGCAGCCCCTGGCACTCCCACGAGCCCGGTTCAGGCTCCTGGGGGATGACAGCCTCAGCCCAGCCTGCTGGGCACTGGATGCTCGATGGTTGGCTCCAGCCCTCCTGGCCCCTGTCCCACGCGAGGGGCTGCTGTGCTGCGATGCACCTGCAAAGCCTACACCGCCAGGGATTATTTGTCTGTATTTTTTGAAGGAGTCTAAAATTTTCCAATTGCAGCGTGGAGATGCTGTTTGATTCCCCTCCCATTGCAGCCAAACCTCCTCCCCCTTGGCCTCTGCCTTCCTACCTCTCCAGCATTCACAGTGTGTGACTGTTGTGCCTGTCCCCTCCACCCCGCTGAAATATGAAATGTAAAACTGTAAACATTTCACATACACAGTTCAAAGGAGATCTTTGACTGAGGACGTCTAACATGCCTGTACCGAGATTAAAAAAGGGGAGGGGGTGGGTAGGAAGGAGGGAAGAAGAGTTTTTTTGTAACTGCCAACTGGAGTATAAATATTCAGACACCTTAAGTCTTCCAGTGCCGGTGTATTGCTCTCTCCAAACTGCTCAGGAGTTTGGGGATTCTTATATTTAATTTTTATATAGATTTTTTTTTCCCTTCGCAGACAGCCACACCAGAGTACTCAGTTCAGGAAAATAGTATGCATGATTGACCTTAGCCTTCACTTTCAAAATTCTAAGTCCCCTGAGAGGCTTTAGGAGAAGCCTGGGATGGCAAACAAAGTTTGCTCTGTCTGGCAGCACTGGAGGATGCCTGGCTGTGTTTTGGAGAGGCCGTGTCCCCGCTGGAGATCTTGAGATTGTTGCTCCCGGAGCAAAAAACAAACACATTTCTTAAGGCAAGGCCGGGTCAGTCCAATGAGCCAAAGGAGCAACAACAGCCATGACAATTCCATGGGGAGATGAGCAGGCTGCTGGTGTGGAGCATCAAACCCTCTGTGGGGTTTGGGTTGAAGTGACCAGAGTTGGCACAAGGAGGGGGGATGGAGGTGGAGGGAGCATTTCCTCCCCAGGGAATGGCGGTGGAACTGGGATCCATCAGGATGACCTGGGCTGCTGCAGAGGATGGACAGCTCAACCTGGCTCTGCCCTCATGGGAGAGGGAAGCATGAGTGAGGGGGATCAAAAAGCTCTTTTCTGGGTCATTAACAGCTTTGGGGAAGCAAAACCCATGGTGGGGGTTATAGAGCATGGTACGGGCATTGGACAGCAGGGTCCCAGGCTGGGAATGGCCCCAGGTCCTCTCTCTGACTTGTGGTTCCTCCTCCTTCTGTACTCCAGCACTGCACAGGGCCAAGCACCGCCTGTGTCCCACCTGCTTTTGGGAAAGCTGGGTGGATGTGCAGGGCATGGGGCTGGTTTGGGGGTCTCCCCTGCATGGTGAGATGCAGACACCCCCTCTGAGCCACCCTGAGCACAGGTACCTGCCCAGTGCCCGCTGGCACCCCCATCCTGGCAGCAAGACATCATCACCCAGCACCCGAGTCAGGATCTCTGAGTGCAGATGACACTGCTTCAGCCGGTTTACAGAAAGCTGCCCTGCAGAGCATCCTCCTCCCCTCTCCTGGCCCAGATCCCCTCCCAGGGGCTGCCACTGCCCGTGGCCGTGCCCTGAGCCAGTCACCCCTGCAAGCTCCCTGGACGAACAAATGATTAATAAACTGCACCACGGTGTCTGAGGTGGTTATTAATACCCTGGTAAAAGGAGCTACTGAAGTTATAAAGCTTTAATTTGGCATTAAGGCCGAGTGGAAACTCCCCATGTCTGCCAACAGCTACACACACATCCCCATACAGACAGGCTGTTAATATATATGCCTATATAAAAACAAAGAATAAAATTAATTTGTAGAAAAAGCTGAAGCACTTGCAGGAGAGGGGAAAAAGGATGGTGGGTTTGTTTGTTTAGGATTTTTCAGGCCAGTTTTTGCTGTCCTGTCTCACCCCCCTCCTCAAATTTATTAGGACTTTTAGCCTAGGGCTAAAACCATCTTTTATTATTATTATTTTTAAAACAAAATGAGGAAGTGAGGAAAGAGCCTCAATCCAGGCTCTAAAAATATACGAGCTGTTGCTTTATCCCCCTGCTCGCTGCAGGGCACAGAGGGCTCTGCCACCGCCTCCCCCTGGGTCGGAGCCCTTCGGGGGTCCCGGGGAGGTGGCGGTCCCCCCGCTTTTGGCACGCTCGAAATGGCAGTGGCGTTGAAACCGTCTGCCTCCGCTGCCTTTGAAATGGAGAATAAAGCTGCAGCTGGAGCGGAACGGGGCCCAACAGCCAGCGCTGGAAAATCCCACCCACAACGGAATAAAAAACACGGCCCGAGGCGCGGGGCGAGCGCCGCAACCTCCTGCCCTTCCCGCAGCCCCCGGGCTGGCCGTGCCAGGGATGCTGCTGCCCCCCGAGGAGCCCTGCTGGGCCCCGGGGAGATGGGGCTGCGCTCCCCGGCCGCACTCAGCATCTCCATCCAAACCAAATTCCCGGCCGGGTGCAGAATTCCCCGCGCCGGGGGTTTGGGGCACCGTGTGCCCATCTGCACTGCCTGGCTTGGGCTCATTTCAGGCAGCTTAGGGTGAAAACCAGTGGGGTTTGGATATTTGTGGAAGGGAGAAATGGAGGGGGATTAGAGGTACAGGTTTGGCGAACCCTCCTAAAAACCCACCTGGATTTGGGACCTTGAATGGAGCAGCTCCTCTGGAGTAGGGGGACAAGCAGGGCACACCCCAGCGAGGAACTGCTGAGAGCAAACAGGGACAGGAGCATCTGTAATGATTTATTATTTAAAAAAAATTAAATCTTCACTTGTCTTGGAGAAGAACCCTCTCTCATGGTGGCAGCAACTCAGAGCACCTGCAGTGAGGCCACAGGCAGCTTTTTGGATGGAGAAAATTCTCCCGCAGGAAAAATGGGCTGGTCTGAGAGAAAACCTCCCCTTTCATGGGAAAATGCTGCTTGCATTGACAAAAATGCTAAAAACTGAGCTTTTCAGAGGGTTTTACTTTAATTCACTACATCATTTCTGAAGGGTACTGAAGAGCCAAAATTTCAGCATTCTAAAATTGGGATCTTTGCCAATCCTGGGACGGCTCCTGGAGTGCCCAGGAGGGTATTTATTCACTCTTCCCACAAACACACTTTTTTGGTTTTTTTCTTTTTTTCTTTTTTTTTTTTTAGAATCCTGTAACCTTTCAGAATGACTCTAGCTTTGGAAAAATTACAGTGGAAAACTGATAATGTTTTCTTTTGTACTTTTGCTACCGTGTAATCTTTCCAAAGTTAGACAACTTTTGAAGTTACAGAATAAGAAAAAAGGGAAAAAAAAAGGATGCTCTACATGTGTGAGTGGGAAAGGGCCAGAGGTGCATTCGGTGCCTCATGCCTGTTGTTCGTGGTCTTGAGTTTGAGAGTGCAGGAGGAAAAATAAATAGGAAATGAAATTCCCCCAAAAGTGAGATTCCTGGCAAAAGGCTGGGAAAGTTTCAATGATGTGATTTATGCCTGGTGGATGCTTCATGTTCTGAGTGGTTTTAGGGGAAGGAAATGGATGGTCTGAACAGTTTGGGTGCTGGTTCCCACCTGTGTGCCAGGGTGGGTGCCCGGGGTGCCAGACCTGACAACTGTCACCCTGGCACCATGCCAAGCATCACAAGGTGATTTATAACTTTGGGGGAACACCTGAAGGGGAGCTCCCAACCATGCAGGGCCCGGACCAGGATCTGCAGATTCAGGAGACCTTTGGGTCAGCATCAGCTTTGCTGCTGCTGAGTTCCCATGCCCACATCGCCCTGCTCCAGTGCCACAACCTCCCAACACCCCTCTGGGAGCCCAGTGAGGGATGCAGGAGCCTGGGGCGAAGTCACTGGGGAGCTGAACAGCCACACTCATCTCCCCAAAGGGACAAGTGGCCCTTGGGTGCCCTGGCACAGGCAGGGATTGATGCTGGGTGCTGGCACCGTGGCACCATGACCAGTGCCATGGCTGCTGTGGGTGCCAGCCTGGAGCAGCGCCCTGGTCCCTTGTGCAATCGTCCCCACCGTGGTGGGTCAGCCTCCAGCCGGTGATTAATGGCCCAAGGGAGGCCGTGGTGGCCGCGGGCCATGGCTAATGTCAAATAACAAATATGAATGCGGGCTGTAAATATTTATACAATGCGCAGGCACGTGCCGCCTCCCCGATGCGGAGGCAAAGCTCCGCTCCTCCCGGCCGCCCGGCTGAGTCACATCCCCCGGCACGGCCGCCGGGGTGGCCGGCACCGCGCTCGGGCTGGCTCCCGCGGGGCCGCCTGCAGCGGTGCTCCGGGGCTCCGGGGAGCTCCTGCAGGACTTCTGTTCTCGGGGCTGCTGATATGCAGCCCTTTAAAAGGCAGCTGAGAGATTTGAGGCCTCTCGCTACTCCTGATGGGGGCACAGGGAAGCTGGAGGGACTCTCAGGCTCCCCTTCCCCAGTGAGAAGCTTCCTAGAGGTGGAGGCAAATCCCTCCAGGAGCAGGGTTGATGCTCCCCACGCGGAGCTGGAGCCTGGGCTGCTCTGGGAGCCCTGCCCATACCTGTGGGGCTGTGGGTGATGCTCAGCCCCACCTGCCCCTCAGCAGCCTGATCTGCAGGCACTGGCAGTCATGGAGGGGATGTGCCCGCTCCAGGGCACCCCATCTCCCCGACTGCCAGAGCAGTGAGAGCCAGCTGAACAGCCTTTTGCCTCACAAACCTCCACTCCGCGTGCTTGAGGCTTCTCCATTTCCCAAACACCATTAAACCCTCCCCTCCCACGGCCTCCTGTCACAGCAAACCCTTAGGCATTGCTGCTTGAGGCCATTGCCAGCCTGCGGAGCTCTGGATGTGATGCCCAGGGTACCACAGCACTGCATTCCAGAGTGGGGGTTGAGGGGCAAAGGGGGGTGGGGACAATGCAAATTTTGTCCATGTCCCCATGGAAGCCTTGATGTTTTTCCCAGTTCTCCCTCCTGCTTCTCACTCCTGGCTCCCAGGTTTGTTTAGTGTGGTCCCTGCTAATTTGTGCACATTCCTTGGCGCCTAAGAATAGAAAGTGATGACGATTATTTGGGTGCCTGGTCGGCTCAGGAAACAGCTAATTGGAGACAGAGACTTTTACCTCTGCCTGGGCTGGCTCCAGCCTGGACTGGGAGTGCTGGAGCAGCATTTCCTATCATCAGGCACATGAAAAGGCCAGGGAGTCTCAGGGTGACGTGTCCGAGAGGGGACGCAGGTTGTGCTGTTTGGGAGTGGACCCAGTGATTCACCATGTCCAGAGCCCATCATCAGGGCTGCTTGAGGAGCCAGAGGCTGCTGGAATTCATCACCTGGGGTGGTGGCTCCCATGGGGACGTGGGTGGAGGTCCTAGGCTCTCCCCTGTGCTCCCTCACCTGTCCTCTTGCAGATGTTGATGAGTGCGTGGAGGGCACCGACAACTGCCACATCGATGCCATCTGCCAGAACACCCCCAAGTCCTACAAGTGCATCTGCAAGTCCGGCTACACCGGGGATGGGAAGCACTGCAAAGGTAGGGACACACCAGTGGCAGAGCCAGCGTCCTGCTGAGTGGCAGCCCCAGCAGGTCAGAGGCCAGCAGCGGCTCAGCAACCCATGCAAAAAAGCCACTCGTTCACCCTGGCCCATTACAAACCTTTCATTCCCCTTTTCTGCCCCAAACTCCTGGCCTGTTGACAGAGAGGACTCTGAGTGTCCTTGCTGGTGATGGTGGCAGCCTTTGTCCTGATATGGTTGGGGCTGCCCATGAAGGGTCACATGGGCCTTGTTTTAAACAAAGCTGGGCTCATTTTCCTGCAGGATTTCTGACCCTGAGGCTGCAGAACTGTGTCAGCAGCTAAAACACAAACTTAAAAATAAGACATAGAAACAGAGATATAGATGGTGCAGATATCAATTTAGATGTAGATAAAGGTGTAAATCTAGATATTGATACAGGTGTAGGCATATATCTTTATGTAGATATAGTGGGGAATGGAAAGAAAACAACTGAGTGGGGAATGGAAAGAAAATTGGTTCCTTGGGGCAGCAGCAGCAGGAAAGCAGGATTGGGGCAGGGGAAAAATTCCCAGCTGGGAGCAGGTTCAGGGTCAGGATGGGCCGAGTACAAATAGCAGAGGGATTAAAGTGCTCCAGGCACTGCAGGGCTTTGCCATGGAGACGGGGCTGCTCTGGCAGCACCCTGGGAAATCCCAGGAGGTTCCCGGCACTCTGCACCAAGCTAAAGCTGTGAGACACTGGGTTAGCTGGGGAGAATGGGGGTGATTTTCTAGACTCCGGAGGGATGCTGCAGGTGATAATGGAGCTGAGGACCTGCTGGAACGGGCAGAGAGAGCAGAACACCCCCGGGCACGTTACCAGCTGGGTGGCAAAGATGCTGGAGATGGGGAGTAGCACCCACGGTGGGCAGCAGCTGGGGCAGCCCTGCAGCTCTCCCACCCTTCTCCTCTGCAGACGTTGACGAGTGTGAGCGGGAGGACAACGCTGGCTGCGTGCACGAGTGCGTCAACATCCCCGGCAACTACCGCTGCACCTGCTACGACGGCTTCCGCCTGGCACACGACGGCCACAACTGCCTGGGTGAGGGATGGCGGTGCCCTGCAGCTCCTCAGCTGCTCCAGCACCTTGGGATTCACCCGCTGGCTTTCCTTGCTGGGCACTTCCCAGCACCCCCAGATCTGCTGCAGAGCCGTGGAACCGTGGTGGCACTCCCTGGGCACACAGACATGTCCTGTGCTGGGGCAGGATTGCTGCCTGTTACATCGGGGTGATGCCAAGGGAGGATGCTCCATGCTGGGAGAAAAACTCGCTCTGTGGGTCCATCTGGGAGGGTTGGGGAGAGGCAGAGTGCTATGGAACCGTGGTGGCACTCCCTGGGCACACAGGCATGTCCTGTGCTGGGGACAGGATTGCTCCCTGTTACATCACGGTGATGCCAAGGGAGGATGCTCCATGCTGGGAGAAAAACTCGCTCTGTGGGTCCATCTGGGAGAGCTGGGTTTGGAGTTGCTGGGGTGAGGCACAGGCTCCCCACAGCCTCATCCTGCTGCAGCAAGCGGCCGGGCCAGCAGCTCTGTGCCGCTGCCGAGGGCAGGACCAGCTCACCCGGGCCCTGCCGCTCGCTCCGCTCGTGCTCGGGGTCAGCCCTGCACCTGCCAAAATAGATGAGTTAACAGCGAATACGGTGGGGATGGGAACCAGCGGAGGGACTGGATAAATAATCCCCGGGCCAAGACAAACCCGGCATCTGCCTACGGAGCGGCCGTGCATCCTCCCGGCTGCTTCCCACCGCCCCAAACTCCATCCGGCCGCGGCGGAGCCAAAGCTCCCGTCAGAGCCCCGGGGCCCATGGAGCTGCCCGCGCCCGTCGCCCGCTTCCTCCCGCGGCATCCGCGGTGGGAGCTCCGGGGCACCGGGGCACCGCCTCCCCTCTGCGTGCAACTCATGCTATTTTCCAATTAGCGTCTGCAGAGGGGTCATTAATGAGCTCATCACTGGGAGGAGGAGGAGGGGGAAGGGATTATGGACACATACGCTTTGCATTAAGCGCCATCACCGGGATCTTTGCAGCCTCCTCGGGGAGGGGGGAGATTTACACAGCTGGGAGGAGGCGCGGGCGGGCGGGCGGCTGGCTCTGCCTTCCTCTCCCGGGGGAGGATGAGCCCGAGAAGAAGAAAGGAAAGCTGGACGTCATGTGTTTACAGAGTTGGGTGGGAGGGGATGGGGATGGCTGGGGAGCAGCCGGCCAAGCGGGGATCTGGGGGCAGCATGCTGGCTCCCACCTTGAGCCCTTCCTTAGCTCATCTCATCTCTGATCCCGACGAGCTTTGCCCAACCTGCCTGCATCCCCTTTTAGTCAAAAGAAAGAGAAGCAGAGCAAAGCAGCGTGTTGTGCCCAGGCATTGCCAGTGCCGTGGGCAGGAGCCGAGCTGGAGAGGGGTCAGGGTATGTGCTCACCAGAGTACATGGCCCCTCCACTGCCCATCCTGGGCAACCTTTTGAACCGGGACAGGAATTCAAGCCCCCGTCCTGACACAGGCCCTGCTGGCTTCTGCCCATCTCTGTTGCCTTTAATAAAACAGGTATTAGGGAAGTGGAGTCTCATTTCAGCCATCGGGTTTGAACGGCTGCCTCCTCATTTTTGAGCAGAGCTGGAAGGAGAAGTTGCAAGACATTAAGCCCTTGTCCTAAGCAGGGGGATTTGAGGAGGGTTATTGGCATCTGCAGGACATAGTTTGGCTGGGATGAGCATTGGAGGAAGCCATGAGCTTCCTGCCATGGCAGAGGATGTCCCTTTATGCCTGGCTGCAGCCCAGCTGCCAGCCCTCACTGCCCTGTGGGTGAGGGGGTGTTTTCACCACCTCCTTTCCAAGACAGCAGCTTTGTGGGGTGCTCCTGGGCTCTGCTGCCTGGCCCCTTCCAGCTAGAGCTGCAGCCCTGCTTTGGTAATTCTGAGCAAACCCTCAGGGCTTGCCCGGGGCTGGGGCACAGTGCAAGGCACCCGCACTGCTCGGGCATCCATCTGTCCGTCTGTTTAGCCCAAAACCAAGGGGTTTGGGTGTGCTGGGCTGTTTGGGGAGGGGGCTGGTGCTGGCAGCCCCCGGCGCGTGCCGTTGCTCTCCCGGCGGTTCCGGTGGGCTCAGTTTTCCCCTCAGCCGTGGCTCTGACACGCTCGAGTTCACAGGAGGTTTTCTTTGGCACGGGGCCCCTCGCTTCCCAGCCTGACAGCATCACCCAGCCCCGCGGGCAGAGGGGCAAGGGGCGGCCACGGCGCAGATTTGTCTCTGCCCGAGCCTGGCATTCTGGTTGCTCTGGCACCTCAGGGCACTGGTGAGTTCAGCTTGCACCACTGTCCCCAAAAAGCCTCTAGAGAGAGCAACGGGCAGTTACTCTTCATTAAATGCAGGTTTTGCAGGAGCAGCCTGGGGCGAGGGCATTGCTGCTGCCACGGGGCCACATCCCAGCCTTGGCTTGTTAAACCAAAACAGGTGTGAGGGCAGAGCAGGGGATGTGAGTCTCCTTACAAGTAATTATCCCTGCTCTGGGCTAAGGTTTCCCAGCTCCTCCTAATGAAGTGCAGGCATCCCCAGCTGGCAACAGGCTCTGAGGGGCTGGGAGCAGGGGCTGGCTGCAGCCAGCATCCTGGATGAGCATCCTGGGTGCTTTGGGTTTTCTGGGACAAGGAAAAGCCCTTTCTCCATGGTCTGGTGTTCTCCTCTGTATAATGAGGCCATCAGTCAGGGAAGCTGTCTGATCCCTGCAGCCACTCCTGCTGTGCTTTGCCTTCACCCCCACCCTGCCCAGCTGGGGGGAAGCAGGAGGTGCCCAGCAGAGCTGTGCCACCCGGTGCCCATGCCCTTGCTGTGCCAGGGAGCCGTGCTCACCCCCTGCCCCCTTCCCTCTGCAGACCTGGACGAGTGCTCGGAGGGCAACGGCGGCTGCCAGCAGACCTGTGTCAACATGATGGGCAGCTACGAGTGCTTCTGCAGGGAGGGCTTCTTCCTCAGTGACAACCAGCACACCTGCATCCAGCGCCCCGAAGGTCAGTGCTCAGCCCTTCCACGCCCTGGGCCACCCTCCAGCCCTGCCTTTATCAGGCAGGTCTGTCCTCTGTCACCTCTGGCCTCTCCTGCCTGGGTTTAGGTGCTGCTGCTGGGCTCTTGGTGTGGCAGATTTGAGAGTGAATCTATGGCAGGAATGTTGGGGGAGGTGATCAATGTCCTGCAGCAAAACCCTCACAGGTCCCTTGTCCAGGCAGAGCAATTCTGAGCCAGGGACATTAATCCCATGCCCAGAGGAATTTGTTGATGAATGGAAGGATCTGGAAATCCTCACACCACCTTGAGACACATCTTCCCCTGCCAGATCTTGCAGAGCACCAAGCCCTTCCTCTCGGTATCAGCTCTAAATTGTTGCCGTCTGGAGCCATCTCTTAGCCAAAATAGGAGGAAATGAGAGATTTTTGTGTCTCTGCTGATTTTTATCTCTGCTGCTTGGCAAAGCCAGCTGAGTGGTTTTGCTTTCCTCCTTCCCCCTTCCCAGCTGTGTTGGTCACTCCAGCTCCCCAGGAATCCCACCCTGCCCAGGACAGCTGAGCAGCTGCAGAGGCGTCTCCTGTGTCCCCATCCCTTGCGTGTCCAGGAGGGATGAGCTGGCTGCTCCTTCCTGCTGGTGCCACAGTGGTGGTCCCTGCTGGGGACAGGGATGCAGGTGTTGAATCTTGAGCTCAGTGGGGTTTAAAGCCGCTGAGAGATGTGGGAGCAAGGTCTCACCCAGTGTGGGAGGCAATCAAAGGTTGAAAGCTCCCAGGTGGTTTTGTCCACCTTCCCAAGCAGCTCTGTGCCAGGAGCTGGCCAGGGTTATCCTGTCCCCACAAGGTCTTCATTGACAAGGTTTCCCCTCATTGCCGCCAACTCCCTATTCCATCCCACCTCAGATGTCCCTCTGCCACTGCTGCCCAGTTCCAGCAGCTTTTGGAGCATTTCTTTGCTTCCTTTTCTCTTTTAGAAGGCATGAACTGCATGAACAAGAACCATGGCTGTGCCCACATCTGCCGGGAGACCCCCAAAGGGGGCATCGCCTGCGAGTGCCGCCCCGGCTTCGAGCTCACCAAGAACCAGCGGGACTGCAAACGTAAGGAGCACCCCAGGGCTGGGGATTCACCCTCCCAGGGACCCCCTGACCCATGGCACAGAGACCTCCTGCCCCGCAGCAAAGCCCTGACCCCCTGGTAGCAGTCGGTTCATTGAGCCTGGAGCTCAGCATGCGGAGCTCTGCCTCTGTTGCCCTTACAGACAATGCTTCTGGCAGCCCCTTTAGTGTGGGACGTTGTGTCCTTACGTGACCAGGCTGAAATGGCCGTTCAAGGGGGTCCCAGAGGCTCAGCATCCCCTGCTCTTGTCCCAGTGTTTCACTTTCCAAAGGGGAGGTGAACAAGGAGAGTGCAATTGGCATGTGAGGAGCGCAGGAATCCTCTCCCTGGGGGTTGTGGTGCTCTCAGCCTGTCTGATCTCCTGCCAGCATCCCACTGGCAGTGCC
The DNA here is from genome assembly GCA_024865655.1 of Emberiza elegans. NCBI lineage: Eukaryota > Metazoa > Chordata > Aves > Passeriformes > Fringillidae > Emberiza > Emberiza elegans. Next base: position 80,554,642 of record JALJVW010000184.1, on the reverse strand, counting down.
AGGGTTATTAAATAGATATGTGTGTGTTTATGCAATTATTTTTATTTTGTTTCTCATTTGCTGTGTGCAGCAAATGTGTAAAATCGCTGATGAAATGAAGGCTTAATCCTAAACTAAATGAACAGCACACCTTGCCCCCTGGGGAGGGCTGGCAGGGATTCCCAAAAGCTCCTGTGTCATTCCAAAGCTCAGGAAAGTTTCACCCATCCCCTGCAGCACTGGATTCAGGCTCAGGGCCAACCAGACCACCAGTCCCATTTGCTCGGGCTCCACTGGTGGCATTTCGCAGGTATGCAGAGGGAAGTCATGAGAAACCACGTAACAGCCTGCAGGTACTCAGATCCCACAGGGAAAGTGAAGGGCTTTAGGAATTACCTGTGAGGGAAGGAGGGAGGAAGGAAGGGAAGGAGGGAGGGAAGCCTCTAAGGGTATGGATGAGGTGTTTCCAAGCCAGCTTTATGCACTACATGTGGATGGTAGGCAGGGATGAGGAGCTGGGGCCATGGTGACAGGGAAGAGGAGCTGGGGCCGTGGTGACAGGGATGAGGAGCTGGGGCCGTGGTGACACTGGTGCTTTGCTCCCACAGTGACCTGCAACTACGGCAACGGGGGCTGCCAGCACACCTGTGACGACACGGAGCAGGGGCCCAAGTGCGGCTGCCACGTCAAATTCCTGCTGCACTCGGACGGGGTGACGTGCATAGGTAGGTCAGGGCGTCACCCACACAGGGGTTGGGCTGTGGGATGGCTCCTCTTCCTCCCTGGGTGATTTGTCCTTGGCCTGGTGAAGGTTTTCCCCAAGCCTTGGGCGATTTCCTTTTGCTGAGACCAGGGAAGCTCAGCTCTGTGTGAGGGATGCTGCAGCACCTGGGATGTGTCTGCACAGCCACAGGGAGCACAAGTGATCTTGGTGGTGCTTGAGGGGACACCTGGGACAGGCTGGTGTGCTGGGGTCTCTGCCTGCTTCTGTGCTGCTGAAGAGAGAGCTGTGAGGATGTCCTCGTGCTGGGAATTGTTGCTGTCGCTGTCACTGGCAGCTTTTGAGCAGGGATGTGGAGGGGGCAGGTTTGCCCACAAGAATCTGTTCCAACTTGGTATTGTGGGGCCTTGGCTCAGGAACAATTGTCTTGCAAAGAAAAAAATACAAAACCAAAACCCCAACAACCTGACAACTCAACCACCCCCAGAATTGTCCTTTTCCTGTGTGTGTTTTCAAATTGTAAAACATCAAGCAGAGATAGAAGTTTTACTGGTTTCATATGCTTGTGCTGTTTAACAGCTGCTTTGATTTAAAAAATGTTATATTTGGGGAGTGATTAAGTCCACAATTGCTTGAGACATTTGAGTTCTTACTGCAAAATGAAAAAGAAAAAGGAACTGGAAGCTCCCCGTGTCCCTGCTGTGCCTGAACAGAAAACCCTTCGTGCTTTCCACAGACAGCTCCGTCCTCAGGGCAGAGGATCCCCCCTGAGCCCCTGGCTCTCCCTGCCAGCTCGAGGGGTGTTTGGGGCTGAGCCCCCAGCAAAGCCCTCCTCCCCATCCGCTCGCTGCTGCTTTAATGTCCCTGCTGTCCCCCAGGGTGGATCCCAATCCCTCCTGGCTGCTGGCAGCGCTCACAGCCCCTGGTCCCCGCCGTTCTTGTGATCGTTCCCACAGCCATTGCGTCCTGTCCCGCCTCTGAGGACCCTCCCAGGGTTGTTGCTGTGCCTGGGTGGGGAGCTCAGGACCCTGGGGGTGTCAGTGGTGGGCTCCTCCTGGATGAGGGGCCCTGCGTGCGGTGTCTGACTTGGGCAGGTCTGGGACCGAGGATGCCCCCGGACCTGCTGGGTGTGGGGGTGAGGGAGCAGCTCTCCAAAGCATCTCGTGATTTGGGGGATGCCTCAGAGCAGGTCTGTTTGCTGGGGGGTGGTCTCTGCACTCAGACCCTGGGGTATGGGGGTGGGATTTGGGATTTTCCAGAATCACTCATCCTCTTGTCCTTGGCCAAAGTGTCCCTCTTTGTCCCCAAGGCCTGCATTGTACCTGCTGGGGAGGCATCTCCCACCAGAGCCAGCACATCCCTGTGAGCTCTCCCCTTGTCCACCTCTCCAGGGGAAATCAAACTCTGCACTAGAGGATTTTAGGAGCAGCACCAGCCCAAAGCCCACCACCACCCCACGCCTGTCTCATGCCTTTGGGCTCTGCAATCCCCTCTCACAGGAAGGGGTCTGCCCAGCTCCTGCACTCCCTGGGGGCATTCCTGATCCCCAGCCCCACCGTGGGAACACCAAGGGCTTGTGCTCCGGCCTCTGGGAGCAGCAGCTGCCCTGCAGGGATGCCCAGCCAGCAGATTTACAGCTGAGGTACCTGCTCGGATATTTATAACCACCCTTTCTTGTTTTATGGCTGGGGCACGGCAAACAGCCCTCCCCCATGCACACTGCCCCCTTCACCGCCCCTTCCCCATTTCCTCCAAAATATTTCATCATTTCAAGGGGAATAAAGTTTCCAGTGAGGGGAAATGCAAAGTCGTTCCCCGGGCCATGGGCTTTGAAATTGAACGCGGTGTGTTTGATGGGCTGCCGGGACAGGCCCCTGGTCCAGGTTCCCTTCAGATCACACCACGAGGCAGGAAGCACGATCAGCCCCTCTGAGTGACAGTTTCATTAGGCCACGGCCAGTGTTTTTCATTTTTCTGCTTTTTATTGCTGCTTTTAAAAATGCAGATAATGAGGAACATGCCTCTAAGCACAGGGGCCATCACTAATGGCTCCCAACATGTCTGCAGGCACGAGGGGGAGGGGAAGCCAATGACCTTATATATTTATATTTATGCTCCAAAAGCAGCCTTAAAAAAAAAAAATTTAAAAAAGCACATAAAACAGCCCTCCAGCAGCCAAGGGTGCAGTGCCCGCAGGGGAGATGCAAAAACAGCTGTCACAGTTGATGCAGATTTTGGCTTTCCAGGAAGATTTATTAGCCAGGGCATCATTGCAGCTCCCTCCAACCCATGTTTGGGGTGCAGCAGGGCTATTGCTGGCCCCCTACTTGTGCTGGAGCGGGAAGGGGTGGAAAGGGAAGAAATACAGTTAGATGGAGAAGGAAACTAAACCCAGCTCAGGTTTTATGGCTGATTTCCTGACCCACACCGAGGCAGTTTGCGGTGCTCCCCAGCTTTGTGGGGCTGGGAGCTCTGGGGTGCCCTGACCCACGGGGGAGGCTGAGCAGCCCAAACACACCCAGGGCTTGGGCTCACCGCTGGCTTGGCTGCTAAATCCACGGGGTGCCAGTGGCACAGGCGGGGTGTGCTTGGCTTCCCAACACCCGTGGCTCCGCGCGGGGATCACCACGGGCTGGTTCTGGTTCTGTTCACAGCCAGGAGCCGGCTCCCCACACTAACAGGCTGCACTAACGCTCCTCACAACGCGCTTTGCATGGGGCTCCAACCAGCCCAGCACAGCTGGGGGGGGTTTGGAGAGGCTGAGGGACCTGGAATGCTTGGGAGGTGGGAGAGAAAAAGCCCAGAGGGAGCAGGGACAGTTTCCACCAGGCTGGAAATGCAGCAGAGTTGAACCCATTGATGTGTGACACCAACCGAGTTCCCTGCTGGACACTGTTTCTAAATCACTTTTTTATAATGTTAAACAGGGGAGAGACACTTCCAGCAACACGTTATCCTTGAGACGTTTTCTAATGGTAAATATTTTTGTTCTCTCTATCTCTGCGAAGGGGTCTAACGGTGGATGGTCTCTCCTCTGGGGATCATGGCGGGGCTGGGGGCTGAGCTGCTGCGCTGACCGCATGTCTCACTAACCCTGCCCCGCTGCTGCTTCCACACCCCAGGGCCAGGACAGCCAGGGCTGGGCTGGGGGACAGGGCAGGGCCCCCTCCCCTGCTGTGCTTGCATGAGACGGGGCTCTCACGCTGCTTTGGTGGATCCAGCCCGCGCCAGGGTGACAATCTCTGCTTTGCTGCGGCAGCGTTACCCCCACGCCCAGGAGGAGTGGGCTGCCTGCTGGGGAGGGGGATGCTTGTGCCCATCTCTGTGCTGTGCGCTCCCCCTCATCCCTTCCTAGAGCCCACCCGCTCGAGGATGGTCCCCTCTGGGACCTCCAGGGTGTCCCAGGGTTTGGCCTTGCCTTGCACAGCGGCTCTCAGCCCAGAGCTGCAGCAATGGCAGGGCTGCAATGGCCCTTTCCAGGGCTGGGCACCTCCCCAGGGATTTCTTTGCATCCCCGTGGGGTCTCCAAGCCCTTCACAAAGGTAAGGTGATGCCTCTGCTCTGCCACCAAGGAAATTGAGGCAGAAGGTGCAGCAGCTTGTTTGTGGTGGGGAATCTTGCTCCTGGATGTGCTGGGTGCAGGCAAACCCCTGGCTCATCCAGGAGCTGTGGGAGCTCAGCTCACCAGCACAGGGAGCACAGACTGCAGCTTTTGGGGGGCTCTGAAGAGCCTTTCACACAGGGCTGGGAGAAGGGGGGACACAGATCTGCGTCACCACCACGCTCCAGCCAGCCCAGCTGTTCTGCCCCCTATTACCATTGAATTATTCCCTCTGGCTCGTGAGATTGTCACTTCTCAGAAGGTGAAGGTGAGCCCAGCGTGTCACCAGCATTGAGAGTGCTGAGCAGGGCGAGGAGTGCCATGGCAGTCAGGCAGTGACACCAGAGCTGGGATGGAGGAGGGTGGAAAAGAGTCTGAGTGTGTGTGTGTGTGTGTGTGGCTTTGTCCTCTCCCTGCCTGAGCGATGGAGGCCTCACCAAAGCCCTGTGTGGCTGGTGAGTCACCCGGGGCTGCCAGCTCCGCGGAACAACTGCTGCTCCCCAGGGCAATCCAGAGCCCAGCCCTGTGCCGCCAACCTCCTCTGCCTCACAGGTGCCCCAGCAGCCCCCTCCGAGCTTTCTGCAAACCCAGAACAGAGGGGTTTGCAGTGGTGCTCTGGCTGTGCTAACAGAGCTCACACCCAGTGCCCACCCTGGGATGGTGGGTGGGACTGCCTTTAACCTCAGGTGAAATTCCCAAAGGTGCAAAGTGGCCAGGAGGGGTTCACGGTGCTGGAGGAGGCTGTGAGCGCAGTGACAGTGTGCCCAGGGCACCACATTCATCCTCTGGAGAGCTCCATCCTCCCTGCTGCTGCTGCTTCTCCAGCTCCATCCCGCTGGCAGCAGCACCTGAGCCAAACCAATCTCAGTCTCATCTCAGTGGTGACCCTGTTAAATCAATCCTCCCCGGGCTGCTTCTGCATCGGCTGCTGGAACAAAGGCTGGAGTTGAACAAATGATTCCCTGGCCTTTCAGAAAGTTTCCCTTCCCCTGGGCACGGTGTCCCCGTGTCCCTGTCCCCTGGCACGGCTGGGCAGCGCGAGGACCTGGCTGGAGGAGTAATATCTGCAGAAATCCTTCCCCTGCCGTTAGGTTTTGTAATTGTGCTGGCGATTAATTTCATAAAATGGTCCCTTTTGTTCTCTTATTATGGGACATCATAAAAATAGCAGTGGCAAGACGAGCACAGAGCGATCCCAGCTCCCGGGCCCCGCGGCAAATGGTTGGATGGTTCAGTCATTCCTACCCCATGTGGTGCTTGCAAAGAGCAGGAGAACCTGGGATTTGCTCTTTCCAAGGAATTTCTTCAAGGCATTTTCATCTTGGGTTCCTTGAAGCCCAAATGCCTCATTTATCCAAGCAACCAGCCTTCTGAAAGGAATATTTTATTATCCTTTGTGAACAACTTAATGCACTTCAAACCATTGTTCTGGTGGTTAGGGTTGAAATTGAGGATTGATCTCACAGGGAAGCTGTCAAGCTGAAAATGCTTCATTTAAATTAGTGTCCCTTCTAGTCCTACCAGCAACAGCTGACTTTGATAATACTGAAATAATTAGCTCTTTTTTTTTTTTTTCAATTGGATTTTTTTTTTCCACTGATGCTGCCTGCCTCTGAGTGTGTGTTTTAATTACATGATGTGTCTCCCAAATTAGCCTGAGACTCATCTCAGTGGCTGAGCAGTGGGTGACGGTCAGGGGCTGACAGCACAGGGTCACCCGTGGCTTTGTGGCTCGGTAGCTTGGTGGCAGCGAGGGGGACAGGAGCCCCCTGCCACCCCCCTGGGGGACCAGGGCTGTGCACCCCCGTCCCTGGCAGCTGCAGCCTGGCAGGGCCTGTGTCTGGCTGCCTTTGCACAAGTGCCGTGACTTCGAATTCCTCAGTTTGGGAAATGGGACTCCTCCTCTCTGGAGCTGCCCAAGGTGGCCTCCAGGAGGCCCTGCCTGCCTGTGGGGCACACCAGCCCCATGTGTTCATCATTTCACGCCTCCGTGGCCTCGCGGCTGTTGTGGGAGAGCCAAGGGAGCTCTCCATGGGCTCTGCAGGGCGGTTTGTCCCCACTGCCACTGCCAGCCCGTGGCATGGGGGACGTCTGGGTGGCGTCACTCCCCCAGCCTTTTGCACAGGGGTCCCTCACCCCAGCCTTTGTGTCCCCTTGCCGTGCAGAGACGTGTGCTGTGAACAACGGGGGCTGTGACAGCAAGTGCCACGACGCGGCCACCGGCGTCCACTGCAGCTGCCCCATGGGCTTCATGCTCCAGCCCGACAGGAAGACCTGCAAAGGTAGGTGGGTGTGAGTGGGGCTGGGGCTCACTGCTCACCCCTGGGTGCCCCAGGTCCCCGTTGTGCCCTCAGTGCCCTCAGAAAAGGCTCAGATTTAGCTGAGCTCGACATTGCCCCCAGTGCTCACTGGCTTGGTGTTTGCATCCATGGGGCGGGGACAGGAATCACCCCTGCATGGGGACTGGGATGCCTTGCTGCAGGTGCCACGCTTGGCCCCGTGCCCCTGGGAAGCCCCTGGGGAGGAGGAAAAGGGGGTCAGGTCAAGCTGGAGGCAGCCCTTGTGAGGCTAGAGGGTCCTGTCCCATCTCACCCCATCCCACAGCCTGAGCTGCCCCAGGGGAAGGGCTGGGTGAGCAGGGAGTGCCCATCTGCTCTGGGGGTGTGAGATGCACGGGTTCCTCCTGGGACACTGCCCAGCCAGAGAGAACACCCCGAGATGCTGCATGTCCCACCAACATCCCCACCCCGCTGTCCCTGCCAGCAGGGCAGCCCAGGCTGCTTTCCCTGCACCCCAAACTTTCCCCCCTCAGGGCTGGCCAGTGCCTGCATTGTGTCTTTTGGCAGCTCTCAGAACCTGACCCCAGCTGAAATGAAAGTCTGTCGCACTGCTGTCTACCTGCTGACTGCTTCCAGACCCCTTGTCCCTGGTATTTTATCAGAGCATCCACCCCTCTCCAGTTCTGCAGTTTCCAGCGATGTGCAATAACCCAGAGCCACATCCCCTGTGTCTGGGGTTTTATTAGGGCTGCCGGCAGGTTTACAGCTTGCTCCCTCACGGCCATAAAAAGAAAGCCTCAGCCCCAGCGAGGCAGAGCCGCTGCCCCAGCGCTGCGGGGTGGAGGGACAGGGCAGGCTGCTGCCTCCTCCTGGCCTCCTTCCATTTCACACGTTGTTTGCTAACAGTAAATTTTGTGATCAGTGGGAAAACAAACCACGTCAGCCGCGTTCCCCTGCTGACCATCAGAGCCCAAAGGGTTTCCTCCATTGTCCCTCGTGGTGGGGACAGCATCCAGAGGGGAGCCCCGGGCTCTCCTGGCCGAGCATCCCAGGCAGGGTGTGACCCTTGGGTGTCCCTTGTCCCCACCAGACATCGACGAGTGCCGGCTCAACAACGGCGGCTGTGACCACATCTGCAGGAACACGGTGGGCAGCTTTGAGTGCAGCTGCAAGAAGGGCTACAAGCTGCTCATAAACGAGAGGAACTGCCAAGGTAAGGGGCACTGAGTGCCCAGGCCCCTGCCCTGCCCCTCCCTGCGCTCCCATGGCTGCTGCTGCAGCAGTGCTGCCCCGGCCGCTCGTTCCTCTGGCCCTTCCTTCAGTCTCAGAGACACTGCGTGCATCCTTCAGGGGATTCGTGCTGGATTCAGGCTCTGCTTTGGGGCTTAGCCCTTCAGTCTCAGAGCTGGGGACTTGTGGGCTCTTGCGGAGTTAAAGCCAGCAATTAGGCAGCTGCCAGGGTTCCCAGTTCCTGGAAGGCAGGGATGGGGAGAAGATGCCTCCTGCTCACTCCAGAGAGAGCTGCCTGCTCCATGCTGCTTCTTCCACCTTTTCCTCCCTGTCCCAACATCTTTGTGCACATCTCCCACAAGCCCAGGAGGTCAGTGCTGCCCCCGCAGCCCATGGCCGAGGTCAGCACGGCAGGTGTGCCTGAGCCTGAGCGTTGCCTGCTGAAAACACAGGGCCGGGGAAGGAGGGGGCTGGCAGGCTCCGGGGCTGCCACTGCTTTCATCTCCGGCCAGGTTCTGTGCTCCGGGAGTTTGACGTGAGCGCAGCAATTAACTTAATGAAGCCAATGAAATGATGCTCCAGCCCACCGGGTTGGGTTCACCTCCCAGCCGGGGCCTCCCTGCCCCAGCGAGGTGCCCGCAGGGGCCGAGCAGGCATTGCTGGCACCGTCCCCGAGGCAGGACCTGCCCGCGCAGCATTCCTGATCCCTTCCTGGCATCCTCCTTATCCCTCACAGCATTCCTGATCCCTTCCTGGCATCCTCCCGATCCCTCACAGCATTCCTGATCCCTTCCTAGCATCCTTCTTATCCCTCACAGCATTCCTGATCCCTTCCTGGCATCCTCCTGATCTCTCACAGCATTCCTGATCCCTTCCTGGCATCCTCCCGATCCCTCACAGCATTCCTGATCCCTTCCTGGCATCCTCCTTATCCCTCACAGCATTCCTGATCCCTTCCTGGCATCCTCCTTGTCCCTCACAGCATTCCTGATCCCTTCCTGGTATCCTCCTTATCCCTCACAGCATTCCTGATCCCTTCCTGGCATCCTCCTTGTCCCTCACAGCATTCCTGATCCCTTCCTGGCATCCTCCCGATCCCTCCCTGCCCCGGACAGGCAGCAGCTGGGGGCTCCTGCAGCCCTCCCGTGCCAGGGACGGGATGCTGGCCCTGTTTGGCCCGTTTGGGGTGCAGAGGGGATGCAGGAGCCTGTGGCAGGGGATGCTGGCCCTGTTTGGCCCGTTTGGGGTGCAGTGGGGCTGCAGGAGCCTGTGGCAGGGGGATGCTGGCCCTGTTTGGCCCGTTTGGGGTGCAGAGGGGATGCAGGAGCCTGTGGCGGGGGATGCTGGCCCTGTTTGGCCCGTTTGGGGTGCAGAGGGGCTGCAGGAGCCTGTGGCAGGGGGATGCTGGCCCTGTTTGGCCCGTTTGGGGTGCAGAGGGGCTGCAGGAGCCTGTGGCAGGGGATGCTGGCCCTGTTTGGCCCGTTTGGGATGCAAGGGGATGCAGGAGCCTGTGGCAGGGGGATGCTGGTGCAGTGGGTGAGGAGGAGCCTGGGCAGGGGGGATCCCAGGGCTCTGGAGCACACTGGTGTTGGATCTCCGGAGCATCCTGAATGCCCAAAATTGCATTGAATGCCCAGGGCAATCTGGTTCTGGAGCCTTGGAGGGTACCAGGGCAGGGTCCCACAGCATCACAGCTTGTTGGAGCAGGAAGGGGACAGTCCTGAGCCCGGGACGGCCCCTCTGCCGTGCCAGCTCTCACCTCCTCCCCTTGCCCTTCCTCCAGACATCGACGAGTGCTCCTTTGACCGCACCTGCGACCACCTGTGCATCAACACCCCCGGCAGCTTCCAGTGCCTCTGCCACAAGGGCTACACCCTCTATGGGCTCACCCACTGCGGAGGTAGGGCCAGCTGGGGTCCCAGGGGTGGGACAGCCCCAGGCCCGGCTGCCATGGGACCCCTGGGGACCCTGCCCACCCCCAGGGCCCGTGGGGACGGCCGGTTCCACGCACAGCCCAGGCAGGGACGGGGCTCACAGCCAGACTCGCTGGTGTCTGCAACTTCAAACAGAGCGACAGGAACAATTTGCGACTTGTCTGCAGCAGGAGAGAGAGAGAGAGGGAGAAATCCCCGGCGTTTTTGGCAGGGAGCTGTGACGGGGTGGGAAGGGGAACATCAAAAGGGTTTGATTTAATTTTCACAAGGCAGATAGCTCCCAAGGGCGGGGGCGTGCTGCGCCCGGGGAGCGGGAGGCGGATGGAACGCGCTCTGCAGCGGCTGCCGAGCGTGTTGTGGCAGCTGGGGTGAGAGCCCGGCTGCTCCGGGGCTGGGTCAGCGACCCTCCCGATATTTCGGAGCTACACGGGCAGCGTGAGCCCCTGGCACTGTCTGGGGTGGCCCTGCAGCAAAGGGATTGATGGCTCCCACCAACGTCCCGAGAGAGGGGAGCTGGGCAGGGAGGGCTGGACAGGGACAGCTCCATCCCCGACCTGGAGGATGATTTCAGGCCCTGCTGAAAAGAGGGACCAGGGCTGAGCCTTTTGGGTGCAGTTTTAAGTGAAAAATGTCTGCTGTGCCACGAGGGGCTGGGCTCAGCCTGGATGGGCTGCACCCGTCCCTGCCTGGCCCTTGGGGACACTGGAAGCTGGGCTGTCCCTCATCCCCGTGGAGCTGGCACAGCTGTGGGGAGGTGGCACTGCTGGAAATGCCCTGAGGTGCACACGTGTGCCAGCTGGGCTTGGATTTATCCATCCAGAGCCCCAGCCCTGAGAAATGCAGTGATTCAGTGTCAGAGCCAAGGGGTCCCACTGCCCCTCAGCCACTGTCCCTTCCTCTGTCCCCACAGACATCGACGAGTGCAGCATCAACAGGGGTGGCTGCAAATTCGGCTGCATCAACACTCCTGGCAGCTACCAGTGTACCTGTCCTGCTGGCTGCAAGCTGCACTGGAACAAGAAGGACTGTGTGGGTATGTCAGGCCAGGAGCCAGCAGGGCCAGGGGGGAGCTGGGGGCTCTGGGGTGCCAGGCTGGGGTGTCTGTGCCACGCTTGGCACCATCTCCTCCCCGGTGAATCCCCCATGAGCTGGAGGGCACAGGGGTCCCTCGTGGGTCTCTGGGCTGTGCCAGCCATGGGCATCCCTGATTGTCATCACCAGCTGGCGCTTGTCCCTTGGAGCTGGTGAAGTGCCTGCCAGGTTCGGTGCCACCACGGGCCACCCTCACGTGCAACAAGATGGGCAAGAAGGACAGCTGTGCCCTTTCCTGCACCTCCAAGGCCCGATTTCTGCCAGGTACTGGTACTAGTGCCACCACCAGCATGAGCAGGGGGTCCCCATTTCCCTGCATGGCCTAAACTGAGGAGAGAGGAGTGGCTCCACAGCCAGAGTGCAGGAGGGAGGGAGGTTGTTGCTTAGGAGGGCTCATTGCTGGGTGCAGATCCACGGGTCAGGTCCCTGGTTCAGAATGTCCATGGCAGGGTGCTGGGCATCATCCCCCCATGGCACAGCCTGCCTGCATCACCCTGGCAGAGCCAACTGCCCTTTCTCCCTCACAGAGTCTGACAGCAGCTACACAGTGAGCTGTGGGACCCCCGTGCTGCGGCAGGGCCAGCACAGAGCCACCAACAGCAGCCAGCAGTGCCTCGGTAAGGGGGCTCCTGGGGTGCCCACGGCTGCCCCCTAGCCTGGCTGGGCCGTGCCAGCTTGCTGAGCACCCACCTGTTCTTTCAGAGACCGTGGCTGCGCCCGTCAAGCAGAAAGCCTCCTTCAAGATCAAGGATGCCAAGTGCCACCTGCACCCCCGGAGCAAGGGCAAGCAGGAGGAGGCGGGGAGGGCTGGGCCACAAGGTGAGCTGCGACGGTGGGGAGGTGCCTGTGCCCCAGCAGGGAGGGGGTGCTGACCTGTCCCCCCCTGCAGGGGGCTCGGCACCCTGCTCTGACTGCCAGGTCACCTTCGTCAACCTCAAGTGTGACTCGTCCAAGAAGGGGAAGGGGCGCCGGGCTCGCAACTCCCCCAACAAAGAGGTGACACGGATCACGCTGGAGTTTGAGGCAGAGATCAAACCCGAGGAGATCACAGGTGGGCACAGCACTGGTCTGACGCATCCTGGGTCAGCACAGGTGGTGGGAGCAGGGGCACGATGCCATCCCCATGCAGCAGGGAGAGATAAACCAGCCCTCATCTTGCGCTGGATCGGCACACGCTGGGTAGCGCTTGCAGCTGAGCACTTGGGGGATGATTTTAATGCTTCTGGGCTTCCCTCTCCACCCCTCCCTTTTACTGCATTCCTCCCGCACCCCCATTCCCCTCTGCATCACCCAGCCAGCTGCAACCTGCACTGCCTGCGACAGCGAGTGGAGAAAAAGCTGAAGTCGGCCATCAAAGCCCTGAAGAAATCCATCAACCAGGAGCGGTTCCTGCTGCGCTTCTCGGGGATGGAGTACGAGGTGGCCCGGAAGCTGAGCGTGGCCCCGGAGCGGCAGGAGAGCTGCGGGCCGGGCCAGCAGCGCCTGGCCAGCAAGTGTGGTAAGGAGGAGCGCGGCGGGGTGACGAGGGGACCCGGCGGGGACAGCCCCCGCAGCATCACCGACGTCCCCCCCGGCTCTCAGTCAGCTGCTCGCAGGGAACCTATTACCACGGGCAGACGGAGCAGTGCGTGCCCTGTCCCCCCGGCACCTACCAGGAGAGGGAGGGACAGCTCTCCTGTGACCTGTGTCCCCGCGGCGACACCTTCGGACCCATCGGAGCCACCAACATCACCGGCTGCACCGGTAAGGAGGGCACAGCCGGGGCTCGGGGCACGCTCGGGGGATGTCCAGGGCTGCAATTTCAACCATTAGCAAGCAGGAAAGCCCTGAGCATCCCCAGGGCCCGCAGGAGTTGCTGGTTTGGGTGTTTATTGTTTAGAGGGGACCCCAGGAAGGGCAGCACTTGCTCTGGTGCTGCCGAGGCTGGGGCAAAGAGGATCTGGGTATGGGGCAAGAGAGCCCCAGGCACGTGGGGTGCCAGGACTGAACAATGCCTTGCCTGCAGGTCAGTGTCCCCCTGGCCAGCACTCTGCTGATGGCTTCAAGCCCTGCCAGCCGTGCCCCCGTGGCTCCTACCAGCCCGAGGTGGGACGGGCGCTCTGCTTCCCCTGCGGCGGGGGGCTGACCACCCGCCACGAGGGAGCCCTGTCCTTCCAGGACTGCGACACCAAAGGTAGGGCAGAGCTGGTCCCCAGCGCGGGGCCACCCAGCAGGGCCGTGCCCGCAGCTGACACAGCCCCCTGTGCTCCCTGACCCCCCAGTGCAGTGCTCCCCTGGGCACTACTACAACACGAGCGTGCACCGCTGCATCCGCTGCGCCGTGGGCACCTACCAGCCCGATTTCCGGCAGAACTACTGCATCTCCTGCCCTGGCAACACCACCACCGACTTCGACGGCTCCACCTCGGTGTCCCAGTGCAAAAGTAGGCGAGCTGGGGTGCAACAGAAGGGGGGGGACAGGTGTGGGGTCCTTCTTCAAAAGTATTTTAAAATCCTGTAGAGTTTGGGGTCATTTCAGGCAGGCATGGGGGGTTCTGCCTGACCCTCTCATCGGCTGATTAGTAGGAAGGATATGATTCCAACTCAATGAATAGGACAAGTAAGTTGTTGGTGATGATTAGGATGAGTATAGCGATTAGGAAGAATAGTAGATAGGTGAAAAATGTTGTAATGTAGGGGTCTGAGGCTATATATCATGTTGCAAATTGTAGGATAGATCATGATACGAACAGTGCAATGGGGAAGAAGGTAAGGGAGCAGAAGTCTATTTTCAGGCTGATGGGGACTTTGAAGTTTATAATGAATTTTCATTCCTAGGAGGAGGTGAGGCTTTCTGTTCCAGAGTGGATGCAGATTGCTATTGGGATTAGGCTGATTAGGAAGGAAGTGTTGACTGTGTTTGTAATTGTGCTGGGGGTGTTCTTGAGGTTGCTGGATAGAAGAAGAAATAGGATGGGTATGGAGAGGGTTGCTAGGGTTAAGAGTATGGATGTGTTTAGGACTAGTGAGAGGTCCACACTGCCCCTCTTGCCCAGCAAACCACCCCCAGCAGAATGCTCCCCCCCAGTGCCCTGGTTCCCATCTGAATGCGTCCCTGCCTTGCAGACCGGCAGTGTGGAGGGGAGCTGGGGGAGTACACGGGCTACATCGAGTCCCCCAACTACCCGGGGAATTACCCCGCCAACATCGAGTGCACCTGGAACATCAACCCCCCGCCCAAGCGCAAGATCCTCATCGTGGTGCCCGAGATCTTCCTCCCCTCCGAGGATGAGTGCGGCGACGTCTTGGTCATGCGGAAAAACTGTAGGTAACCGAGCAGGCCACGGTGCTCAGGGGAGGAGCTGGGCAGGAAAAGGCTGGGGTTTGGCAGAGAGGGAGAAAGGTGCATCCCCGGGCAGCAGGAGGGGAGTTTTGGGAACAGGGTGAGTGGGGAGATGAGCATCACCCTGCCATCCGGGTGTCTTGCTGGATCTCAGGGGCATGTGCATGGGCTGGGCTGCACACCTGGGCCTCAGCCTTCATTTTGGGGGTTAAAAGCCCCATTTGGTGCTTTCCAGAGCAAGGAAGGAATAACAATCCCTAGTATGTAACATGAGGGTTAGGAGGGGCTCAGCCTTGCCCAGCCTTGACAATTCCCATCCCTGATGCCACCCTGGACCCAGTAAGGCTGGGGGTAGTTCTGCTGATGGGCAAGCAGCATCCTGTGTCCCCTTGGTGTTCCCTGCAGCCTCCCCATCCTCCATCACCACCTACGAGACCTGCCAGACCTATGAGAGACCCATCGCCTTCACCGCCCGCTCCCGCAAGCTCTGGATCAACTTCAAAACCAGCGAAGCCAACAGTGCCCGGGGCTTCCAGATCCCCTACGTCACCTACGACGGTGAGCACGGGGAGATGCCATCCCAGCACCCTGGTGCTTCTCCTCCCCACAGTTTGGGGGCCAGGTCACACCACCTGTGTGTTTGGGGGGAGCGGATTGAAGGATGGAGGCCAGAGGTTTGGGGACAAGCGGCAGCTCATGCCCTGTGTGTTTTGGCAGAGGATTATGAGCAGCTGGTGGAGGACATCGTGCGGGATGGAAGGCTCTACGCCTCTGAGAACCACCAGGAGATCCTCAAGGTGAGCCCCCAAGTCTGTGCTACCCAGGGCATCCTTCCTTCCAGGGGATGCCTCCTGCTCTCCTTGCCCTTTGGGCTTCAGGGGAGCACAGGGGGATGCTGAACCTCCCTCTGGCTCGGCTTCCCTGCAGGACAAGAAGCTCATCAAAGCTTTCTTCGACGTGCTGGCACACCCCCAGAACTACTTCAAGTACACAGAGAAGCACAAGGAGATGCTGCCCCGCTCCTTCATCAAACTCCTGCGCTCCAAAGTCTCCAGCTTCCTCCGGCCTTACAAATAGCCCGCCGCGCCCCGCCGCCCCGGGCCGCCCCGCAGCCAAAGAAACCCTCTTCTCCCTTCCTTCTCCTTTCTGGTTTTCCTTCCTCCGCCCGGCTCCGGCAGGATCGCCTCTGCTCGCCCCGCAGACGTCTCCCCACCATTTCCCCGCCGCTCCCCGCAGAGCTGCGCTCCCAGCCGGGGCTCGCTCCGGTCCCGTGCGGTGGAGCCGCTCCCGCTCTTCCGAAGCAGAAGGTTTTGGGAAACTGCAGTAGTGTGGTCCTTTCGCTGTCCCGTGTGCTCCTCCCTTTGGTTTCCTTTCCGCCGGGTGCCAGCAGCAGCCCAGGACAGTGAGGGGGGGTCCCTGTCCTTGCCGCCCCCCGAGGAGCGCAGGAGGCGACGCCGCGTCCGCCGCAGCTCCCGGCGCCGCTCTGGGGGAAAAGAGCTGACAAAGCCGACTTGATGGAAAAGGAAATGCAAAGGAGCGATGGCAAAGGCCACCAGCGCGGCACCGTGGTGGCTCTGGCCGCTGGAGAGCCGCGCTGGTGCTGGGAGGGAAGCGCAGCCAAGCCACGTTCCCGGAGAACAATGTCTGGCTGCACGGGAGAAAACAGGGAGCAAAGGAGAAGGACTTTCAGCCGGGTTCGATTTTTTTTCTTCCCCCCCCCTTTCCTCCACACACCCCAGACACTCGTGCCAAGAAACCAGACTTTGTTACAAGCTCTGCCAAAGAGTAACTCGGAAAAGCAAGCTTTGAGAAGAGCAGGAGTTAATGTTTGTGCACTAGGATATCCTCCTTTCTACCTTTTTCATATGTATTAAGTGCAATCATTTGAGTCTTCCTTATATTATTTAGAGGGAAGTTGTTTTGTTTTTTTTTTTTTTTCTACTAGAAACGACAATATTTATAACTGCCTGAGAAACGAGAATGTGTGTTTGCAAGAAAAACAAAAACCACCCACCCAGAGCAAGCCGGGCCCTGGGCTGCGCTGACCAGCACAATGGCATCTTCTGGCCTTTTCTGCCACGTTTGTCCCCGATAAAAGCCCCTCTCCGGGGGGAGATGGTGCCTCTTCTGCTCGGTGCAATGGGGTGAGTTTTTGCAGGGAGTTGGAGGCGTCTCGGTTCCTCCAAGGGGGTGGAGTTGGTCCTGTCAGACTGATCTGCCACAGTTCGGGTGTTCCAGTCCCATTGTGAGGGGCATCAAAACTCAGCTCTGTCACCTGCTTGCTGCAAACTGATTTGTTTCCCTGTAGGGGCTCAGGGATGAGCCAGCACCTGCTGAGGATGGGGCAGGAGAGGGGAGCTGGCCCCTCCACTCAGTGCCCAAATCTCTCCCCCAGGTACAGCAATCCCACCCTCACAGACCTGGGAGCTTTTGTGCTTCTGAGTCCCACCAGGCATTTTTGGCCCCATCCCTGTGTGTTCTCACCCTGCAGGGATGCTGGGGGAGTCCCTGCCCAGGGCGTGGGGTGCAGATCCCAGGGAAGGCCCATCCTGCCAGCCCTTGTTTCACTGCATCTGCCTCCCCCAGACAGGCTCAGCTGGGGACAATGGCCAGGTGGACACCACTGGTGGCTTTGTGCCCCCAGCATCTTCCCTGGACTCCCAGGGACAGGCAACTGCTACCACCTCTCACCCCTCTCCTCCTCCTCCCCAAGCCTCCCTCCTTTTCCAGCCCTGCCACCAGTTCTCAGCTGTCATCCTCCCCACACCTTCATCCCCATCTTCATCCTCTCAAAGACCTGGAGCTGCCAGGACTAAACATGATTGACCAGCCTATAGCTCTGCCAGTGGCAGGTCCCTTCCCATCACTGTCCCCACTCGTCCCTCATTGCCCACACCTGAGCCCAGCCCTGCTTTTAACAAACCCATTATTTATTGCTCTGCATGTCCCATCTTTCCTGCAGCTGCCGGTCTCTGTTTTCCCTCCTTGATCCACAGAGCTCCAGCACCCCAGGAGCCTCTCCCGGGCTCTGTGAGGGGCTGAGCACTGGCACAGGGGCTGAGGTTTGTCCCCAAGATGCGTCAGTTGGAAAAGTCTGTCCTGATTCATCCCAGCTGTGGATTTTCCCCTGCTGCCGCCGGCTCCCAGCCTGTTTGGAAGCTCCACAGCTGTGGGCTGAGCTGTTTTGTCACTTGGTCGCTGTCTGCAAGCAGCTGCTTTAATGCACAAAAGCTGCTGGAGGGATCTGGAGGGGTTTTGTGGCTCTGGGACAGTGGCACAGGCCAGTGACCTTTGAAAGGGCCCTTTGCCTTTAGAAGGAAAAAGAAAACAGCAGCAAAAATAAAAATAACAAAAATAAAATCAGCCCAGCGATGACCAACCCTGCTGTGGTGCCCTTCATGCCCACCAGAGTTCATTAACTTTGATTAACTCTGGCTCATCTAATGTCAGGTTACAGAGGTGTCCTGGCTGTGTCACACCTGCCACCTCTGCTCCCCGCTGTGGAAGGATGAGGTGGGCAGCACATCCTCCTGGAACGGCCAAAGGCTCCTGGCAATGGCGCTTTTCCCCCTTCTGCTTTCACCAAACAGCTCAAAAAAAGCCCCCAAAATCCCACAGGGCCCCTGGAGCCACCCACCCCCACCTCAGAATGGGTTTGAAAGGCTGAAATCCACATCAGCCACCTCGGGGATCAAGGTTTTGAAGCAGCCAAGAAAAATTAGGGTTGTTGGGGTTTGGGTTTGTTTTTTTTTTTTTTCATGTTGGAGTATTTATATCTGCCTTTTGCAGCGGGCCAGGACTTGCCATCTCCAGCAGAAACTATTAAAGTGATGAGCAAGATGTAGTTCATGAAGTTATTTGCACTTGATTAAAAGAAAAAAAAATTGTTATTTGAACTTTGTAAAAAGAAATGTTTGCATTTTGTATTGTCTTTTTTTAATTATTAAATGGAATTTCTTGGTGTTGTGTTGATCTTTCAAAAACTGGCTCTGATGCTTATTTTAAAGGTTCCTAACAGCAGGATCCAGAGCTATTTTCATTGTTTTGTTCCCTCAGATGCTGACAAGCTTTTCCAGGGCCCAAAGTACTTTTTTTCTCCCCCCAGAAGCTTAAATGCTGCACCTCCCTAAGCTCGTGAGTCCCTGCATGATGTATTTATTTAAGCACATTAATTTCATTTTTAGCCCAGAACATGGAGTTAGACTGGCTCAGAGGGGATGGCAAACATCCCCTCAACCCCAACCCCTTTGCTGGGCTGCAGCTCTGTCCTTCAGCACCCCTGGACTTACATCGCTCAAGCAGCTGCACGTGGGCAGGTGTGGGCAGGTGAGGGGCACTTGCAGTTAAACACTTCTGCTGCCCCTCCCAGAGCAGGGCTGGGCTCTGCACAGGACTCAGGTGAGCTCTGCACCAGGTAAGGGTCCCCTCTGTGGGCACAACTGCTGCACCTGCACCTGCTGGGACACGTCTGCTTTGGGGGAGAGTGGGGTCCTTCCCCCTCCCTGTCTGAATGCAGGGGGATGAGGCTCCTTCCCTCAAAAGCTCCAATATCCCACCTGGAATTCACCTCAACACAGCATCTGAGCCCTTCCCCAGGAGGAAGCGAGCAGCTCTTTGGCCAACCCTCCCCAAGGAGCTCTGGAGGAACAGAAGCACACACAGCTGAGGTGGCTGCAGGGTTTATTGCTGCCCCCAGCCCTTAGTAGAGGCGCTGGGGTTTCCCCATGGTGCTCTTGATGTACAGAGCTCGCACGTTCTGCCAGTTCTTCTTCAGCAGGGACACCTTGCCCATGGTGCTCTTGATGTACAGAGCTCGCACGTTCTGCCAGTTCTTCTTCAGCAGGGACACCAGGAAGTTGATGGCCAGGTGGATGTTGTAGACCAGCTCATCCTCTGTCATCTTCACGTGACCCACGGCCACAGCCAGACAGAGCACCTGGGGACAGACACAGGTGCAGATTTCACACGCAAAGCAAGAGCAGACCCACTCATCAGCGTCTAGGGCTGTCCCACGCTCTGGACATGCCCACACCAGCTTCACTTTCTGCCTGTGGGCCAGCCCCAGCCCTCTCTGCACTGTGGCAGAGGCCAGGCCTCCTCTCTGAGCAGCCTGGAAGTCAATGCTCCCCCAGGCTGGAGGATTTATGAGAGAGCCAAGAGGCCAAGTGTCAGGACATCGTTAGCTCAGCTATTGTAAATGCTCAAGCATTTGCAAACCCTCCCATCTGCTGCACCCTCAGGATCTCCACAGAGCGGCTCCCAAGTTCACTTGGACAGAACCAAGTCCCAAATTCACCCCCAGCAAGGCCCCACTGGTGCTCAGCCCCCAGGGCATGCCACGAGCAGCACCCACATGCTGGGAGCAGCATTAACCACACTGGATTGTGCTCAGCACTGAAGCGTCCAACCCTCTCCTCATCATCTGCTCCAAGATCCATCAACCACAGTTTAATTATTCCTCCCTTCTGGCTGGCCATGGCACACTCTGGGTGCATTTCTCCTTGCTGGAGGAAATCAGCCACAGCTGCAGGAACACTCGAGGGACACCTACAGCCCAACCCAGAGATGGCAGAGACACTGAACAACACAGCCAGGCTTTTTACCTTCTTCATCTGAAACTTGATGGTGGATTTGACCTCATCCACCTTGGCCACCAGGTTCTCGTTGTGGGTGAGCAGGGAAGGGAATTTCCCAGCTTTGTTCAGGCCCGGGCCCAGGATTCGAGGGATTTGCTTGATCAAGGACTCGGAGGCCAGGAAGGCATCGTACTTCTTAGCTGCAAGGAGACAAGCAGGGAGCTCAGGATGGACCCTGCTCCCACCCCAGGCTCCCAGGAGGGACTCAGCTGAGATCATGCAACTCCCCCCGTGCAGACAAATCCAACATTCCTGGGTCTCCCCAGAACTGGAGCTGGTTTTGCCAACAATCTCTGGGGAATGACTGTCACAGCAGCCAGGCCCCAGCCCTATTCAACACAGTGACTCCAAATCCTGTTCCCTGAAGGAACTGTCCTTTGCTGAGCCCCAGGGGACACTGAACTCCAAGCTCTGCCACTCCAGCTGAACTCCAACTCTGTGCACACCAGGATGAATGAGACAGAGGACAGCTCACAGCTCCATGGCCCATTATGGACTGAGGGACAAGTTCCTGTCTGCCTGAGCAGTGTGAAGAGGGACTCTGGAGTTCTCAAGAAAAGAAGGATTTTCTCTCTCTGACCAAGGGAAAATGAGTGCATTTCATTCTGTTCACACAAGAACTGCAGGACTAAAGCTCATTCTTGCCCCTGGTGTTTCCTGGCTTTTGCTGCCCTCCAGCAGTGAGGTGAAACTAATGACAGGGACATTTTCTGTGTCTCTCCGTTCCTTGGACAACCAGCCCCATCCCCGCAGTACTGATCTGTCAGATCTGCACTGCAAACAGCCTGATACCTTTTCTGAATAGTTTTCGGGCAGATTTTGGTACTGGGGCTGACTCTGCTCAGCTTTTCAGCTCTGCAACTAACCATGACGTGGAAATCTGAGCATAGAAAAAACCTTCTGGACACTCACCCAGCTTCTTGACCAGCTTCTTGTTTTTGTTGAGCTTCTTCAGAGCCTCTATGTCCATGTGAGGGATGTCAACTGCTTTGGCCTCATCGCAGTGCTGCTGGTCCCCCAGCAGACACACCGAGAATTTGGGCCGTGGCGTCGACTTCAACCTGGGGAAGGAAGGACGGAAGGTCCGAGTCAGTGATGGGCCAGCCCCAGCCGCGTGTGCACGGAGCCAGCACAGAGAGACCTTACCGCAGCACGGGGCATCCTGCACGGCCGCTCACCTGCCGTCCCGGGCAGGCCGGTGGGGACAGCCCGGGGGCTGCCGCACCTCCCCTCATGTTTTAAGACCCAGGGTGAGGGTCCGTCCAGCCGCCCCCAGCGGGCCGGGCCGCGCTGGACTCCCCAAGCGGTTCGGCACCGCTGCGGCCCCGAGCAGGACCGGGCAGCGCCGAAGGCTGGGTAGGAGCGAGAGGATGGCGAACCTGACGGTCCCGGAGAAGCGCTTGTCCTTCTGCGGGTCATAGTTCTTGAGGCTGATCTGCAGCTCCACCGTCTCCACGAACCTGCGGGAGGCACCGGGTGAGGCCTGGCCGGGCACGGACGGTGGAAGGCCGAGGCCGGGGGTGACACGTCCGTGTCGGCGGCTCTTACTTGCGTTTCTTGGCACGGCTGCCGTGCAGCACCTCCTTCACCGCCTCGTACAGGGTGTCCCGGGACACTTTGCTGCTGCGGGGGGAAATGGCAGCGCGGGCTCAGAGCCGGCCCTGCCCGGGACGCGGCCCCGAGCCCGCCCCGGTCCCTGCGCGTTCTCCCCGCCATCGACCCCGAGGATCGCGCCTCGCCGGCCGCCCGGACGGCCCCAAGGCCCCCACCGGGAGCGGATGGCGGTGGATGGCGGAGGATGGAGCGGAGCAGACGCTGGGCTGCACCAACCTCATGGCTGCGGCTGCTCGGATCGAAGGGGCGGAAGTGGCTCCGGCGCGCTATAAATAGTGGCAAGATCGCGCGAGACTGGAGCGCGTGCGCGGCGCGATATTGGGAGCGGCGGGGAGCGGCATCCCGGGGTCGCCATGCGGGGAGAGGTGCGAGGAGCCTGCCCGGCTGCCCGCCCGCATCTCCTTCCTTGTTAAATAAACAGCCGCGGGCTCTCTGCCCCCTGTGTCCGACCAGCAGGACAGGAGCTCCTGCATCGCTTCACAGTGTATCCCAGGAGCCCTGGGCTGGCCTCAGCGGCTACCGGGAAGGAGCTGCCGGTTCAGGCTGGGTGCAGGCGGGAGCGCTCCCTGTCCCGGCCGCGGGGCAGGTACCGCCGGCAGCACGGGCCGGGCCGGGCAGCGAAACCCGTGTGGCTTCGGCGTTAGCACCGCGCGTGCGCCGCCGGCTGCACTCCCCGCATTGGCCGCGGGGCGGCGCGCGGCCCGGCCCGGAATCTCTGTGGCGGGCGGGAGCGGCGCCGCCATGTGGGTTGCGGGTGGGCGGGGCCGCGCGCGGTGCACGTCGGGCCGGCGGCGGACCCGGGCCCGGCGGGTAGCTCAGGTCGGTGTGGGGGATGGGGGGCGGCGATGGCGGCCGGGCCCGGAGCCACCTCAGCCCCCGGGGCACCGCGCGGGGGGCGCCCCCCGTGTCCCCGCTACCCCCGGGCCCTGCCCTGCTCTCCCCGCTGCCGCGGTTCCCCGGTCTGTCGGGGGCACGGCGGGGTGAGAGCCGGGGCAGAGCACCGGAGGCTCCGCCGGGTGCGGGGAGCGCGGGGCGAGGCGGCACCGAGAGCGGGCACCGAGCGGCGGCGGGCACGGTTCGCCTCGGTGCTGGAAATGAAAGGATCAGAGATTTGGCTGCCCGAGGTGGCTCAGGAAGAACCCGCTGTGGCGCCTCTGGAAGATAACCGATCAGCAAATGTTCTTGTGGGGGTGTGCAGGCTTTAGCATCATTTGCCTAGAGCCTGGGATTCCGGCCCTCGGAAGGCTGGGAATTAGTCAGGAAAGGGAGGAGAGAAGGAGCAATAAAGCTCATCACCGCTGTCTGCTGCAGCACAGGACATGCTCAGCCTGTAGGTTCAGGATTTAAAGTACCTGGAAAGCCTGCAGATCATTTGGAGGACGGGAAGGGCTGGAATACAACATTTGTGCTGTCTCTAAGAGAGTCTGTCAGTTCAGTTCACTGATAAGCTTTATTTCATATTTGGCTGCAGAATAGATTCTTATCCCTGCCTGCCTTTAGTGTGGGAAGGATGCAGCATTGCCCATATTAATCCTTAAAATCTCAAAAATCTTTTGAGGCCATTCAAGCCTTTCCTAGCATGCAAAAGTGGAGAAACTAAAGGAGGAGGAGAAGCTAAGGGCAGAAATTGAAACGGAATTGTTCTTTTTACTTAAGGCTCGCAGCAAAGACGCCAACCCCGTGTCCCACAGGCCCCCGTGCTGCCAGGCAGGATCCATGTGTGGGGACTCGGGGCACGATGGAGAGCCTGGGGCTGCCAGCAGTGACCCTTGGGGATGGCACCGCAGCCTACCTGCAGCAGGCTGCCAGAGGTAACAGAGCCTCGGGCTGTCAGAGGCTCCTCCTAACTCTGAAATGAGAGTCAGGGTCACCAAAAGTGCCCCTCACGGCGTGGGAGCTGCCACACGGGCAGCTGGTGGATTTGCACTGAAGTGTGATGTGAAATAAAATACAAATCAAACATGCCTCTGGTTTGGAAATGAAGCTGTGGAGATGGGAGAGGTGTTGCTGTGGAAATAAAGGTGCTGCTCAGATTAGGAGAGCCCTGTTCTCCCCAGGCTTGCTGTGAACAGGGAGCTGATGATGTGGCCTCCACCAAAACTTGCCCTGGGCTGAGCAGGTGGATTTGCATCCCTGGTGTGCACGGGGTTTGGTTCACAGTGGTGCTTTCTCCCTCAGAGAGGTGCCAGATTCCACACCTGCCCTTAGCCTGGTGTTGGTGGGGTGCCCCTTTCTGCAGCACCACTGCTCCCAGGGAGAGGAGCGCGCTGTTTCCCAGCCTGCAGAACAGGACGGAGGAGTTGTGCAGCTCCCTGTCCTGGGGGTTGCTCTCCTGCTTTATTTTCTGTGCAAACTCACTGCAGGTTTGTTACCCGTGTGGAGCTGGGCTGTCCTGGAACCACCAGGTTCTGTGACCCCCTCTCAAACCTTCTGGTCCAGGTGAAACCAGCCTGGATTCTCCATGTTCAGTGGGATGCACCCAATCCTCTCTGCTCCAAATGTTTGGGTAACTCAGTCAGGATTGCAGGTTTGCAGAGTTGAGCCTCTACAGCCCAGCACTGGCAGCACTTTAGGCCCCTTTAGGTGCTGTAATTGTTTCCCAACAGTTGATCCTCTGCCAAAGTAGTAGATAAATCTCCCAGCACTTGCTGATGCTGCCCAGCACACACAGTTGATTTTTTCCTTCCAACACAAGTGTAATTGCTTTCTCTTTATGCTCCTTGGCACAAGGAGCTGTGAGGGGCAGCTCCTCGACAAGGGATGCCTGAGGGTCTTTGTCGTGTGTCCTGTCTGGACACAGCAATGCCAGCATTTCTGGGAAGTGGCTCTGTGGGGGAAAGCTGATCCATAGCAGCCTACAAGTGACAATTTCTCCCTGTTGTGGGCCAGAGGGGCTGGGCTCAGCAGCTGATGGTGTTTTTTACCTGTTCCAGGTGAAAAGCTGATTGAAGGGCAAGTCATTGAACTTGAAGATGGGACCACAGCTTATATCCATCAGGTGACAGTTCAGAAAGGTGAGGAACACGCATTGCCCTCTTTCTCTCTGGAAGGACACTGTAGATGTGGCTGCAGCTCTCACTGCTCCAGCATTTGGGCTCCTCTGTCAGTTCCAGATCTCAAAAGTCCATGTGAACATAGGGTTTCTGTTGGGGTTTTCTTTCTTGTGGTTTTGAGGCTGAGTAAACAAGGCCATTGCCTGCAAAGTCGTTAGCAATCTGATGAGAAGGTGGATTTGGTGGAGGTGGAGACCAATGTTTCAGTGCCATTTCACCTGTGGGTTCTCCCTGTTGTCATACCACAAGCCCAGTGAGCTGTGTTGGTGCCAGCCACACAGCACACACAGAGCTTGTTTCATGTGGGAGCAGCTGGGCAGGAATTTCCTCTGAGCTGTGAGATAATGCATTACTGCTGGAATAGGTGCTGGTGGTGGGAGAGGTCGTGTGGGGATTGTTGGGAACAATGCCACCTTGGCCACTGACCCATCAGCCATCATCTCTGAAATTAGGGAACATTAGAGAGGTGTTGGGAGCGCAGTTCATGTGGCAGGCACCATGAGGGGCACGGAGGAATCATCCTTGGCCATGCCAAGATACCAAAGGGCAGGTAGAAAGAGCTCTGTTACCTTGGGCAGTCCTTCTTGATGCTCCTTGTATGCCACCTCCCTCTTCTGTTCTCAAAGGCTGCTTGAAATGGATGTTTTAGAGCTGGCTGTGCCCCTTCCCCCCTGCGGCCCCTTCCCTGCATTCACATGCACAGGGAGAGGGGCTGTCCTCACCCCTGCTTCCCCTGGCATGGCATGTTGGTGTTCTCCTTCACACGCCCCTGTGCCAGAACATCCCTTTCTTGTTGGGATATAACCTGGCATTTTGAAACTGGTGAGACACTGCATCACTCCTTTGAGCACAGGAAGAGGCAAATCTGTGCATGAAGCCTTGAAAACCTCATCATTCGCATCAGAAGGGCTCAGATGGTGTCTTAAAACCTACAGCTGTGGTTGCCTTTCAGGGCAAGCAGGCAGCCCCGTGTTCTCTCCTGCCTGGCAGCCTCAACTGAGTGCTCCAGGAAGGTGTGTGGATGTTTTCTTTCCTTTTAGAGGCTGTGGCTTTTGAAGATGGGCAGCCAGTGGTGCTGGAGGATGGCAGCATGGCCTTCATACACAGCACAGCCAAAGGTAAAGCACTCCCTGCTCTTTCCCTGGCAGCTGGAGAGAAGCTGCTGGAATGTCTCAGATTTCCAAGGCTGGGGAGATGAAACACTTTTTTTCCTGCCCCACACTGAGCTTTTTTCCAGCTGATTTTTTTTTTTCAGCTCTTTACCTGAACGTTTCCTCTTGCAGAAAGTTATGAGCCTGGCACATTCCAAGCTGTCCAGCTGGAGGATGGCTCCACTGCCTACATCCACCATCCTGTCATCGTGGCACCTGGCAGCACCATCCTGCAAGTGCAGACAGAAACTGGGCTCCAGGGCTTGCCTGGGAAGGAGGAGGAAGACGATGGCCTTGATGTGGACACCATTAATGCATTGCAGCAGTATGGCAAGAAGGTGAGGGCACAGCAGCATCCCTTGGCCTGAGTTTGTGCCCTCCCTGTTGGAGAGAAGTCCCTGGACAGGCTGCAGTGTGAGGGGTGCCTGGCAGCTGGGGAACACAGAATGGGGCTGTTTGGTCCCATGGGGTGCTGGGCCTGCCACCCTTAACCTGCTGGAGGCTGAGGTTTGGGAAGGGAGGAGATCTGCTGTGACACAGCCTTTGGTGTGCCAGCAGTGGCCAAGCCATGGCCACTGTCCCCATGGTGACCTCCAAACCGAAGCAGCTCCAGATCCTGATGTGCTGGCACTGCAGTGTCCCAGCCCAATGTCCCAGGCAGTGCCTTTTCCTCCCATCTCCATAGGCTGTGGAGCAGGGGGTGCCAGGAGGGGCTGGCAGTGCTGAGCTGGGCACAGACCTTGCTGCTGCGGCAGGCCCAGCCCCTGCTCGCTGGGGAAGGGTGGGGTGGCACTGTGGCTGTCACTGCCTTCCTGCTGCACAGGGACACACAAACAGAGCCTGTGCTTCTTCACTCACAGGGCTCTGACGAGGAGGAGGAGGGAGTGACAGACACCTGCCATGTGAAGAGTAAAGACTCCAGCAACATCTCTTCCCAGGTCTGAATTTTTCAGTGACTGGAACCAGGCTGAACTCCTCTTTGCCAGTAATTATAAAAATGTTGTGGCTTCTCTGCTGAGTTAGCAAATACTAACTGCACGTATTTCAAATGAGCTGAGAAAGGGAGTTTCATGTCTGAGAACCCCTTGGGAGCTCAGAGGTGGGAGGGGGAAATGCAGGTTCCTAGAGCCCTGTCACCTGGGCTTCACCATGTGGGCACAAGCTGGTTTGTAGGAACATGTTTTTGGAAGATAACTGCAGGAGTGCATATGTATAGCAAGGAGAGAAATATTTGTGTGGGCTTGGTGAAGCTGTGGTGGCTTGCTGGATTGATTTCAGTACTTGTCCCAGCAGGATTTGCAGGAGGAGGAGGAGGAGGTGCAAAGCCACAGGAGGGGGCAGCAGGTCGGCAGCAGAGCTTTCCGCTGTGGGTACAAAGGCTGTGGCCGCCTCTACACCACGGCCCACCACCTCAAGGTAAAGCAGGTGACATGGCAGTGTGCAGGCCAGCCCAGCCCCAGGTTACACTGCCAGAGCAGGATGCTCTGTTGTGTGCAGCTGAGTTATGTGCTGAGCTCCCCAAGAGACCCAGATTTGTCAATTGGCCAAGGTGAAATCCAACAGGGAACTTTCAATTCTCTCCACCAGTTTTCCTTCTTCCTTCCCTTGGACCTCATTTTAGGAACCTGTTGTTTCTTTCCAGGTACATGAACGTGCTCACACGGGTGACCGGCCATACACGTGTGACTTCCCAAGCTGTGGGAAAGCATTTTCCACAGGTAACAAATTTCTGGTTTGAGCAGATTTCATTTTCTGTCCAACCCAGTAGAGCACAATATCCAGAGCATCTAAAGCAAGGGAATCACAGCATAGGCGCCTGCTGGGACTTCATTGATTGTGGGCAGATAATGGTGGAAGCAAGGTTGGAAGTGGTGTTGGGGTTGGTTATTTCTTTCCTTTCAAGCTTTGCAGACACAACACAAATACTCAGGTACATGCACTGAGGGGTGGTATTCCTTGTCATGGTGTTTCCTTCTCATCACAAAATTAGTTGTGGTCTCTGTCCTGGACAGGGTATGGTCTGAAGAGCCACGTGAGGACACACACAGGTGAAAAACCCTACAAGTGTCCAGAAGATTTGTGCAGCAAAGCCTTCAAAACCTCCGGGGACCTGCAGAAACACATCCGCACGCACACAGGTGAGCAGCACAGGGCACAGCCCAGTGAAAGGGACTCCAGGTGGCTGCATGGTGGCAGCTCTCACCCACAGCACCCTGTCCACACAGGTGAGCGTCCCTTCAAGTGTCCCTTCGTGGGCTGCGGCCGCTCCTTCACCACGTCCAACATCCGCAAGGTTCACATGCGGACGCACACGGGCGAGCGGCCCTACACGTGTGCAGAGCCCGGCTGTGGCAGGGGCTTCACCAGCGCCACCAACTACAAGAACCACATGAGGATCCACACAGGTAGGAGGGAGCCAGCAGCAGGGAGATTGGTGGGGTGGAATGGGCATTGTCACAGGAGTGGGTCTGGGAGTGGCCAGGGAGTTGGAGGAGTTAGTGGGAATTGCTTCATTGGATTGATTGTTGTTCCAGCAGTCTGTCTCCAGCTATTTGCTCTGGTGGAGAACCCCTCCCCAGGGCACGAGGAGGGTGAAGTTCAGCTCT
Source organism: Emberiza elegans (assembly GCA_024865655.1). Lineage (NCBI taxonomy): Eukaryota > Metazoa > Chordata > Aves > Passeriformes > Fringillidae > Emberiza > Emberiza elegans. The sequence continues at coordinate 80,526,424 of JALJVW010000184.1, read as the reverse complement.
GTGGCCTCTGCCCTAGGAGAGAAGCCATACCTGTGCACCGTGCCGGGCTGTGGGAAGCGCTTCACTGAGTACTCCAGCCTGTACAAGCACCACGTGGTGCACACGCACTGCAAGCCCTACACGTGCAGCAGCTGCGGCAAGACCTACCGACAGACCTCCACGCTGGCCATGCACAAACGCAGCAGCCACGGCGAGCTGGAGGCCACCGAGGAGAGCGAGCAGGCCCTGTTCGAGCAGCAGCAGCTGGAGGGTGAGCGGCCACTCCCCCATCACGGTGTGGCAAAGGGGAGGGAGGTGACAGCCAGAGCAATCACGCCCCTCTCAGAGCCGAGTATGTGCCGTGGCTGCCTCGTTCCCCATCAAAGCTGGGTTTATTGGAAGGTGCAGTAGGTTGGGAGCAGGCCCCTGCCCATTCTGTGGTACAGGGAGAGGTAAAGGTCCTTCCTCCCAGGCCATCATGGTCTTGTGCTCTTCTGTGCTAGCCCTTGAGACCACAGGCAGGTCCAGAGGCCAGGCATGGGCTTTCACACCCTGATAATGCTGCTCTTCCCTTCTCTGATCCAGCTGCTGACAGAGGCTCTCCACTGAAGAGTCAGCGTATTGCTTTCCTCTCAGAGATGGAGGAAGATGAAGAAGAAGATGCTGTGCCTACACAAATCTCACTTATTTCTCAGGATGGGACAGAGCAGGTATGGACACAGACACCCTCCAGCATGTCAGGGACAGCAGTTACCATCTGAAGTGAGATTCTGCCTCTACTCAGCCAGGATGTTCTTAGCAGAGCCTTTTTCCAGCATTTTTTTCAGACCTTTGAGCTTTTTGGGCTCTTCCTGCCCTGAGGGCTCCCTCCTACAGCCTCACCCACTGCTGCAGTGTTGGTTTGGGGGGTCTCTGGTCTGGTGCCCCCCTTGCTGAGGGTTTCTGGGTGTTTGTGTGGTCACTGGCAGCCCCTGGCTCCACAGCTCTGCTGACCCAGGCTGGATTTAGAGATGGTTTATCATCACTTGTATGCAGCAGTGCTTTTCTTGTACTTCCCTCCACCAGCTGCCCCTGTGCTGACTGGAAAAAACTTCCTTCTGTGGCACGGGGCAAGGGAAACAGCTGCCAGCAGTGACCTGTTTCCTCTTAGCCTGAGATGCTCCTGCTGCTGCAGTGCACAAAGCTGTCCCCATCCAGGTTGAGACAAAAAGCTGAATGGGAAGGGGAGATGTGGTGGGATGGGGAGGGCTGAAGACCCAAGCTCTGAGTTCTCTGTTGTCAGTTTTATCCCTGGTGCTGGGCAAAGTCCTTGGAGCTCTCTGTGCCTTGAGTGTTGCAGAGGCTGTTTCCTCCTTGCCCAGACTGAAGCGTTGCTAAGCTCAGGAGGTGCCAAAGGCTCCCTGAGCTCTGCTGTCATCCCCAGGTCAGTCTGTCTCAGGAGGAGCTGCAGGCCCTGGGCAGTGCCATCGGCGTGGTGACACAGGGCAGGGTCCTCGCCGTGCCCGAGGGAGGTGACACTGGGACCATGGCTGTGGCCAGCACTGATGGCACCGAGGCACAGGAGGTACAGACAAAGCTGGGGCTGCCCCTGCTGCCTCTGCTAGAAGAGAACTGCATTTTCTTTTAAAACACAATTAACTGACCTTTCCAGCTGACCATAGTCGCTTCCGGGGCAGTGGTGTCAGAGGAGTCGGACGTTGCCCCGCTCTGTCATCAGCAGGTGGCATTGCTGGCCACCTCCCACGGCACCCACATTGCTGTGCAGGTACCACATGGCTCTTGCCACTGTCCCCTTCACTCCCTGGCCACCCAATGCCACTTCTGGCCCTGCTGCATCGCTGCTTGCCTGGGGGGCTTGCTCCTTAATTCCCAGATGCCCTCTGTGCAGAGGACAAGAGGGACATCCTGCTGGGACTGCAGAATGCTCCTCTGCAAACAGCCCTGCTTCACCCCCTGTCACCCACCTGTGTCACCCCTCTGTCCTCCTGCTGGGAGCCCCCTGAGCTGCATCGTGGGGGTTCAGCACTCACTCTGTCTCTCCCCCTTCCCTCCCCAGCTGGAAGAGCAGCAGAGCCTGGAGGAGGCCCTCAGCATGGCCACAGCTGTCATCCACTACGAGCCAGTGCCCCCTGCCACAGCCCTGCCTGGGAAGGGGAGCTGAGGCCAGCAGAGCAGCCAGGGCAGGGCAGTGCCAGCCCCAGCCTGCCGTGTGCAGGGGTGGCAGGGCAGGGACAGCGTCTGAGCAGTGCCAGCGTGTGCCCTGTGCCAGCTGAGACTCTGATGGGGCACAGGGCTGCTGGGGTGACCCTGTCTGAAGGGCTCTTCCCTCTGGAGGGAGGGCAGGTACACGGGGCTGCCGCCTGCTCCTGGGCTCTGGGCAGCAGCCCCTTTCTTCAGGGGCACTTCCTGCCCTCTCCCTCTAGCAATGGTCCAGCAGCTCCCCTTTCTTGGCCACCCCTGCAGCTCGGGGGCAAGTGAGCAGCGCAAGCACAGAAGCAATAAAGGCCCATCAGAGCAAGGCCAGGCTGTCCTGAGCTCGGAGTGGAGGGTGAGCAGTTCCTGCCTCTGGAGCCAGCACTGGGAAGGTTCCAACAGCAGTTCTCCCATCTCTTTGTCACACTTCCTTTTCAAGCAGGGCTTCCATGGCAGATCCCTTGGCTGTGGAGCAGAGCAGCCAGCACTTGCCAGGAGCTGAGCTAGACCTGGATGTAAATGCTGAGTTGAAATAAAAGCAACTTTAAAATTTGTTTTTTAAAAGGACCCCTCTTCTCTTTGGTGGAAGCTGGGAGGAGCGGGTGGATGGTGGTGTTTAGCAGCTGTGAGAATTGAGGACATGGAGGAGATTTGTGGAATAGACCAAACATGTCCTGCCAAAGCAGCAGCTGTCCCAGAGGAGGGCTGGGAGCAGGGTGAGCTGTACCCTCTGAGCCCTCAGCATGTGGCCTGGAGGGGCTTAAACGTGTCCTGGAATCTCTCATCAGGCCTTGGCTCTTCCAGGGACTCCTGCAAGCCCAGATTTAGGGAACTGTGCCTGTGAACACATCCTCCATCCTCCCCTGAGCTGGGGAGAGAGACCTGGGCTGGTGTCCTGCTCCCAGAGTCCCTTCGCTGCCCTGGGCGCTGGGCGGGCAGAGCTGGAGAAGCCCTTGGAGATCCTCGAGTCCAGCTGTAACCCCGAGCCTGGCACAGGCTCCCGGCAGCCGCGTGGGTCGTGCTTTGGACATCCCAGCGGAGCCTGCAGAGAAGGCTGGGCACGGAACGGGCACAGCCCGAGAGGAGCCGCCGGCTGCGCCTCCGCTCTGCGGCTCGCACCGATCCCCGGAGGGGCAGCTCCGCTTGAGCCAGGGCGGGCATTTCTCTCTCCAGAACGCAAATCACCACGGCGCTTTTGCTGTCCGGGCCGAGCCCCGGGAGCGGCGGCGGGGCCCGGGGGGTTCCCGGGGAGCCCCGGGCAGGCGGCGCTCCCGCCCCGCGTCCCGCCCGCCCGGGCGGCTCCAGGAACCGGATCCGCGGGCTCGGCAGAGCCGCCGCCGCCGCCGCCAGCCATGGACCTGCGGGCCGAGCTGCTCAAGTCCATCTGGTACGCCTTCACCGCCCTGGACGTGGAGAAGAGCGGCAAGGTGTCCAAATCGCAGCTCAAAGTGAGTCCCCGGAGCTGCCGCGCACGGAGGGAGGGTGGGAGGAACGAGCCCGGGGCTGCTCGGCATCCCCGCGGGTTTCCACGGAGAAATTGTTCAATAATAAGATCAATAAGATCGTGCTGTTGCTTCCTGGTGAAGTTCGCAAGCTCTGTGGCATCTCCTTTTAAAAAAAATGGGGCGGAGGGGAATTCACGCTCAGAGGAGCTTTCTAGGTGAAAATGGTAAGAAATCTAAATTTCAGTTATCAGTTTCTTGTGCTTTTTACGGCCAACTATGAGCCCAAATTCTGTTCACATTTTCTTGCTTGCCGGAGCACCTGTGTTCCTCCTTGCTGAGCCTGTGGGTCGGGAGGTAGGGACAGGTTGTTTTTTAACAAAAACTCCTCAGTGGTGGGGCTAGAAGTAACATAGCACTTTTTAAAACTCTCCGCTTTCCCCTCTTCCCACTCTTGGCAGCTTTCAGAGGGCTCATGCCCTCAGCCCTTCATCAAACCCATCACAGCTTTAAAAACCTTTTTGTCTGCCCTCAGGCCAGGGTTGCTGGCACCCACCAGGGAGCCCCTTGGCTCTGAGAAGAATTGGTTTTTTAACCTTTGCACGTGGTGGGAATGTGTTTTTTCCATCCGTTTTGGTTCTTGGGTTGGCACTGGGGTTGGAAACGCTGGTTGGTACCAGGGTCTGGGATGAGAGAAGAGAGCATGCTGAGCACGGGGAGCTGTTGCGTCAGGACATGGCAGCTGCTGCCAGGCTGAGAGGCCGTTTTGAACCACGGCAAAAAGGCCCCCTTTTCCTCCATTCCCTTTATTTCATAGGGCTTCCCCAGGACAGACTGCAGGGAAGGTGCTGGTCTGTGGCAAGGGTTGTGTTTTGCCCCAGAATGAGGAATTTTCTTTGCAGGGATCTGGAGGAGAAGCAGCGCCAGGCAGATTCTTCCTGCTCAGCCTTTGCGGCTCAGAGCCTCCGGCTGCCCCCAGAACTCGTGGCACGAGCCCTGCGAGCCACACTCCCCTGCTAAAACCGTAGAAATAGCTGAAGGAATTAAGGAAAATCCTAAAGTAGGCCAGAGCTTAATTCTGTTTGCTAATCCCTGAGAGGGGCTGCTGTGCTCTCTTCACAGCACCCCCTGCACCACTGCTCTGGGTCCGGGGTCAGGCCCAGGCTTGGGATGGGCCCAAAACCAGCAGCAGTGCTTGTCTTGAGAGATCTGTATCTCCAGAGACGATGCTGGGGCCACAGAGACTGCTTTTAATGGCAGTTTCATGGACAGTTCATGCAGGGTCTGTGGCTGTGGTGATGCTGGGGATGGCACCTCCAAAGTGATTTTACCCAGGGGGACACTTGAGAGGGGAGGGGATGTTCTCCCACGCGCCATCAGTGACAGGATGGGTTGGCAGCAGGTCACTGAAGAGCACAGCTCGGCTCTGAATGACTTTCCCACTGAATCCAGGCCAGCAGAGCTTGTTTCCACCCACAGAAACACTCGAGTTTGCCCCAGCCTACACAGGCCAGCCGCGGTTCAGTGAGGGAGGAGTGCGGGGTCTCGCTGCTCTGAGCAATGAAGTGTTAAAGCCACCGAGCCCTCTCCAAACCCCTCCAGGGCTGCTGAGCCCTGAGCTGGGCTCTGCTCCCTCACCTGGGCGTGTTGCTGCACGAAGGGTCTTGAGCAGGGGTTGGAGAGACACCGGGTTTGCACCGAGAGCACAGAGCTGGGTGGGAGAGCAGAGCGAATGCTGCTGATAGGAGCAGGCCTTTTGTGGCTGGTACAACAGAGAATGGCTCTTGAGGGAGGCTGAGAGGCTTGGGTTACAGAACAGAATAGTAGTTAGTGTGTTCCTGAGTGCGATGTTGGTGTATTCGGCTAAGGAGAAGAGTGCGGAAGGCCCTGCTGCGTGTTCTGCGTTAAACCCAGCTCCGGGCAGAGCTGTGAACCCGTCAGGGTTTCCAGCATGAAGACACAGCTGTGGGAGGCCGTTGTGCTCCTTGCAGGGGCACCTCAGAGCGGGCAGGCATGTGCAGACGCCCTGGCAGTGGGGTGTGTGTGTGTGTGTGTGTGTGAGTGCACAGGAAGGAAGGAAGGACAGCTTGCGGTCGGTCGGGTGCTGCGCGCCCCGAGAGCTCGGGGAGCTTTGCTCCCAGCACAGGCACGGCCCCAGCCCTGCTCCTGGCAAGGGTTTGTGCTCTCAGTGCCATTGCATTGGCACTCCGGGGTCAGGGCAGGAACAGGCGAGAGGCAGGATGGTAGAAAAGGCAGAGAAGGCTTTATCCAAAACAACCGCACGGTTTTTATAGAGTGGTTCGATAGATTCTGTTCTACTGGCTAACTAACAGAAACATCTTTCTTACACACTGTCTTTGAGAGGAACGGAAAAATAAAGTAGAAAAACACCACTTGCAAATTGTTTATAGTCAACAAGTTATCACATTTTTCTAGCTCTTTAAAACGTCTCACAACCCACCGTGAGGAATGCTTGCCTTTTCTCTCTCTCTGTCCCATGGCATCCACACTGCATCCCCTCCCTGGAAGGGTGGGGTGTGGTCCCTCGGTGTGGCCATGCGTGGCTGGAAACGCCCGGCACTGCCCTGGTGCCTTTGGGCACCTCTGCCCATGGCTGATGGGCGTGCCAGCGGTGGGAGAGGGTGGAGAGCACAAACAAGGCTGGTGCGCAGAGGAATCCAGGGCACTCGGAGGAGTCAGGCAGACCCCTGACCCCCAGCCATCCCCTGCATGCCACAGGGGGAAGGTTGGGGCTGGGGTTAGGGTTAGGTGCCAGCAAACTGCTTTCCTAGCATCCCTCTCCCTGCTGTTCTCCTCCTCCTGTCACTGTTTCAGAGCCTGCAAGGGTTTCTCAGCTCTCTCATCTCCACCACTGAACAGGCCAGGGCTTTCCTCCCCATTTATCAGTGACAGCCCTGCAAAAGGAGGGGCTTTGGGTCACAGGGTGCCAGGATGGATGGAGCGGCTCAGGGTGCCCCCCACGGCCAGGGTCACAAGTGAGACCTCACAGGGATTTTTAGGGGTGCTCTGGGAGGAGGGGTGAAGGATGGAGATGAGGGGCACGTTGGAAACACAGGATGGGATACGATTCCCAAACCTTGAATTCATCCTGATGGACATGGAAACACAGGATGGGATACGATTCCCAAACCTTGAATTCATCCTGATGGACTTGTTACCATCCTGGAGGATGCCCGTGATGTTCCCAGGCCTTCCCACCACTGTGTGGACCCCGGGGCTGTGCTGAGCCCCAGCAGGCACAGTGTAGCCGCAGTGCTTCGGGGCTACAGCGCTGTTGTGTGAGCACAGGGTGGAGTCCTGCTGATCCCATTGGTCCAGAGGGTGGCAAAGAGAATGAAAATCTGGTCGAGCAAGAGCTGTCTGCAGCTGCAGCAGCCATCGTGGCCTCGGGCAGCTCCTCTGCTGCTGGGAGGAAATTTCCAGCCCTGCTCAGAGCAGGGATGTTGTTCCATCTCCTCCAGCCCCTCTCTTGAGCCCTTGGCGAGCTGCATTGGCAGATCCTGGTGCAGTGGGGAGGTGTCAGTCTGTTTAACCATCTCCTGCTTGTGGGAGGTAAAGGCAAGGAGAGCATCACAAGCTGGAGATGGTGCTGGTGCTCCTGGGCAGCCTTGCTCCAGGCTTTCCAGCTCTTGGGAAATCCATGAGCTTGTAAACATGCTTTATTTGGGGGAATTTGACCAAAGTGGGCTGTTGGCAAGCCTTGCTGAGTGTTTCTGGGGATGGTGTGTCTCCAGATCTCCATTCCAGACAAAACCTTTGCTTAGTCTCTCACCAGTCTTTCCTATTTTCATGTTTCCATCTTTCTGTGTCCCCAGCACACAGTTGGTGCCAGGCTGCGCCCTGGTTGTGCCAAATGCACAGCTTGGGGTGGCTTATCAGCTTTTCTAGATCAGAGCGAGTCCTGTTTGCTCTGAGAGGTTTGAAGCAGCCCTTTCAAGAAAGAAGTTCCTCATGTGCCAAGGAAAGAAACTAATGTGGGAAAATCCTCGAATTTTGCCTGTTTCTAAATGATTCTCTAAAGTTTACATTTGGAAATGATGCCAAAGCCAAAGCTTGCCTCGATGCTGCGGCTGCTGGGAGGTGATGCCATGCAGGGGGGTGGCACCTTGGGCAGGTGCTGGGGCAGGGCTGCAGGTTGTTCCCCTTCTCACCACCCCCTGTGCTTGGCCAGGTGCTGTCTCACAACCTGTACACGGTGCTGTGCATCCCCCACGACCCCGTGGCACTGGAGGAGCATTTCCGTGATGATGATGATGGGCCAGTGTCCAGCCAGGGCTACATGCCCTACCTCAACAAGTACATCCTGGACAAGGTGAGCTCCTTGGTCATCCCCCAGACCTGCTGCTCCTCCTGGGAGGCTCCTGGGAGCTCCCCTTAGCTCTTGGAAATCCTTGGTGGGTGGAAGGAGGGTGCAGAGAGATGGGGACTGCTCAGGTGAAAGCCAAAATGAGTGAGAAATGTTTAATACTCAGCATCTCCCTGGCAAGGATGAAGTCATCCCTTTACATCACGGCTCTGGATGGAGCAGCATCTCTGCCCACATTTCCTGAAGGGCTCAGAGAGAGAAATCAGCCCCTTTTATCCTCACCTTTGAGGTGTGACCTCATTTGGCAAAGAGAGGGAGCTGCAAGCAGGAGCAGAGTTGGGGTGGGCAGGGCCTTTCTCCCTTTTTTCCTGCGGTTCAAAGCCACCTTTGTCTGGCACGGGCAGAGGTTGGTCTGTGGGTGCTGTTTCTCCCAGGCATGTGAGGAGAGGAAGAATGGCTGACAGCTTTCTTCCACTGTGTGCGCACAGAAAGGGGCCAGAGCTGGGTGCAGTAACCCTTCACTGCCCTGGTGTTCTTGTCCCCGTGCCAGTCCCCGTGCCAGTCCCTGTGCCCATCTCTGCCTTGCCCAGAGCTGCTCAGCAGCTGCCCAGCTTGGTCCAGCAATGCTGATGTTGGCTGCAGGGATCTGGTCAGCAGCAAACACGGGCAGAGCCTTCCCCAGCTCCCTCAGCCCAGAGCAGGAGCTGCCCCAGGTCAGCCCAGCCCCATCACAGAGTGGCCAAAATCCTTCCAGTTGCCCACATGGTTCTTTGGAAGGTGATCTTTAAACCCATCCCTTCTGGTTTCACCATGGTAATAGAATCCCAGAGGCAGCCTGAAAAGAGGGAAGTGGGTTTTCCTAGGAAGAGAAGCTTTTAGCTTTTTGCCACCCAAAGGTTCTCCTCCAGCTTTGCTGCTCCTGTGCTCACACAGCTGGGACAGAGCACCCAGGGACAGCCAGAGCTCCTCTGATCCCATCTCACTGACCCATCTGCACCAAACGTGCTGCCAGGGGCAGCTCACGGTGCCAGGACACAGTTAAAGAGCAGCAGCAGGGATGAGGCTGGTGGAGGCACCATTCCTGCTGGCTTCCCTTCACTGCTCGGTTCCTCCTTGTGGTTGAATGGGATAACAGGAAACCCCAAACCATGGAGGCAGTGGGGATGAGAGCTCCACATCATCCTGCCTGTGCTGCACCCCAGCTGCCAGTCCCCCCCTGCTTCTCACTGGACAGATTTTAGGAGTGAGGTTTCTTGTCTCCAGCACTTCCTCCCCAGAACTCCCCTCTGTAGCTCTTCAGCTCCCGCTCACCCCCTGACTCCTGCCTGCAGGTGGAGGAAGGAGCTTTTGTCAAAGAAAACTTTGATGAGCTCTGCTGGACCCTGACAGCGAAGAAGAACTACAAACCCGACCGGAATGGGAACAGTGTTGTGTCCCACCAGGATGCCTTCAAGCTCTGGTGCCTCTTCAACTTTCTGTCTGAAGACAAATACCCTCTTGTCATGGTGCCAGATGAGGTAGGACCTGCCTCTCCTCCTAGCCCCGTCCTCCCAGAGCCCCATTTGTGGGTGACACCATCGCTTCGTGGCGTGTCCCACTGCGTCCTGCGAGATGTGGTGTTCCAGGGGGTGAGAGGGAGGAGGCTGGGGGTGGGACAAGGGGGCTGCCTGCCCTGGGCACCCCTGCTGTGCCCACAGCCACCCCCACTGCCCAGGGAGAAGGGGGGACTTGAGAGGGGAGAGCCCTCCGAGGTGCTGTCCTGCCTGGAGGGCAGTGGCAGAGCAGACCTGGCTGTCCCTGTGCATGGTCACTGCCAGCCAGGGCTCAGCCCCTGCCCAGCATGAAGAGTGTTAAGGGTGAGGTGCCAGCCAAAGGAAAGCCTCACCGTAATCTCCAAATTCCTCAGCATTTAGGGGGGAAGGTTCTCCCTTTCCCTTGGGTCAGATTAAACCCCCATGAGAAGGGGGGCAGATCTGGGGAGAATGCACACGTGCAGAAGCCAAGAGTGGCCTCAGCAGAAGGAACTTGGCTGGGCAAATGGCTGCTGTTGTCTTCTACCCCTCAACCTCCTGAGATCAGCAGAAAAGTCAAAATTAAAAAAAAAATAAAAGAAGAGGAGAGAAAAGGCAAGAAGCACCGTGCTGCGCAGATGTAGGAGGGCAACCGCACTTCCTGTGCCCTGGGAGAGGGGTTTCCTGTTCCCCAGAGCATGAAAAACTGAATCATCCTGAGCACCAGCACTCAATTCTTGCCCCTTTCACAATTAAATGACATAAAAAATCCAGCTGGGTGTGGGGACCCTGCTGTGTGTCACCTTCCTGTGTGGCTCCCCTGCAGTCACCCACTGGTCTCAGTCCCCAGACCGTGGGCAGAGGAGAGCTGGCAGCAAAACCTGAGCTGCAGAAAGTCTTCCCCACACCACGTCAACCACCTTGACTCTTTTTATTTGCAGTTTTAAAATGATGCTCATCTCCACAGGGACCTGTCCCCCTTCTCCTCCTCCCCAGTGATTTTTGGGAAGCAGTGGTGCCGAGCTCACTGTGGCTTTGAGACATCATCTCTGAATGGTGTTCAACAGTGCTGGCCTGTGCTCCTTCAGGCTCTTGACTGCTACAGAGTTTTCTTACTCTGCAGACAAACCAGACAAAGCATCCCGGCCTTGGGGTTAAAAGGAAAAACCTCTCGGTGGAGGTCAAACTCTAACCCAGCTCCAGTCTCCTCCATTCCAGCCTGCTGCCTGGGATGCCCCAACCATCACAAAGGGTGATCCCTCTGGGATCAAGGCCCTGCACCTCCAGGCTGGAGAGAGATGCGGCCTTGGGCTCTCCAGAATGGGTTGATGGGGTGAGGACAGCCCTGTGCCCAGACAGAGACACTGTCACTGAGTGTCCTCCTCGGCACAGGTGGAGTATCTGCTGAAGAAGATCTGCACAGCCATGAACGTGGAGCTGAACTCCTGTGAGCTGGAGGATTTCCTGTCCCAGGAGCCACAGAGCCAGGGCGGCCTCACAGTCTGGCAGTTCCTGGACATGGTGAACTCAGGGAGGTTCCTCAGAGGCATCGAGCAGGAGGCCATCAGCATGGCCGTGGAGGAGGTGTACCAGGAGGTCATCGAGGACGTGCTCAAACAGGCAAGGAGCTCACATGTTCTGGGGCAGAGGTGCTGTCCTGCTCCCAGCCCGTTTTGATCTCTGTGTCTCTGGGGTTCAGGGCTACCTCTGGAAGAAGGGCCAGCTGAGGAGGAACTGGTCAGAGCGTTGGTTCATGCTGAAGCCCAGTGCCCTGTCCTACTACATGAGCGAGGAACGGAAGGAGAAGAAGGGGAGCATCACGTTGGACAAGCACTGCTGCGTGGAGGTACAGCCCGGGCCACGCTCAGCTTGGAAGGGAGACCCAAGAACACACAATGTCACATCCATGAGCATGGGAGAGCCACTCCTGTGGCTGAAGATGGGGGGATAAGGTGGGGTAAGGCTGTGCTGTGTCCTGTCCCTGCAGGTGTTGCCAGACAGGGATGGCAAGAGGTGCATGTTCTGCGTGAAGACCTCGTCCCGCACCTATGAGATGAGCGCCTCGGACACGCGGCAGCGCCAGGAGTGGACGCTTGGTCTGTGCCCACCCCGTGCCCCTTCCCCAGCTTCCCCGTGCCCCCTGCTGTCCCCACTGACCGTGCCCTCTGTCTGCAGCCATCCAGACTGCCATCAGGCTGCAGGCAGAGGGAAAGAAGTCCCTGCACAAGGACCTGAAGCAGAAGCGCCGAGAGCAGCGGGAGCAGCGGGAGCAGCGCAAGGCGGCCAAGGAGGAGGAGACGCAACGGCTCAAGCAGCTGCAGGAGGAGAAGGAGAGGAAGCTGCAGGAGCTGGAGCTGCTCAAGGAGGCCCAGAGGCAGGCAGAGATCCTGCTGCAGGAGGAGGAGCAGCGGCGGAGGCAGCAGCACGAGGAGATGCAGAGGACCCTGGAGATCCAGCTGCGGGAGGCCGAGCAGGTGCGTGCATCCCACGGGGGCCGTGGTGCTCATGGGCTGGGTGCTTCCTTCTGCTTCCCTTGCCCAGGGCAGCCCAGGGGTTTGGATGTACCCAGCATGTACTCTGGGCTCTGTTGTGCCTGAGATCCCTTTGAGCAGGAGATGACAACCTGTCTCAAGGGGCTTTAGCTGGGGGACAGTGAGAGGCAAATGCTGGTGCCAGGCTGGACAGGGAGCCCATTTCTGACCTCCCAGCCAGCAGTGGCTCCAAATGACACAGCCTGTCTCCTGAGCAGGGAAACAGCTTTGCTTTGGGCTTGTCACCATGGGCTCTGGAGGGCCTGAGTGGCTTCTGGGGACACTGGTGGTGGCCTGGCCCACTGATGGCTCCTGTCCCCGCGCAGGCTCGTGCCTCCATGCAGGCGGAGATGGTCCTGAAGGAGGCTGAGGCAGAGCGGCAGCGCAAGCGCATCCTGGAGCTGGAGGACATGCAGGAGAGGCTGCAGGAGGCCCTGCAGCAGGAGGTGAAAGCGCGGCAGGACGAGGAGGCTGTGAGATATGCTCAGGCCAGGTAAGACCAGAGCATCCCTCCCCTCCTTGGGCAGCCCTGCCCCCAGGGCAGCTCAGGGCTCCTGGGGACTGGGGTGTGCTGGTGAGGTCCCAGTATGCAGGCTGGGACAGGGAAGGCTGGGGGAAGAAGTGCCAGGGGGACATCCTCACCTCTTGCTCTTCATTGTCAGGCTACTGGCTGAGGAAGAGGAGAAGCTGAAACAGCTGATGAAGCTGAAGGAGGAGCAAGAAGAATATATCATCAGGACTCAGATGGAGAAGCAAGTCCTCAAGCAGGAGATGGAGAACAAGAACAAGTGTCTGGAAGAGGCGCAGAAGCAGCTGGAAGAAGTGAGAGTGAACAGGCAGCGGGTGGACCAAGATGTCATGGTGAGCATCACATCCGTGCCACATCTCCTCACACGGTGAACCCAGGGGACTTTCCAGCCTCCCAGAGTCACCTCCATACTGGGAGGACCAAGCTGGAACTGCTGTGGGGGTTTGTGGGCTGTGCCATGTGCAGGCATGGTGTGATGCAATGGCTGAGACAGGACAAGCGTGTCCTGCCCTGGGACAAAGCACTGATCCAGGTAGGGTGGGAGTGTGTGAGGGGGAGCAGAAGGTCTGGGGGAGGGTGAACTGGGGGTCTCCATCCCAGAGAGAACCTCCAATCCAGGCTTACTCAGGATGGGGAAAGCTGTGCCTGTGGTCCCATGGGGCAGCACCTCTGTGCCATGGGGCAGCTCACCCTTTGCTCTGTGCCCATGGGGCAGCAGCTCACCCTTTGCTCTGTGCCATGGGGCAGCAGCTCACCCTTTGCTCTGTGCCATGGGGCAGCAGCTCACCCTTTGCTCTCTGCCCTTGGGGCCCAGCTCACCTTTTGCTCCGTGCCCTTGGGGCCCAGCTCACCCTTTGCTCTGTGCCCATGGGGCAGCAGCTCACCCTTTGCTCTGTGCCATGGGGCAGCAGCTCACCCTTTGCTCCATGCCATGGGGCAGCAGCTCACCCTTTGCTCAGACAGGGATGGCAAGAGGTGCATGTTCTGCGTGAAGACCTCGTCCCGCACCTATGAGATGAGCGCCGGATCAGCTATGGCAGCGCCAGGAGTGGACGCTTGGTCTGTGCCCTGGATTGTGCCCTGTTCCCAGCTTCCCCGTGCCCCTGCTGTCCCCATTGATCCGTGCCCTCTGTCTGCAGCCATCCAGACTGCCATCAGGCTGCAGGCAGAGGGAAAGAAGTCCCTGCACAAGGACCTGAAGCAGAAGCGCCGAGAGCAGCGGGAGCAGCGGGAGCAGCGCCAAAGGCGCTAAGGAGGAGGAGGCATAAACGGCTCAAGCAGCTGCAGGAGGAGGAAGGAGAGGAAGCTGCAGGAGCTGGAGCTGCTCAAGGAGGCCCAGAGGCAGGCAGAGATCCTGCTGCAGGAGGGAGGAGCAGCGGCGGGAGGCAGCAGCACAAGGAGATGCAGCAGTGGACCCTGGAGATCAGCTGCTTGGGAGGCCGAGCAGGTGCGTGCATCCCACGGGGGGTGGTGCTCATGGGCTGGGTGCTTCCTTCTGCTTCCCTTGCCCAGGGCAGCCCAGGGGTTTGGATGTACCCAGCATGTACTCTGGGCTCTGTTGCGCTTCTGAGATCCCTTTGAGCAGGAGATGACAACCTGTCTCAAGGGGCTTTAGCTGGGGGACAGTGAGAGGCAAATGCTGGTGCCAGGCTGGACAGGGAGCCCATTTCTGACCTCCCAGCCAGCAGTGGCTCAAATGACACAGCCTGTCTCCTGAGCAGGAAACAGCTTTGCTTTGGGCTTGTCACCATGGGCTCTGGAGGGCCTGAGTGGCTTCTGGGGACACTGGTGGTGGCCTGGCCCACTGATGGCTCCTGTCCCAGCAAGAGGCTCGTGCCTCCATGCAGGCGGAGATGGTCCTGAAGGAGGCTGAGGCAGAGCGGCAGCGCAAGCGCATCCTGGAGCTGGAGGACATGCAGGAGGCTGCAGGAGGCCCTGCAGCAGGAGGTGAAAGCGGCAGGACGAGGAGGCTGTGAGATATGCTCAGGCCAGGTGGGACCAGGCATCCCTCCCCTCCTTGGGCAGCCCTGCCCCCAGGGCAGCTCAGGGCTCCTGGGGACTGGGTGCTGGTGGTGAGGTCCCAGTATGCAGGCTGGGACAGGGAAGGCTGGGGAAGAAGTGCCAGGGGACGTCCTCACCTCTTGCTCTTCATTGTCAGGCTACTGGCTGAGGAAGAGGAGAAGCTGAAACAGCTGATGAAGCTGAAGGAGGAGCAAGAAGAATATATCATCAGGACTCAGATGGAGAAGCAAGTCCTCAAGCAGGAGATGGAGAACAAGAACAAGTGTCTGGAAGAGGCGCAGAAGCAGCTGGAAGAAGTGAGAGTGAACAGGCAGCGGGTGGACCAAGATGTCATGGTGAGCATCACATCCGTGCCACATCTCCTCACACGGTGAACCCAGGGGACTTTCCAGCCCTCCCAGAGTCACCTCCATACTGGGGAGGACCAAGCTGGAACTGCTGTGGGGGTTTGTGGGCTGTGCCATGTGCAGGCATGGTGTGATGCAATGGCTGAGACAGGACAAGCGTGTCCTGCCCTGGGACAAAGCACTGATGTCGGTAGTGGGAGTGTGTGAGGGGGAGCAGAAGGTCTGGAGGAGGGTGAACTGGGTCTCCATCCCAGAGAGAACCTCCAATCCAGGCTTACTCAGGGAAGGGAAAGCTGTGCCTGTGGTCCCATGGGGCAGCAGCTCACCCTTTGCTCTGTGCCCATGGGGCAGCAGCTCACCCTTTGCTCTGTGCCATGGGGCAGCAGCTCACCCTTTGCTCTGTGCCATGGGGCAGCAGCTCACCCTTTGCTCATGGGGCCCAGCTGCCTTTGCTCCGTGCCCATGGGGCAGCAGCTCACCCTTTGCTCCGTGCCCATGGGGCAGCAGCTCACCCTTTGCTCCGTGCCCATGGGGCAGCAGCTCACCCTTTGCTCTGTGCCCTTTGCTCTTGCCCATGGGGCAGCAGCTCACCCTTTGCCATGGGGCAGCAGCTCTGTGCCATGGGGCCCAGGCTCAGCCCTTTGCTCTGTGCCATGGGGCAGCAGCTCACCCTTTGCTCCTGTGCCATGGGGCCTGCAGGCATGGGGGCTCTGTGCCATGGGAAGCTCACCCTTTGCTCGTGCCCTTGGGCCTTTGCTCCATGCCCATGGGGCAACTCACCCCTTTGCACTGGAACGTGCGTGCCCTTGGGGATGAACCGACTGATGCACCCCATCGGGCCCGGAGGTAGGAAACAGCTGAGCCAGCTGACCCCATGCCCTCACCTCCACCCATCCTCCTTGTTTTGGGGGCATCTGGTGGCTGGAAGGACTCTCAGAGAAGATACCGCAATGCCTCCTGCAAGGAGGGGCTCCACAAATCTTTTTCTCAGCTGAACAGTCAGTTTGGGCCCCTGGTAAACAATTCTCTTTTTCCCTCCACCCCCAGACAAGCGAACAAACGTGAGTGGAGGAGTCTTCGCTGGCTACCAGCCCCTTCTGTCACGGAGAGATTCCTCCCTCAAACTCAAGCAGAGGGTGGAGGATAAAGGCAGTGACCTCACGAGGGAAAACAGCAAGGAAAACGTGAGCAATGGTGGGAGCAGCAGCATGCTGCCATCTCCAGATGCGGACACCATGGCCACAGAGCCCACCAATTAGCCCACAAGGATGGCAGAGCCCACCTGGGAATGGCTGGGCTCAGCTCGTCCCTCCAGGTGGACGGTCAGTGTGGCCATCTCTGCATGGGGACCAGCACAGAGCCTACAGGGGACTGCACAAGGCAGAGGTGCTCCCGTTTCCATCAGTGAAGGGCTGCAGCCACCACGTGCCAGGAGGCTCAGGCAGCCCAGTGCTGGGGAGAGGGCAGTGGGACCTTCTCCTCTGGGCTGAAGAACTCAATTCCTTGTGCTCTGTTTTACACCCTGTACTAAAAAAGAGCCGCTGCTGGGTCGGGGCCCTGTGGCCCAGGGCTGCAGTTCCCCCTTGGTTTCTACATCAACCCTTCTGCACCACTCACTGTGCTCCAGGGTGTGGGGCTTTGCCACCAGCCAAGGACACCTGGACTGAGCAAGCAGGGCCTTTTTGTCACCCCACACCATGCCAGGTGTCCCTAACTACAGCCACCACTGTGTTCCCTGGCAGTGGGTGGTAGTACCGGAGCCACTTAGTTAGCAGAAACTAATGACCAATAAAGCTTTTTTGGAGCCACTGGCCACAGACCTCCTGCCCCACACACTGCAGGCATCAGCCCCCTTTCCTTGGCAGGGTAGGGTTGGGATTTCCCCTGTATGAAAGAGCTCTTTGAAAGGAATCACAACCTGTGCAAAGTGGCCCCACCAGCAGATTTTTGGTTGGTGTGTGGAGGGCCAGGAGGGACACAGAACAAAAGAAAAAAGCCCCAGTAACACACAATCATTTTGGTTAGTTTTTCAAGCACCTCTGTATAGATACAGTCCCAGCTGTGCCTTTGGGGTGTTTATAGCCTGGGGCACAGAGCCAGGGTCGCCTCTGGAACAGGCCCTGGGTGCAAGCTCTGCACCGACACCGTCTCTGCGCTCGCAGATGAGCTGAGTTCGTTGGGTAGATTATGATCTGTTTCCTCCCGCGCCTGCCCCCAGTCTCACAGTGTTTTTCTCTCAGTTTTTTTCCACCGTGGCCGAAGGGACAAAGCGCTCAGTGTGTCTGGGGTGCAGCCCTGGGCCAGGCCCACGCGGCCGTGGTGACGCACAGCGGGGGCACGGGCACTGCAGGGGGTGCAGGTCAAACGCATCACCTCTGCCCCTTCCCCTGCTGGCACACAGAATACATCATATATCAGGGATGGCACTCAGTGGGGTCCCGTGTGGGGTCCCTGCCTGCTCCACACCATCCTGGCCAAGCCACTTGGACACAGGATCCCGCCACTCTGCGCGGGTTTTCTGGGCACAGTGAGCCCTTCCCAGCTGCGCCTCGAGGCTGGGTTGTGTTCCATCGAGGCGCGAGGGGGCCGCTGTGCGAACTGTTGGGGGCGAAGGGGGTCACTGGCAATGCTTTGGGTACTTGGGCGCGGAGCCAACTGCCCTCACCCGGCGCCACCGCCATATTGGGCAGCCCTCAGGACGCTCCGCCCCCAGAACGCCCCGCCCCAAGTTACGCCACCGGCAGCGCCTACATTTCCCATGAGGCCCCGCTCCGGCCGCGGGGCGCAGTGCGGGCGGCTCCCGGCAGGGGGCGGTACGGCGCGGAGGGGGCGGGGCCGTTGCCGTGGTGACGCGGGCGCGAGGCCCCCCGGCAGCGGCGGCGATTGGCCGCGGGAGCGCGCGGGGTGCGGTGGCGTCAGGGCGTGCGCGGTGACGCGCGGGGCCGGGGGTGACGGGGAGGGAGGGGGGCGGCTGCACGAGCGGGGCCGCGCGCGAGGTGAGTGTGAGGGACGGGAGGGACCGAAGGCACCGGGGCCGTGAAGGGCTGAGGGGGTGTGAGGGGCTGTGGGGGTGTGAGGGACGGGAGGGACCAGAGCTGTGAGGGGCTGAGGGGTGACAGGGTTGGGGCTGCGGGTGTGAGGGACAGGGCTCGGTGCAAAGTGGACGTGGGTATGGAGAGCTGCGGCGTGAGGGGCATCAGTGACTTTAGGTGTAGTTCCTGGGAAATCAGGCGAGACTGAGGACGGTACATGGCCCACACGGGAGGAGGCTTAGGGGGACTGTGCCTGCCTGCTGTGCCAGGGTGGGGTGGTGGAGGGTGCCAGGCACTGCAGGAGTCTGGGGCTGGAAGGAGGAGAAGCAAGGACAGACCTTGAGCAGAGCATCTGGTGGGGGGGCTGCTCCAGGAGGGAGGATCTGAGAGTCCTTTCTCATCTCTCATTTCTGCCCATTCCACTCCCCCCTGCCCTGGGATCCCAGATGAAGGACGTGCGTGTGGGAAGGAATCAGATGTGCTGTAGGGTCTGGACAATGCCCATCATGGTGCTGCAGAGGGGTCTGAGCCGTGGCTGCTCCGTGAATCAGTCCCAGGGTTGGTTGCAGTATTGGTCTCTAAAACAGTGACCTGTGGGTTGAGGCACCCCATGTCCCATTTCTTGTTTCTGCTCTACTCTCCTCTCCTCCTGCCCTCTCCGTGCAAATCCCCGTTGCCTTCAGCAGAGTATCCTCTTCTGTACAAACACGCTCCAGGCTGAGGTGGGAGTTTTCCTGATGACTTGCCGTGTGTCAGCCAGGGACAGCAGAGGAAGCGTCCAGGTGGGATGTGCCGGCAGGTTCCCTCCATGCCCTGCTGAGCTGGTGCAAGTGTTGCCTTGTGATGGGCATGTCCTGGCATTTAGCAGTGAATGGGACAAGGTGAGCCAGGCATTTAGTTTTAATTCTCAGATCTCTGGCAGCAGCAGCAGCAGAGCACTCTGGTCTGCAATGAGAGAGAGCTCAGGGTGTGATTTGTGCACTCCCTGCATGTGATTCAGCCCTCCTTGACAGTGTCAAGGCTAATGCTGTGTTACTGAATGGGGATGAGCTTTATTGTTGGTGGAGGTGGAGAAAGCCACCTCCTGATGTGCCAGTGGGGCTGGAATGGCTTTAGTGTGGTTCTTTGTCAGAGAGATTAATGAGAAACTTAGTCAGGATTGTTTAGGAAAAACTGTCTTCTATACTGGGGGAGAAGGGCTGAGAAACCCATTCTGCTGTGGAAGTGAAGCTCCTGGGGCAGTTCTGTGGCTGGTGCTGGATCCACACTTGGCAGAGCTCTGGGCTGTCCTCAGCCCCCACCTCTAAACAAGAGCAATCACTGCCTTCAAGAGGATGTGGCTTTGACATCACTGATTGGGAAATCCTGATGTCATTGATGCTCCAGTGCAAGGGGCTTGGGTTATATTTTTCTATCTCACACTTGTGCCCTCCTCTGGATGTGTCTTGATCCTATAGGGAGCACCCTCCACATTCAGCCTTTGGGACAGGGGTTCATGTTATTTTTCCATCTTTCCTGGGCAGCTGCAGCTTCCATGTCAGACCTGGAGGGATGTGCTGCACTGGGGGCTCACTCTCAGCACAGCACTCGGAGGTTGCTGCCCAGCTGCCTGGCCTGGTAGGGGCTGGTGATGCTGGTTTGTTGCTGGTTTGTTGCTGGTTTGTTTCTGGTTAGTTTCTGGTTTGTTTCTGGTTAGTTTCTGGTTTGTTTCTGGTTTGTTTCTGGTCCTCATCTTCCTCACAGGTTGTCCCATGTCAAGGGCAGCAACACAAAATGGGGCTTTTCATTGGAGTGGGAGGAGCAGCTAAGCCTGGGTAATGTCAAGGAGGGTATGTGGGTGCAAATAGCATCGTGTTCACAGCATCTTTGTTTAATGTTTTAGTCCAGTTCGTCTGCATAACTGTCTAAAAATAGGACATATTTCCTCTAAGTCCTCTAGTTCAAAGCCTCATAAGCCATTTTTTCCAGCCTTAGCCTCTTCCTTCTCTTTTGAGTCTGAAATTCATACAAGGCAAAGTTATCAGGAAAACCAAGAAGAGTGAATGAACTCTGTTGAATCCTTAAGTTTCAGCCACCCAAGAGGAAGTTCATTAAAGTTGCAGGAACTTTCTGGCAGCCTCTTGAAAGTGGATTAAGCAAGCTGGATAAACAAGCAGCCTTGTGGCCACCACGGACCTTTTTCTAGCATCAACTTTGTGCATTGTCATAAGAGCTCAGGGTCATCAGCCTCTGGCTGCAGGTGCCTTGAGGCAAAGGTGACATCCATGGTGAGGGGATGGGGCTGTCCCTGCTGGGACACCCCAGGGTTTGCTCTCCCTCCTGGTCTTGGGGCAGATGCTGCCTGTGGCAGCAGCCCCCTGCAGTCACCCTGGCCCAGGGTTCCAGCGTGCAAAAGAGGCAGTGTGTGTTTAAATTTCAGAGCTGCTGCTGGACCCAGCCCAGCGCTCCCAGCAGCATAAATATCTGGCCTTCAGCAGAGCCGTGGCAACTTGCTGTGTGTCCTCCTGCAGATTGCTCCAGGTCCTGGTGTCCGTGCTGACATGGTGACCGAGCGGTGGCTGTCGGCGGCAGGCGGACAGGGACAGCTGCTCTGCAGAGGTAACCCTTCCCTTTGCATGCAGGCCATCCCACCCAGGCACGTAGCAGTGTTTCTGAAAACTTGGGGTAGGGAAGAGCAGCTTCCTTTGTCCGTGAGCTTAAACTTTCTTAAATTTAATTTTAAGTTTAAACTCCGTGCTTTATTTTTGTTTGGTTTTCAAATGTAATCTTATGGATTAGTTTAGGAATACACTGTGAGGACCATGGTCTAATCCTGTTCTCCTCAGCTGGCTCTTGCTGTCAAAGCATAGTGACATAACATTTCATTGTTTCACTGATGTTTATGATGGAAATTGGCTCTTGTAGATGAGGGAGGGCACACGAGGTCCAGGGCTACACGTGGGTCACCAATCACCCAACAGTCCCACGCACGACCCTGTGCTGGTGCTGTCGGTGTGGGACAGAGCTGGGCAGGTCGTGGCAGAGGCAGGACAGGGTTTGGAGGAGGTGGTCAGCAGGGCATGGGCGGGCACTGTCCTGCCTGCAGACCTCTGAGTGATTCCTGGAATCAGCGGTGCCGTGGCTGTCTGCATGTGGCTGTGGGTGTGTGTTTGCCTCAACACAGCTCTGAGGTGTTGAGCTGTTGTGGCTTCTGTGTCAGATTGGCGCAATGGTTGCGCCATCTCTGTTCTGGTATTCAAGACACAGACTTCCAAGGATCTTCACAGCGTGTGGAGAGGATTTTATAATGAGCCCCGTGAGGCTTTGCTGATCAGAAGAGCATTGTTGTGCAGAATTGCTTTCTGGTGTTGATGGGCTCTGTCTTTCTTGTGTGAAGCCTTTTGAAAAATATGTATTTTTGTACAGTACATCTTGTTGCCCTTTGGGGAATATTTCATCTGTGGCTATTGAATTATGGACTGGAAATCTGAAAATGTTCTTGGAGACTGAAGGATTGGCACAACAAGAGACTCTTGGGCTCCTCTGAGCAACAGAACCTGACATACAAATGATGTTTTAATTGGGTGAGATGATGTTACAGTGCTTATGCCTGAAAGGTTATTTGCTGTCAGAGCCAGCCTGGCTTGCCCTGACAATGACATTTTAGATGTCAGGGGTTTTGTGGTTTGTACTGACTCTTTTGCTTAGGGCAGGAACAATCTGATAACCACAGATTCGTCGGGCTGCATTGCTGCTTCTCATCAGGTGCTGCAGAGTAATCTCTGCTTTTTCCAGAAGTCTCTCTGTTCAGGGATGCACTGCTGCAGTAATTTTGGAGACTCTGGGAAAGTCTGGACAAGGAGAAATTATTTCCACAGTGAGGACAAGTAAGATTTTTCTGTAGAACTAGTTTTATTTTTTTGTTAATTACTCTGAAGTGTGCTTGCCTTGGCAGAATGCCTGGGAAATTGCTTTCCCAAAGCAGGGTTTAGAGTGGAATGATTGATGCCAGTATGAATCCTTTTGGTCAAGGAGATTGTGAAGTGCATCTTCCCCAAAATATATGTTTTGGGATGATGTTCACTGGAGCCCTGCTTGACTGCAGGAAGGGTTCAGAGCAGAACTGACTCAAGATGTGTCTTAGTTTCATTATGACTTCTTGAAATGCTTTAATATTCACTGTTTCAGTCGTAGTGTCTGGAAAATGTCTGTGTTCTCCAAGGCTTAGCCAAGAGCTTGTGAACATCTGGGATCGTTTTGGTCAGGTCTGTTTGGCTTTGCAAAGGGCTCTGAAATGCATGTGTGTGTTGGGGTGCTTTCCTGGGGACCTCACAGACAGGCTCTGCTCGAAGTTTTCAGTTTTGGGGAGTCTGTGGTGTGCAGGGGAATCCTGACCATGGAGGAGGAAGTGGCAGGATGAAAGCACAAGCCAGAAACACAAGTGTTTGTTCTGGTGCTGGGTGAAGCCAGAGCCCACCTCTGGAGCTGGGGCATAGCCACAGCCTGGTAACCCCCAAGGTACCCAAGCCACAGCCTGGTAACCCCCAAGGTATCCAAGCTGGTGCCATCAGGCTGCATTTCCTGACTTGCCCTGGTCTGGGAACTGGAACTTGAAATAGCAAAAACCAGAACATGCATGTTCAACCCTTAACAGATCCTGTGGGTTGGAGACAGGGAATGGTTTTGGTGATTTGAAAGGGCAGATGAGCAGATAGGGAAGCATTTCTTTGATGGGCTGTTAAGACAGACTTTACTGCGAAACACATGCCTATCTCATTAGGACAGGCTTTGTCAGGCCTTTCCTGGCAGGGGTTGTGTGACATGGCTTCAAAATAAGCAATGCTTTGTGCAGTCATCTTTTTGATGGGAACCTAAGCTCAAATCCCCGTCCTTGCCTGACTTGTTACAAGTGTTTTTCAGTGGAACTCTTGATTTCATCATATTGCCATCTGGGATATTTCTGAAAATGTCCAAATCAGCTTTTCACCTTAAAGTTGTTTATATGGGTTCTGCTAGAGATATTGGCTCTTGAAAGCTGTTCACCCCACGAGGGCTGATGGTCAGAGACACACATCTCTGAAAATACCATGTCCATGGGGTGGAACTTGTGTTGTGGAACTTAGGGACATGGGGATCTCTGGAGAAGGGTGAGCATGAACTTGAGGAGCCTGCTGAGCTGCCAGCAGCTGGCTGTGTCAGGAAGCAGTAGCTGCTGGCTGGCTGTGAGCTCTGTGGCTCACCCTGTACCCCCAAGACGGTGCCAAAGGCACGAGGATGTTATGAAAGGTGCGAATGCTTTGCTCAAGCATTTTGTTTTCTGGAGGCCGAGGCAGAAATCCAAATGGTCAGAGCACTCTGTGAGTCTTGGCAGGATCACGCTGACACGGTGGCTGCTCCTTTCCCTGCTGAAAAGGCTGGGGAATCTCTGTTGTCCAGGCAGCTATTGCTATGTGAATGTGGCCAAAAATAGCAAGGAAACAGCATTCCCATCTCATTCCCTGAGAGGGTGTTGTACTAGTTTGTGTGGAAAAGCGATTCTGGTGTTCTCTGGAGGTTTTCTTGGGGGCATGTGTGCAGTCAGCCTGGGACCCCTCTGTTTTCCTGCTCTGTGGCTGAAGGGGAGCGGCAGCAGACACAGCAATCTGCTCCATCCCTCTCGCTGCGCATGTTCCTGGCCCTGCTGAATCATCCAGCTTGTGCCGGGGCACAATTGCTCTCTGTCAGCTGTGTCCTGGGAGCAGAGCAGCGGGGCTGCTGCCCAGGCTATTTTGCTAAAGTCTACAAAACCAAGTAGCACTTCTCTGGGAGTCCAAGTGTAAACATAACAAAACTTACAGACTGATGGATTTCTTTTTTTTCCTGGTTAGTCCATGAGGTCTAAAATCTGTTGCTGCAAAGAGGAGGAAGCTTGCTGTTGGTTTTGTGGGCATTTTTCTGCATCTGGGAGCACTGGTAATGTAGCACTAAAACCTAGGGGGCCTGCTGGATGTTTGGCTCCAGACAGAAGGCTGCGTGCATGTGTGTGATCCTAGGTGACTCGTCGGCCCACTGCAGCTTTTCTGCCCCAATTGCTTTTCTGGGGAGCTGATTGCCCCTTCCAAAGCATGGATGGCACTTGCTGGTGTCCCAGTGACCCTGAGACTTTGGGGAAATCTAAGCTGGGTGCTGGTGTGTGCAGCGCTGCCAAACTTGGCCTCACTGACTGCCAGCAGTGCTCCCGTTCCCAGCCACAGCCTGTTCCACTCGCCACTTTCCTGGAGTTCCATTTCAGTGCTGCTCTGAGTCTGCAGCACCCTGTGCCCACTGTTTGCCTTGGGAAGTGGTGTTGCTGTTTCTGTGAGCTCCTCCCTCACCAGCCCTGTTCTATAATTACTGATGTTCCTGAAACCAGATCCTTCCACGTGTCCTGCTCAGGTTCGGGAGGACAAGGGGTCCCTAAGCAAGCTGACTGCCTTGGAGTACAGCCAAGAGGACTTCAGCAGTTTGGGAACACGTCATCCCACAGTGGTTCATTGAATTCTGAGCCTCCAACCTCCTCACCTTTGGGATGCTAAAGGAAAGGGGAATATATCCCACACAGCCAGGTTTGCAGTGTGATCCCAAAGCATTGCCACAGTTTCACCTCTGCTGTGCCCTGGGCTATGGGGAGATGATCCTCTCTCCTTGCCAGACTTAATGATCTTCTCAAATAGCAGCACTTCTGTGCCATTTCAAGCACTGAGAAGTCCCAGCGGTGTCACCTTTCCAGTACCTGCTTGTTTCCTGGCTGCTGTCCTTGTTCCAGTGGGTCAGACCCACGTGCCCCTCCTGGCCATGGATACTTTGGGCTGTCCTGAGTTGACCACTAAACACAAATACCAGTCAGCAGTTGGCAGAATGAGATGTGCCAGTTTACTTCCTGAAAGTCATCCTGGAATGCCTTGTACAGGAATGTACAACAGGAGAAGATGGTCACAAGCAGTGCAGGGAGCTGATCTGGGGCTGGGCAGGCCAGACCTGCGAGTGTGACTGCAAACAGGTGTCAAAATCTGTAATACAGGAATAAACAATGACACTTGGCACTGATCTATTGCTCTGACTTCCAAAACACACTGTCCCCAGGAACTAATGCAGCCAGGGAATGATCAGGAAGGAAGCAGTGTAAAAATCCTGGGTTTGTTTCTTTGTGGTGGGTCTTGGTTTTGGTTGGGTTTTTTTTTTTTTGTGATGAAGGAAATGGAGGCAGAGGAACTGACCAAATTTACTGAAGGTCATGGAGCAGCATTTCAATTAAGAACTAAGAACTGTGCAGCTCTTCCCTGCCTGCCCTGATGCTGCCCATCAGCCACAGAGCCTGATGAGGGCAGGGAGTCCCTCTGCTGTTGAGGGATGATTCCTCTGTCTTCCCATCTCTGCCATCTCGAGATTTTGGAGCACATCTCATGCATGCTTGCTGCTGGAGTCTGGGATGGCTGCAACTCCTGGAGAAGAGCAGCCTGGCAGACCCTGCTTGGTGCATGGCTGAGAGTTCAGTGCCCAAAATCTGCTGGTTTTTCTGTGTCTGCAATACCTCTTAGATTCTGAACAAAGCCAGCATTTTGCCTTTTGAAGCAAAATGTCATGCCTGGTTTTGGGGACAGCATCAATCATGGTGCTGCTAACATTTTAATGAGCTGGGGTTATTTCCCCCTCAGTGCCCAGGAAGTGGGTGAGTTAAAACATGCAATGGATGTGTGATTCTGGAAGGCTGCTCCAGGGCAAGCACCCTGTGTCAAGTCAGCCACAGAGCCTGATGAGGGCAGGGAGTCCCTCTGCTGTTGAGGGATGATTCCTCTGTCTTCCCATCTCTGCCATCTCGAGATTTTGGAGCACATCTCATGCATGCTTGCTGCTGGAGTCTGGGATGGCTGCAACTCCTGGAGAAGAGCAGCCTGGCAGACCCTGCTTGGTGCATGGCTGAGAGTTCAGTGCCCAAAATCTGCTGGTTTTTCTGTGTCTGCAATACCTCTTAGATTCTGAACAAAGCCAGCAGCAAGTGCCTTTTGAAGCAAAATGTCATGACCTGGTTTTGGGGACAGCATCAATCATGGTACAAAAAGAGAGGAATCCAGCAAGTTTCGTAACATTTTAATGAGCTGGGGTTATTTCCCCCCTCAGTGCCCAGGAAGTGGGTGAGTTAAAACATGCAATGGATGTGTGATTCATTTTGGCAAGCCAGGCTGCTCCAGGCAGCTGAGGGAATCTCCTGCACCCTGTGTCACAAGTCCTGGAGTAATTAGCAGCAGCTAATGGTCATGGCAGCTCTGGCAGCACCCCTCTGCTTAATGAGCCCAGCTCACTCTTGGGGAAGCACAGGGGGTCCCCACCAAGCAGCCTTGGAGAGAGAATCACAGGACTGGGCTCTGGGGCATGCTACAGCATCTAAGCAGATGCTTCAAAGGGAAAAATGTGTCCCAGAATGTCCATCCTGGTCGGTGCTGTGTGGGAGGGCTCTTCCTTGCTAGCTGTAGTAGTTTATTTTTGTGTGTTGCCTGCCTTGAGGCAAAGACTTTGAGTAAGGAAGGAAACACTCAGCTACTAAGTGCTGCTGAGATCTCATTGGCTAATGTGGGGGTATGCTGATCTTCCAGGAGCAAACATAAACATGTTTTCAGTGTTGGTCTCGTCTGTTTTGTACTCTCAGTTACCTTTCCTGTATTGCAGCATCTGCTTAGCTCTTATTTGGCTTTTATTAGTAGTAGCTGACGTGTAGGAGGAGGAACAGAAACTGGTACTTGGTCAGCAGATCTTGGAAGCAGTGACACAACCTGAGGAAGTCTGCAAAAGGTGGTCAACCAGCAGCAATCACATCTCCTTTGTGGATTCAGGTCAGTTTTTGACTGTGGATTCAAAATGTGCTGCACATCACAGTGCTGATTTCTCAGCTCACCCCTTCTGTTTCTTTTGGCTGTGAATTTGGTGAACTTTCTTGTCCAGAGGAATAGACTCAAGCGAGGAGTACTCCCGTGATATATTGGTTTCCTCCTGCCATTCTTTATGACCTCTTTTACAGTACAGTTGTATTGACCAGCTGCCTTGAGCAGATCAACTCTGTGACTTGACTCTTGGGAGGTTTGGACCTTTCTTGGGTGCTTTGCATGGAAACTCTGAGCTTGGCTCCAGGGTCTGTGTGCTAATCAGCAGGATTGGCTGCCAGGGGAGCTGCCAGGCCACAGGGGCACAAGCTGTTGGTTGATGATCTGGAGGCTTGGATCTTTGTCAGCTCTGGAGAAGCTCTGCCTTTTGCAGGGAATCCACTGAAGATTTATCTCCTTTTAACTTCTATTCCTGTTTTTTTCCTCTCCTGGTTGTGCCACGTCTCTCTCCCTGTTCCCACTGATGGTTTAGCTTGGCATAGATGCCAGCTTCTAGGAAAGACAAACCTGTTGCCCAGGCTGTTTGCAGCCAGCAGGCATCAGCCCAAGCCCAGAGCCAGCAAACAAACCCTCCCTGCAGAGGAAGCTGCTGGCTCAGCCAGGGTTACCAAAGCTCCTTGGAACAGGCATTGAGGCGAGGGCACAGCAAGTCATGAGATGCTGTGCAGACATCTGGGGCAGGGCAGAGAGCTGTCTGCAGTGGGTTTAAAGCAAGGGGCTTGTGCTGGATGCCAGGGACAAGGGGAATCTAATGAGCTGCTCATTAAGCTGCTGCAGCATGGATTTTCCACTGTAGACAAGCTTCTCATGCCACAAGCTTCCCCCACTAACTGCTCTTCCAGGCAAAAGTGTTTCCCTGATGTTGGTGTGATCATTTATATATAACCCTGAAAACAGGGAAGTTCATTACCCTCCATCTCCAGTGAATAAGTTTTCCTGCCTGTCTGCCATGTCCCACCGCGTGGGATGTGTGAGCAGAGGCCAAGGATAACACAGCCCTTCAATGGTCCCTCAGTGCTCGTGTGGAGGCACGGGGAGGGAGCAGCCCCTGCCTGCTCCTGCTGCCAGGGAGCACAGGGCAGTGTGCTCACTGGTGCCACTCGTGTACCTGGAAACAAAGCCACCTGTCCTGCAGTCTGAATTCCCAGTGTGGAGGGAAAAAATAAAGCCCCCTCAGCCACAGGAGACCCAGGCTCTGGTACGGCACCAGCTCCAGGGGTGACTTGTGTTCTGGCTTTGTGTTCACCCTCCCACCTGCAGGTTTTGTTCTCTCCCTGAGCTGCTTCCTTGCTCTTTCAGGGAGCTCTGACCTTGGTGTCTTTCCAGCAATCCAAGGAGCTGGCTGCAGCTCAAGTTCGAAGTGCCAGGTGTGAGGGTCTGCTGTGGGAGGGCAAACAAATCCAGGGAGTCCTGGCTCACTGGTGCCCTTGGCCAGCAAGCCCTGAGTTGTGCTGTGGGCTTGGGCACGGGGCACAGACCATCCCGGAGTTTGGGGCTGCCCTTATACTAGGCCCCTGCAATATCCTGCATTAGTTTAATTTGGGTCTGCAAATTGAAGCTCTCTTGGTTGAACCTGGATTTCAGCGGCTTTCCTGATGGGTATTTCTCCACTTAAAAATAACTCTCTTAAGGAAGTGGATGGAACTTTACGTAAGATGTGCTTGAGATGTTAATTATTCAAGGAAGAGTCAGTTTAAGAAGTCAGATCCAGCATGGTTGGGAGGGAGGTGGGAATTGCTCTGCCATAGCCACGGTACCGGTGCTGCACCGTTCGGATGGCTGGAGGTTTTTGTGGGCTCTTTGGGATGGAGTAAGGCAAACAAGGAGAGGAAGTGTGTGGAGGAGGATGGGGCCGTTCCTCCCACAGGAAACCCGGGATTAAGACACTGGTTGGATTGTGTGGCTGTTGGGATTGCGCTGCTGGACCCCGTGGCTGAGCACGGCCCGGCAGCTGCGCAGAGCAGCAGCAACACGTTCAGCCCTGCTCTTGGCAGAGGAGCCAAGTGAAAACAAACACAAAGGCTGCAACTGGCAGCACTCTGCCGGGAAGGAGTGCGAGTGCAGGGCTGACAGGAAGCCATCAGTCTTGCAGATGGCTTGCATGGGCCAGGGACTTTTAGCCACTGCCTGCTGCTGCCCTGAGCCCTGCTCCCCCAGTATCTTCCACCCACGGGCACAGTGTGCCCTGATCAGCTGCTGCTCCCAGCCCAGGCTCTGCCGTGGCTGGGCAGGGACAGAGGGTGAAGCCAGCCCTACTTTGATCCTTCTGGAGGTGTTGGTTCTGTCAGACCCTGGCCCTGGCTGCTACCATCACATCCCCGGTCACTGGCAGCTCTGGGGGAAACAATGTCTGGGGCAGCATTTCTGCTATGGGTCTTGTAAGCTGGGGACCCCTGGTCCCTGGGTGGCATCTGGGCTGGTTTGTGGTCTGCTGGGCTTTAAAAACAATTCTGTGACCTTTTGCTTCCTTGAATCCTACAGAATATTTATTCCACAGTGCAGAGGGATCTTTAAATGGGCTCTGCTGTGCATGTCTCTCTGGCTGAGGAGCCAGCACAGAGCAGGACTGGTGGGTTGGTGACACTGCCCTGCTGCTGAGCTGCTCCCTGCAGCACTCAGTGGCCTCTCTCCATGTCCTGCAGGCTAGCAGGAACAGCCTGGTGGGGTCCATCTTGGATAGACGCGGATGATGCCAGAGCTATGACAGGGATTGCAGTCTTGGCACTGAGGGGTGATCAATTATGGAACAACTACAGGAGGAAGTACCTGAGGTCAAGGAAGAGGAAGAGGAAGAGGCAGTGATGGTGGCAAGTGGAGCCTCAGACACAACTGGAGGACCAGACAGCTCGCTGCCTTCAAGCAGCTACACAGGTGAGCGGAGCCACAGGAGCTCATCCTGTGGAGCATCCAGGTGCCCACAGCCCCCAGGCAGCATGCTCAGCTGCAAGGGCAGAGTGTCTGTCCCTGAATGGAGTTGAGCTGAACTGAACATTCCACATTTATTTGTGAAATAATGTTCCAAGTTATGGAGAGGCTTATTTATTCCTCTGAGGTCACTGCACATCCATTGGCAATGGGTTTTGGAGTGGAAATTAAAAGGACAGGCAGGTAACATTGTGCTTCAGAGCAAGGGGCCTCCCAGAGTGCTTGGGAATGCTTCCTTGGACACTTTTTGGGATCTTCAGAGCAAAGGGATTGTAGGAGGTGGGAGAGAAGGTTTGTGGATGCAGAAGAGGCTCCTCCAGAGCCCTTGATGTTCCAGCTGGGATATCCTGCACCAGTAGCCGGCCAACAAGGGATTATAAAATCTGCTGCTTGGGGTTTCATTGCCAGGACATGAATGCCAGAGGGAAGAAAGGAGCATTGATGTGGAGCCTGAGCTGCTGGGGTATTCTTGGCTCTGTTCATGGCATTTGCCTGAAGCCAGTGCCAGATTCCAGATGTGATACAGGGGCAGGCAGGACAGGGCTGGAAATCCCTCCTCAGCCCCACAGCTGGAGGAGCTGGCCACGCCAGGAGCTGGCCTGTGGCTGTGACATGGAAGGACGTGTCCCTGTGTGTGTTTGCAGACCTGTCACAGAGCTCCTCTCCCTCGCTGTCGGACCAGCTGCAGATGGGCTGCGAGGAGGCGGCGCTGGGAGCGCTGAACGTGGAGTGCAGGGTCTGTGGGGACAAAGCCTCGGGCTTCCACTACGGCGTGCACGCCTGTGAGGGCTGCAAGGTGAGTCCCAGGGACAGCTGGGTCCAGCTGCACCAAGCAGGGGTTAGATCCCAGCAACTGGGCTGCCTCCTCACACAAGATTTGCAGCAAAACAGGGATTCGGGATTGATTGTAAAAAACTCAGCCTGTCTAGACTGGGGCAAGTATAGGCAGGCAGCAAATGCTGCCCTGGGAAGAGAGCTGAGACCTGTGTGGCCCAAACCTTGCCTTGTCATGTTTTGTTGTGTAAGGCAAATCCATCTGTCCCCATAGGGACCCTGAGTTTACTTTTAAAAATAGTTTGTGTGCTGCAGATCAGCAGTGAGCTGTGTATTTATCTCCCTGGGATCACTGGCTGCAGCTTGGATGTTCCTCTGGAATTCTTTCCCCTGCAGCAGATCCAGCAGGGTTGCGTTAGCAGCCCAGATCCTGCCAGACATTGCTGCAGGCTGGGGTTGGCCACGGCTGGTTCCTCCATCCCCCTCTGTGGGCTGCTGGCACAGTCACAGCACCAGGCATGGGGTGCCCCCACGCCTCTTCCTCTGCAGCTCCTTTCTGCCACCACATGACCTTTCTTTGGGATAGACCCCCAGAGAGACCCAGGGCTCCCCCTCCTGAGCCTCCCTGAAGCTCCTGGGGATAACAAACCAGCCTGGTCCCAAACTCCATGTCCCCCTGCTCCCTCCCTGCCTGCAGGGTTTCTTCCGCCGGACGATCCGCATGAAGCTGGAGTACGAGAAGTGTGAGAGGAGCTGCAAGATTCAGAAGAAGAACAGAAACAAGTGCCAGTACTGCCGCTTCCAGAAATGCCTCTCGCTGGGCATGTCACACAATGGTGAGTGTCACTGCTGCCCACAGGCCTGGCCAGCTGGGTGACACAGGGCCAGCTGCCCTCCTGTGAAGGATGCCCATGGCCTGCTGTGCTTTAGCCCATGATTCTTCTTGCCAGGGGATCATTCAAACCCAGTGCTTCAAGCATTTGACTCCTCTTCCCCTTTTTCTGTATGAGAAGGGGCTGTTCATTCCCCCCATGCAGTGCAGCTGCTGGCACATGTCTGTCCCTTACCGACTGGCACCAAGGGAACTGGACACACAAATTGTTTTTCTGTGCTGGGACTTTTACGCTTCAAGTGTAAGAATCTCAGCCCCAGACAGGCAAAGGTGTTTCTGTGGGAAGCAGGGTTTGAGCAAGAGCCAGAGGAATGGGATGGGAGCCTGGTGTGAGGAAGCAGCAGTGGCTGTTCCATGTAGGTGTTAGTGCTGGAGGAGCTGCAGCGTGGAGAAGCATTGTGCTGTGTAGCTGCAGGTGTTCTCCAGCAGACCTGTCTGTCTGCAGTGGCAGAACAAACTGCTGCCCCTCTGGATGCATCTCCTGGGTCCCCCTGCTGTCCTGACCCCCAGTTTTGCCCCCCAGCAATCCGCTTTGGGCGCATGCCAGAGGCAGAGAAGAGGAAGCTGGTGGCAGGGCTGACAGCGAGTGAGATCGGCTGCCAGAACCCACAGGTGGCTGACCTGAAAGCTTTCTCCAAGCACATCTACAACGCCTACCTGAAGAATTTCAACATGACCAAAAAGAAGGCAAGAGGTATCCTGACCGGCAAGGCCAGCAGCACCCCAGTAAGTTCCCTCCCAGGGCAGGTGGGGTTGGCCATGGCCAGCATGGGGGACTGTTCTCTGGGAGATGCTGCACGTCTCCCTGCTGCCCTAGCTGTTCCACATGCAGCCAGGTGGGCTCTGCATGTCCTGCCCCTTGCTGGGAAAAATCCCATTGCTCTGCACACTTGTGCTGTGGTGGGTGGGTGCAGCTTACCTGGGCACTGTCAGCTCCAAAGGCAGGGCACAGCACAGGGACAGACAGACAAACATGACTGTCCTGAGCAGAGCTGGCACCTCGAGTCCCCGCAGCAGACTCCTAACTTGCTTCTTGTCCAAGCAGCCTTTTGTGATCCATGACATGGACACGTTGTGGCAGGCAGAGAAGGGGCTGGTGTGGAAGCAGCTGGTGAACGGCATCCCCCCCTACAAGGAGATCGGGGTGCACGTCTTCTACCGCTGCCAGTGCACCACGGTGGAGACCGTGCGGGAGCTCACCGAGTTCGCCAAGAGCATCCCCAGCTTCGTCGGCCTCTACCTGAACGACCAAGTGACTCTGCTCAAGTACGGGGTGCACGAGGCCATCTTTGCCATGCTGGCCTCCATCATGAACAAGGATGGGCTGCTGGTGGCCAACGGGAACGGCTTTGTGACCCGCGAGTTCCTGCGCAGCCTGCGCAAGCCCTTCAACGAGATCATGGAGCCCAAATTTGAGTTTGCTGTGAAGTTCAACGCGCTGGAGCTGGATGACAGCGACCTGTCCCTGTTTGTGGCTGCCATCATCCTGTGTGGAGGTGAGCGGGTGCCCTTGGCTGTGCCAGGGTCAGGAAGAGTTCTCCCTGCTTAGAGGTGGTTCAGAGGGGCTAGGGGAGCTGAGCTGCAGCTGGGCTTGAGGTCAGCCAGGGATGTCTCAGGGGCATGAGAGAAGAACTGAACACTTCCAAAAAAAGCTTCTCTGTGGAGGTGATGCCTGGCAAGCTTGGACCAACAGCAAGGAATGTAGAAGTGGCATCTCCTTCTCATGGGCTGCTGTGGGAGACGTTGTCCAAGGGCACACTTCTCCCCTTTCTAGCTGACGAGGTTGAAGTCGTGGTGGGTGGGTTACAGTCCCTGGCTCCCTGTCCCCAGGAGCAGTGTGTACTTTGGAGGGCTGCACCATGACCCTGCAGCTCCTGTGCTTCCTCTCCACAGACCGCCCTGGCCTGATGAACGTGAAGCAGGTGGAGGAGATCCAAGACAACATCCTGCGAGCGCTGGAGTTCCACCTGCAGTCCAACCACCCGGATGCCCAGTACCTCTTCCCCAAGCTGCTGCAGAAGATGGCTGACCTGCGACAGCTGGTGACAGAGCACGCCCAGCTGGTGCAGAAGATCAAGAAGACAGAGACAGAGACATCTCTGCACCCACTTCTGCAGGAGATCTACAAGGACATGTACTAAGGACCTGTTATTTATGAGAATGAAGCCATGGATTCCCATCAAGACTCTTTGTACAGAAACAAAGAAAACCCTTCCCAGTGTCTTCCATTTCTCCTACTGGAAACTCTTTTCTACGTGACCCTGACGTACGGTACATAGGGCAAGATGCCGTCAGGATTTGCAGGTGCCTCCTGCTCGGCCAGGGCTTCCGTTAACACACACTAACAAATCTGCAAAGCTGCTGTTCCCCTTCCTGTGGCCCAGCTCTGGCTGCCCAGTTTACATGGCTCAGGCAGCGAGGTCACTGTGGGTGGGAAGCCCTGGTCCTTAGGAGGGCCAAGGGGGTGCAGGGGCCAGCAGGGCTGACAGCAGCACTTAGAGTGTGTCTGTATTCTCTTGTTCGTTTGCACTCCAAGGACGTGGTCCTGAGCCATGAAGTCTGGGACAGTGTGATGAAAGGATGTTTCTCTCTTTCCCAAAGAAAAGCTCTGGAGTATTTGAACACGGGTAGGGCTGTCCCAGGGGAGACCCTCAGCTGCAGCCCCCCTGTGCTCTGCAGTGTGTTCCTGTCTCCCAGTGGGACTGAGGGAACTCTGCCTTCCTGGCTGCTGGGTGGGAGCCTTTGCTCCTGGCACCCTCGTTCCACAGGGAACGTGTCCCTTGGCACCTCAGTAGGAGAGAGGCTGGGATGGGGAAGTAGGAGGGAAAGGATTTGACTCCTTAAAATTCACCTTCAGAGCAGAGGCATGGAATCTGTGGCTTCCACAGGCTGCTCTGCACAGACCTGAGTTACAAAAAAGGTGTGTGGAGAGTCAGAGGCCTTGAGCTGGTCAGGGTTTGGTGTCCTGCCTCAGTTTCCCCTTTGTGAAAGGGACCTGGACTGTCACATGC
Source organism: Emberiza elegans (assembly GCA_024865655.1). Taxonomy (NCBI): domain Eukaryota; kingdom Metazoa; phylum Chordata; class Aves; order Passeriformes; family Fringillidae; genus Emberiza; species Emberiza elegans. The sequence goes on along the minus strand of JALJVW010000184.1, from coordinate 80,492,036 downwards.
TGCCTGCTCGGAGCAGGAGCCACGAGGATCTGTTAGTGCATTGGTTGCAGAGAGCTTTGCAGCTGTAAATGCCAAGGATTTCTAACCAGGGAGGGGGTGGTTGGGATGCTCACAATGAGCTGGAGCTTCCCAGTGAGCGTGGCTGTGGCAGGGAAGCTGCCAGTCCCCCTCTGCCCCTGTTCCCAGGAGTGGCAACAGCTCCAGGCTTGGTCTGCCTGATGCCAGCACCACTCTGGGGCTTTACCTCACAACTTCTCACAGCTGTAGTGAAACACCACGGTGCTGCCTGGGCCAGGCCAGGCCCCTGGTGTGGGGGCTGTGTCCCTTGGGCTTTGGGCAGGGGGAGGATGGACCTGGGAAGGGCTCAGTTTCCCTTTCAGGATAATGGTGTCTCACCTAAGAAGTGACACTTCCCTGTCTGCAGCTCCTAGTCCCCTGTGTCCTGAGCAGCCTTATTAAAATACTGATATTCCCTAGGAGGGGTTGTGGGAGCAAATTATTCGGTTTTATTTTACTTTCCTCCTCTTCAGGGTAGCAGATTTCCCTGGTGCAATAATTCCTTTTAAACCCAAAGGGGAAGAGCACTGGGCTTTCCCTCCCCACCACAGGGCTGGCCGGTCCCAAACCTCCCCCTGCTGCCACACTGCTCAGTTTGCCGTGCCTCAGTTTCCCTGCCCGGCCCTCCCCTCCCTACCTCGCAGGGGTGTTGGGAATTACCGTTTCTGAAGCACTTTGAAGCCCTCTGGGGGAAGGCACTGGAGACGTGCATGTGCTGGTTGGAGCCCGGGGATTTGTCCTTCCCAAAATCCCGGTGGTGTCCCCACCCCGTGGCAATGCAGGACTCGTGCCCATCACCTGGGAAACTTTGCTCTTCCTTCCTCGACAGTATAACAACCCTCAAACTGAAATGTATATTTTTGCTAGAAGTACAAACCTCCAAGTGTTTTTAATAATATAAATAGTGTCCACAAACTGACTTGACTTTAAATAAATCTGAACTAAATATTTAAGAACCTTTTAGCATCCAGCCTGTCTTTGTGGGCTTTCTCTCAGCACCTGGGTGCAGCTGTCCGTGGGAGACTTTCCAGCAGAAGTGATGGGATTTGCTGTGATTTCCAGGGATTTGCTGTGATTCCTAGGGCTCTGTAATTCCCAGATCTCGTACCTGCTCGATTTGCTTGCCTGCAAACCTAAAGCAGCAGAAAGCCACTCCTGAGCAGGATCCCAGCCTCAGCTGGAATTTTCGTGCCCCAAATGCTGGGGGTGGAGCTGCAAATGAGCTGAAAACAGCGCGAGGAGGGAAACAATGAGCTCCAGGGCAGTGATGTGCTGAATATCTGGCTGTCCTTGGCTGTGGCAAACACCTGAGAATTTGCAAGGAGGAGCTGGAGACCCCCGCATGCTCCCTTGTGCCCGCCTTGAGTTCTCTGGGGGAAGCTGTTCCACTGCTCCCTGCCTCTCCCATGCAGCTGGGGGCACTTGGAGCCGTGGCGCTGCTGGGCAGGGGTCCCTGGGGACCCTCCCTGTGTGGTTACCCCAACAGGCAGCATTACATTATCCAGCCCATCTCCAGTGTGGTGGGGGAGAGGACTGAGAAAGAAGTGAAATCCACAGGCTGAGTTAAAGACAGGACTGAAAAGAAAGGGGGACTAATAATGGTAAAAGATTTAGAATACACAGAATTTGGTGCTGCACGCTGGAGTGGTGGCCCCGTGCAGGCTCCTCGCTGTCCTTGAATGAGTGTAAACAACGCTCGACACCGGATGCTATCAGCTAGTTCGGGCTTGTCCCCCGCCCCAAGCACGTGTCCCCGGCTATTGGGGGAGAACGATCCCAGCCGACCCATAAAATAGCGCTGGGAGGAGGCCCAGCCCTCTTCACTGCCGGGGGAGACATGGAGGTGCGCTGGATGATGGCATCTGGGCCGCTAAGGACCGAGGCACGCTCTCTGAGACCCCCGTGCAGGTAAAGGCTTGAGGATGGGGTGCCTGGGAGCAGCTTTTGGGGGCGACAGGCTGGAGATGGGGGGTAGGGGGTGGGTTGGGATGGCCTTGATCCACCTCCCCATTTCCCCATCCCCTCCGGAGGGGGGGTGTGCGCAGCACTCCAGCCAGGCCCCCCTTGCTGAGAGCCCCCAGTCCCTATCCTGGGCCCCCTTTGCTCGGCAAGTAGCAGGAGATTGGGCTGGATGGGGCTGGGAGGACCGCATGGCTCTGCCATGGGTAAGGGCTCCCGGACACCAGCCCGGGGGGGGCGTCCAGAATAAATCCCCACCCAAACAAAGCTGGTGCCAGGGGGATGCTAGGGCACGGCTGGAGCAGCGCCTGAGCCCATCCACGCTGCTCCCCTGGCTAACAGGAATTTTGCCCGTGGATCCTGCCGGTGGGGCCAGAGCTGCCGCTTCTCACACGACAGAGAATCAGCCCGGGTCTGCAGGTACTTCCAGCGTGGGTTCTGCCGTTATGGAGAGCAGTGCAGGTAAGGAAGGGCTGGGGTGCCACGAGGATGGGCTGGGAGCCTGGAGGAGCCTGCTGAACTGATGGAACCCTCTGTCTGTGTCCCTGGCCTCCAGCTACCAGCACATCCAGGAGGAGCCAGCACCGGTAGGGGCCCAGTATGACCTGATGCCTCACTGCCACTGCGGCCAGGAGCCTGGCACTGAGCCCACAGCCATGGACCAGGACCAGGGGGAGCCCAGTGCACCAGAGCCCACAGCACGACGTGTGTGGCCTTCAAGCTCCCCAAAGTGGAGGTAGAAGTGGAAGAGAAAGACAAGAAGAACATCCCAGCAGTTGGTAACATCCCCCGTGGGGCCATCAGTGGAGAGTTTGTCCCCACAAAAGCTCGGGGTGCCTCAGGTAGGTGCTAGGCTGCCCAGGGAACCAGTGGGGTGATGCTGGGGTGGCTATGGTGAAGTAACCTGTGCATGTTTCTGCCTGTGACCAAGCCTGGGCCAGGCTGGACTGTGGAGAGCTCTGCAGTGTCAGGACTGTCACTTGTCACTGCTGAAGCTGCACGCCTGAGCAGCTCACCCAGATCGCTGAGCTTTTCCCCTCATAAGAACTCTCCTCCTGCAGGCTTCCAGGCACAAGGGCCAGCACTGGAGCCAGACTCCTCTGACCCCAAAGAGGCAGTTTTGGAGAAAGCGACACAGACTGACCCTGCAGAGGTGGGTTTGGGGTCTCCTGTGGCCAGGTACTCTCTGTCACCCTGTGCTGCTCCCCGAGGCCAGGGCAGTGGCAGAGCCAGGGGGTTCCATGCTGTGCTGCTCTGCTTGCAGGTCCCTGCAGAGGCAGGTGCTGAGGCAGCCCTGGTCACCCCTGCAGTGCTGAGAGCCCGGAGTGAGGCTGTGGTGTGTGGCATCTGCATGGACAGGGTGTACGAGAAGGCGCTGCCCGAGGAGCGGCTCTTCGGGATCCTCCCAAACTGCAGCCACGCCTATTGCCTGGGCTGCATCCGCAGGTGGCGGCGCAGCCGGGCCTTCCAGAGCACTGTCATAAAGTCAGTGGCCATGGGGACGTGGCAGGGTGGTCACCGGTCCCCCTTCTGTGCCCTGAAATTCTCCCTTGGGTCTGGTGATGTGGCTTTGGGATTGGTGTGACTTTGCCTTGGGGACAGGCGCTTCAGAGTGGTGATGGGTATGGGGATGCTGGGTGAGGCCAGGGTGGGTGCTGAGCCCGTGCTCCCTGCTCCCTTCTTGAGACACCCAACTGCACCCATCACCCTCATCCAGGGCCTGCCCAGAGTGCCGGATCCCCTCCAGCTACTACATCCCCCACAAATACTGGATCTCAGATGTGGCTGAGAAGGAGAAACTCATCAGAGACTTCAAGGCACAGACAGGGTGAGTGCGTGGCACTGCTGTGGGTGGCAGGGCTGTGGGCTCAGTGCTGCTCTGGGAGCTACACTCACAGCTGTGCTTGGCATCCCACAGGAAAATCAGGTGCAAATTCTTCCTGCGTGGCCACTGCCCTTTCAGATCAGAGTGCATCTACCTGCACGAGCTGCCTGCCGGCTGGCTGCGGCGGCACAGGCAGCGCCAGCTGAGGATGCCCGAGGTAAGTGGGGTGGCACATCCTGGGGCTGGGCTGGGCGCCTGGAGTGTGCCTCATCCTCCCTCCTCTGCTGCAGGTGTTCATCCCTTCTTCCTCGGAGAGCTCTGACGAGGAGGATGAGGAGCTCTGCATGCTCGAGTGGGCTCTCACCCTGGCCATGCTGGAGACAGAATTTCCCCACTCAGTTTATGACCGTGAGATGCTTCTCATCAACTTCAGCGATTCCGACTGAGCCGTGGGGACCGCGCTGGGCCTGGGTGCTGCTTTGACTCCTGCCGTTGTTTTGGGGTGGCTCCAGCTGTCCTGCCGTTGTTTTGGGGTGGCTCCAGCTGTCCTGCCGTTGTTTTGGGGTGGCTCCAGCTGCCCTGCCGTTGTTTTGGGGTGGCTCCAGCTGCCCTGCCGTTGTTTTGGGGTGGCTCCAGCTGCCCTGCCGTTGTTTTGGGGTGGGCGGCCCTGCGTTGTTTTGGGGTGGCTCCAGCTGGGGTTTTGGGGGCTGCGGGATGGGGATGGGGTGGGATGGGGAAGCAGTCTGTCTGGCATTGATGGGTGCATCGGTGGAGACTCCTGGCACAGCCCCCCTGCCCTTGCCCTGGTGCCCACTCTGCACCCGTGGCAGGCCCACGGGTGGGGTAGGCTGGGTGCTGGCAGGCAGAGGGGGGGGTCTGACATCCACGGGGGGGACCGGGCAGCAGGAGGCACTGTTTTAAACTCTTTTTAGCCGAATCGGGGAATTACCAAATAAAACGCGTTATGTAACGCTAGGCTTCCGGGTGCCTGTGGGCTGCGGGATCCACCCTCGGGGGAGATGGGGGGGAAGGCGGTGTTTGGGTTGGAATGCCAGGGATATATGCATAATGAGCTTTGGAATGTCAGGGATATTTGCATAATGAGCTCGTTTGCGCGCGGTCCGGTTGCGTTTCCCGGGGCGGGGCCGGAAGCGGCGCCTTGGGGCCTGCGGGCAGCGCGGCGGGGACGGGGTCGCAGCCCCGGGTGAGTGTGCGGGGCCAGCCCCGGGTGAGTGTGCGGGGATAGGGTGTGCCCGGGCCAGCCCCGGGTGTGTGTCCGGGGATAGGGTGTGCCCGGGACTGCCCCTGGGGCACGGCACTGACCGCCGCAATGCTCGGGCCCGGGGAAGCCGCACCGGCAGCGCCTCCCGGGAGGGGTCGGCGTTGGGCTGGGTGTGCGGGGCTGCCAGCCAGGGCGGGTGATGGAGAGCCCGGAGGGACTCCCGGTGCTGTCCCGCATCCTCGGCTGGGGAGGGCGGGTGAAGGAAGCCGCCCACGTTGATGCCGGGGTGGGCGCCGAGCACGGCCAGGAAGGTCCTGATCGTCCCGTGCCTCCCGAGTGGGACCCGTGTCCGGTTCTCGCCGGTGTGACCATGTCCGGCTGTCCCCCGTGTGTGTGTGCTCCGTGTCCATTGTCCGGCTGTCCCCCGTGTGTGTGTGCTCCATGTCCAGCTGTGTCCATTGTCCGGCTGTCCCGCGTGTGTGTGCCCCCGTGTCCGGCTGTCCCCCGCGTGTGTGACCGTGTGCGGTGTCCCGCAGGCGGCTGTGCAGCCCCGGCCGCAGCGATGGAGCCGCGGTGCCCGGCCTGGCTGCAGCGCTGTCCCCGGCCCTGCCGCCTCCTGCTGCTCGCCCTGAGCTCCGGCCCCGCGGGGGCCATGGCCGCGCTGCGGGCGCTGCAGCGGGGCCGGCCCCGGGATGGAGCGGGGCTGGCGTTCCCCTGGCCGGCTCTCACCGCAGCCCTGTGCGCCGAGGAGCCCTCGCTGGAGGGGCCGGAGGACACCCTGGCCGTGTGAGTTGGATACGTTACTAAAACTCCGTGTTTTGTGGGAGTTTTGGGTGTCGGGTGCACAATTTTGGGTGTCAGGTGCGCAACCTACAACTAATAGCAACCCAGGCTGCCACTACCCTCCATTCTGGCCTAATCAAAGCCTGCTTAGGATCATTCTCCCTATCCATTCTCATCATCCTCATATCTGCATGCAGAAACAACCAATGGCCCTCAATCTACGTAAAAATCCACAGAACCAACCAATGGCCCTCAAAATACGTAAAAATCCACTTTCCCTGGTCCATACATGAAGCTGGGATCATAGCAGTGACCCACTCATCTCCCAGCTCGGGTCTGCAAAAGCTGATGAAGGCGCCAGGTGCCTCCTCTTGCTCCCTGGTGCTGTGGGACTCTGCTCCACGGGGTGGGTTGGGCTCAGGACAGGGGGATTTGCTCTGACCTCTCACCTCTCCTTTTCCAGCAAGCCACGGCTGCTGCTGCTGCCCGTTTTGTGCCAGAGGAACCTCTTCTCCCTGCTGCTGGTGGTGCAGGATGCAGTGCCACAGGACTGCCTTCAGCAGCTGCTCCAGGCCTTGGAGCGGGATTCCCGTGTGGATCCCTGGGTGCAGGCACTGGGGGATCTGCTCCAGCAGGGACCGAGGGCACAGGAGAGCCCCCCACGTCCCACTGCCCTGTCTGCTGAGTGCCAGCAGCAGCTCAGGGGCCTGTGCCAGAAGATTGCCCAGAAGAAACCAGAGGGACAAAGAAAATTGAGCTGGTGCTTCAGCAAGCAGCCCGGTGCCCCCGAGTCTGTGCCTCAAGGTGGGGAGTGTAAGGAAGTGTCAGAGGAGAGCCTGGAGTTGGACACTGAGAGAGAGGAGAAGAGGCTGTTGCTGGAGGAGGTGGCATTTGAGCCCCCAAGGCCTCAGGAATGTGGAGATGTGGCAGAGGGGGAAGAGGAGGTACCTGAGGAGCCTTCAGGGGACACATCTGCTCAGAGCACAGGCAAGGCTGCTCAGGACAGCTCCCAGCAGGACGCAGCTGGGGAGCCCAGGAGGATTTCCCAGACAGAGCTGGCAGCAGAGGTCCAGTCCTTTGTCCAGGTACTGGGTGGGGTTTGCTGTGCCCCCCCAGCCAGGGAGCCTTTACTGCCTGATTCCCATTCCTTCATCTCATTCCCCTCAGGTGCATGGACAGGGGCTGAAAATGCTGCTGCTGCAGGAGTCCAGTGTAAGTGGTTGCTTCTGTCCCTGTCCTGGAGCTGATGCTCTAAACAGGCTGGTGCCAGGGCCTCGGGAGGGGTGGAAAAGGAGCTGGATTTCACAGATGGGGATAAAAAGCCCTGTTGGCACCTCCTCTGGGCTTGGGATGCCAACACCTGCCTGCACCTTGCAGGTGTGAGGGGCTGCCTGTGGGCTCAGGGCTGACAGACCCAGGGGAGGGGAGAGGCCCTGGAGCTGTATTTTGTATTTTGGTTTATTTGGTGCTGTGCTCAGGACAATGTTTCTCTCCAGCACTCCGAGCTGCACGCCCCGCCCAAGCTGAGCATCCTGAACACCTGCACCCCCAGCCAGGTGAGCCCCAGCCCCCCTGCTGCAGCTGCTGCAGGGCCCTGCTGCTGTCCCTAATGCCCCATCCCTGTGCCACCCCAGCTCGAGGGGCTGTGCTCCTTCCTGCAGCTCTCCACGTGCCCAGAGCCCTCCCTGGTGCGTTTCTGCCGCTGGCTGCTGCCTCTGAGCCCTGCCCTCAGCCACACCAGCGCAGCCATCCTGGCGCAGCAGCTCTTCCTCAGGCGGGTACGTGCCATGGCAGTGCAGATTCCTGCTCCCCATTCCCCTCTCCACTGTCCCCACCTCCTGCCTTTTGTGTCCCCAGGTCCTGGCCCTCACCCAGCCGCCCTCCCGACACCTCATGGCTGCCCTGGCTTCGTTTTGCTCCAAGTATTCCCATGCCCTGTGCCGTGTGCTGGTGGCTGCGGTGCTGCAGGGGCCGGGGGAAGGTGTGCAGGGCTGCTGGGAGCTGTGGCTGTTTGTGGGTGGCATTTGTCCCATGTTAGGAACCATGGAGGCCTGGGGCTGGTTTTTTTCTGGGCAGGTGGGAGATGGGTTTACAGATGGAGTGGGAGGGCTGGCTGGGCTGGCTTCTGGCTTATTTTTTCCCAAAGGACAGTTCCCCATCCCTCCGTGATTGGAGGGCTCCTGGCAGCTCCTGGTGCTCAGGGCAGAGCTGTCCCTGTGCTGCTGTGAGGAGAGGATGAGCCCCTGCCACAGTGCCCCCTTTTCCCAGAGACTGGAGCTGTTTAAGCCCTTCCTGCAGCTGGGCACGGGGAGCAGGATTATCCTGAGCAGTAGGAGAGGGCACTGCGTGGTTTCTGCCTGTCCTGACTGGGACATGCTCCTGTGAAGAGGTGCCAGGAAGGGCCAGGTGCCTCCCCATGGATTTGGCAGCCTCTGGAGGCTCTCCCCTGCTGCTCTGCAGGTGCTGAGCAGACCAAGCTGCTGTGTGAGCTGGTGGAGGAGTGCCTGGAGCCCCACTCTGTGCAGCTGGTGCTGAGGTGAGGGGTCACAGGGCTGGCAGCTCCGCTTTGGCCTCACTGTCCCGCCTGCCTGGATGGCTCCAGCTGGCTCCAACCATCTGGGGGCACCAGCAAGGCCACGGAGCAGCACCTTTCCTGTTCACTGTCCTTGCAGCCAGGTCCTGGAGGTGCCTTTGTCAGAGAAGCTCCTGCCAGTCCTGCAGGCCGTGCTGGGGCGGCAGGTGAGGAGCCCACCTTGTCCCACGGGTGTCCTTGGTGGGTAGCCAAGGACCCACTCCCCTTACCTGCTCCTGGGCCTTTTCCAGGAGGTGCTGCCCCCTGAGCTCTTGGATCTGCTGGTCCTGACTCTGTGCCAGCAGGCTCCAGCCTTTGCCACGTCCCTGAACTTCGCCAGGCTGGTGACAGCCGTGCTCACGGTGTACCAGAGCCAGGTGAGCCCAGCCAGGGCTGCTGCTGCAGCTCCTGGGGCCCAGCCCAGAGCTCCCAGGCGAGCTCCTGGCAGGGCAGGACCCTGAGCTGCTGCTGCCTCCACCCCAGGTCAGCCCAGCTCACAGGAGCAGCCTGGCTGCTGTCCTGGACCGCAGCACCGCGGTGCTGAAGAAATCCCTGCAGGCTGTGCTGGAAGGGGCCAGGTGAGCTGGGGACAGGTCCCTGTCGTGGCAGCCTCTGCACCCTGGGCTGCCCCAGGGCGGGGAAGCAGAAGGTGCCACCCCTGCCGTGCCAGAGCTGTGCAGAGCTGGGGATGGCAGTGACTTTGCTCTTCTGGATTTTTGTCTTTCCTCAGGTGACCACCCAAAGGAATCGTGAGAGGGCAGCGTCCTGGTGTGGGGGACACAGCAGCCGCCACAGCCACCCTCACTGGGTTCTCCGTGCTCAGGTGGGACCCTGTGAGTGGGGTCTGCTCCCCACAGAGTGCCCAGGGCCTCCTGGCAGCACCTGAGCTGAGGGGGCTCCTGCTGGGCAGTGCCATCCCAGCCCCCTCGCTCCCTGGGGCTTGGAGGGGTCTTGGCTGAAAAATCCGTGTGTTTCCATGAGCAACCCGTGCGTTTCCATGAACAGTCCACGTGGTTCCGTGAACAATCCGTGTGGTTCCATGAACAATCCGTGTGGTTCCATGAACAACCCCCGTGTTTCCATGAACGATCCGTGTGTTTCCCATGAACAACCCCTGTGTTTCCCATGAACAACCCCTGTGTTTCCCATGAACAACCCCTGTGTTTCCATGAACAACCCCCATGTTTCCATGAACAATCCATGTGGTTCCCTGTGTGTGTTCTTTCCATGAACTGTTCTGGGGCCAGGCAGGACACAGCCCCAGCTCCTGTTCTTGTTTGAGCCCAGGACACCATTGATTTGACAATTCCCTCTGATTTGACCTTTCCATGTTCCTCCCATAGCCACAACCCCTGTGTTTCCATAGGGCAGGAGGGGCAACTGAATTTAGCCAGCAGTGTTCTCTTTAAATAACCTTTATTTTCACCCTGTGGCCCAGGTGTGTTTTCTTGTGTGTGTTCATGACAACCCTGTGTTCCCATGAACAACCCCTGTGTTTCCATGAACAATCCATGTGGTTCCAGGTGTTTCTGTGTGTGTTCTCCTGCCACACTACAAGGTGACCTGGCCCTCCTGTTCTGGGGCCAGGCAGGACACAGCCCATGGAGAACTTCCAGCTCCTGAGTTCTTACTGGCCCAAACCCATCCCTGAGCCAGGACACACATTGATTTGAGGCTCTATGAAGTTGATAATTCTGGATTTAGTTCACTCTCTTGATTTGACCTCAGCCCGTTCCAGGGCACGTGCACGTCCACGTTCCTCCCCATAGCCAGGCAGTGGTGCAGGCTGGGCTGCTGCTTTGTGTGTCTGATCTGCTGGGATTTGCAGATCTCTGGGTGCAGGAGAGGGGCATTTAACTGAATTCCAGCTGAATTTAGCTGGGAGATTTGAGTGTTCTGCTTTAAATACACCTTTATTTTCAGTTTGCCTGGCCTGTGAGGGGCCCTGCTGTGTGTGACACATTTCTGGTGATGATGACACTGCTCATGGCCCTAATAGTGCTTGTGTGGCGTGACTCTGCTCACAGTTCTGTCCTGTATTCTTGAAAGTACCCACTGGAAACCTCGTCCAGGCACCTCCTGCTCTGAGAACTGGGAAGAAAAGGTTGGGACAGAGAACTCGGGCAGGTAGGGCTGGGGTTTCAATGGAGGTTTTGAAGCATTGCATATCTCAGGAGCTATTTAAAAATCCATAAACATCTACAAAGGGAGAAGGAGAATTAGAACATGCGTGTGTGACCTGTGACTGCTCCAGGTTTGCTCAATAATGTTCAGCTCCCAGCCAGAGGAAGGGAACTCTGAAGCATTAGGTGACACTCTTAAGGCTGAGAGCCAGGTTTCTTTATATAAGAATCTCTTAAGCTATTTTAGGTGGCAGTGGACTGATGAGGCTTCAAAATCCGCATTAGCTGGAGGATGGAAACCTCCAGGGAGCCAGATTGTTGATGTGTTTGCATTCCGCTGAGTTAGTGGCTGAGTAAAGTGAAGCTGTTGTAGGGCTGCCCAAAACACGACATAAATAGAAATTGTGCCATGATCATCAGAGCTCTAAGCCTGCTCTTCTGGCTTTATTAGGCAGCAGGCTTTGATGTTTGCAGTTTCCCTGCAGAGCTTCTACCAAGTGACCTCGGTGTCATTGTCCCCGGTGCTCTGCGTGGCCGTGGCTGTTGGTCACATGGAGGTGACCACTGCCTTGTGGCAGGAGCCTTCTTGGCCCTGGTTTTGCCTTTGCCGAGTGACAAACCAGCCAAAAGCTCTGCATTGCTCTGTATTGCAGGGTGAGCACAGGGTGAGCTCTCTCCTCCTCGCTGTGACACCCGGGCTGGCAGGGATGGCACAGTGACCTCGGCCAGCCCACGCCATCACCTGGCACGGATGCGCTTGATGAAAATCCTTTCGCTGGGATTTTTCTCCTGAGAAGCCTCAGAACAGAAATGGAACCAAGAACTCTCCGCTGGCTGTGGAGTGTGGGCTGGAGGTGGTTTAGCAACAGGGGCATCGTGGATTGCTCTCCTGTGCATTGTTTCTACTTGATGACCAATCACGGTCCAGCTGTGTCGGGGCTGTGAGCAGTCCCAGGTTTTTATTATTCATTCCTTTCCAGCTTTCTGATGTCTCCTTGCTCTTTTAGTATAGTTCTGATATCTCATTTTCTTTTCATATAATAGAGATCATAAAATAATAAATCAGCCTTCTGAAAGGCTTCTCATCTCTTCCTCATCCTGGGGACCCTCAAATGCCACCACAATCACTGGCTTGAGCTGGTCCGGGCAGCACCAAATAAAATGAAAAGCTTTAAAAATAGAAAAATTAGGAATAAAAAAAATAAAAAATAAAATTTTAAAAATAAAATTAATTAAAAAGAAATGAAAAACAAAAACCGTAAAGTGCTGTAAAGTGCCGTAAAAGTTCCATAAAATGAAGTTCCGTAAAGCACGTCTGTCGTAAAACTGCCGTAAAGCGGCTGGCGGTGCCTGCGTGTGCAGGGCCCGCCGGTGACCCGTGGAATCCCCAACCTGCAAACCTGGGGGCCCTGACACCAAATGTGAGGCTGAACTCCTCTGGGGGACGCTCCGCAATATATTTTTGTTTGTTTGTTTGTTTTGTTTCACGTTGGATTTGAAACGGAATAAAAAGAGCAATTTTCCTCCTTGTCTGTTCGGTGTTTTTGGGGTTTTTTTGCCAACAAACTTTTAATCGTAAGACAAGAATTGTGTTCTGTCTTGGGTAGCCCGGTGGCTGCCGGGTTCCTGTCAGGCAGGGAAGCCGCAGAACGGTGGATTTGAGGGAGGGCTGGGTGCTGCTGTGTGCTTGGGCCCCTGCACAGAGCTGTAAATCTCGCTCGCTGCATCAGTGTCAGCCTGAGCAGCTTTCTTCCAAGAAGTGAATAATCCAGATGACCACGCTGTGATCCGAGGTGAGCCCAGCTCAGCTCCAGGTGCCCTGGGAGGTGCTGCTGCTGCTGCCGAGAGGGACCTGGCTGGAAGGGGACAGGGGACAGAGGTGCAGCCCGGGCTGCAGAGCTGCCTGCAGGGTCTCCGGACAGGTCTGTGTCCCGGGCTGCTTCTCCTGCCTTGGGGCTCTGCCATTCCTAGATCGCAGCCACGGTTTAGCTGCTCCCGGCTTAAAAATAAGAATGCCTAAAACCCCCTGCGTGCTTTTAGTAAATGCTTTTAGAGGCTCTTTGAACGGGGTGGTTGTGAACAGGGGCATTGCCCTCCTGGGGGTGGGAGGGGACAGAGGGGACATGCAGGGACCCTGGGCTGTTCCTTGTGTCTGTGTGCCCCGCGGAGCAGCCCTGGGCCTGCCAGGACACGGGGACAGCGGGCACTGATGTGCCAGCTCGGGGGGAAGCTGGGGCTCTCTGCGAGGGTCTCCCACCTCCACTCGCCCCGTTTGTCACCCCTGGGGCTGCTCTCGCTCTGGCAGGTGGGGCACAGCCTGGGCACAGCCTGCCCGGGCACCGGGAGATGCTGTTTGCAGGGCTGGAGGGCTCTGCAGCCCCCGAGGGGTCCCTGGACATGGGGGGCAGCAGCAGCTGCTGAAGGTGGAGCCCGAGGCGCTGTAAGCTCATTAGGGGAAGAAAGCGGCTTTAGGGGATGGGCTGGGTCTGAGCAAAGGGGTCGGGGCACTGGGGGGGTGGTGGGGCTGATGAGAGGGGCAGGAGGGCCGGGGGTCCTGGGCAGCATCACCGAACCTGGTGCTGCAGGGGCTCCTCATCCGCAATCCCGGTTTATTGTGGTGCTGAGTCCCCATGAAAGAACGGGGGGACTCCCATCTGTCCTGGCTGCCCCCATTCTGCCTGCAGGGCTCCTCATCAGCCATCCTGATTTATCCTGGTGCTCCATGAAAGCACGGGGGGACCCCCACCTGTCCTGGCTGCCCCCATCCTGCCTGCAGGGCTCCTCATCCTCAATCCCGGTTTATTGTGGTGCTGGGGCCCCATGAAAGAACTGGGGGGACCCCATCTGTCCTGGCTGCCCCCATCCTGCCTGCAGGGCTCCTCATCAGCCATCCTGATTTATTTTGGTGCTGGGCCCCCATGAAAGCACGGGGGGACCCCCATCTGTCCTGGCTGCCCCCATTCCTGCCTGCAGGGCTCCTCATCAGCCATTTGATTTATTTTTGGTGCACGGGGGCCCCATCTGTCCTGGCTGCCCCCCATCCTGCCTGCAGGGCTCCCATCAGCCATCCTGTCCTGGTGCCTGCCACGGGGGGGATGCCAGGGGGATGCTGAGGCTCAGCTCCGCCGGCGCGGTGTCACAGGAGGGATCACTGCTGCTCCTCCCCAGCTCAGAGCGGGTGCGGGGCCTGGCAGAGCTTTGCCGGGCACCTGCAGCCCCCGGTGCCCGCCCCGGCCGGCGCGGGGAGCTCCCAGGCGCTCTCGAGCATCTCCTTTAAAGGCCTTCTCCGCTCGGGCTCGGCCCCGGCAGCTCCGAGCGCCGCAGATGCGGCTGCTCTGCCCCGCGGGGAGCCCCGGCCGGGCCGCTGGGGACCCGACAGGGCTGAGCGCCGGGTGCCAGCATCGCCCTCCCCTCCGGCTGCTCGGGAGGAGCTCAGGCAGGTAACGGTGTCCCGGGAGCGTTCGGGCTGAGGGAGAGCCCGCTCTGGCATCGCAGGGGGCTCCTGGCGCTAAAGCAGCCGCGTGTGTCGCGTCTTTGCCGCCTGGAGCACAAAGATAAGGAGCGAGTGGCTGTGGGGAGGCAGCAGCCGGCAGGGGCTGCCGCGGCTGTGATGGATTGAGCGCTTCGCAGCGCGGACCGGCCCTCCGGAGCGCTCCGGTGTGCTGAGTTTGGCTGATCCCCGCCGGCTGGAGGCCCTGAGGCCCTGGGTGGAGTGATCAGCGATAATTCCCGCTGTATAGGTGTGAAACGGGCTGGCTTTGAAAGGTGCCAAGCGCTGCTTTTTACACCTTCACCAGAGCCCAGCGGGCGCTGGGTGATGCTGAGCTTGGCCGAGGCTTTGCGCAGGCACGGGGGCTTCAGGCAGCTCTCTGTCCCCTGAATTTAGATCCCTCCTGAATTTATTGTCCTGGACAAAAAAATTCTCCTTCTGTCCTAAATCTGCATGTCCGTGGGCACCCTTGTGTACAGGACTTCACCCTGGGCTGGGAGAGGGACTTTGTGAACTTCCTGCATCTTTCTCTGACTCCTTCAGCATTGCAAAACAGCTTAAATGGGTTCTCCAAGCTCCCTTATATTTGGAAATCTTTTATATCCGTCTCACTGGGAGCTCAGGGGCTGTCATGGCTGCAGCCTGGAGAGCAGGGCTTGCTGCAAATCCATTTCCCCCCAAGAATGACCCACCCCACAAGCCCCAAATGAGGACTGCCCTGGGGCAAGGAAATGGGGGTGGCAGCAGGGAAGCCCACCCTCTAGTATTGAATTGAATTTCTCTTTTTCCTCGCTCCTCGCCCGCCCAAATCCCTCCAGCCCTCTCCCGGATCCCAGCGGGCCTCCCCACCTCTTTTCCCACAGATGCCTCCGCGCTAAGCAGAGGAGCTGGGAGCTCCTGCTGGGTGAGAAAACGCTTTAAAACCACAACATTTCGAGGCGTTCTCCATCTGCGCGCGGCTCACGCGGGTCTCCCACCGTAGGTGAGCTGCTCCTGGGGCCAGATGAAGCCGCTCGGAGGGAGCTCGCCGGGACACGGGGAGGAGGAGGAGGAGGCGCCGGGACCGGCCCAGGGGCGCCGGCGGCGGCAGCGGCACCGGGCGAGCTGCCGGCCCAGCTCCTCACCGCGGAGGTGCGTGCACTAAAACCTCCCCCAGAGGCTCGTGAAACGCCAGCAAGGATGGGACAGCGATGGCGGTGCCAGGCGAGGGGCACTGGGCATCGCTGTGGCACGGTGGCTGCTTCTGCTGCTCTCAGGAGGAGAGGGAAAAGCTCTGCTGCAGCTCTTCCCAGAGCCGGGGGGAAAAGTTTGGGGGTTCAAACCCTCTCCCAGTTGGGGCTCAAGCTCTCTCCCGGTTGGGTTCCCAACCCTCTCCCAGTTGGGGCTCAAGCCCTCTCCCAGTTGGGGTCAGACCCTCTCCCAATTGGGGTCAGGCCCTCTCCCAGTTGGGGTTCAGACCCTCTCCCAGTGGGGTCAGACCCTCTCCCAGTTGGGGTCCAGACCCTCTCCCAGTGGGATCAGACCCTCTCCCAGTTGGGGTCAGACCCTCTCCCAGTGGGGGTCAGACCCTCTCCCAGTGGGGTCAGACCCTCTCCCAGTTGCTGCTGGGCTCCAGAGGGCTCTGAGCACAGCAGCCCCTGTGCCCTGCCCTCCCTGGCGGCCCCCAGCACCAGTGAGCAGGGATGCTGCGGAGCTGCCACACCTCCTGGCGCCCAGGACGGGGGTTTGGGGTGATGGACCTGTCCCAGTGCGCTTTTAGGGGTGCCCGCCATGCCCGTGGGGCGCTGTGAGGTGGTGCCTGCCCGGGCTCTGGCTGTGTCGTGGTGCTGGAAGGGGCCGGCTCGCAGCGAGGTCCCCTTGGCAGCCAAAGCCAAAAAAAAAAAAAAAAAAAAGCAAAAAGCCGCGCTGAGGCAAAGTACGGCAGAGGCTGTTGGTGACTCATTGCTGGCTGGAAACGGCCCCGGCGGGTCCTCGGTGGGGCTCTGCGGCGGCGGCAGGAGCGGAGGGCACGGAGCAGGCGGTGGAGGATGCTCGGGAAGGAGCCAGGTCCGGAGCAGCCCCACGGGGGAGCGCGGGGGGTGGGATGCTGCCGGCGCTTCCTGAGTTTCTGCAGCGTTTAGCCGGGATTCCCTCCGCAGGGAGCAGCAGGCAGAGCTCTCCTGGCTCCCCGCGTCTCCGGATGAAGGTAAGGGCAGCCCAGGAGGGGATGGGCTCACAAGGGTGGGTTTTCCACCTTCCCTCCCTCCCTGAGCAGCAGGAGGGTTCCCTGGCCTGGCAGCGCCTGCCTGCAGCCCCTTCCAGCCCTGGGAGCCCAATCCCATCCCCTGGATTTGCCTCAGCAGCTGTACCCCAGCCTCTGCTCTGCATCCATTGCCCTCCTCCCCCTGCCCTGGCCCAGTTTGGCTCCACTCCCTGAATCCCACAGGGATGTTTTGGGGGTACCTGCCAGCTGACACCCCCTGGGGGCCTGCAGGCTGCAGAAATGGCAGTGGCCGCTTTGGGGGTCTCTGCTGAGGTGGTGCCAGGCTGGGGAGGGGTCCCTGCTGCCCAGCTCCCTTTCTGTCCCCAGGCAGGATGAGCAGTCCCCAGGGACAGCCAGGTGGGGACATGGCCAGGAGCGAGCAGAGCGTGGAGCGAGGCAGCGAGGTGAGAGGGAGGGGAGGGTGACAGCTGGGGACAAGCCCTGCCTGGCTCCTCGGGCTCAGGCGGGCCCCCAGCCCCTCCGCGGTGCTGTGCAGAGAGCTTTGCCCCAGCATCACCTCTGTGCCTCTCAGGAGCCAGGCAGGGCCGGGCAGGAGCAGCCTGGGCACGCTGGGGACAGCGACAGCACTAAAGGAGGTGGGTGAGTCCCCATCCCACATCCCAGCTGGGCCCCCCGAGGGGAAGGTTTGAAGTAGCTGGGGATGAGCGTGGGGACGTGTTCTGATGGGGGTCATCTCCCCTGGTGGGGACATGGGCAAGGGGACCCTGGCCTGGGGGCAGCCAAAGCCCCCCTGATGCTGGGGGAAGGCTTGGGGTGGTTCCAAAGCATGGACAGCACCCCCTGTGAGGATGGGAGGGCAGAGGGAGGAGGGAAGGCCCAGGGAAAGCCCCCATGTGTGGTCTCCTGTGGCCCCCCTGCCTTCCTGCAGATGCAGAAACCCTGGAGGAGCCTCTGCTGAGCCTCCCCAGCGAGCTCTCAGTGCTGGACAGGCTTGGCTTGCACAGGTAAGACCAGTGGGCACCTGCATCCCTCGGGGGGCTACAGGGCAGGGGGGTCCCAGGGCACAGCAGGGCTCAGAGATCGGACTTGCCTCCTTTTCCTTTGCACACGAATTGCTGTCCGCACAATGGGCACTTGGCTTCCCACTCCTGGTGGTGGCTGGCACCCCTGGGAGCAGAGCAAGGGCATTTTCAGCCCAATGCCCCCATCCCTGACTGCACTTCTCTTTCTGCAGGGTGGCTCTGACCGAGCAGGATCTGGAGGTGAGGGCTGCTGGGGGGCTGTGGGTGGGCTGGGGAAAGGGGACACAAGGACAGGGACACCGTGCTGTGCCCTGCTCCTTCAGGCACCGCAGGGCCCTGGCAGCCACCTTCCAAAGCCTTTCCCAGAGATGCTTTTGGCATTTGGAGGCAGCTGCATTTCCATGAGCCTGTCCTCTGCGTGCCCAGCAATCCCACAAAGTGCTCTGCAGCTGCTGAAGGCGCCCTTGGCCGGGGAGCCTCGCTAATAAAAATCATTTCCCTGCGAGTGCCAGGGCTGAGTCAGGCTCAGCCATCAGCCAGGACCCAGCGAGGGCTGGGCTGGCGTCTGCCCGGCCTGTGCTCTTGCCAGGAGGGCTCAGGACCGTTATCAGCTGCCTGGGGGACGTTATCAGGGGTGGCATCTCAGGGGACTGTCCCCACTTGCAGCACCCTAAGGGTGCTGGGGCAAGGCAAGTGCTAATTCAGCACTGCCCGGATGGTGGCACGCTGGGAGGTTTGTCAGTGCCTTGGGGACAGCAGCACACGGCCCTGGTGGCTTTTCTTCTGCCCCTGTGTCCCACCCCTCACCCTGCAGGCAGCCTTTGCCCACCTGGCCCTGGCTTTTCGCTGCGACGTGTTCACCCTGCAGCAGCGGGTGCAGGTGGAGAGACGGGCACGGGATGCAGCAGAGGAAAACATCCAGGAGGAGCTGGGGCAGTGCCAGGCTGCCCTGGAGGTAGGTGGGCACCAGGGCAGGGGGGCTGGCACGTGCTGGGATCACCCAGCCCCAGGGGGGTTTGGAGAACCCAGAGTGGCAGCTCCAGCAGCTCCATCCTTCCCCCCACAGAGGCTGGGCCGGTCCTGTGCCAGTGCAGGCTGCAAGGAGACGCTGGAGCAGCTGCAGCACAACCTGGCCGTGCTGGCAGCAGCTGTGGAGAGGGCAACCAGTGCTGCAGAGAAGCTGGGGGCTGTACACCAGGTGTGCCCACAGCCTAGTGTGGGAGGGATGGAGGTGCTACAGATGGGCTTGGGGATGATGAAGCCTCATCCCTGCGCTCGCTGGGGTTTGTTTGTCCCTCTTCCTCACAGTGCTGGCCTTGACCTCACGTTTGTGCTTAGCAGGGTGCAAGGGATCCATCCACCCACCCCTGGGAGCGGGAAGGGATGGACCTGCACTCCCTGGCACTCCCTGTGTGCTGAGCCTTAGGCAGGGGCCTGCTGGTTAGGGCACAGAGCTGCTAACTACAGCTTCATGGGATCAAAGCCCATCTGGATAGTAAATTGGAAGGTCCTAGCTTTATTAAAGCACCTGAGCTGCATTTAGGGGATGCAGGGTAATGGCCTGCGGACTTCAGCAGAAACTAAGAGGGTTTAACTCTTGTTTAAGGCTTTGAAGGCCTTCGGTTTAGGTGATCCTAAGTTTCTTGGATAATGGTAAGGATTATAGGGGAGACAGGAAGGAGGATGGCTCCCAGGCACAGGGAGGCAGAGCTGGTTCCTTAGGGGATTTGGGAGCCCTGATCCCCCATCCTGCCTGGCTGCAGGAGGCCAGGATGAGCCGGGCAGCAGAGGTGATGGTGCAGCACGTGGAGAACCTGAAGCGGCACCACCTGCGCGAGCACGCGGAGCTGGAGGAGATGAAGCGCCTGATCCAGCAGAACTCCCGCAACCGGCAGCTGGCAGAGAGCCAGGGTGAGGTGGGCTCTGCCCCCGGGGCCGGGCAGGGCTGGCACCCAGCAAACCTGCAGCACTCAGCCCCCAGCCCCTCTTGGGGGCCAGTGTGACCCTGCACCGCAGAGCCAGGGCTGCTGTGAGCGGAGCAGTGGCTGGGGGAACAGCTGATGGTGCGGTGAAGGGAACAGCTGGGGACACTCGTGAGGGGAGGGACAGCAGATCATTGTGGCAGCAGGTGCTGGTTGCCACAGAGCCATAACCCAGCTGGGAATGCAGGGCAGGGGGGCCCCATGCACAAAAAGGACTTTGTTCCTGAACACCAAACCCCACAGTGTCCCCCTGCCTGGGCACCACCTGTGCCAAGCACAGAGCACATGGCCAGGACAGCTTTGTGTCTGTCTGTCTGTCTGTCTGTCTGTGCATCAGCCCCATTCTTGTGTTGGGGGGTGATGTAAGGCAGCTGCTCTTTGCTCTCAGATGATGTGGAACCACGGCTGAGACCTCACCCCCTGAAGAGGACTTTCCAGCAGGTAACTGGTCCCAGTTTGGGAGTCTTGGAGCCACGGCCTGCCCATGCCCTGCTGCCCTCCCTCAGCTGGCTGTCCCCACACACCCCCTTGTCCCCAGACAATGTCACTGCAGCCAGCTGCTTGCTGCAGGGAAGATCTGCTGGGATGAAGCAGAATGCAGGGGCAGCTTCAGAGAGGTGTTGGTAGACAGACAGGATGCCCAGCAAGCTGTGTGAGAGATCTTAGGCAGATCCTTCTTCCATTGCAGGGTCACAGGCTTGGCTGTCCTTTAGCACCACCTTGAATCCAGCACTGACCCCCCCATAGCTCCAGAGGTAGGGCAGGGGGTGAGGCAGCCCCAGCAGGGCAGCTTGCAGCACTAATGACAGGCACAAACCTCTTGGCTTTGACCTTCCCTGCCTTTCCAGCTTCCCCTCTCAGCCCCAGGGGGAGCTGGCAGTGTCCTGTGGCGTCCCTTACCTGTGCTGGGGAGGCGATGGGGAAGGAGGAGGTGAGAAGCAGAGCTCACCCCCAGCCCTCTGTTGCAGGGGTCTGCCCGCCGCAGGGTCAGCATCGCCGTCATCCCCAAGCAGCTCCTGGTAAGGACGGGTTGGGTGGGGACATCCAGAGGCTGTGTCTGTCCCCAGCCTGGGTGCCACTGGGGCCCTGTGTCCCCACTGATGCTCCCACCTTGTGTGCCCAGCCAGGTGCCAGCCCTGAGAGCCGAGCAGCCCCAGCAGGTGACCTGGAGCCAGAGGGGGCCCAGCGCTGGCACAGCACCCCCAGGTAACTGTGCTGGGAGGCTGGGCAGCCCTGGCACAGCTGATGCAGCTGTCCCCATGTGGCACAGCACTGACCCCTGTCCCTCCCGCCCCAGGAGCGAGCTGGAGCCACGGGGCCAGCACAGCACTGTGACTGGGAAGCCAGAGGCAGAGGCAGAGGGCAGAGGAGGATCCAGCACAGGGAGCGAGGAGCCGGAGCAGCTTGGGCTGACGTGAGCAGTGCCCTGGGTGTGCCCAGCATCCCCCCACGGCTGCTGGCCTCTCTGTGCCCCCCAGGTGGCCAGCACTTGGGCAGGGGCTGGGGGTTTAGTGGTGGAAGGCTGGGATGTTGTTTGGCTGCCTCAGCTCAACCCCACCAGGGCTCAGTTTTGCCCACGCATTGTGGGTTGCCCGTGCCCTCCTCAGGTTTGTTCACTCGGGTTTGTAAAAGGTTTGCCAGGGAGTTTTGGGGCTGAGTTAAACATCCTCCTTGTCCCCAAATGGAGTGCAGGTGGGATTTGCTCTCCTAACCCTATGGATGACAAGTGTCCCTGGTCACCTTCTCCCCAGGTCCAAGGGCTCTGCAGCAGAGCTGTGGCGTCCGTGGCTCTTCCTCCCACAGCACTACTGGGTTTTCTTCTGGCTGCTTCTGCTGAGCATCGCCCTCCTCCTCCTCGTCCGTGTCCTGGAGCTGCAGAGGCTGCAGCCTGCAGCATCACCCAAGGCCTAGCTGGAGCAGGGAGGGGCAGCTCAGAGCCATCTCTGCTCCTTCCCCACGTCCCAAAACACCAAACCCCTAGAATAATAAAATGGGAGGAAAAATGGGGGAATTGTAATGACGCAGCAGGAGCTAGGACCTAAGGTAGGAGCTGTGGTAGCATCTAAGGTAGGGTTGGCACCCCCATGTAACCATGAATGGTTCAGGGAGCTGCAGCAGCTCTCACTGATGGAGTGAGTTGCCTGTTCTCAGCACTTCCATGTAACCATGAAGGGCTCAGGGAGCTGCAGCAGCTCTCACCGACGCTGTGAGTTGCCTGTTCTCAGCACATCAAGGGGTGCAGGTGTGCTCCCACGCCCCCCAGCACTGGGGACAGCCCGCTTTGCTTTAGAGCCGTGTCCCACCACACGCCCTCAGCCCCCGCTGTAATTCACATCTAGCGCTCCTTTGCTGCTGCCGGCGCACAGTGCTGGGCTGGAAGGCGCAGGTCGGCTCACAAACAGAGGGAGCTCTTTCCGACCGCTCGCTTTGACACACACGCCCCGTTTCCGTGTCCGCCCCAGCCTCCCGCGGGTGGGTTCCACTGCCCCCGGACCCGGCGGGGACCAGCAGAGCCCGGCCGAGCTGCCCTGGCGGGGGCTCAGCTCCAGCACCCCCAGGAAGGGGCTGCAGAGGGCAGGGATGGAGGTGCCCACCCTGCTGGGTACTGGGTGCACCGCCACGGGTGACTCAGGGTGACCGATGGAACCCACGCCCCTTCGCCCCGTGTCCCTGAGTCACCGCCGCAGCCTCGTGGCGAGCTGTCCCCGTGCGTCACAGCCCCCCTGGCCGTGACACCCCGCAAATGTCCGGCAGCACCCCGAGGACAACAGACACCCCAAAAAGCACCGGCCAGCAGCGAGCTTCGGTCACCCGGGGCCCGCCCCAAGGTACCTTCACCCCTCTGGGGCCATTCCCACTCGGGAAACGCAATCCCTGAAGTTTCCACGCCAGCTGTGGGGGTCCGGAGCTGGCACTGGGTGGGTCCCCCCAACCCTGTCCCGATCCTCCGGGGTCCCCAGCACCCTCCGGTGTCCCCAGCACCCTCCGGGGTCCCCAGCACCCTCCGGGGTCCCCAGCACCCTCCGGTGTCCCCAGCACCCTCCTGGCCGGGGACGCAGCCCAGCGACACGGCGGGAAGGGGGTGAAGGGGTTTGCCTTCATCACCGGGGTCTTTTTGCTTGCTCGGCGAAAAGTCTGGTTTCTCGCCCAGAAATACAAGAGAAGCCCGGCCGGGGTTGCGCTGGTCCCGCTGCTCCGAACCTCCCGGAGCCGCAGCCGCAGCGGCACAAAGAGGGGGCCCGGGGCCGCCCCTGTCCCGGCACCGCCCGGCCCGGTGCCCCCGGCCGCGGGGGAGGCTCGGGCGGGCGAGGGGAGGGGAAGGCCGAGGAAGGAGGGGAGGGCAAAGGAGAGGAGGGCCGGGCCGGCCGGCAGCTGCTGCTCGCACAGGCAGCGCTCGTTTCCTGCTCGCTATCGCCCGGCTGCGCCCAGCTCCGGTCCCTCCCCTGCCCCGCGCCGTGCCTCAGTTTCCCCCCGCGAGGGGCTGCGGAGGTGAGTGGAGGGTGAGGATGGGCACAGCATCCCTGGGCGTGGGGGGGTCCGGGCTCCGCTGCTCCCCGTGTCCCCCCGCTCGGTGCCGGCATCCCCGGTGCCGCTCCGGTCCGCTCCGCTCCGCTGCGAGCATCGCTGGCAAAACCCAGCGGCGATTCTGCCGTGCTGGGGAGGGCTCAGCCCCCCGAACCCGCGTCCTGCTTGTCCCTGGGACGCTCCGGGCCACGGTAGCGCTTTTTCTCCGGCTGACCCCTCCCCGCAGCCTCTCCCCTGCTCCATCCTCGCTGCTTTTCCCCTCCAGCCGCTGAGCTGGGCTGCCCTCGGGACAAAGGGGAAAGAGAGCAGTCCCTGCTCCTCCTGCTCCTCCACCGGTGATGAGCAGGGTGGGGAAGAGCTTTGCTAAGATCCAGGAGGGATGCTCCGTGCATCATCACGGAGATGTCTCTGCCGCAGATGTGCTTTGGGGTAGAGGAGAAGTACGGAGAGGAAAATGATGTGCGGGGTGTGAAACCTGGCCGTGACCAGACTTCCTCCTTTCACCAAAATTCAGCTGCAAGAGGCAGGTCCTGCCGTGGGCTGGTGCTGGGCAGGGGAACAGGCTGAGCAGCACAAATAGAGGGGCACGTTTGCTTCTCCCATTTGCTTCTCCCCAAGTGTTGTCTGTGCCCAGGGCTCCCCAGGATGTGGGTCCCCAGAAAAGCTGAATGCAGGTTTGTCCCCTCTCCTCAGCCCTTCTCCCCACAGCTCCACGCTGGGGCCTTGCAAAGCTGGGCTGTGCTCATGCACCCACATCCCTGCCTCACACCAGAGGGGCTGACAGGGATTTTTCTCTTCCCCTGAGCATTAAAACCCAAGTCAAGGTGAGTTTCTGTGGTGTTGGCCAGGGTGGTCTCCCTGCCCAGTCCCACACCTGGGGTGTTTCCCTGAGCACAAGAATGTGCACAAGAGCTCCCAGTGCCTTCACCCCTTCCTGACACCCTCCCTGCTCAGCTGGTGGTTGAAAGCCAGGGCTTTGGCCAAGCTGTTGGGTGGTCACAAGAGCCCCCCATCCTGCCCTTCACTGGAGGGGCTCGCCTGGGGTCCAGCCCAGCTCAGCAGCCTGGCCTGTGGTGTCCAGGCTGGATCCCAAACCCAGGACAGCCCTGTCCATGCTGGGACCTGGATCCCAAACCCAGGACAGCCCTGTCCGTGCTGGGACCTGGATCCCAAACCCAGGACAGCCCTGTCCGTGCTGGGACCTGGATCCCAAACCCAGGACAGCCCTGTCTGTGCTGGGACCTGGATCCCAAACCCAGGACAGCCCTGTCCACACTGGGATCTGGATCCCAAACCCAGGACAGCCCTGTCCATGCTGGGACCTGGATCCCAAAGCCAGAACAGCCCATCCACACTGAGACCTGGATCCCAAACCCAGGACAGCCTGTCCATGCTAGAACCTGGATCCCAAACCCAGGACAGCCCTGTCTGTGCTGGGACATGGATCCCAAACCCAGGACAGCCCATCCATGCTGGGACCTGGATCCCAAAGCCAGGACAGCCCATCCACACTGGGAGCCAGCGCAGCAGCAGCAGCCAGGCAATGTGCTGAAAATCCTCCCAGCTCCCATCAGCTCTGGAGCTGTGTCCTTTCCCACCCTATTTCCATGTGCCTGGGAGCCACGTGAGCTCCCAAGCAGCTTCCCCCAGCCCTCTCCCAAGGGGCTGCTTCTCCTGGGAGGGCCGGAGGGAGACCCTGAGCCGCAGGGTGGGATGGATGTCTCTGCTCCAGGGGCGCTCCCCGTGTCCAGACCCGGGTGAAGTCCCCACGGACGTTTCTACAGCCAACCAAAGCTGACATGAGATGAGTCAGGGCTGGCTGCACCCCCCTCCTCCCCCTGCTTGCAGGAACAGTGCTAAGGGAAGAAATGCAAGAGGCTTTGATGGAAGGGGCAGAGCACAGGCTGTGCCCTGCTCCCCTGCCATGGGCCTTTGTGGGCTCAAAGCTGGGGTTTTGTATCCAGCCCGCAGGAACTGAGCTTTCCTAGGAGTTTCTGACCTTGCTTGCAGTTGTGGAGGGGGTTTGAGTGTGCCAGAGTGCTGGCAGGATAATCCTTTCTGTAGGAACTGTGTAACACAAGGCTTGTTGTTCTGCCTGCCCCGAGCCTCCCTGCCAAAGCGTAGGGGCTGCGGAGCTTTCCCAGGCACCAGCTGCCCCTGGCACCATGGCCAGTGGGGATCCAGGCCGGGATGGGCTTTTTCCAGAGCCAGGGGCTGCTGGGGCTGGAGTAGAGGCTCCCTGGGGCTGCTGTGTGGTGACCTTGGCAGGTGCCAGTGCAGGGACTTGAGCTCCTGGAGGGCAATCCATCTGCACAGGGCACTGCTGCAGTGGCACAAGGATGGGCGAGAATGCTGCAAACTCTCTGGGGAGGTTCTCAGCGCTGCCTCAGTTTCCCCAGGCTCATCCCATCTGACTAGCACTCAGGAGCAGAGCAGAAACCTGTCCTCAGGCCTGTCAGGAATGCAGGGGCCGCGTCCTCTGTCCCTGCCGCTCTGGTGTGTGCCAGCCCCTGCTGTGCCCCGCCGGGTGCCTTCCTGTCTGCCCAGCAAGGAAGGGGTTAACGTGCCCGGATTTCCTGAGCTCGATGCCGGAGGGGAAGGTGACCCGCAGAAGGGAACGGAGGGAAGGTGACCTGCAGAACTGCTGTGCAAGGCACGCTCTGGTGTCGGGAAAGCCCTGAGCGAGGCTGAACCAGAAATCCAGCTACAATTCCGCCTTTCCGGCCCAAACTTAAGCGCTGAAGCAACTCCTTCCTCCTGGGGGCTGCCTGATTTATTCACGGCATCCTTGTCCCCCTGCAGGGGTGGCTGCCACCTTCGGGGCGCTGCCACGTGCCCAGGACAGCGCTCGGGGCGAGAGGGCAAAGAGCTGCGGGCCAAAGGTGGAGGCTCCGCGTCCTCCCGAGCTTTTCCTGCGGATCCTCCTCGGCAGCACCGCGGCTGTGCTGGGCTGGGCTGGGCTGGGCTGGGGGAGCCCTTCACAGCCCCGGGGCTTGGCCACGGTGGTCACAAAAGGCAAAACTTTGGTTTTGGTGCTCAGGTTGGCGAGACGGAGGGCACAGGCTGGTCAGGGCAGTGCTGGGAGTGGGAGGGAGATGCAAGGCCTGGTTCCCTGGGAGATGCCAGGGGGTTTGGGGAGGCTTAGGGGGAATGTGCTGCGCCCCTCCTCCCGCGGCTTCTGGGCCGTGGTGGCGCTGCTTGTAGGGTGATTTGACTTTTATTTGATTTCCTCACCGGTGCTTCCTCTGTGCTCGTCTGCTCCCCCCTCTCCAGGAGCGGTGGGAGGGAAGGTGGGGGGAAAGGTCACCCCATTGCAGCTCCAGCCCCAGGGCTGGACCTGCTGGCTTCTGCAGCAGCTCTGTGGCTGATTCCTAAAGCCAGGAGTTCCTCCCATCCCCCCGTGGTGAAGGCAGAGCTGTGGAGGAAGGAAGTGGTGTCTTTGCTCCAAAACACTCCCTCTGCTCGTGGCTCTCGCAGGTACCCACTGCATGGAGGACGCCCCTCACTGCAGCCCCCGCCTGCCCCATCCCCTGCCCTGAGGCCACCGTGGCAGGGTGACACCGTGGCTCTCTGGGAGCAGTGGCAGGGTGACACCGTGGCTCTCTGGGAGCAGCATCCGGGGACAGTTCCATCCCTGCTGTCACAAAGTGCCAGTTCTGACAGTGCCATCACCACCCAACAGCTGGGAAACCTGGCACGGAGACACCAGGTCTGGTTTGGGATGTGTTCGGGGGTGGGGATCCGGGAGGGTCCCCTCCCTGCTGACCTCTGCTGTCCCCGTGCCAGGCCTCTGGGTGACACGGGATGAGTGTGCCAGCCGAGGAGCCGGGCAACCCTGCCCATGCCATCTTTGAGAGGTTCCTGCGTGCTGGGGAGTGCCAGGAGGTGCTGGGCTCCTTCCTGGAGCTGTGCCAGCAGCTGGGCCTGCAGGGCAGTGGGCTGCAGCTCTACCACGGCCTCAAGGCTGCCCTCAACTACTGGAATGCCAAGGCCCTGTGGAGCAAGCTGGATAAGAAAGCTGGGCACAAGGACTACGACCAGGGCACAGCCTGTGCTGGCACCAAGGTAAGCGGGGTGTGGGATGAGGGGTTTGGGTCTCTCCGTGCCCTGTGTGCTTGTCTTGGGGGAGAACATCCCCTGGGACACGCTGGCTCTCATCCCAGGAGGATGCAGGATGTGCCAGGCGGGAGGTTGATGGAGTTTAATGGCACAGGACGTTAATTAGCACTGCCAGCTCCCCATGGCACAGTGCCACCTCAGTGCCACCCAGCCGGCAGCGTGCTTCCGCCTCCCAGCTGCCTCTCGCTGGGGACACCCCATGGCAGGGCTGAGGGAACTGGCAAGTCCTTTGTGGGAGATAGGAGCATTCCAAGGAGGGTGTCCCCCTGGGGATATAACCCTAACCCTGTCCCACAGATGATGGTTTTTGTCCTCACTGCTGTGCCCCCTTGTCCCAGCCCTGTGCAGGAGCTCTCAGGAGACCAAACCCCGTCAGGGCTGCACAGACCTGCACCTTATCTCACCCCGTGCTTTAATTGCTGCCATTGCCCTGGGTGAAGGCAAGGTCCAGGGGCTGGGGGGCACCCCACTTTGCAGGGACAATCAGGGGAAAACTGAGGAGGGCCAGATCCTCACCCAGCAGGCGGGGAGGTGCTGCCTTTGGGAGGGCTGGGGGTTCGCCCACACACCCTGTTTGGGGCTGCCCACCCCTCACTGTCCACACTGCGCTGGGGGTCACCCACACCCTATTTTGGGGGTTCGCCCACACCCTGTTTGGGGCTGCCTACCCCCTCACTGGCCGTGCCATGCTGGGATTCACCCAAACCCAGTTTTGGGCTGCCCACCCCTTCACTGGCTGTGCTGTTCTGGGGTTCACCCAGACCCTGATTTGGGGGTTCATGACACCCTGGTTTGGGGTTCACCCACACCCTGTTTTGGGGGTTCATGCCCACACCCTGTTTTGGGGCTGCCCACCCCTCACTGGCCGTGCTGTGCCGGGGTTCACCCACACCCTGATTTGGGGGTTCACCCACACCCTGTTTTGGGGGTTCCCCCTCACCGTGGTTTGGGGTTCACCCTCACCCTGTTTGCGTTGCCCACCCCTCACTGGCCGTGCTGTGCTGGGGTTCACCCTCACTATGGTTTGGGTTCACCCTCACCCTGTTTGCGTTGCCCACCCCTCACTGGCCGTGCCGTGCCCTGCAGTGCCTGGTGGTGGGTGCTGGCCCCTGCGGGCTGCGGGCAGCCATCGAGCTGGCTCTGCTGGGAGCCCGGGTGGTGCTGCTGGAGAAGCGCGACTCCTTCTCCCGCAACAACGTCCTGCACCTCTGGCCCTTCACCATCCACGACCTGCGCGCGCTGGGCGCCAAGAAGTTCTACGGGCGCTTCTGCACGGGCACGCTGGACCACATCAGTGAGTTTTGGGGGCACCAGGCTGGCTGTGGGGGTCCCAGCACTCAGGGGTGCAGCCCTGAGGGCCTCTCTCCCCTCCCAGGTATCCGGCAGCTGCAGCTGATCCTGCTGAAGGTGGCTTTGCTGCTGGGGGTGGAGGTGCACATCAATGTGAGGTTTGAGGACCTTGTTCCCCCCACGGGAAAGGCAGGTACGTAACTCTGCAGGGTGGGTGGCATTCCTGGGGACAAGGACAGGGCTGTGGGTGGCACTCTGAGCCCCCCAGTCGCTCTGCTGTGCCTTTTGGGGGGGATGAGATGCAGCCCTTTCGCTGTGGACGTTGATGAGCACCCCTCTCCCTGCAGGTGGCTGGCAGGCCATGCTGCAGCCCAGCTCCTCTCCCCTCACCCACTACGAGTTCGACGTCCTCATCTCAGCTGGAGGTGGCAAATTTGTCCCTGAAGGTGACCGCGGGTGTCCCTGCAGCCCCAGGGGCAATTTGGGGGGGCTGGGCGGGGGCTCACACCTCTGCCCTCCTGCAGGGTTCAAGCGGAAGGAGACGCGTGGGAAGTTGGCCATTGGCATCACCACCAACTTCATCAACCGCCACAGCCGGGCCGAGGTGGAGGTGGCTGAGATCAGCGGCGTGGCCCGCATCTACAACCAGAAGTTCTTCCAGAACCTCTACAACAAAACGGGTCAGTGGTCCCATGGTCCCAACCCCTGCATGTGCAGCGTTGGGGGCTCCTGCCTCCTCCTGAGGGAGCTGGGGGCTCAGCCCCAGGATGTCCCCAGCCATGGGGTGCATGTCCCCACATGGAACCCCACTGCAGGGGACAGTTGGTGTCTGAGCCCAGTGCTGGGACACCCCATGGCCCTGGCTCAGCCCCTTCCCTATCACCAGGCATTGACCTGGAAAACATCGTGTACTACAAGGATGACACTCACTATTTCGTCATGACGGCCAAGAAGCAGAGCCTGCTCACAAAGGGAGTCATCCTCCAGGTGAGAAGGGCAGGATCTGGCCCTGGCATCTCACAGCAGTGGACAGCTTGAAAGTGGGATGCAAATTGTGGGTGCTGGTTTGACTGCACACCCCTGGGGTGGTAGGGGCTGCAGCAGCTGTTGCCTGTGCCACAGGAAAAATCCTCCCAGGATGCTGAGAGTGCAGTGGCACAGCTGCGCCCTGGAGCTGGGTGCTCCCGGGCTGAGGGACAAACATCAAACATCACCTCCCACATCCCGCTCAGCTTCACCCCATCCCCGCAGGACAAAGCGGACATCGAGAGCCTCCTGGCCCCAGACAATGTGAACCGGGATGCCCTCCTTAGCTATGCCAAAGAAGCTGCCAACTTCTCCACCAACTACTGCCTGCCCGAACTGGAGTTTGCCCTCAACCACCGGGACCTGCCGGACGTGGACATGTTTGACTTCACGTGCATGACGCGCTCGGAGAACGCGGCGCTGGTGCGGGAGCACAACGGGAGCCGTGTGCTCCTGGGGCTGGTGGGCGATTGCCTGGTGGAGGTGAGAGCTTCCCCTGCAGTGCCCCTCATGCCCCCATTTCCCTCTCCCTGCATTTCTCTCTCCTTGCATTGGTTGCAATGTATTTCCCTTCCCTAAGTGCTTCTCATCCCAGTTGCCCTGGCGCACTCCATCCTTGGGCAGGCTCCCAGCATGTTTTGGGGAGGTTATCCCCTTCTCCATCCCCAGAGGAGACTTGGGGTTGGTCCAGGCTGGAGGAGCAGCCCAGCCCCTCCCCAGTGCAGCCGTGCTGGCTGGGGAGCAGATGGCCACCCCTCCTGTCCGTGCGCGTCCTGCCGCCGCTCCCTCTTTCATCCCTGGCCAAGCCTGGCAGCTCCCAGCTCCTCCCAGCTGCCCGGACCAGCCATGCAACTCCAGCTCCACGGAGTTGTTCCATGTTCCAGCTCTGCCTTCCCCTTTGCAGCCCTTCTGGCCGCTGGGCACCGGCGTGGCCAGGGGTTTCCTCGCCGCCTTCGACGCGGCGTGGATGGTGCGGCGCTGGGCGGCAGGGACACCCCCGCTGGAGGTGCTGGCTGAGAGGTGAGTGTCCCCACGCCTCGGGGCTGGCTCCTGGAGCACGTGAGGGTGGCAGCAGTGACGGCAGCCCTGTCCCCTGCACCCAGGGAGAGCATCTACCAGCGCCTTTCGCAGACATCCCCGGACAACACCCACAAGAACGTCAGTCAGTACAGCATCGACCCGGCCACGCGCTACCCCAACATCAACCTGCAGGCCATCAAAGCCAGCCAGGTACCTGGCCAGGTGCTGCCATGGCACAGCCAGCCAGCCCAGCCTCCCTGGCTGTCGGGGTGACACTAATTTACCCAGTGCCCTGTCCCCAGAGGGTGTGAGACTGAAGCTGTTAGCCCACAGGACACTGAATGCGTTGTGGAAGGTGGAGGGTTCTGGGGGGTTTGGGGGGGTGCCCAGGTGTCCCCCTTGCCAGGGCCACCTCCCTGCGTGGTGTCATTGGCTCTGTACAGGTGGTGACCCACCACATGTCCCCATTGGCAGGTCAGGGACCTCTACCTGGTGGGCATGATGGAGGTGGACCACCATGGGAAGAAGAAGAGCGACAGCCGGCTCAGCACCGGTAGGAGCAACCAGTCCTGCCCCATCCCTCCCAGCAGCCCATGCCCAAGTGGCCACTGTCCTGATTTTCCTCCCCATCCTTGTTTCTTGCACCCTGGCCTGTGTCCCGGTGACACCAATGGTTTCTATCCCCTCTGCTTGTGGCCCACATGGGACACAGGTCCCTGCTGCCTTCTGGGGAGGAGGCTGCGCCCCTCCAGGCTGCACAGATGCTGAGCCATGAAATATTGACAGATGCCTTCCCAACGTAGTTATTGAGACTTGTGGGGGGCACAGGGGGGTCTCAGGTTGCTCCCGTGGGATTCCTTTCCTCTTAAAGCATGGAGCCTGAGGCAGGAGGTGGACTGGGGGGTGTCCCCTGTCTCTGCCTCCCCAGTGGCCCCTGGAGCTGTCTGTGAAGAGCTGCTGAGCTGGTGCCAGGCCAGCACAGCTGGGTACCCTGGCGTGGCCGTGACCAACTTCAGCACCTCCTGGACCAGTGGCTTGGCCCTGTGTGCCCTCATCCACCGCTTCCGGCCCGACCTGGTGTGAGTGCCTGGAGCCCCCTGCACCCTGCACCCTGCAGAGCCCACCCTGATGGCAGCCGTGTCTCCCCACAGGGACTTTGACGCCGTGGACCCCCAGGATGCCATTCAGACCCACCAGATGTTGCTGGACGTAGCAGAGCAGGAGCTGGGCATCCAGCCTGTCCTCTCCAGTGCTGAGATGGCCACCTTGACAGAGCCCGACTGCCTGGACCTCATCACCTACCTCAGCCACTTCTATCAAATTTTTGGGACCTCTCCAGGTGCGAGATTTTGGGGGGATTTGTCCCATCCTGAGCTGCACTGGGGCCGGCTGGGTCCCACAAAAATGACCATGTCCTGTGCAGAGGTGGAGGTCAGCAAGAAGCCACTGTCTCCCCCTGGCACACGAGGGGCCATCCTCTTCCTCAGCAAGCTGCAGAAGAGCCGGAACCTGGCACAGAAACGCAGCCAGGTGAGGGACACCCACCCAGACCCTCATGGCACACCAAAGCCCTGCCACACTCCCCACGCCAAGCTCCCCCTCTGGGTTTGCAGGACGGTGCCCAGAAGGACAGCGAGGCCAAGAGGAGCCGCAGGGACGCTGAGGTGGGGCTGCCCCGGGCGGGCTCTGCTGGGTGCAGCTGTCCTGGGGGGAGAGCGGGGGGCTGACCCTGCCCTTGGGTCACTTGTAGCTGGACACGGGGCTGCATGGAGACGCTCCGGACAGTGCCCACGAGCTGCCACGCGCCACCGGCACGGAGCCAGGGCAGGTTGGTCCTCGTGTCCCCTTGGCATGGAGGCTCCAGCTCAGGGCAGGGGGGCACCGGGAGGGCACCGGTGGCTGGCAGGGCCAAGCCAAGGGCTGGGACAGAGCTGCACAAGCGAACGCCCACAGGTTCCCAGCTCCTCCCTGCCTCTTTCCTGACCCAACTGGTTTTCCAGAGCCAAGGCTCGCCGCTCCCTCAGCCATCCCGGCAGCCGGACCCGGCGCTGAGAGAGAGGGGCAAGGCCCTGCCCCGTGCGCTGTGCCCCCATGGCTGCTGGCACGGCCACGGGGCACGGTGGGTGCCAGGCCCCCGGTGCCAGCCCCGCCTGTCCTGTGCCCCCGCAGCCGCCGAGGGACAGGACAGGGGAGAACAGCGACGCCTGCTACTTCTGCGGGCGCCGTGTGTACATCGTGGAGCGAGCCAGCGCCGAGGGACGCTTCTTCCACCGCGGCTGCTTCCAGTGTCGGCGCTGCGGGGCCACCCTGCGCCTGGGCGACTACGCCTTCGACGAGGAGGACGGTGAGGCAGCCCCTGGGGACGGGGGATGCTCGGGGAGCGGCTTCTCCACCTCGCTGCACACGAGTTCGCCCCCCACTCCTTTCCCGGCCAGGTAATTTTTACTGCTCGCTGCACTACCCCAATCCAGCCAGCATGGACCTGCCCCGGGATGAGGCTCCGGCGCTGCCCGATGGGGTAAATCACCCTAAATCCCTGGAGGTGATGGAGGAGAGGCGGAATGTTGAGGGGGGTGGGTGGCTGTGGCCCTGTGCTGCATCGCCCCTCTGCTCCGGCTCTGCTGCAGGATGCTGGTGCTGCTGCCCGCGCGCCCTCGGATGCTGGCAGCTCGTGTGTGACCCCCATGGAGTGGGCACCCAGCCCACCGCAGCCCACTCCAGCAGCCCCACAGGCAGGGGAAGGGCATGGGGACGCCGGGGACGCCGCAGATGCCGGTGACACGGAGGAGGAGCAGGAGCTGCTGGCACAGCCTGGGGCGGATGTGAGGGAAGAGGAGGTTCCCAGAGCGGAGCCCCAAGGAGCAGCGGAGGAGGGT
Organism: Emberiza elegans; assembly: GCA_024865655.1. Lineage (NCBI taxonomy): Eukaryota > Metazoa > Chordata > Aves > Passeriformes > Fringillidae > Emberiza > Emberiza elegans. Next base: position 80,458,942 of record JALJVW010000184.1, on the reverse strand, counting down.
GAGGAGACTGGGGGCAGGAGGAAGATCATCCTTACACCACTGGAGAAGCTCAGCCTGTCCACGCTGAACCTCACCAGTGAAGCAGAGCCCGATCCTCCTCTGAAGCCAGCTCGTCTGAGGCTCCCAGCGGCACCCGAGGCCCTCCCTGCCCTGCGGCAGGGACAAGGCGCCTGGGAGGAGGAGGAGGAGGAGGAGAAAATTGACATGGAGAAAGGTAGGTGGTACAAACTGGAGTCTTCAGGTGAGCAGAGCTCTCAGTCCCTGCAGGACCCTGCTGTATCCCACATCTCGCTCATGGGGAACCAGCCTGAAACAGCTTTTTCTTGGGCAGATTTGGAGGACAGTGACAGCGAGGAGGGGGAGGAAGAGGAGGAGAAAGAGGAGGAGGAGGAGGACACAGGCCTTGGCATCGTGAAAGAGTTGGTGAGGATTTTCCCTGAGTGATGGTGGCACCACCAGCACAGGCAGCAGCGGGGGCTCTTGCTCCTCTCACAGAGGCATCAGGTGTGGCTGAGCTGTGGCTGCCAAGGCAGGAGGTGCCTGCTGCAGGGACTGACCCCCTGCCCGTGCCACCCTCCTTTCACAGTACCCAGACCCCAGGGAAGAGGAGAAATTCCCCACCTGGAAGCGCACATTGGCCCGCCGGACCAGGGAATCGCAGATGAAGAGGTTCTGCAGAGCCCAGGTAACCCCAGAGGGGACAGCCCCGTCCCCAGCGTGGCACCGCACCCTGTCCCCTCTGTCCTGCTGCTGGCGGGTGCTGGCCTGCAGGGGAGTGCTGCCCTTCCCTTACAGGCCATCCAGAGGCGGCTGGAGGAGATCGAGGTGACGTTCCGGGAGCTGGAGCAGCAGGGCACCAAGCTGGAGAAGTTACTCCGGGACGAGAATGGTAAAGCCAGGGTGGGCAGAGCACTGTGACCCCGCAAAGGGGACCTGCACCCTGCTGACCGTCCCCCTGTCCTGCAGACAGCCTGGCTGACCAGCACACACAGTGGACAAACCAGCTGCTGTACCTGGTGCAGAAGAAGAACAACCTGATGACCGAGGAGTCGGACCTCATGATCGCGTGAGGCTCGGGGGATGCTCCCTGGCGGGTGTGGGGGCTCAGCTCACCCCAGCCCCCTGCCAAGCCAGTGCCCAGCACAGCCTTCTCCTCCCCACAGGGTGCAGGAACTGAAGCTGGAGGAGCAGCAGTGCCAGCTTGACGAGAAGCTCCGGAGCTACATGAACAAGGAGGGTGAGTGCCAGCCCGTGCCAGGGAGCTCCCTTTGCACGGTGCAGGGAGCAGGGCAAGGCTCGTGGCCTTCCCAGCTCTACTCCGGCCCCCTGCACCCACAGATGCCCTGAAGACGCCGGAGGATGAGAAGGCTGAGCAGGAGATCCTGAAGCAGCTGGTGGAGGTGGTGAACAAGCGGAACATCCTCATCCAGCTGCAGGAGGAGAAGCGGCTCAGTGAGCTCCGGGCTTGACCCACATGGCCCCTGGGGCCACCAGTCCTCCCTGCAGAGCGTGTGTGAGTGAGTCCTGGGCTGGGCACCACCCTGAGCTACCTCTGGAGGTGGCGATGCCCCTGGTGCCAGCGGCTGCCACAGCAAATCCAGCTCCCCGCTTGCCAAAGTCTGTCACAGAGGGACCAGAGCCGCCGGTGGATGCCCACGTGAGGAGCCACCGAGCGGCACACAGCTTTAGGGGGCTGAGAGGGCGTTCCTGTGCATGGCTGGAGTGCCTCTGCCTTGTGCTGGCTGGAAAACTCACAGGGGACTGCAAAAGGGGGCTGTGGTGGCTGCCTTGCCAGCAGCAAGGAGGTGGCTGGCCACCGGAGGCAGATGCCATATGTGCACCTTCAGGAATGGTCCCTCAAAGCCACCCTGGGACATCCTTCCCAGCTGAGGGCACCCATCCCAGTCTGGACTGTCTGCCTCAAGGGACATCTGCCTGTACAAGGTGAGGCCAGTGACAGACTGGGCTGCTCCAGCTGCTCTGCACCACTGCTTTGGGATGCCACGTCCACGCTGCCCCCAGCTGCTGCAGGAAACCAAGGTCAGAACCCTACCATGAGCCCCCTGGGCCAGGGAAGGGCTTTTTGTCCTTTGGAGCTCCTATGGGAATTGTGCTCAGGGCCAACACCAACACCGAGGACAAGGGACACCAGTGGCTGTGCCCTCCTTGCCCCTTTGGGACTCCTTCTGCCTGCCTGGCAATGCCACACTGGCCTTTGCACGGGCCTCAGATGCCCCTGCAGTCCCTGGCTGTTGCCTCTGGGGCCAAATGGTGCTCATGGCAGCCCAGATGTGTTGGGATGGGGGTCCCAGGCATAGGTTCCTCTCCTGGCAAGACCACCCTGTGCTCAGCCCTCATGCTGCCACTTCCCTCAGCACCTCCTGCAGCCCTCCCTGTGTTTGTACCAGCCCTACAATCTTGCTGCAAACCCCCTCCCTTCAAATAAAGCCCCCCCTCCCAGTGCCAAAGGTTAAAATATTGCCTTTATTTTCCATCAGTCAGGACTGGCTGCCAGAACAGCCACCAGTGTAAACTTTGAGGCCGCCCCAGGCAAGGGGAGCCTCAGCCTCTCAAGCCTTCCAGCCAGGCCAGTGGGTCCCTCCGTGTACAAAATAGTGTATTTAAAAAGACAGCAATAAAAATCTGCCTCCATTGTGTTTCTCACAGGGGCCAATGCAATAGGTCTACCCCAAAAACCTTAATTTCCCCCAGAGGCAGCTGCCAAACCTGCACTACTGCATTGGCTGCAGTGCTGCTGGCCTAAGACCCGAAGTCAGCTAAAAACAAGGATGAAAAAGGGGACGTGGTGTGGCCAAGGGGACATTGTGGGACACCCGGAGCCCCAGCTCAGCCTTCACTGGGACGCTCCTGCAGGGCCCTCAGCACCATCCACATCTGGTCCTCGGTGCCGTGCAGCATCTTCACCTCCATGGTGTGGAACAGGTGCAGACCGGTGGCGAGGACGAGGACGCCGAGGGCGAGGAAGGCCAGCAGGCAGAAGGAGAGCGTGGGGAAGGGCTGCTCCGCGCCCAGTCCTGCCAGCGTGGCCAGGGCAGCTGCGGCCTGGAGCAGCAGCAGCAGCAGGGCCAGCACGGCCATCCTGCCCGAGGAGTGGCGCTGCCGCCGCGCCACCCGCAGCCCCGCGCCCACCTCTGCCCGTGCCTCTGTCACCACGTCCGCCAGGGCTGGGTCTGTGGGGACAGGGGCCATCAGCAGGGTGGGACCCCATATACCAGCCCTGTACCCCCCCCCATTACCCTTCTCCCCATCCCCACTGCTCTGCAGCCCCCCAAAGCAGCGCCACGAGGGGAAACATCCCCAAAGAGCTCCGTCCAACCCCACCAGCCCATCCAGCAGCCCCCCCAGCACAGAGTGGATGCTGGCAGCAGCCCCCCGACTTACCAGCTGTGCCAAGGGTGCTGCCTGCAGGCTGCCCCTGCCTCTGGATGTGCAGTGTTGCCATCACAGCCTCGTGGTCTGAGAAGGGGATGTCCACGCCTGGGGCTCGCCCCGTGGTGGTCTTCAGCTCTTCACACTTCACCGTGAAGCTGGAGATGGCCTGGGCGAGGGGACACGGGGGTCACAGCAGTGCCTCACCCCCAGCGCTCACAGCTGGTGGGCAGACACCCCTGTTACCTTGTAGAGGATGTAGTCAATGCGGATGCCCAGCGGGAAGGGCAGCAGCTCTGACTTGTCAGTGAAGCAGTTGTCAGGGACAAGGGTGCAGCCGTTCTTACAGCCCTGAGACAGAAGCCTGGCTGAGCTGGGGGCTCTTGGTGTGCCCTGGGACCCCAGTGGGCCCCTGAGCTCACCTCAAAGTGCATGGCCTCAGCAAAGGCGTCCTGCAGCCCCGTCCAGCCACGCAGCAGCCGGATGCCCACATCTTCAGGGTGCATGTTCAGGTCCCCTCCCAGCAGCACCACATCTGCTGCCTTTGAGGTGTGTCTGTGGGGACAGGGGTGGCTGTCCTTCCCTGCCCTGCCTGGCACCCCACTGCAGTGACTGGGACCTGCCCAGTGCTCCTCCACCTTGTTCCTGACTGGGACGGGTGCAATGGGAGCTCTCTGCAGTGCAAGCCCCAGGGGCAGGGGTGACCACACGCGTCCTGGGGGCCTGCAGGGGACACCCCACAGCTGCTCACCGGATGAACTGTGCCAGCTCCCAGGCCTGCACCAGGCGGTGGGGCAGGTAGGCGTCCTTGTCCCGGCAGTACTCGGCGTGCAGCTGGAGAGAGAGCGAAAGCAAAGGGGCTCTGACTCCTGCCCTGCTCCCTGCAAACCCATCCAGCCCCTCCAAACAGGCCCTGCCAACACCTCTGTCTTTATGTCACCCCCAGAGGGGAGAGCCTGGGATGCTCACCCCAGTGCACAACCAGCTTATGGGACCTTGCCCCCTGCCCTGAGCAATATTTTATTAAATCAGAGCATAGAACAGGGCAGAGGGTGGAGAGAAGGGTTAAAGCAGGGGGACAGTAAAACAGGAGTATGGCCACTCTTCCCCACTGTTCCCTCCATGCTGGGCTCCTCCCTGGGCTGCTCACGTGGGTGACGTAGACGTTGAAGATGATCCCTGAGATCTTCATAACGACGAGACCGACGGACTTGCCGCAGAACCAGTCCCCGTGCTGGAGCTGCCCAAGGGGAAGACAGGCAGGTCAGGGCTACTGAGGCTCTGTGGGGATGGACACCATGGTGCCAACGCGCCCCCCAACCCCTCCTACCATGTAGGGGTACCCGTTCAGTGAGTACTGGTAGAGGAGCGTGTCCAGGATGGGGAACCTGGAGAAGGCGGAAGCCGCTGCCGGCTGTGGGAGGGAGGAAGCACAGTGAGGAGGAGATGTGGCTCCCAAAACCTCTGCCTCGCCCTAACCCTGGGCCAGGAGGACTCCCCGGCTGCCTGAATCCCAGTGTGCTCCTGTGAGCACCCCACTGCCCAGGCATGGGGTCTCCCACAGTGACAGAGGTGACCTAAAGGACCTGCAGCGGTCTCTGAAAGTGGCAAAACCCGAGGACATGGCCCAGCCCTGGCACTGCCCCACAGACAGCCCGGGGGCTGAGCTTGCCTGTCTCACCTCAGTAATGGGAGAATCTTTATGTCACCCCCAGAGGGAGAGCCTGGGATGCTCACCCAGTGCACAACCAGGTTATGGGACCTTGCCCCCCCTGCCCTGAGCAATATTTTATTAAATCAGAGCATAGAACAGGGCAGAGGGTGGAGAGAAGGGTTAAAGCAGGGGGACAGTAAAACAGGAGTATGGCCACTCTTCCCCACTGTTCCCTCCATGCTGGGCTCCTCCCTGGGCTGCTCACGTGGGTGGGTGAGCGTTGAAGATGATCCCTGAGATCTTCATAACGACGAGACCGACGGACTTGCCGCAGAACCAGTCCCCGTGCTGGAGCTGCCCAAGGGGAAGACAGGCAGGTCAGGGCTACTGAGGCTCTGTGGGGATGGACACCATGGTGCCAATGTGCCCCCCCAACCCCACCTACCATGTAGGGGTACCCGTTCAGTGAGTACTGGTAGAGGAGTGTGTCCAGGATGGGGAACCTGGAGAAGACGCAGAGGCCGCTGCCGATCACCCCGCTGTGGGAGGGAGGAAGCACAGTGAGGAGGAGATGTGGCTCCCAAAACCTCTGCCTCGCCCTAACCCTGGGCCAGGAGGACTCCCCGGGTGCCTGGATGCCAGTGTGCTCCTGTGAGCACCCCACTGCCCAGGCATGGGGTTGCCCACAGTGACAGAGGTGACCTAAAGGACCTGCAGCGGTCTCTGAAAACCCCGAGGACATGGCCCAGCCCTGGCACTGCCCCACAGACAGCCCCGGGGGGCTGAGCTTGCCCGTCTCACCTGCGGAAGTAATGGGAGAAGGGATAAGAGCCTGCTAGTTTCACCTTCAGCTCACTGTAGTCCTGCTCGCTCCACACCTGGAGGACAGAAGGACAGGCTGAGAACAGCCATGGCCATCTCGCAGGCTGGGAACGGGACACCAACTGCCCTCACCTCCTGCAGCAGCACCAGGTCGAAGCCCTCCTGGCGCAGCGTGTCCCCGATGAGCCGCACGCGCTGCCGCCGCCGCTTGCTCAGGTAGCGGATGGCCCTGCCACAGAGGGGTGACAGTCAGAGCCGGGTGGGGACAGGGCCATGGGGCTCTTGGGGCCATTGTGCCCCAAAACCAGGCAGAGAAACAGGGCTCCAGTACCAGCAGAAGCAGAACGCACGTGGGAAAGATGGAAGGGTCATGCGAGGACAGGGGGACAAGATGCAGGGAGGCTGTTTGGGGACAGCTTCTCCTGCCCGCAGAATTGAGGCAGCTCATCTCTGCTTGGGGTGCAAATGGGGGATTTTTCTGGGGCTAACAAGCACAGAAGGGACAGGAGGCACCACCCAGCCAAGCACCTCATGACCCTCTGGGGCTGGGAGAGTGGTGTGGCCCCAAAATGAAGGGGCCAGGAAGGTGACCCCAAGGTGGGACCCTTCCCGCGTGTGGTGCCCCCATCTCCCCCCACACGGCCCGGGGAAGTCTGGACTCACCAGCAGTTGAGGTTGAAGATCCGGAGGCGCAGGGTGGGCTCTCCCTCCATGGCTTGCTGGGGCTCTGTGGGGGTCAGCGGGCAGTGCCAGGCACAGGGGGCACCTGCGGGGAGCGGGTAGGAGTGGCAGCCCCCAGGAGCCGGTGCAGGCTGCAGGACAGAGCCAAGGAGCCAGGCTGGGAAGGCGGAAGGGCTGAGCCGGGGCAAAGGCCAGGAAGGAAGGAAAAGTGCTCGGGGTGCTCCAGGCCATTCGCCTCCTTTCCTGCACACAAGGACCACCCCGAACCCTAAACTGCCCCATCCAGGGATCCATGTACCCAAACCACCCATGTCACCCTACACCCGGTGGCTGGGGACACCGCTGGGCCAGGGATGGGCTACAGGGCTCAACCCCTCTGCCTGTCAGCGAGCTGTGCTCCAGGATGGTTTCATCCTGGTTTCAAGAGGGGCTGCGAGGCACGGCCATGGGGCACCGTCACACACCTCCCCACTCGGGAAGCCCCCGGATCCCTTCCGGGACCCCAAACCCCGGCGGAGCCAGCAGCTCCGGAGCAGCCCCAGGTCTCCGCCAGCTCCGCTTCCCCTCCGCCTGACCCCGTGCGATTGTCCCAGTTTCCGGTTTAGAAGCTAAAAAGAGCAGCCCCGGAGCCCCAGGATGCCGGTGCGGGCAGCCGAGCTCTGCCTGCCCCGGCGGGATCATCCCGTTCCTGAGCCGCGCTAATTAACGCCGGCGGCTTCCACCGAGCCTGAGCCCCCGGGGGCGGCCCCAGATCCCCGAGGGATGCGGCGGGGACGGGAATGGGACAGCGGCAACAGGTGGAGCGGGGAAACGGGAGAGCGGGGAAACGGGGGAGCGGGGAAACAGGGGAGCGGGGAAACGGGGAAGCGGGGACAGGAGCGGGACAAGCGGGGGAGCGGAACAGGAGGAGGAGCGGAGCCGCAGGACGAGCGGGGGCGGCGGCGGGGTAACCGGAGGAGAGGAGCAACGGCAGGATCGGAACTGCAGCAGCAGCGGGGCCGGGAGCAACGGAGCAACAGGCGGAGCGGGGCCGGGGGAAGCGGGGCCGGGGGGAGCGGGACCGGGGGGAGCGGGAGCAGCGGGACCGGGAGCGGGACCGGGAGCGGCGGGGCCGAGAGCGGCGGGACCGGGAGCAGCGGGACCGGGAGCGGCGGGACCGGAGCGGCGGGGCGCGCAGCGATCGGCGGGGCCGGGAGCGGGACCGGGGGAAGCGGGGCCGGGAGCAGCGGTCGGCGGGGCCGGGAGCGGACCTGCGGCGGGCCGGGAGCGGCGCGGGGCCGCGGGACTACGCGTCCCGGCAGGCAGCGGAGCGGGGCGGAAGGGGCAGGACCGGGAGCGGGGCCGGAGCCCGGGCAGCGGGGGGGGGTGAATGGGGCCGGGAAGGGCGGAGGGAGCCCCGGCGGGTGTGGTGGGTGTAACGGGGTGTGATGGGTGTAACGGGGCGCGCCGGGGTGCGGGCGGGACAGCGCGACAGGAGCTTTGTCCCTGCTTTGGGCTGCAGCGGGGTGCGGGAGGGATGGGACAGTGGGGTGCAGAGGGGATGGGACAGCGGCACAGGAGCTTTGTCCCTGCTTTGCGCTATAGCGGGGAGCGGGAGGGATGGGACAGCGGCACAGGAGCTTTGTCCCTGCTTTGCGCTATAGCGGGGTGCGGGAGGGATGGGACAGCGGCACAGGAGCTTTGTCCCTGCTTTGCGCTGCAGCGGGGTGCGGGAGGGACAGCGGGGTGCAGAAGGGATGGGACAGCGGGGTGCGGGAGGGATGGGACAGCGGGACAGGAGCTTTGTCCCTGCTTTGGGCTGCAGCGGGGTGCAGAAGGGATGGGACAGCGGCACAGGAGCTTTGTCCCTGCTTTGCGCTGCAAGCGGAGTGCGGGAGGGACAGCGGGGAAGGCGGGCGCTGGTGGAACGCGTGCGTGTCCCTGAGCGCAGGATGGGCTGCGAGTCCCGACAGCCGGGACACCGCGAGCAGCGTTTGGAGGGGTGGTGGGACACACCAACCCCTCTGTCACCTCGACCCCCCCAAAAGGTGTTCCTGAACCCAGGGAAGTGTCTGCCATGGCCAACGCAACTTTTCCCAAGCAAACCCTGCAGCGGCGATGCAAACTAGAGCGAAACAGAGCGGGGTGTGGCATCCTGGTACCCAGAATTGGGGTACCCAGCATTACCCAGCCAAGGGGTTACATGGCAGCTCTCATAGTCCTATGAAATAAAATATGAACTTCAGAACTGCTTGAGCCAACCCATGAACAAATAATTTTAATGGTTTTTTTTTTCAGCAGACCGTAGTTTTCTCGGAGCTCCACAGTCTCCTCTCTTTGAAGTTGGACAGATACAGTAAACACAACAAATATATGATACAACCCATCACAGCTGGATTAAAAAAAAAATACACAAAAAATATAATACATAAAAAAATGGATTTTTAACATTGTGGACTGACGCAGCTCTAAAAATGGTGATTGTAACCCTGGTAAGCTTTACAAAGTCTTTAAAAAAATAAAACAGTACTTCATGTGAAATTCATAAATACACTGGAGGTGAACGGAGGGGCTGGGGGAGTTGGGGAAGTGTCTCTGGGATCATGACTAAACCCCAGCCAGGGCTGCTGGGGGCACCAGTCTGTGTGCGCGGGGTGCAGCGTGAGCCCTGGGCTCGGTGCAGGCAGCAGGGAGGGAGGGAGGGATGGAGGCACAAACCTGTCCAGTTAACAAAGAGCTTCGTCCCCCAGCAGGGCTGGGAGTGGGCACGCCTGTGTTTTATGGTGGGGGAGTTTTTGAGTTTTCATTCCCAGAGTTTTAGATCAGCGAGTGAAACAGAAGAAAAAAAAAAAAAACAAACCCAAAAACCTACAAAACAACAAACAAACATGCTACATATGAGAACTTGGCCCGGCACAGCCCTGGCATGGTTTGCCAGTGCCTGGCCTTGGATTTTTCCCTCTCTCTTTCCCTCCCTGCTCCGTCTGCCCTGCTCACAGCATCCACCTCAGTCCAGTCCCACCACTGAGCCACGGGGCTGGGGTGGCTCTGCCCCATCCCACAGGCACGGGTGGCTCTTTCCAGCAGCAAGAGGCCCAAGTCCCCATGCTTCACAGCACACACGGCATCAAGGCAGCGGCCGAGGCGCTTTCCTGAGCTCTGGGGCTGCTCCTGCTCCTCGCACTGGCAGCACTGAGCCCAAACCTGCCCTGTCCCCCTCCCAAAGCAGCTGCAGTGCCCCTCAAAACACTCCTGCCCTCCTTCCCCCTGCCTTCGCTCCCCTGCCAACATGAGAAACCCATCCGGACCTGGCCACCTCGGGCTCTCTGTCCCCCTGCCAGCCTCCTGCCACCTCTGTCCCTCTGTACCCTCCTGCACCCTGAGGTTGCTTTCCCCAGACTCTGCCCTTGCAATCACAGCCTCAGGACCGGGCACTCTGCCCTGGCTTACTTTGGGCTGCAGCCACAAGAACAGCTCAGAGCTGACCCCGTCCCTTATCCTGGCACCCCTCCTGTTCTCTGTCCCCTCTCTGTCTCTGTCCTTTCTGTCCCAAACTCTGCCCACTGACAGCTTGGCCCTGCACTGCTCTATTTGTTTTTCCCTGCACCTCCCTGGCCACTTCCCACAGGATGCAGGAGAGTGGATGGAGCAGTTTGGAACTGTCCTTGCAGAAAAAAGGCAAAAAAAAAGTGAAGGAACCAAAAAAAAAAAAAAAAAAAACAAACCCTGAAAAAAGGAGAATGTACATATACAAAATAAATCAGGCAATCTGCCCTCACTGCTCTCTACTCATGACTCCTCAGCAAGCAATCACAGTGGGGACACTGAGCCTGGGCCACCCCCAAGTGCAATTCCTGAACACAGCGCAAGGAATCCCCCACAAATCCCAGCCAGAGATGGAGGCATCCCAAACCTTTCCCTAAACAAGGCACTTCCCATGCAGGGTGGGAGGGCAGCACCAGGGCACTGCCGAGGGCCGTCAGCCTGATCACAAGCATGGTGTCTTTTTAAAAAGTATTAAAAAGCACTTTCATGTTTAAAAAAAAAAAAAAAGGAAAAAAAAAAAGGAGCCACAACCCCCATGGTTTGCATTGTCAATGCCCTCGTGCCTTCACTGCCACTGGCTCCCAGCTGGGCATGGAGAAGGAGCATCCCTGGGGGGTGGGCAGTGTCCCCGTCCTCCACTGTGCCCTGCCCGAACGTCCCCCGCGTCCCCCAGGCCGTGCCAAGCGGTGCCGGTGCCGCTGTCGCTGCCATGCCAGGCACCATCACTCCTGGCACGGTGCTGCATCCTGAGCGTCCGTGCTCGCTGCTCTCCTCTCCACGCAGGGCTGCGGCCACTTCTGAGCGAGGCTGGGCTGAAAGGAGGGTCCTTCCCTGCTCCCACGTCCTGCTGCTGCTGCTGGGGGCACCGTGGGGTCCTGGCCTTCATCAGCAACACCGAGGGCTGCTCCAGATGTGGGTTTCCTTTCTCCCTACACTTCCTTGCCCATTCTTCTTTTCTTTTTCTTTTTTTTTTTTTTTTTTTTTTTTTTTTGGCAGTTTTATTTATTTATTTAAAAAAAAAAAAAAAAAAAAAGAAACTGTTCCTAAGTAGAAAACATCTGCGATCACAAGTCAGTCTTTTTTGGCTATTGTTGTTCTTCCTCCTCCTTCCTCCTCCTGTCTTCAAAGGACTTCTCCCAAGGCAACAGGCACAAAGGGTGGCTTTTCTGCAGGGCCCCCTCCCTCCCCTGCACGCCCCTCGTGCCCCTGCCTGTCCCCAAGGGCCCCCTAGTCCTTGACCAACTTGTACACGTGGTGCTGGGCGCCGTGCTCGCTGGTGGAGACCTCGAAAACGAAGGCGATGCAGAGCAAGGTTTCCTGGGTATCCCTGTTGGTAACAACCTGCAGCAGAGCAGAGTGTGTCAGGGGGGTGCTGTGCCCCTGGGCAGATGCTGTTACCTGTGCCCCTGGGCAGATGCTGTCACCTGGGGGGCTCAGGCACAGCCACTTTGCGCCATGGGAAGATTTGCTACCCATTATTTGAGGGGTCACGCTGCAATTAAAGTGGCACTAGCACAGCCAATTTAATTGCGCCATCAAGATTTACTACCCAGCGTTGGGGAGGTTGCACAGGCTCAGGAAAAGCCTGAACTGCACCACCAAAAATTTGTTTGGGAGAGGTTGCATTGGCTCAGGCCGTGCCACTGCATTTGCACCACCAAAAACTGCTACAGATTATTTGGTGAAGTCAAACAAACTCAGGCACAGCCAATTTAATTGCACCATGAAAATTTTGCTCCCTATGATCTGGTGGACTTGTCCAGGCTCGGGCACAGCAGCACCAAGATCTGCTCCCTGGAATTCAGGGTCTGCGTGGGCCCAGGCACAGCCAGGTCTATGGGGGGCCAGCAGGGTCGATGTGAGCGCGGGCTCCACACTCCTGGTGGGACACAGCCCCTGGAAAAGGAGGGGAGGTACCTGCAGGATGGTGAAATTCTCCAGGACACTGTTCATCATGTACTTCTCTGGGAGGTGCTTGAGTTTGTGGATGAAGTTGATCATGTACTCGCACATGGGGGAGCGGTGGATGCGGTAGACGAACCGGCCGTTCTCCAGCCGCGCGTACTCCGTCTGCGGGGGACAGCCAGCGTGAGCAGCTGTGCCATGGCTGCTCGTGGGACATGGCAGCGCCTTCCCACCCCACCCATAAACATGGTACAGGCACCCGCGTGTCCTACACCCAGCTCTGGGATTTTCTCCATCCCAGGACCCGCCCTGGACCAATTCCGACCCCTTCCCGACGCAGTGGGACATGGAACTCACCTCCACCTTCTCCACGACCTGCTTCCCAAAGGAGCACACCTTGGTGGAGACTGTGATGGTCATGTTCTCTGCACTGCTGTACTGGCTGCTGACACCATAGAAGGTCCCTGGCCCGTCCTGGATCGTGCTGTTCAGATCCGCCTGAAGAGAGGAGAGGGACAGAGGCTCCCATGAGCTCTCGATGGGGACAAGGGACAGACACCAGCGTTCAGAGCTGCCCAGGATGCTCCAGCTCTGTGACTGGGTTCACAGGGGTCTTAGGATGAGGGAAGAGACGAGGATTTGACTCCATGTTTCAGAGGGCTTGATTTATTATTTTATGATATATATTATATTAAAACTATACTAAAAGAATAGAAGAAAGGATTTCATCAGAAGGCTAGCTAAGAATAGAATAGCAAAGAATGATAACAAAACCTCTGGCTCGGACTCTCTGTCTGAGCTAGCTCAGTGTGATTGGCCATTAATTAGAAACGACCACACGAGACCAATCCCAGATGCACCTGTTGCATCCCACAGCAGCAGATAACCATTGTTCGCATTTTGTTCCTGAGGCCTCTCAGCTTCTCAGGAGGAAAAATCCTAAGGAAAGGATTTTCCATAAAACATGTCTGTGACACAGCTCTGCCACGACGAGCCTGCAGCGCGAGCGCGACGCTCCCCACCCTCACCCTGCCAGCAGCATACCCAAAACTTGACGAGGAAGAAGGAGTTCTGGGGCCCACGCTCATAGAGCTCCTTGAGGCCGCCTTTCTTCTCGGGGAACTTGTCGTAGATCTGGCGGATGTCCACGGCCTCCAGCAGGGGGTCGCTGTACGAGGGGTTCGTCTGGCCGATGTGCACGAAGAGGTGTTTGCTGTACTGTAGGGAGCGGGGTGGGGACAGCAGCGGCACAGGTCAGGCAGGAGATTGAGGTTTATTATCCATTATAAGGTCTTTGTGAGGCAAAGTGGAAATTTTCTATTTTGATTTAAGTGAAATGTACATTTTTGAGTTGAGTCTCAAATAGCTATTTAGCCTGACTGCAAAACCTAAGGCTCAGAGAAACTGCTTCAATGAAGGACAGAGATAAGGGGAAAAGACAGAGGATGATAGAGACAGAGAGACTGCTGTGAGAGCAGGTGAACCTGACCCAGGAATTATTTCTGATAAAAAGAAAGCGGCAAATGTCACGCAAAATTTGTAAAAATGAATTATGTATGAACCTACTGTGAAATTGTGTGCTTATGTATCTGAGAGGGGGATAAAAAAGGACCTGAAGTCCCCAGAGGCACCCATGTCTTTTAAGCAGAACTATTCCCACATGTGTCCAGTGCTGTAATAAACACACCGGCTTTACAACTGTCACAAAAGTTGTGGAGTTTTGATTATCTCCACAAAACGTTTGGGATAGAACTTCTGTCTGTCAGCCCCCACTTTCTACAGTGAAAAATGTGCAGTTTTCTACAGTCTGTAGGTGTCACTGTAACGTGAGTGACCAGTGCTGTGACTTGGGTGGGAATAGCCGTTAGTAGTTTTGGGGAAACAGCCTCCTTACTTTCATTGCAAATCAATCCATATAATTCACAGTTTCCTCTAGAAATGACATCTTTTGTACTTTGAAGGCAAGACAATTGAATTCTGCATCTCTCTTGTGTTTATAGGCAAGATCCTTCTAAACTTTGTTTCTTGGTTGCCTCCATGCATAACATTGAGATGCATGGAGGACATAAAATAAAATACAATCCTCCTGTACCCTATGTTTTCATTTTTGCAGGGGCAACAGTTATGTCAGTTACAAGCATCCAAAAAAAACCAAACCAAAAGGCAGCTATCTCCAGATTATTAAACTTCCTTCACTCCATTCATAGTAAGTTTTTCTTCTAAAAAGTAATTGCATGGGGATGGAGGGGCGCCATCCCAGGGAGTGGTGGCACACGGAGGGGACCGTTACCGTTTCAGCATCCCGGGGCACCTCCATGAAGGCGGAGTACTCGAGGAGCCGCAGCTTGGAGGAGGCGATGGTGCGGTCCTGCCAGACCGGCACGGCCGAGGCAGCTGGCGGGAGCGGAGCCAAGGGCTCGTAACCTGGGCCAGGGGGAGTGACACGGGGTGGAGGGACAGCCAGGACCCGGGGTGAGCCCCCCCTGCAATGCTGCTGCGTCCCCCGCCTCCCATATCCACCTGAGCCCCCCCTGCAATGCTGCTGCATCCCTCACCTCCCATATCCACCTGAGCCCTCTGCCCTGCTGCTGCATCCCTGCTCCCATATCCCCCGCCCCCCATATCCACCTGAGCCCCCTCTGCAATGCTGCTGCATCCCCCGCCTCCCATATCCACCTCGCGCCCAGCACAGAGTGACTAAAACACGGGGTGAGAGTCCCTGCAATGCTGCTGCATCCCCCACCTCCCATATCTACCTCCCACCCAGCACAGAGTGACTAAAACATGGGGTTCAGCACCTCGTGCAATGCTGCTGCATCTCCCACCTCCCATATCCACCTGAGCCCCCCCTGCAATGCTGCTGCATCCCCCACCACCCATATCCACCTCCCACCCAGCACAGCGTGGATAAAACTGGGTGGGAAGGGACTGCAGGGTCCTGCTCACTGTGGAGCTTTTTGCTGGATTTCAAGCCAGGCTTTTCCCCCCCGGTAGAGATGGGGAGGAGACACAGGTGGGTGTCACCGTGCATGGGAGGGGACAAACTCTGGCAGGGACCCTGGGTTCCCTCCAAGGGGGTGAGGACATGACTTACTGGCTAGTGATGGAGGCATGGGTGGCTGGATGGGGTAAGCTGGTTGTGCAAACGGTTTAATGCTGGAAAGGAAAAAGCATCATCAGGTTACCGAGCCCGGGATGCCCCAGCCCCTTGCCAAGGTGGGGTCCTGCTGCTGCCAGGTGTGGAGGGGTCTGTACTCACTCCTGAGAGGGTCCAGGCTGTCCTGGGATAGGCCCACTCCAAAACTGGGAAAACAGCACGGGGAAGAGTCAGCGGCTTCTGACCCTCCCCACTCCCAACATTTCCCTCCTCACCCGCTGCCAACAGCAGGGAGCCCTGCACGGCCACCATGGCTGAGAATGGCTGTTGAACCCCCCCTGCCCAGCCCATGGTGTCCCCCCAGCCCGAGGTGTCCCCATGGGGGGGGTTTGGGGCTGTCCTCACCCTGGGGGCAGCAGAGAAGACGGCCTGAGGAAGAGGAGGGGGGGGGCTGAGCTTGTTCTGCAGGACGCTGGCAGACACGATCTGCGCCGAGGACATGGAAGCCATGCTCTGCAGAGCCTTATCCTTCGAGACCTGGTCCTGAGGGGGAAAAGGGGGGACAGGAGGGGAGCAGGGTTACGGGGGCAGGCTGAGCTCCCTCATCCCAGCGTGCCTGACAGGGTTTGTAAAGCCAGCAGCCAATCCCACAGCCCAGCCTGGGACCGTGCAGGGGGACCCCCCCACCCCCTCTCAAACATTAATTAACATCTGAAGCTTGCCAATATCCTCTGGGCAAAAGCTGATGGGTCTGGAAAATGCCCCCTCCCTCCCTGGGGGTGTGAAGGGTTTTTAGCCCCTCCATTGGAGAGGGCATAATGCAATGGGGAACAAAGGGAATTTCAGACTCAAGCTCAACTTACCAAGTTCATGGCCTGTCCGAAAAAGAAAGGGAAAAAAAAAAGGTTAGAGTGTCATGGGAACCTTTGGGTACTCTGTACACCTCCCCTCAGTCGGTGCTGGTGTCAGCTGGGGCAGAGTTAATTTTCTGCACAGCACAGGCGTGGGGTGGCTGTGAAGAGAATTAACTCTACCTGAATTAACTCTACCTGAATTAACTCCAGAGAAAATTAACTCCACAGCTGAAACCAGCACGCTGGCTCATCGCCACCCCGACCCTGGCTCACCACCACAGCCCAGCCTGGGAGTGAAGCCCTTGACCTGGCTGGTCACCAGGGGATGCCCATGGTGGCCACTGATGCCCAGGCTTAATCCCACCAGGAATGGGATGCCAAGGACCCCCACCCACCCTTTGAAGAGGTCACTGTGGCGAGCCAGGCCTGTGCATTTGTTGGCTTTTTAATATCCTGCACAGCCTCCTCAGAAGCCCCCAGTGCTTGTGGCTGGGACACGGAGAGGAAGAGCTGCTGGGATGCCCTGGGATGTGGGCACCAACTGCCCCACAGGCACTGCAAGGAAACCCTGAGCTCACCCCCTGTGCTGTGTGTGCACTGACAGAGGAGATCAATGGATTTTCCTTTTGCTCCAAAAGTCACAGCACCGCTGGGCAGGAGCTGCAGGGCTGCCAGGCCTTGCCCGGAGCTGGGCTGCTCCTCCACCTGCATTGCTGGGACACGTCCATGCTGGTCCCAGAGCACACCCTCTGCTTTCCCTCCGAACCTTCCCCAGGGATCAATGCTGCATTTATTTTCACCTGGGGCAGGGCAGGAGGGCAGGCGTGCAGCCACACGCCAGGAGCACGAACACACACCTGACTGCAGCTCAAAAACACAGACCTGCTCATGATTGCAGCTCAAAAACACAGATCCTGCTCTGACTGCAGCTCAAAAACACAGATCCTGCTCATGAGTGCAGCTCAAAAACACAGATCCTGCTCATGAGTGCAGCTCAAAAACACAGACACTGCTCATGAGTGCACCTCAAAAATACAGATCCTGCTCTGAGTGCAGCTCAAAAATACAAACACTGCTCTGAATGCAGCTCAAAAACACAGACACTGCTCTGAGTGCAGCTCAAAAATACAGATCCTGCTCTGAGTGCAGCTCAAAAATACAGACACTGCTCTGAATGCAGCTCAAAAATACAGACACTGCTCATGAGTGCAGCTCAAAAATACAGACACTGCTCTGAGTGCAGCTCAAAAACACAGACACTGCTCATGGAAGTGTCTTCATCCCACAGGACATGGGTCACCCCACAGTGCTGGCTGAGGGCACGGGGCTGCCTGCACTGATCTTGAGAAGAGATGTTCTGTATTCTCCAAGTATTGTCCAGGGGATCTCTGCCATGGCTGCTCCATGGCAGAATCCTTCAGGCAGCATGGCTGGGGATGGAGAGCACAGCCATGGAACCCTGGGGTCACTCCTGCCTCCAGCTTCCCCTTGCTCTGCACTGTGCCATGTGGCAAAGAAAGATTTTCATTTCATTTCATTTCATTTCATTTCATTTCATTTCATTTCATTTCATTTCATTTCATTTCATTTCATGCTGCTGTTGACCCTGCTGCCCCTCCTCCTTCCCTGACTGCTCCTCTTGGGGCTGGAGACTGGGTTTAAGGCGTACAAGCCCAAAGGAGCATCCCAAAATAAGTTTCAGATGCTCTCCCTGGTTTCTCCTAGCAGACCAAACCCTGGTCTGGCTGTGGGAGCCCTCCTGGCCTCCCTCTCACGGGGCACTGGGGTCCCTGCTGAAGGGCTTTGGGGGGCACATCTTGGTGGGCTCCCAGGCAGCATGACCTGCAGTTTATTAAAGCAGCATGAGCTGGAGTTTATTAAAGCTTTGAGGATGAAAATGCTCCAGCTCTGACAGTGGTGACAGTGGCCTGCACTGCCAGCTCTGACAGCGGTGACAATGGCTGGCACTGCCAGCCTCAGTGCTGGAGATGGACCCAGCACCCAGGACAGGGGTCCCGGTGATGCCTTTGGGACCTCAAGGTCACCAGGCTGAAAGATTTCCTGGGCTCCCACTCACACAGCAAGGCAGCAAACCACCCCTGGGGCTACCCAAGGAGCTGCTCCCTGGTGCGACAGTGCAGAGATTCACTGAGGCACGTGGCAGGAGCTGGCTGTCCCCAGTGGGGGGCTGTGCCCTGAGGACCTCTCTGTCCCCCACCTCGCATCGTGTGGGTCCAGCCCAAGCAGGGCTTGGTGCTTTGGTGATGCCCTCAGTCCTGGCCATGCCCCCCCATCCCCACCCTCCCCACTGCCACCACAAAGTTTGGTGGGAACAGTTCTGGAAAGGTTAGTTGGGCTCCAGTTAGGAGGAAGGAAAGAAGGAAGGAAGAAAAGAAAAGCCAACCAGGAAAGAGAGAGAGAATGATCCATTTTTTTCTCACTTGGCTCCCTTGGCTCCTGGCACTGTCCCCAGCAGCATGGCCCCAGCTGGACCTGCTGCCACTCACATCCCTGTGGTGCCCCTGGCAGTGCTCACACCCTGGTGCATCACAAACCACTGGGCTGGCACCTGCAGGGACCCCTGGGGCCCCCCTGCTTCTGCCCACGTCACACCAGCACCTGCTCTGAGCTGGGTCAGGTCAGTTGTGCAGGGGAGGGGGCCTTGGCACACCTTGCTTGAACCTCACTTTGCCTCACTGCCTGCCCTGGGCGGCCCTTCTCCTTGTGGGAGAGCCCCTGGTGGCCCAAAAGAGGGGGCAGCCCTCCCACATCACCAGAGGAGGGTTTACACCCACGTCTCCCCATGGCAGAGCCCTTGCCTGGATGCAAAGAGGGGATCTGGCACCACATTCACCCTCCTGGAGGAACGAGCCGGGCTCTGCTGCCCCTCCTTGCACTTCTCTCCGGGCACCCCACAACGACGCCTGTCCAAAACCATCTGACCCAAGGAGCCAAGTGAGGGGGAAGGAAAAAAAACACCAAAAAAAGGAGAGGTAAAACAGGAAAGCAAGCAGCACACGGCAGAGCCCAGTGCGTTAGTGGCCAGGCGAGGCAGGGCGTACCTTCAGCTTGGACTGAATCTCACGAGATTTCCGTCGGGCAAGAACCTGCAAGTGGCTAGAGACCTGCAGAGAGAGAGCAGAAGGAGAGGGGGAACAGCAGAGCCGTCAACCAGAGGAAAGGAGGAGGAAGGAGAGGGGCTGCCCATGCTCACAGAGACACCGCCGCGGACACCTGGGCAAGGGCGCCAACGTACCTTGATGCCAACCTGGTACTCCCGCACCTTCTTCCGAGCTAGAACCTGTATGTGGCTGGACACCTAGGGCCCAACGCGCCGTTCAAAAGGAAAACACAGAGAGAGTGAAGATCCTGCAGGGCAGGCTCTGTCCCCAGGGCAGGGAGTGCAGGAACGGGCAGCGCTGTGGCTGCTCCCCGAGGTGCTGGGGGTGCTGCACCCGCCAAGAGCTGCAGGAAGGAAAGTGCTGGGGCACCCCGGTGCTGGTTGATGCTGGTTTGTGCCCACCCCAGGCTGGGGTGGAGCTCCTTGGTGCAAAGCTGCTGCAGTTGAGGGGGGCTGTCCCCATTTAGCACCTCTTGGGGACAGACAGACAGACATGAGCCTGGCAGGTTTGAGGTGCCCCAGGTGCCTGTGGGTCCAGGAGGGACTGGGACACTGCACCAGGGCTCCTGCTGGTTTTGCATGTGGGAAAGGCAAGAAAGGTTGGGTTTGTGTGTCCAGGCCCCTGTAAGAGCAGGAGCTAAAGAAAAGGGGCTGATGTCCAGGCAGTAAAGGCACAGCATGGCTGGGGGGCCATCCACAGGAAGGGTGGGCATCCATGCACCCACAGGGCTTCTGGGCTGATTTTGGAAAGAACCTGCTCCCACCAGTGCCAGGCTGCCCAAGAGGAGACACCAGGCTGCCCAGGAGATGAGGGATCAGGGATCTGCTGTCTGTGGGCGCTCTCTCCCATGGCTTTCCCAAATCCCTCCAGGGCATTGCATCCTTCCCCCATGGAGGGGGCAGTTAAGTGTTTAATCCAGAAATGAAGCTGCTTGGCCAGGTCTGAACACAAAACCAGCCACCAGACCCCAGTCCCTCTCCTTTCAGCGTTAAGTCCTGGAGGAACAACCTCTGCAGTGCTGGGGACCAGCGTCCCTCTCTTGTGGGGACTTGTGGCATGGGACAGGCCCAGAATAAGTGTCCCAAACCCAACCATCTCCCTGTGGTGGAGGATGCTCCCAAGCATCCAAGGCCATGGGCTCTGCTGGGATGGGTGGCCTGGCTCCTGACTGGGGACCACCACGAGGGGAGGGAAGAGCCACTGGACACATGACAAAGGGACATGTCCCATCGAGGGCTGCAGCAGCCCACTCCTCAGACAGGTCTGGTGAAGCAAGGGCTTGCAGGGACCTCTGTGTGCTCCTGCAGGGACCTCTGTGTGCTCCTGCAGGGACCTCTGTGTGCTCCTGCCCTGCCTGCATCCCTGCCTGCCCCAGCGTCCAACCAGGCAGGGCAGTGAGAGCAGGGCAAGGGCTCCGTGGTACCTCCAGGCCCACCAGGACCAGCACCACAGCTCCACACAGCCCATCCCTGGATCCCTGGCTGGAATGGGAGTGCTCTGCCCTCAGCCCATGGGGTTTGGAGTGCCCTTGTGGCACCAGTGGCATAAAGCCTGGCAAGGGGCAGAGGTAGGAACGGTGCCCAGATCCAGAAGGTGCAGCAGAGGGACCCATGCAGGCACACACAGACACTGCCCACAGAGAGTCTGGGGGCTCCTGCCACCCACAGGGTCACCCCAACCAGGCAGGGGGCCTGGGTGCTGTCTGCCCCCACACCCCCCTGTTTCAAGGCATCCTGGGGCTGAGGAAACCCCAGGGCTTTTGTGCTCACAGACGAAGGAAGCGCCCCGCAGAGGATGGGGGAACCTGCTGGCAGCCGCAGTGGCTTGAGGAGGGGACACAGGCGACAGCGGGACACCCGCTCCCCCTTCGGGCTTACCTGGCACCGCCTCCCATCCCCCGCCCCGAGCCCACCCCAGGAGAAGAAAGCAGAGCAACGCCTCACCTGCTTCCTCGTCCGTGTCTTCCCCGTTCGCAGCTTGATGTAGCGGGCGATCAGCTCGTTACGACCTGCGGGCAGAGCCTGGGGTCAGCCCTGGCACACGGGGGGCGTCGGCCCCGGCACTCGGCGGCATCAGCCTCAGACCCCGCAGGGCATCGGTCCCGGCACTCGGGGGGTCCCAGCCCCGGCACTCGGGGGGGTCCCAGCCCCGGCACTCGGGGGTCTCAGCCCCGGCACTCGGGGGTCCCAGCCCCGGCACTCGGGGGTCCCGGCACTCGGGGGGTCCCAGCTCCGGCATTCGGGGGGTCCCAGCCTGGCACAGGGGGGGTCCCAGCCCCGGCACTCGGGGGTCCCAGCCCCGGCACTCGGGTGTCCCAGCCCCGGCACTCGGGGGGTTCCAGCCCCGGCACTCGGGGTGTCCCAACCCTGGCACTCGGGGGTCTCAACCCTGGCACTCGCGGGGCACCAGCCCCGGCACCCGGGGGGTCCCAACCCCGACACTCGGGGGGTCTCAGCCCCGGCACTCGGGGGTCCCAGCCCCGGCACCCGGGGGGTCCCAACCCCGGCACTGGGGTCACCAGCCCCGGCACTCGGGGGGTCCCAGCCCCGGCCCCCCGCGCCCCCCGGGCCGGCGAGGGAGGCGCTGCCAGGAGGTGGCGCTGCCGCGACAGCGTCGGGGCGACCTCGGGGACACCGGGGGTGGCCACGCCAGGGCAGTGCCACCCCCCATCCCCGTTCCCCCGGTTCCTGCCCATCCCCGGACTCAGAGCGAGGTGACAGCCACCAGGGACCCCCGCACGAACCCCAGCAGCCCCGGCAGAGCCAGCGAGGGGTCCCGGGCTGCCCCCCCCACACCCCACCCCGGCATCCCCCTTCCCGTTCCCAAGCCGGGCTGGCCTTTCCACCAGTATTTCCTAACGTCCCGGTCTAATTCGAAGCAGAAGTTGCTTTTGCGCCACATTTCAGGGGCCAGCTGCGGCCAATCTCCGTTCAAACGTCAGAGCAGCTGGGAGCTTTCTTCTCCCGGCCCCGGCCCCCCCGGCCCCCGCCGCCGTCCCCCCCGCGCACGGGGGCAGCCAGGCACGCCAGATTTATTTTAATGGACCAGATGGTCGCGGTTGGAACTTGTCGAAATGCCCTTGGAGCGGGTTTCGGCTTTAAAAGAATAAAAAAATCCCCTAAAAAAAAAAAAATTACCACGACCCCCCCCCCAACTCTCCTCTTCCACCCATATTGGCCCCCTCCCAGCCCCACAGCAACTGCGCCCTGCTGGGGGGACACACACACGGGGACAGACAGGGCCAGGTGGCACGCAGAGACAGCTGCCCCTTGCCAGGCAGGGGTGGGTAGGTGGGTGACAAAGGGGGTACCCCTGGCACAGCCAGCATGGCACCCTGGTGCCACCCTGAGGCACAGCTCCCACCCCTCCAGGCTCCCTCTCAGCACCCAGCAGGGGCCAGGTGTGCAAGGGTGTCCTCTGAGCGCAGGTGAGATGACACCCCCAGCAGGGACCCTGCTGCTGAGCCCCCTTTGGGGTACACCTTCAAACCCCCCCCTTTGCATGCCCTGCTCCTGAATCCCATCCGCTGCCCCCATACCCTGTCCGTGGGAATGAAACATGGGGAAAAATACAGGAAAGAAATGTGGGGCCTCTGGGGACCCGGGGAGCCAGTGCCAGCCCTAGTGCCCAGCATCTCCTGCCACACACCGTGCCCAAGGCTGCTGCACCCTCGCTGCCATCCCTGTGCCCACGTGCCCTGTCCCTTGTCCCTTTCCCTGTGATTCATCTGGACCGTGCCATTCCCTCCGAGAGGGCACGTCCTCCTCCAAATTACCACATTCCCCAAATTCCTCTCCCCTGACACCACCACGTGAACCAGTTGGACAGGCTGGGTTAAAAATAACCGAGTGTGTAGCAAGGCCCAGTGTGCCCGTGCTGGGTCCTGGCTCCCCAGCTCCCACCTTGCTTTGCCACCCCTGCAGGGCCCGAGGGTGATACCCCCACTGGCACCACCCTGGGCACCCATGGAACCCCCAAAACGAGGGGTGGTGAGGGACAGCAGAGGCACTGGCACACCCTTATGCCACATGCTGGCACTGCCCTGTGCTGCCAGTGCCCCTGGTACTCTTGGTAATGCCAGCCAGGGGTCCTGGGGGTCCCAGTGGGGAGGTGCTGGGGAAGGTGGGGGGGGAGATGAAAGGCGGGCAGGGGCTGCTGCCTCTTTAAGCAGCTGCCAGATGTCTCTGAAAGGCTGGAAAAACCGGTCGGGGCGTGCTTCGAAGGGCCAGGCTCCCGGCGGCACTTCAGCTATTCCCAGAGAAATCCAAAAAATGCATAGGCTTGGGAAGCCCTGTGCTCCCCCTCCTCCTCCTCCTCCTCACCCCGCTCCTCCAGCAGCCCCCATGCCGTGGGTGGGGGGCCCTGGCAGATGGGGTGGCACAGGCGGCTGGCACAGGTGTAGGGACAGCGGCACCGTGCTCTCCAGCAAGCCTCGCCCCTTCTGCCCCTCTCTAGTGGCACTGGGGGAGGCGTTGCTGTGACAGCAGCATCTGGGCAGGTGAATTTTGGAGGCTGGGGATAGAGATGCCAGCCTTGGCCCTGCTGTCACCATGGGTGCTGGTGATATGGCAGCCTGCTCCTTGGCTTTGAGGTCACCGGCCCTTGGGGGGGACATCATGGGATGTGCAGGGCAGGAGGTGCCAGTCCCTCCCCTGGCAGGGACAGGGAGTTTGGGAAGACACCAAAAACGAGGCTGACACCTCCAAAATCATCCCCCTAGCTGGGCTGACCAACGAAATCACCAAAAGCTGAGCTGGGCGCGGGTGGCTCGGGGTGGGTGGGTGGGTGACCTTTGCCACAGGGTGCTCTGGCCACCAGGTCCGGTCGGGGGAGGTTTGGGGAGGCACAGGGGAGCAGGAGGGCTGGGGCTGCCCTGGCCCCGCAGTCCCGTGCCCGCTCCCTGCCCCACGGCCTCACCAAACCAGTCAGTCCGGCAGGGCCGAGAGAGGGAGGGAGCGGGAGGCAGGGACACGGGTGACCCGGGAGGGAGGGACACGGGTCACCGGCACCTCCCCAGCCCAGCCCAGCCCCAGCATGAACCCCAGCCAGCTGCTTTCGGGCTCGGGGGATGCTCGAGGGCCATACCCCAGCGTGGGCTGGGGGCAGGAGGTTTTTCAGCTCAGCCTCCACCCCGCCCCCGGCACTCACCGTACATCTTGCCCTCATCTGAGAGGATGATTTTCCTCCGGCCGCAGGGTGGGTAGATCGCCAGCGCCTCCTGGAAGCTCTGCTCGATGTCTGGACTCCACACTCCCTCGGCATCATTGTCCAGACTCTTGTCCATGCCGTCCTGGCCATCTTCCCGCCCCTCCCCAGGGCTGCCGCTGGCGTTCCAGCTGTTGGACGCTATGGTGCTGGCTGCTCTGGGCTCCGACCCTGAGCCCCCACGGATATGGGACAACCTGCTGGGACACAGGGGACACCTGTCAGAGCCAGCAACCCCTGCTGGGCCACGGGCTGCAGTGACAGCACGGCGCCAGGTCAGCTCCTGGCTCTTACCCTGCGCTCGCTGGCACCCAGAGCAGCATCTCGTTGTAGGGAATCAGACACACAAACAGGCTTTCCTCGGGGGCAGAGCATGATTTCTATGAGTACCCCCAAACCCAAGCCACAAGTGACCACCCAGGATCCACCCAAATAAAGTTTGGGAAGGAAACTGCCCCCAGCTACTGTATCACCCACACAAGGAACTTGGTTGGGCACATGGTGTTTATGGCTGACACCTCAGGACAGGGCGGCAGCAGCCCCACAGCCTGTGAACCCTGACCCTGCTCCAGCACCCACTGCCAAACAGCAGTCTCTTTGGGCAAGCTGGCCCAAAAAACACCCCTAGGCCTCAAAATCCCAGCTCCACCATGCCTGGCAAAGGCAGGGCTGGGATTTGAAGGGAGATGCTGAGCAGCTCCAAGCCAGACCCCACTAATGGGAACCAGGTGGCCGGAGCCATCCAGCAGCCCTTCCCCTGGTACCAGGAGAGGCCCCCCCACCCTGAGGATGCTCAGCTGGGGCCCCGGGCCCTCCCCAGCTGGTGGGTGATGCTGGGGAGCCTTCAACCCTCCTCCTCCTTCCTCCCGCTGCTGCCCAGCTCGCAGCGCAGCAGCGTTTTGCAATAACATGTTTGGCGGCAGCTGCCGGCGGTGGGAGCCGAGAGGTGTCTCCTGCGCCGCCGCGCTTCCCGGACGGGCTGGGAGTGTACAAAGGTCTCCAGCACAGACATCTCCTTTTAAAGGAACTGCTGAGCCCGCTGGCTCAAGTGCGCTGCGAGGCCTTGCTCGCTGCCTTTTTTTTTTTTTTTTTTTTTTTTCCTTTTATAAAAAAAGCAACTTAGCCCCCCCATCCCATCCCATCCCATCCCATCGCTCCTCTCTCGCTCGCTCGCCCGTCGTGATGTGATGTCAGCCCCTCCGGTCCCGCCGCCCGTCCCCCCCCCCCCGGCCGCCGCTCCCCCTCTTGCCGAGCACTGTGGCCAAATAAGGAGAACTGCATTGGAGGGATCGCAGGATCCAGCCAGCCGGCCAAGGCAGGGATGGCGGCAGCGCTGCCGGACGGGCCAGGGGCACCCCGGCCGCGCCTGCTGCTGCCAGCGCCATGGGGCAGCAGTGCAGGGTCCAAACCCCTGGATTTGGGGATGGGAGGGCGGGGGATGCAGGGAGGGAGAGGATGGTATAGAAAGGGACAGGCCCAGGGGGATCCTCACTCCCCTCTACAGCCCACAGCATCAGGGCTCTGTCCCAGCGGGGTGTGACTGTCCTGGTCTGAGCCCTGGCTGGTCCCCCAGGACCCCCAGACATGGGGGTCAACCTGAGACTCCCCAGCTCCTGCAGCAGCCCCCAAAGGCCTCCAGGACCCCAGAGCAGCGCCGTGGCAAACCCAGACCCGTCAGCACCGTGGCAGCTCAGTGCCCCCAGTGCCAATCTCAGTGCCAGGGACCCTGCAGGCCGGTGCCAGCCCACCCAGGACCCAGCAGCACCCACCCAGCAGCGCAGGGCTGCCACCAGCTCACCCTAACAGGGGAAAGCCCCAAGAGCTGGTGCTGGAGGGTGACTTTACAGGGACTCGGCAGACCCCCTGCCCTCCCCAGCTGAGGGGTGTTTTGGGGGTCAAGGGAAAAGCTGTAGGACAGAGAGCAAAACCACCAGGGGCTGGCTGCACCCCTGCAGGCAGCGTGCCCGGCGCCCTGGGTCACCGTGCCAGGCACGGCCTGCCCGGGCAGGGTGACAGCTGACCCCGCACCCCGCCTGTGACACCCGTGTCCCCCTCCCTTGGCGGTCCCCAGCCCCCTGCAGCAGGGAAATCCCAGCCCAGCCTTTCCAGGGAAGCTGGGAGAGGAGGGAGGCTGATGCTGGGGCCCCGGCCAAGGTGCGAGGAAGCAGCTCCTCCTCCTCCTCCTCCTCCTCCTCCTCCCCCGAACCTGCTTTTGGCCAGGCATTGGAAGACGCTGGATTTCCTGGAGGGAGGGTGCATGCACCGCGCTGACGCAAGGCACGGCCGAGCGCCGCTCCACCCTGCCCTTACAAAACACCAACAACAGCGGCAATTAGGGAACCGGCACGGCTGGACGGCCCGCGGAGACCGCGGCCAGACCTGCTCGGCACGGGCAAGGGGACCGGACCTGCCAGAAAATAATGTCACCGGCTGCTGCCTGCCAGCTGCTCCGCAGGGAGAGGGCAGGGAGAGCCCCCCGCCCGCTGCACGGGCATCTCTGCAGGGTTTGGGCATCCCAGAGACCCCCTGCCCACGGCACGGGCATCTCTGCAGGGTTTGGGCATCCCAGAGACCACCCTCCCATGGCACGGGCATCTCTGCAGGCTTTGGGCATCCCAGAGACCACCCCTCCCATGGCATGGGCATCTCTGCAGGGTTTGGGCATCCCAGAGACCACCCTGCCCACAGCACGGGCATCTCTGCAGGCTTTGGGCATCCCAGAGACCTCCCCTCCCATGGCACGGGCATCTCTGCAGGCTTTGGGCATCCCAGAGACCCCCCCCTCCCACTGCACGGGCATCTCTGCATGGTTTGGGCATCCTAGAGACCACCCCTCCCATGGCACGGTCATCTCTGCAGGGTTTGGGCATCCTAGAGACCACCCCTCCCATGGCATGGGCATCTCTGCAGGGTTTGGGCACCCCAGGACCACTGACCCACATGCCCAGGGATGCTTGCCCGCTCTGAGGATGCCCACCCCTCCTAAGTGGGGATGGTGACTGGCACTCAGCCCAGGGGGTGTCCCCCCCTCCAGCTCGCTCGGTTCCAGTTCACACCCTGAATTTGGGGGGGGGCACATGCTCCATCCCACAGCTTCAGAGGGTGATGGAGGGGGCTGCACCCTTGTGAGGTGCCCTGGTGGATGTGGGGCCCACAGCAGGCAGGGCAGGATGCCTCCAGGGCAGGGTGCCTCCAGGGCAGCCCTTATCTCCCTGCCAGGCCAAGGCTGCCCAGGAGACCCGGACGGTGCTCCCAGGGCTCCCAGGACTTGGTCCCAGCACCAGGGGCAAGAGACATGAAGAAACCTGGGGCTTGAGCAGGCCGTGGGGCTGCAGGACCTGTTGGGAGAGCTGCTTGGGGCTGGGGACCCTGCTGAAGCTACACCTTAAACCCTGCAAAAGCAAAGAGGGAGGGGCACCTGAGAAATGGGTGTTTTGGGGCAGGTGAGGGAAGGAAATGGTTTGGAGGCAGCGTCTGCAGTCGGAGAAGCACCGTGGGCACCCTGAGAGTGCCAAAGGACAGGAGCAAGGTGCTGCCGGATCCAGCACAACCAGCTGCGATAGGGATCGGGTCAGGGACGTGCGG
Source organism: Emberiza elegans (assembly GCA_024865655.1). NCBI lineage: Eukaryota > Metazoa > Chordata > Aves > Passeriformes > Fringillidae > Emberiza > Emberiza elegans. The sequence goes on along the minus strand of JALJVW010000184.1, from coordinate 80,431,102 downwards.
GGTGGCACGGGGGAGAGCACCTGGGGCTGGGCACGGGGACACTGTGACACGGGCAGAGGTGCCCGTCACTCCCACACCGCCCCCACGCACCCAGACCTCACCCTTGACCCGTGCTGCCAAGCTGGGGGACAGCATATTCCTCTTCCCCAGCCTGGTCAGCCCCAAAAGCATCATCCCATCTGGTGCGCCATGGGGCACACCCCCAGCAGCCCTCGCACTGCCCCAAACCCTTGTGTCCTGCCCAAACTGGGACAGGGGTGGTGGTGGCTGTTGTCACAGCTTCTCCTCAAACCACCTGGAGCGGAGGGCACGGTCACCAGCACTGGCTCCGCCAGGGGCATTGCAGCACAGCACGGCCCCAGCTGGCACTGCCCAGAGGGACGAGGCACGGGGCAGAGCAGCCCCAAGGAGCCCTTCTCACCTGGGGCTGCCCAGGTGCCAGGGGACATCGGGACAGAAACGCTCTGCAAAGGTGCTGGGGACACTGCGGAGACAGGGAGGGGGGTCCAGCCCCATCCTGCCCCCATCCTGCCCCCATCCTGCCCCCATCCTGCCTCCCCATGCAGGGGCCCGGGGCAATCCAGCCCTTCTCCCTCCCCCCTGCACACAGACCCCACAGCAAAGGGGTAAAAGTTCATGACAAGCCCGGGCAGGATCAGCACGGAGCAGTTCAGCCCTGCTGAGCCCGGCACCAGCCCTGTGGTGCTGCCACCCCCTCCCTGTCACCGTGACTGGTGGCACCCACACTCTGCAGGTGAGGGGACACGAGTGCCCACCCTCCCTGGTGGGACATCCCAGCTGGGCCTCTAGGGCACCCCAGCTCCTCCTGTCCTGGCACGCTGGGCTCAGTGAGGGCACAGCTGGCACGGAGTTGTGTGCAGGCAGGGGGTTTCACTGATGTGCCCCTCATTTCAGGCAGGGGAGCTCTGCCTGGGGGCTGTGTCCCTGCTCCTGCCTCTCCCCACCGGGTGACACAGCCGGCAGGAATGCTGCCCACACGGTGACAGCTCTGCAGAGCCCCTGGAAGGAAACCCAAAAGCTGTGGAGCTCCTGGGGGACACCAGCAAGGCTGGTGCTGTGCCCAGGGCAGCGCACAGAGCAGGATGCTCTTGGCTGTGCCAGGATGACCCTGCAGCCCTTCACAGCAGCCCCACACCCCTGGCACCGTGCCCAGGGACCCTTTGGGAACACCCAGGTGCCCCATTCCTGCAGGGGAACACCACCCTGGCTGGCACACGGCTGTGCCAGGGACAGCCAGGGCTCACGGGTGGCGTGGCACGAGGGTGGCGAAAGGAGGTTTGTTTACACTGTGCTCCTCTTCCAAACAGCTCTCGGGCTGTGCTGAGGGATTCCCTGGCTCGGGGAGGCCACCCTGCACTCTCCCAGCCAGGTCTGCACCTCCTGACTTGGCCACGTCCTCTCTGAAGGGTCCCCTGGCACAGTCTGGGGAGGCAGACGGTGGCAGAGCCCCCAGCACACCAGGCCAGCTCCCCGTGAGACAGCCCAGCTAATTTCCTGCCCTCTATCACTTCCTGTCCCTTCCGGCTTGGCGGGCGGCTCAGGAAGCAATCGGAGCGAGGAAACCACAGGAAGCCACGTGGCAGCATCCCACCAGGGTCAGGAGAGCTGCCAGGGCTGCCCCGGGCTCCCCGTGCCCCCCAGCCCCAGCTGCACCCCGAGGGGCTCCCCCAGCTGCCAGCAAAGCCCTGGGCTGGCAGGGATGTGGCTGGTCCCTGCTCAGCCACGCGAGGCCGAGGGATGCTCAGACCCCTCATCCCAGGGGGCTGTGGAGGAACAAAGAGAAAATGCGAGCGATTTGCTCCCAAGATATTCGGGGTAGAGAGGAGGAAGGGGATGAGGCAAAGCCAGGGCACAGCTCATGGCAGAATCACAGCCATCCAAACCAACCCCTCCAAGCCCTCCTTCTCCCCAGCCCTGGCACAGCTGGGTTTCGCCTTCCGCAGGACCTGAGCCGGTTTTGCTCGAGTCTTCAGGCTCAGGACCCGAGGGCAGAGGACAGACGGACACTGTAACCCGGCGTGCCTCCCTGGCCCAATTACGCTGCCCTGCCCAGCCAGGACGGGGCGTTTCACCCAGCAGCGCATAAATAGAAAGCTTTTAGAGCATTAATTGCTCTCTGTGTTATGAAACATGGAAACAACAGGGTTGGAGCTGCCTGCCGGGGATGGGCCGCCCCCATGGTGTCCCGTGACACCCCCAGTGCCGGGAGCCCATGGCACAGCCAGTGCTGGACACAGCACCCATTGGGGATGGCTGGATTTGCCAAAATACATCCATCCCAGGATGCCTTCTCCTCAACATCACCTGTAGAGAGCTCAGAGTGGCCACCGAGTCCCTGGGGACATCCAGGTTGTCCCATGGGGAAAACAAAGAGTTTCTGGTGTCAGGGCAGCACCAGGGAAGCCTGGGTCAGGCAGTTCTGTGCCTGCACTGGGACAGTGTCCCACCACTGGGGCCACCCAGGCACCCCAGGGACCCCAGCAGCCCTCTGCCCTGCTCCTAGGAGGAGAAATGCCTCCTCAGAAGAGCTCCACGTGCTGCTGACCCCATTTTATGCCATTGCAGCAGGGCCAGGGAAAACATCTCCCAGGGGGACACTACCAGGCAAGGAGGAGGAGGAGAAGAAGGAGGAGGAGGAAGGCTGCAATGAATTTCACACCTGCCCCCAGCCGCCTCCGCCCCCGTGAAACCCAAGCCTGCCCAGGCAGCAGCTGTGCCCAGTGCCTGTGCTGTGGCACCCGCTGGAGCCCAGCTTAGCGCCGACTGCTCCCAGCCAGAAACACCCCGTGGGACGGGACGGGGGCTGTGAGCACGGACTGGGGGGGATCCGCTCCTGGGACACCGGGCAGAGCGGCTGCCAGGCATCGCCACCATCACAGAGACGTCCCTGGCTGCCAGAGTCTGACACAGAACGTGACACCGCACTGTCACTGTCACCCCTGTTTGGGGGCCATGCTCCCCTGCCCTCCTGCCCGAAGCAGTGCCCAGCTGAGGTGCTCCAGGAGCTGACACAGAACGTGACGCCGCACTGTCACTGTCACCCCTGTGAGGGGGCACGCTCCCCTGCCCTCCTGCCCGAAGCAGTGCCCAGCTGAGGTGCTCCAGGAGCTGACACAGAAGCTGTCACTGTCACCCCAGGCCCTCCTGCCCGAAGCAGTGCCCAGCTGAGGTGCTCCAGGAGTGGCAATAGCAGGTACAGGCTGCCCTGCACAAGCCCCATCAGTGCCTTTATTCCCAGAAAGGGATATTTTGATTTAGCACCGCTCTGCTGCCACCACCCCAGACATTCCCAGCGAACAAACCCCTGTGCGTGCCAGGAGCGTGCTGGGAGCCCGTGGCAGCTCATCACCTCCTCCCAGCATCTCCTGCCCCTGCCCCAGCCCAGAGCTGCAGACGGGCACGGCGGCTCCAGCTCCCGCAGATTGAAAAATTGCTCTGGAATCCTTGGGGAGGAAAACTGCTAAAAATACACGAAGGCAGTTTTCTTGGTAAAAGAAGGAGCTCCAGTGAGGAGCATGGCCCAAGAGAGCCCAGCACAGTGTGTTAGACACCCCTGCCCAGCACGCTGATGTCCAAACACCTCAGCTGGACCCTGACAACTCTGCAGTGCCACCCAGGCAAGGCTGCAAGGGGACACAGCAGCCTCTCCACACACGAGCTGGAGCCCAGACTCATGCCATAGCTGGGCACAGGTGCTGGCAAGCACGGAAAGCAGAACCCTGCCCAACTCATCCACAAAGCCGGGCGGGGAAAAAGCAGGGTCTCGGACCAGAGCTTCTCTCCCGGACTGTGAAGCTCCCAGATCTCGCTGCTAATAAAAACCCGACGCTCGGTTGGGTCGGGAGCTCGCATGCCTGCGTGCGGGTGTGCTTCTTCCTAAACCCGAATTGCCTAAGCCGGCGGGGGGAGGCAGGAGCTGGCTGCCTCTGGGGGAAGGGCGAGGAGCTGGCATGGGAACGGCAGCCCATCCTCCACGCACCCGCGTCTGTAAACTTTGAACATCTTCCGGAGAGAAGTTAGTGGCTATTGTGAACAGCTGGATCTAATTTTACGAGGAGCGAGGAGGAGACAGTTGTGGGGAAATAATAAGGCTCGGCGCTCGCAGGCGAGGATCCCCGAGCCCGGCCAGCCCTCCTGCCTCCGCCGGGGAGCGCTGCCGGGACGCTGGCGGCGAAACTGAGGCACGGAGCAGCGCGGGGCTCGCCCGCCTCCCGGAGAACGCCAGCCGGGAACGCGGGGCTTTGCCCTCGAGTGTTTCCCTGGGTGTGATGCCCCAGCACAGCCGCGGGGCACGGCTCTTCCTCAGAGCACCCAGCTGGGCTGCCAGCGCAGGGTGCCCCACTTTGGCATCCCACGGCAGCATCTCCAGAGCCACGGCCACCCCAGCGCTCACCCTCGATGCTCGTGGGCAGCGCGGTGCGAGCGCGACACCTCCCTCCGGCCGGCTGCTTCCCCCGAGGCTCTGCCCACCGCCTAAAATTAGCTGCAGCCCCGCTGTCCCCTCCGCGGCCACCCCCCGCAGCCCGGGGAGCGCTGCCAGCACACGCTCCGGGCCCGTCCCGATCCCCCGGCAGCAAAGGGGGAAGGGGAGCGAGCAGCCTCCTCCATCACTCACTCGCAGCCCGCCTGCCTGCCCCTGGAGCAGCGCAGCCCCGCTGACACCTCCGCGCCTCCGGCTCGCAGCAGCGCGCCCGAGGGTGAGCGAGCTCCGGGTCGGATTTATGGAGCAGAGACCCAGCAGAGCCGGTGACACACCCAGGGCCCCGCTGGGAGGGGGCAGCGGTGGGCACGCTGGGTTTTGGGGCCGCTGTTGTCTCATGGCAGCGTACTGGGGGATGCTGGGGGTGTTGGACCATCACATCTGTTTGGGATGGGATAGGGGGATGAGTTCCACGGGGATTTGGGCTGCCAGGATGGGACGTGCCTCATGCCATCCGTATTTTCCCAAATCATAGAGCCCTACATTGTCACCACAAGGCCACCATCTGCCAACCCCAAGAACGAGACCATGGGGTTCACGGCCTGTCACCTCCAAAGGGCTCAGCCTCATGGGCCCACCAGGAAACCCTGCCACGAGCTGCACGGGGAGCCCAAAACTGCACCAGCACCGCACAAGCCCTGCTCCCACCACCACGGCCAGGCCGGCGGCTGACCGGCAGCACCAGGAGCTTTTCCCGGGGCCCCTCGCTCCCATTGCACAGGCGGGGAAAGCTGAAGCAGCGGGAGCCGAGCTGCAGCAGCATGCCCAGACCCGCAGCAGGATCCGGACGTGCGTTATCGCGCAGGGGGGGCCGCTGCAGGCTGGTGCGGGGCATGGCCCCGCCGGCTCACCCCATCATTACCTTCCCTCCCTCCCTCCCTCCCTCCCTCCAAAAAAACATTTCATAAGTCGCCACGTGACGGTGGCAATAGCGAACGCCCATGCGCTTCAGGTGTCTGCCCCAACCACAACACGCAGGTGCCTGGGCTTGGCCGCCGCGGCTCCCGGCCTGGCCCCCACCCCAAAAAACACCTTGGACAAACAGCTGAGGAGGTCAGGGCACGGCCTGGCTGCTTGGCAAATCCCCCGTGGATGGGAGCTCCCAAAATCGAGGGTGGTTGGTAATATCCCATCCACCAGCGGCGCTCAGGGTGATGTAAACAGTGCGGCTGTCCCGCCAGCACCTTGCCACAGCCATCAAGGATTTAATGGGAGAGGGAAGCTCCCAGAGATGGGAGAGTTTTTGGAAAGCATCCGTACAGTTCAGTGATGGATGGAGAGATTCCAGCCTCACGAGGAGCCTCAGGATGGCTCTTGTCACACAAATCCCAGCAGCACCCCTGGTTAGGGTTTTGCTGCCCCTTCTCCCCTCTCCCCTTCCATTTTCCACTCCCACAGACAGAAGAAGAGGCACGAACGCAGGAAAACACAATTCCCCCCCAACAACAGCCCAAAATTGCCCATTTTTGCCCTTTCTGGCTGCTGTGTGCCTGCACCCAGTCTCACCACCGAGCTCACCTGCCACCAGCCTCGTGCTGTCTGTGTGTTTGATGGGAGCTGCGCGGTTACTTGCTTTTTAATACATTAATTATAGCTGATTACCGCTGCCACCCCCACCTCCTCGGTGCCATGACCTGCTCACACACCGCCAGGAAAAGGCTCCTTCCTTGGGCACAGCGCCAGGGCCACCGGGACTCGCCTCCCAACCCACTTGGTGGTGGCAAGATGGGGATTAAATGGTGATTAAAAGGAGATGCTGTTTCTGATATCATGATAAACAGCCACCGCGTGCCATGGCAAATGGATGCAAGTCCCTTTTCCTGATGGAGCTGGAGGATTCTGCTTTGGAGGAAAGGGATTTTAGATGTGGGATGACTGCTGGAGGGTTATGCTGTCCAAAATGCCCTGGTTGAAACATCCCTCCACTCCCCGCAATGTTTCAGCCACCACGGGCAGGACGAGGCTCCTTGAAGTACCTGGGTGCCATTTATAGGTGGTGGCTGGACCCGTTGCTTTCAGAGGGTTATTCCTGTCAGAAAATCCAGTGTGGTGCCAGCCACAGGCCCACGGTGGGGAGGGAGCTGGGTGCTCGAGGTCCCTGGGGATGGCAATGTCCCCCTGTGCCACCCAGCTGTCACCCAGGAGGAGCTGCTCACCCCACAGCCATCTGCAGTCTCTTCCCATGGGAATGCTGATCCTGTAACACCCAAACAGGGCCAAATCCAGCGCCTTGTCCCCATGGGACAGCCATGCTCGTCCTCCCTGGTGGGGCAATGCTGGGGCACTGCCAGAGTGACCATCACCTGCCCTGCCACCAGGGTCCCAGCCTCCCTACCCATTCTTCTTCCAGCTTCACCACTGAGTGACCTCAGCACGCCCTCACCCCTCGCCCACTTTGGGGACCCTTTTTCTCCCAGTCCTGGGGGAAATGACCCCCAAGGGCTGTGGGCTGTGAGGCCACAGAGGCCCCAGCTCCAGTGGGTGCACAGGGGGCACACGAGCCTGGCAAACCCCACTTCTCCACTCAGCATCACGAGCACTCCAGCACCAAGGGGAGGCTGGCAGCCGGGCTGGCAGGGCCCCCCAGGGTGGCCGGGCACTGCCAATGCCCTGACTCACGACACGCACGTACCCGCGCGGGGTAAAGCGATAGGAGGGGAGAGAGGATGCCGGAGCCCAAAATACCCCGGCGTGCCTGACACAGGAGATTATCGCTTCGCTGATGGGACCATCGCCCAGCCCGGCTTGTCCCGGCTCCCTGCAAAGCACCAAAAGCCCCCAAAATCTCAGCCTTCACCTTTCCCCCTGCCAAGCACCCAACAGCAGTGAGCAGCTGCAGGGTGCCCGCCACACCAGCCGGGCCGCTGGTATCATTTCCAGCTGGTTTCTCCCCAAACTGGTTTTTTTCTCAGTCAGTAGAAGCCAAATGTGTTGTGTAGGGCCTGAGCGGTTTCGGGGGGTTGGAGGTGGGTGGCTCTGCGAGGGCTTGGCCGTATTTACCTTCCAAGGGGGTTAAGGGAAAAAAAAAACAACACCAAACCCAAGGAGGGTGTAAAAATAAAATAATAATAATAATAATAAAGATGACACACTGCTGAAAATTATACATCTAATTGCCGCCTTGTTAGCAAAGCACCCCTATGACGAGGCACAAAGTGTTTAGCATACAGTCAGTGCATGGTCATCCCCTACATGCGTGTGACACACATGTAGCGTGACACGCGGGTGACCCCGCACCTCACCCGCGACCCTCCCCCGGGGGGCTCCGGCCGGGGCGGCCGCCGGACGTTGCGGACGGGGACTGCCCGCCCCGATCGCTCCCGACGTGCGGGCACAAGGCCCCTTTGTCACCCCGGGGATGCGGCGCGGGGGGACTCGGCGGGGACCGTGCGGGGGCAGCGCAGCCCCGACGGGGCGGCAGCCCGGGGACCCCGCGGGGGGGAGCGCAACGAGCCCGACTGTGCCCCCCCTCGCACCCACCCCGTCGGGGGAGCCCCGGGGGGACGCACCGAGCTCCGGCCGCGGGGCGAGCAGCGCTGGAGCGACCCCGGCGCCCCCCGCCATCCGCCGGGGCTCGGGGCAGGCGGAGGGCTGCGGGCCGGGAGGAAGGAGGGGCGGGAGGAGGAGGAGGAGGAGGCGGAGGAAGGGGGGTTGGGAGTCTCTCCCCGGCGGGCGCTTACCTGCTCCGTGCTCCGGAGGGGCTGGGCCGGCCGCGGTGCCGGGAGCGGGGCCGGGGCCGGAGCGGGGCCGGGGCCGGGGCCGGGCCGGGCCGGGGCGGGCGGCAGGAATGCGGGGAGCGCGGCAGGCTCCGGGTCCGCGCACCGAGCCAGGCGCAGCGACGGGAAAGTTTATGCGAGGGAGGAGCGGAAAGTTGGGAGTCAATCAGGAGGCGGCGGGGCCGGGCCGGGCCTCCTCCTCCTCCTCCCCTAACCTCCTTCTCCTCCTCCTCCTCCTCCTCCTCTTCCCGGCCCTTCCTCCCGCCCGACCCTCCCGACCTCCCCGTCGGGGCAGCGGGCAGCAGGGACTTCCCTTACACAGGGAGGTTTATTTTTTGGGGAAGGGCAGCCCTGGAGTTTCGGCCCGGCCCGGGTTATGGGAGCGCCCTCTATGAGCCTTCCTCACCTTTCTCCTCTTCCTCCTTCTCCCTCCGGCATTCCCGGGATGCGGCCCTGGGACGCGGCCTTGGGCCAGGGCATGAAGGTGCTGCTGTCCCGCCTTGTCCTGTCCCGTCCGCAGCCAGCCGCGGTCACCCGTGCACACCTTCGTCCCCTTCTCCACATCTTCATCACCCTCTGTGCCCACTCTTCATTCCCGCCCCCCTTCACTCACCTCCATCCCCTTCCACACGTTTTCATTGCCCTCTGCACGCTCTAATGCCCTGCCACACACCTTCATCCTCCTCTTCCTTCCCATCCTGACATCTTCATCCCCTTCCAAACACCCTCATCCCTCTCCTCATCCTCACACACAAACACACACAAACACACTCTCAGTCCCCTGCATCCCACCAATCTGCAGATTCCCCGTTTCTCTCAGGCACGCACCCCATGGTGCCCGGGGTGGGAATTCAGCCCACGCTGTTGGGATCTCTCAAGGGAATTCAGCCAGGATCCTCGCCATGGTCACTTCCTCTGGGTGAGCTGATGGGTGGTAATGTGCTAAGCCACAGCAAGCTGATCACATACAAATCCCTGGCCACAACCCAGCCTGACCATCAGGAACTGCAGCCCCAAAAGGGGCAAAAGCCCCAGTCCCCCTGGGACTCCACAGGCCTGTGCCACAGTACCCAAAACCCCCAGAGATAAATCAGGGTGAGGAATCCTCCCAGCGCCCTGCTGGGAGAAGGGATGTTCTTTGCATCCCATTCCTTCCAGAAACATATTTTTCTAATTTTCATCATGAGCTTGGTTGTATTCAAGCGTTTTGGGACAAGACAGCCAATGCTTCAGCCCATGAAGTGACAGGCTCTGAAGCATCCAGCGCATTCAGCAATTGTGTGTGATTCATAAAGCCATATCGCATTCTTCCACCCTTGGCCTGCTGCTAACTTGTAAGAAATCTGGACCAAAAACTGCAACAAAATGGCTGCTATTCTCCAAGGGCTGTTCAGAGCCTCGTTACTCATCCCTTACTTGGGCAAAAATGACATTGAGTGCTCCTGGAGATGACAGCCTTAATTGAGTTCAATAGGAGTTTAGGCTGAGTAAGGCATGAGCAAACAAGTGTGCATTAGCCCATGAATAAAAAGCCTGATCCACAAATGTTTAGGAACACATGTAACACTGAGCAGGGGAGTGCTGAGGGGGTCCCTGCTGCTCTGGCCTTGCCATTTGGGCAGGGGTCTGGCTGCAGCATCCAACACAACTGATAGCGATGCTGGGATGAGCTTGTTCAGGAGTGCAAAGATTCAAGGCTGGCTCAGCGGTTTGTTTCCATTCTGCCTCTTAATTTTTATTTATTTTCTTCCTTCAGAAGTCCATAGTCCTTGTTTCTGCTATTTTTTTGTCCACTGGTGGGAACAGCAACTTCCTTTCTCAAATTATAATATAAAAGAGCTGCAAGCTGCAATGCCATAAATAATATTTTCTTATGGCCAGAACATCCAAGTCTAGGCAGCACACCAAGAACAGCTACAACATTGTAAAACTCGAACACTTCTCCAGAATGGACTCACTAATTAAAAAATTACTCCTTTTAAAAAGCAGTTGAAAAATATTGGCTTTCCCATTGCCGCCTGTCGCTTGCTGCGTCGAGAAGGAGCCCATCCTGCACAGCCACAGCTGAGCTAACCAGCAACCACTCTGCCTTTCCCTCTAAAAAATGTTACCAAATAAATAGAAGGGGGAGGGAGGAGAAGAACACCTCATGACAATCACTTCTTTAATTAATTAAAGTTTTGCCGCTTCAAAGCTGGAGAGAGATCCCCAGGGCTGGGGCCACGGCAGCTCGCTGGGAACCAAACATCTCCAGCCCTTCCAGTGCTGGACAAGGAGTTTCCCAGTGCTGGTCTCCCCTCCCACAGCCCCCAGGATGTGCCAGTCCTTCCCTCCTCAGGCTGCCTGCCCAGTGGGGCATTTGCCTCCTGGAACCCACAGAAACGTCTGTCATCCCCCCTAACAGAGCAAGGCTCAGAACTGGGTGCATGGAGCCCCCCAAACCCCAGGGATCTGCAAAAGAGGGAGAAGAGTGGTTGGAGAAGAGCCCCCATGTCCACCTTCCCGCTCAGCTCTGGACCAGCATCTTTGCACTCATCAGGACAGGATGGGGACGAACCACGGAGAGAGCCACCAGCGCTGCAGGGACACTGGTCCTGCCTGGGATGTGCTGCTCTGCAGCGAGGTCGGGCCTTAATTTTTTCCTCCCCTTTGCCTTATAAGCACCTCTGCAAAAATAAAACTCGTTTCCCAGGAGGTTCCCTTGAGGAGCTGACGACAGTCGCCTCTGGCCACGCTTGTGCCCCTGCACGAGAACTTTGTGGGGTTAAATCCGCGCCTGCAGCACCAGCCCAAAGCCAGCACCCCTAAAAAGCTTCAGAATCCTCAAAATCTCACACTGCAGGGAAAACATCATCCCTGGGGATTGAGGAAACCCTTTCTCCAAGGAATACACGCACTTTGGACTCAAACACCATTGATAAGGCTCTTTCTTTTTTTTTTTTTTTTTTATCTTTTCTTGCAGCAAGCATTCCTTTCACACCCACGCACGCCCCGGCATCCTCAGCCATTGGTCTGCCGGCGCATCCGTCACACTTTCCACCGGCCAGAGCAGATCCACATTTCAACTGCTTCCATCCCTCATCTCCTCTGGTGTTAACAGCCAGCGCAAACAAAGGGCCCGAACATCCATCGCCCCATTAAATTGTTTTCGTTTGTTTCTTCTGCCACAGTTGGTTTGCGTTAGAGGGTTTGTAAAAGGGATTTGGGGTGGGCGGCTGATGCAGCGGCTGCTCTGACTTTGGGTGACACTGCAAGGGACACCCGGGACAGGGATTTTGCTCTGCCACGGGTGACAGGCCAGGGAAACCTGAAGGGTTTGCAAGCAACAGTGGGCAAAAGGAAAATGGAAAGTTTTGGGGTGAGGGGAGGGAGAATCAAGCTGGGGAGCAGCTGGGATAGCAGCAGACAGAATGTGGGGAGCCCAAAGCCCCTCTCTCTCACCCGGCTGCTTCTTTTCTCCTTGCACTGGAGGAAATGGGGACAAGCATTGACTCAACCGTTAGCTGAGCTCGTCCCGATTTCAAACAGATGTTGGGCTTGTGGCTGGATTTGGGCAGAAAGCTCCTGCTTTCCCCACATTTGCTGGCCATACCTCGTCAGGGATGCTGGCCCCGAACTGCTGTGGCTGGTTCTCCCTTTAGCTCACAAGATGTTCTCTGAGCTCGCTGTGTGGGTGATGGATGATGTCCCACGCGGGCTGGCTTGTCCCCAAGCTGTCCACCTCTGCCTGCCCCACCACGAGCATCTGCCCAAGACTCATGAAGGCCAGACTCATACAGCTGGGGAAGAGCTCCACTCCCATCTGCAAAGCCACTGGGGCAGATGTTCACCAGCGGTCCAGCAGCTCGTGGTGCCCCTGTCACTGTCATCTGTCCTCAGCTCCAGGCTCAGCCCACGGTGATGTTGCGACACTGCCCAGAGAGGATGAGCATCCCTCTTGCACAACCACATCCATCTCATCCATCTGCTCCTCAGCCTTTCTGCCTCAGCTGCATTGACTTGGGGGGCTCATATCACCCCCAGAATGGGGGAACAACCCCTTTGTGTCCTGGGAAGGGAATCCCACATGGTTCTGGAGTCAGGGTGTGAGCTGAGCAGGTGAGACACAGCACCAAAGAGCTGAGGATGGCATTTCAGGGCTCCTTGGCATGTCCCTGTTTTTCTCACCACTGAATTAATCAGATTTGTTTGTGCAGCCAAATCCTCGCCCCATAACTGGTGGAACTGGGGGCATGAGCTGTCCTGCTCCCAGTGAGCTGCTTTTCTTCAGCCTCTCCCCATCAATCTGAGACAGGGCACCTTCTGTCCACCACCTCTCCTGAACAGAGAGCTCCACCTGTGGGGACACCTGGGGCACAGGTGGGGTCTGGAGGGGCACCACAGAGCAAAGGGGCAGCGAGGGTTGAGGGCACGGGGAGCCCAGCAGGGCCCGTCTGGGTGCTGAGCGTGACTCAGCACCGCGCCACACCTCGTGAGTCACTCCCTGCTTCCTGGTGCACCCTGAGTTTTCTCTTCCAGGTCTCTCCTGGCAGCACCGGCCCAGCTGGGCCACCTGCCAGCAACGCAAGCTCTGCCTCACGTGCCTGGCAGCCCTCCTCTGCTGGCACTGTCACCCCTGGGCACGTGCCCGTGTGCTGCCGGTGCCAGGCTGCTCCTTAGGGCCCCAAATCCCTAAAAAGCAATTTCTGGGCAGTGAGGTGAGACCCAGGTGGGTACAAACACGCCATGGGCACCAGCCATCCACTCACACCAGGACAAAGTGGGGCAAAAGAGGTGCCTGGTGGGCAGCGAGCTGGGATGGGGGCTTTAGCTGAGCCCACCTGCATATGGGCAGGGATGAGGAAACACAAAGTGAGGAGACCACCTACCCCCTTCTCACTGGGAGACTGAGCATGAACCATAACAAATAAACAAACAACCCCCAAAAACAAACAAACAAAAAAAAAAAAAACCAAAAAACCCCAAAAAAACCCAGAAAAAGCTGGGGGAGGGCAGATGAGTTTCCAGGATCTGAGTCCAAAGAGATGAGACAGGGATTGCAGTCAGCCTCATCTGCTGAATATGAATATACTCCAGCCTGGCTCTGCCATCCCCCCATCCCAGCGATTTGCCCCGGGTTTGCCTGGAGAGGCAGAGTGGCTGCACCTGGGTGAGCATCCTGCAGCACCCAGCGGGCACCAGGTGCCTTGAACCAGCCCAGGAAGAGCTGAGACTGCAGGAAGGTGGAAATGCAGGGAGCGGAGCAGGACAGGGACGCAGGAGCATCCTCAGGGCACTGACAGTGGCCCCGGTGGCCCCAGTGGTCCTGGCAGCCCCAGTGGCCCTGCTGGTACTGGCAGTCCTGATGGTCCTGGTGGTACAGGCAGTCCTGATGGTCCTGGTGGCCCTGGCAGCCCCAGCAGCCCTGGCAGCCCCAGTGGTCCCAGTGGTCCCAGTGCTACTCGCAGGCCAGCTTCCCGTCGAAGCTGGAGAGGGCGATGGCGAAGGCCTGCACGGCGCACAGGGGGTAGTTGTAGTCCATGGTGAAGGCGTCATCTGCCACACGCCCGAACTGCATCACGATGTAGTCAGCTGTGAGAGAGAGGGCAGTGCCACCGGGCTGTCACCTGTGCCCCCAGCCTGCCTCTCCCCAGCCTGCCCACGCTGCAGAGGCCAAAAGAAGCTGCCCACGCACCCCCACCCGAACTCAGCCTGTGGCTCCTGTCCTGCAGCACAGATCACCAAAAAGCATCGTTTTCTCATGGCACCCTCTGGTCCCTCCAGCACCCCCCCCCCGGGTGCCACAGCCCCCCAAGGGACAGGGACCCCACTCACTCCACCCCCCCGACCATGGGATGGCTGCTGCAGGAGGGCGGGTGACAGGAAATCTGTAAAAATAACCAGGGGCCCTCAAGAGGCTTTTTCTGTCCCGTAACCCAACACCCCGGAGGCCAAGGGCTTCTGACTGCGCCAGACAGGTGACGAGCAGCCGCATCCAGGCAGAGCTGCTGCCACCCCTCAGGGACTGTCCCCAAGGCACAGCGCACCCCAGCAGTGTGTGTGTGTGCTGGGGACAATGCTCTGGGCTGGCTGGGTGGCTGCAGTGTGGTGGGGGCTCAGCACCCCACAGGGTCTGTCCCTGCCCTAAATCTGCCTGCCAGAGCCCCACAAGCTGCCCCTGCCAGCACCAGGGCCCAAGGGCAGCTCCTGCAGGGAGCCCTGTCTGGCTTCATCCCAGCTCCAGCAAAGGCAGGCAGGACTCCAGAGCATGAAAAAACTAAATTTCAACAAAAACAGTGGGCGCTGGGGCCAGCTCATGAGGCAGCGCTCCTCCGCCCTATCCCCTGTCCCAGCTTACGGTCACTGCTGTGCACGATCTGGAAATTTTTGACGGAGGCGTGGGTGACCCGGCCGTGGAAATTGAGGACGTAGGACTGGGTCTCGTCGTTCCACACTGGGGCTTTGTTGTGCAGCTCGATCACGTTGTCCATGTTCCTGTTCTGCCATCGCATCAGGAGGCCGTCGTTATCCTGGGGAGGGGAGCAGAGTTGGGGGGACCCCTGAGAGCCCTGAGGCATCCGGGGGGATGCTCTGCAGCAGGACCCAGCTGGGAATGGGATCTATCACGGGGAAAAAAACCAGACACCATGTCTCCCACCTCCCAGGGACACCTGAAAGCCTCTCCATGCCCCAAGATGGGTGAAATCCAAGGAGGTGCCCAGCAAACCCAGCTCCCAAAGAGTTTCTCCCAGTCTGGCCCCTGACTTACGTTCCGGGGCCGGATGGGCACCCTCTCACAGTCAGCATTCATGCCAGGGATGATGACAGTCATCTTCCTGGGGCCTTTGAACCCTAAAACGTTGGTCTCCTGCAAGAGAAACCCTGTCCCTCAAACCAGCAACCACCGCAGGTTTCAGCCACCCATGGGGGCTGAATGAGGGCTCGGGGGTGGCTCCAGCCCATGCCACCCATCTGCAGCCCCCAGTGAAGGGGTGCAGGGTGGGAGCCCCTCTCTCCCTGCCCGGGGGAGGCGGGAAGGGGCTCCCGTGTGGCTGCTCTTACGTAGACCACGGCCGAGAGCTCCTGCCGCACGTTGGACCAGTCGGCGTTGGCCCTGTCGGGGTTGGCGCCGTTGTCGAACACGGTGAACCTCGTTCCCATCAGGTTGGATCTGCAGCCAAGGGTGGGACATGGCCGTGGCTGAGGCCGCTGAGTCCCCTCTGCCCTCTCTGTGACCCCTCTCCAGGCACAGCCTTGGTTTTGGTCTGGCCGCAAACCCCCAGTGCTGCTCCCCACCAATGCCGACCTTCCCACTCTCCAGTGATTTTCTTGAGCTCAAGGAACCCCCAAATCGGGGTGTGACAGGGTGCTGACACCACGGGGACCCCCAGCATTGCGGTGTGGCTGCTGGCAGCACGGGCTGGGACTTGCCAGGTGCCTTTTCTAGCCATGACCTGTCTGCTGGGAGGAACCGGCCGAGCTTGTTTTCCCCTCTCAGCCCCCCACCACTCCTCAGGTCAGACACAGCACTGGGAAATGCCGAATTTAACCTCCTGCCTGCGCCAGCCATAGTTTGGGACAGCCTGTAAGCCACGGGGTGGGAAGAGGGTGCTGCAGAAATGGGGTGCCACCAAACCGGGGTGCCACCAACCCGGGGTGCCAGCTCTGCTCCTACCTCAGCTTCCCGATGAAGTTCTCTCCACCCCGTGACAGGTCAGTGGGGTCGATGGAGATGAGGTAGTTGGAGGTTTTGCTCTTCTTACGCTTCCTCCCAGCGAGGAGGAACACCTGGTAGAGCAGTGGGACCGTGTGGGAATGGGGCATTGTCACTGCCATCGCCACTGCTGTCCCCAACAAGTCACTGCCGTGACCTTGAGCAAGCCGTGAAGCCGATCCCCAAAATGATGTCTGCATTACAGGCCAGGAGGGGCTGAGCCCAGCCCAGCTTTAGGGGCTCTGCAGCTCTGTTAGCTCATCCTCCCAGGCACCACCCCCAGGAACAGCAGGAGAGGGGAGCAGCCCCGTTCAGGACACACCAGCACAGTGGGATGCAGGCGAGCATCCCCCCAAACCCCGAGGGTGCTCTGTGGGACGGCTGCAGTGCCCCAGGGGTCTCCATGCCCCCACCCCGAGTCACCTTTTTGTCATTGTCCAAGTGCAGGTAGTAGGTGGGGTAGAGCCCCCTGTCCATGCCCTTCTTGTCCCGTGTCACCCGGCACTTGACGGTGACGCCCTGCGGCGCCGGCTGCAGCACAAACTCCTCCAGGTTCTCCACCTCGATCACAGGGGACGGGGGCCTCTCCTCCTTCTGCTGCAGCGTGAGAGGGGATGGTGAGCCCAGAGCCCCCTCCCTCCCTCCCTCCCCAGCTCCTTGCTCCTCGCTATCCATCCCTCCATGGCTCTGCAGCTGGTGGCTCTGGGGACACTCTGGTGGCTCTCACTGGGGGACGCTGCAAACGCCCTTTTGTACCTTCTTTGATTTCTTTGCTTTCCCCTTCTTGTTGGAGTTTTTCTGCAGGGTCTCTGGGGTCTCCTCCTCACTCTCATCCCCTTTGGGAGGAGCTGCTGGCAGGAACACATAGGGACACAGAAGGGAGAAGATCCTGACTCTACTGAGCCCCAAAACCAAGCTCAGTGATTGTAGCCCCCTCTCCAGGGCCAAGTTCCCTGCACCCCCAGAAGCCCCACCAGAACCCACCACCCTCCAGTGCCAGGCTCTCACCTTTTTTTTGGATTTTTTCTCTTTTGGGGGTCCCCCCAGTCTGAAAGAGGGATGCTGGGTTTTTCTTCTTCTCTGACCTGATGGGTTTGGTGCTGGAGTCGGAATCATCTTCCTCATCACTGCTGGTGGCAGCTGTGAGGGACAGGGGGGACATGGTCACACAACACCGGGGGCTGTGGGCTCAGGGTGATGCCATCAGGCAGCAGGAATGGCTGCCACCTCCTCCTGCTCATCCCATACCTTTCTTCTTGCTTTTCTTCTCCTTCTTCACCTGGAACACGGACATTGGCTCCTTCTTGGTGCTTTTGGCAGATTTGGCTTTGCTGTCAGGGTCACTCTTGTCTTCTGCTGGGACAGAGGAGCTGATGAGCAGCCAGCCAGGGGCATGGGAACGGGCAGTGATGGGGACAAGGAGGGGACAGGATTGGAGCAGCAGAAAGGACTGAGATCGTTTGGGGAGGGGGCAATGGCTCTGCAGCCCCCTGAGCCTCCCGGGACGGTGAAGGCCCCTCCCTGGTCCCTGCAAGGACAGATCCCAGAGCTGGGCTTAAACCATCCCTGTCCCCTGGGCACTCACCCTTGGGCTTCAGCTTCTTCTCCCCCCCGCCTGAGAGGGGCTCCTTGGGAACCTTCTTCTTGAGCTTTTTGGGTGGGTTTTTATTCTCCACCTCTTCCTCCTCTTCCTCATCGTCCTCATCCTCAGCCGGCTCTGCCCAGAGGTGACCGCGGCATCAGCCAACACACCGGCCCTCCTGCTGTCCCCTGGGGTGGTGACCGGACCCTCCTGCTGTCCCCTGGGATGGTGACCGGACCCTCCTGCTGTCCCCAGGGGTGGTGACCGGACCCTTCTGCTGTCCCCTGGGGTGGTGACCGGACCCTCCTTCTGTCCCCGGGGGTGATGCCCGAGAGTCCGGCCCTCCTGCTGTCCCCTGGGGTGGTGTTGGGGGTCCGGCCCTCCTGCTGTCCCCAGGGGTGATGCCAGAGGGTCCGACCCTCCTGCTGTCCCCCGGGGTGGTGACCGGACCCTCCTGCTGTCCCCAGGGGTGGTGTTGGGGGTTTGGCCGGGGTCCGGCCCTCCTGCTGTCCCCAGGGGTGGTGGCCGGGGTCTGACCCTCCTGCTGTCCCCAGAGGTGATGCCCGAGGGCCCGGCCCTCCTGCTGTCCCCAGAGGTGATGCCGGAGGGTCTGACCCTCCTGCTGTCCCCAGGGGCGATGCCCGAGGTCGGACCCTCCTGCTGTCCCCCCGGGCTCCGGCGGGGCTGGGGCCGTGTCCAGCTCCGGGCACCGCAGCCGCAGCCGCATCCGCAGCGCTCTCTCGCGGCCGAGCCGAGCGGAGCCGAGCCGCTTTTCGCTGCCGGGAGGTGTCCGGGGAGCCCAGCGCCACCCACCCAGGGAGCGTGTCACAGCGTGCCACCCCCTGTGCCCGCTCTCCCCCTCCACCCCAACTCCCCGAGCAAGGCAACGAGCGCAGCTCCGCCGCCACATCCATCCCCGTCTGTCCCAGGTCCGTAGATGGGTTTTAGGCAAAAAGCTCTGCCGGGGATGTGCAGAGACCCCGCAGAGCCCCAGCAGGAGCCCCAGCGGGCACTGGGAGCACCGGCGGCGCTGTCGGTACAGGGGGACACGAGGGGACACGAGGGGACACGAGCGAGCGCCTGCAGAGGGATGGGTGCTGCCCCCGCACCTTGCGGCTTCTTGGAGCCCTTGGCCGCTTGGGAGCGAGGAGCCAGGCTGTCCTTCTTCTTCCGAGGCTCCTTGGTGAATTTGGAGGAGGGGTCCTTGTCGCTCTCCTCCTCCCCCTTCTCCTCCTTCTTCTTCCTCACCTTCTTCACCCCTGCGCATTTCAAGAGATGCCCATGAGAGTGCCTCGGGTGCAGGGTGGGGCACCCCATTTCCCCCCATTTCCCCCATTTCTGTGGGGGATCTGTGCTCACCCTGTGCTGGGGCTGGAGCCTCCTCTGCAGCCTCACTCGGCTTCTTCACCCTCGGCCGCCGTGGTTTGGCCTCGGGCTCCAGCCCGGGCTCCTGCCTCTTCTTCTTCAGCTTCTGCCCTCATGGACGGTGCTGCAGAGGTGGTGCCAGCTTTAAACGCCTTTCCCCTTGACAGGAACCCCTGCTCAATCAGCACTGGGTTCCTTTCAGAAATACAGCCGGGCTTTTCCCTGGCTCAATACAGGAGCAGGGACACGCTGACACCTTCCAAAGTGTGACTTACCATGGGGCAGCCCCCGAGGAAGGCACAGGGAGGAAAACAGAGAGGTCTGTTAGACAGACAGACAGACAGACAGACAGAACATCTGCCCTGGGACAGCCCTGGACATGAGGGAGGTGATGATGGCGCTGCGGTGACACCGTGCCAGCACAGAGGGACAAACCTCACTGCGGCCATGGGGACCCCGGCTGGGAGCCACTCCGGGCACTGGTGGCCTCAGTGGGCACCTGAGCTGGGACAGGGGACACAGGGAGGGGCAGACAGCCGGGACTCTCACCTCCATCAGCTCTCACACCCATAAGAGGCTCCTGTGGACGGCAAGGAGGTCAGCAGGAGCAGGGAAGCAGGGGGATTAGGCACAGCGCACCTAATCCTGGTTAGCTGGGGCCATAAATAACCCGGATTTACCAAATACAGAGCATGTGGGTCAGCACCTGGCTCTGGGCAGGAGGTGTTTGGGGAGTGGGTGTCAGCTCAGGGCTCTCAGAAAGTGATCTCAGCAAATCCAGGTGCACTGAGCCTTCCACTGCCCAGCAGAGCATCTTCCCCCTTGCAGGAAATCGGTCCTGCCCCGCTCCCCCTTCATGCTCCAGGGCACTGTGCGAAGGTGTTTTGCAAAAAGTGGGATCCTGATGGATCCCTGTGCTATCCCAGGGCTGTGAATTTGGGGAGGGGGAGCTGGGGGCTCCATGGTGAAGCTGGGAACTGGCTGCTTTCTTCCGTGTCATGAGCTCACACAGAAAATCTCCTTTGCACCCCCTAATCCCTTAAGAAGCTGCAGGGTGGGCAACCACTCCCTTACTTAACAAAGCCCTTCAAGGAGGAGCTGCTGATTAAAAATTAAATTGGGTGGGGGATGAAATTGCTGCTGAGACCCTTCCAAGGCCGGGGGGCACCTGGGGGCTGTTCTGAAATGCAGGGAAGGGGGGTCTGGCTTTCAGGGTCATGGCCTGGGGAAAGTGAGTCACCGTTTACAGCTTAACTGAGGGCCTTAATTAAACTGTTATCTAAGAACCAGGAACCCTCCTCACGGGGTGCCTCAAAGTGATGGAGGGGGGGTTCAGAAGGATGCACAAAGAAGGGAGGGCTGTGGAATTGTCTCTACCCACCTGCTCTGGAGTCGGTTCCCAAAAATCTCATGCCCTCACAGGCTGCAGCATGTGATAGAGCAGCCCCAAATGGGCCTTGGGGTGGACTCTGGGGTTGGAGGGTCTCTGATGTCCCCAGCCCCTGGGGACAGCCCCAGCAGGGGCATGGTGGCACGTGGGATGGAGGGGAAGGATTTTTTCTCACCTGTTTGGGCTTGTGCTGCTGGGGGCTCCCTGGCTCTTCACTGGGGCTGTGGGGCAGAAACCAAAGGGTGAGGGCTTTCACAGACCCTGGGGGCACGGGATTGCCCCGATTTTCGGTAAAGGGGGAAAGGTCAGTTCTCGTTTGGTTCCAGCAGCATTTCCCTGTCTTGACTGGGTCGAGCTTGCCTGACACCATCCTTCCTAACTGGGAGAACAGGACAGGCTCTGCCTTGGCCAGGGGGGACAGCACGGAGCTTAATTTGGGGATCCCCATCTAAGAAAATTTTCCTCTGTGTAAATCAATGAGCATCATCCCACCAACCCCCAGAGAAACAACACTGTGATAACACTGCTCCCTAAAGCGTGCTGAAATTGAAAAGAGGAGAAAAGAAGGGAGGAGAGGGGAGTGCTCTGGGGGTGTCCAGTACATCACCCACCCAGGGGACCCCACTCTGCAGATCCCCCACTGCAGATCCCACCCCACATTACCCACCCTGCAAATTGAACCCCACAGATCCCACCCTGCAGATCCACCCAGCAGATCCCACCCTGCAGATCCCACTTCTCATCACCCACACTGCAGATCCCACACTGCAGATCCCACCCGCGTTACCCACCCTGCAGATCCCACCCCGTTGATCCCACACTGTGGATCCCACCCTACATCACCCACCCTGCAAATCGCACCCCACAGATCCCACACTGAAGATCCATCCCACAGATCCCACCCCACAGATCCCACCCAGAGGATCCCACTCCACATCATCCCACCCAGAAGATGTCACCCAGAAGATCCCACCCTGCAAATCACACCCTACAGATCCCACACTGCAAATCCACTCTGTGGATCTCACCCCACAGATCCCACCCTACATCACCCACCCAGCAGATCCCACCCGGCAGATTCCACCCTAAATCACCCACCCAGCAGATCCCACCCCATAGATCCCACCCAGCAGATCCTGCAGATCCCACCCTACATCACCATCCCAGCACATCTCACCCCACGGATCCCACCCCATGGATCCCACACTGCAAATCCCACCCCACATATCCTACCCTACATCACTCACCCAAGAGATCCCCCCCAGCAGATCCCACCCTACATCACTCACCCAGCAGATCTCACCCCACGGATCCCACCCCACAGATCCACCCCGCGGATCCCACACTGCAGATCCCACCCGGCAGATCCCACCCTACATCACTCACCCAGCAGATCCCACCCAGCAGATCCTGCAGATCCCACCCCATAGATCCCACCCTACATCACCCACCCCACAGATTCACCCCACACCACCCACCCTGCCCCGGCACCGACCTGTCGGCAGCCCAGACCTCCCGCAGGATCTCCGTCTGCAGCGGCATCGCTCCCGGCTCCGCTCGGCTCGGCTCGGTCCTGCCCTGCCCCGCAGCCCCTATCAGCCCAGGGCCAGGGCCACGGGGTCAGTGCCAGCCCCGGGAGCCAGAGCAGCCTCCCAGCATCGCCCCCGCAATCTCTGCGCTGGCAGGAGGAGAAGGGAAAGGAGCAAGAGCAGCTGGAGGAGGTGATTAACTTTATTTCTCCTGAAACTCGGTTAATAGGATTTCAGGGGCTGGCAGCCAGGCAGGGCAGCTGGCAGGGAGTAATCACAGGAAAAGGGGGCTCTGCAGGAGCGCAGGGGGGCAGCCAGACCCCAGACCCTTTTGGGGTGCCCCTGGCTGGTTGGGGTCCCTGGCACAGCACAGCCAGTGGGCAGAGGAGTTTGGGTTTAGGAGGATAACCCTAAACCTCTGACCGTGTTTAGGGTTATCCTCCCTGGGTATCTTTGTTTTTCACCCAGAAGTGTCTCCCTGGTGAGCGAAGAGCAGGATTTGGGCTGGTTTTATTGTGTGAGCTGTGCATGGAGAGCCCGTGCAGGGGAAGGCAGCATCCCTGCCCTGGGCAGTGTAGGGGTTCCTGTGCTGAGCACTGCTCTGCCCTGACCCCTGTCCCACGGCCCGAGGTCTCTTTGGGTGCGTTTCATAATCTGCTCGTGCCTCACCTCCTCTTTACACCACTTAACTCTTGCTGTTCCTCCTCAGAGGCCCCCAGGGATGGTGCTGGGTTGCAAAGCCAGGCAAGCCGAGTGTCCCCAGTGTCCCCAGTGTCCCCTTGGCCTTGCCCAGCCCACCACGGTGCCCCCCAAACCCCCAGCCCGTGCTTGGTGCCGCTAGATGGCATTTGAGCACTGCACACCCACCGGCACCGGGAGCTTCTTAATCCTCCTTACAAAACCCTCCCGGTTTCCCTTTCCTCTCTAAACCTCATCACCCACGCGAGTTCAATTTCTCTTCCAAGGGACAGAAAAGCACCAAGCCAAAATAAACCAAAAGTCTGCTTTAAAAACGGGGAGCAAGCCCAAAAACTGCAAAGCAAGTTGGGTTTTTTTGGGGTTTTTTTTTTTTTTTTTTTTCCTGTTGAGATTATTTCCTATGGAAAATGTGGCTTGGGCTGCCCCCAAAGGACTTTTTTGCCCTGCAAGAAAAGAAAATGAAAAGCCCCCATTTTGCAGAGGCTCTGGGTCTCAGAGCAGCCTCCAGGGAGGGGAATCCCGTGGTGGTAGAAGATTCCTGCTGTTTAAATGGGTGAGCAGCTGGAGCAGCCACGGGGATGCTGTGCCACTGCTGCAGGTGGGAAATCAGACAGGCTCGAGAAACGATGCTTCAGGTTCCACCTGGTGGGACTGGAGAAGAGGAATTTTAACCAAATCTGGCTCAGTCTGCCAAGATTGTGGAGGGGGGGATTAAAGAGGGATGGGCGCTCCTAACACCCCACTGGCTCAGCTTTCTGTTCTCTCCCCACTCACGGGGCACCAATGACCCCTCCACCCACCCAGCTGACCCTCAGCAAAACCCCTCCCAAAATAATGCACAAGGGATGGGGCAGGAAAGGCATAAGGATAAACCTCCCAGGCTGGAAAAACAGCTGAGATCCCCAGAGAGCATCCCCCAAGTCCTTCCAAAGCAAGGATTGCTGGCTCTCCAGAGAGCAGTGGCACCGAGAAAAAGGGGCAGCAGCAGCTCCTGGAGACATTATTAGAGAATTATTGGAGAATTATTGGAGAATTATTGGAGACACCAATAGTTCCTCAACTGCTGGGGCATCTCCCCCCAAGGAGCACCCACCCATCCTCCCCACATCCAGCCCCGTTTGCTGAGCAGGATCCGGAGAAAGAGGACTATTTCTTTTTTTTTTTTTTTTTTCTTTCAGTTGTTTATTTTCAAGCTCCAAAAGGGGTATTATTATAGAGACAGGAAAAATAACAACTGGAAAGCTGTTGTCATGGGGTAGAGACAGTGTCCCTTCAGGATGGACAGGGCTGATGGCTGAGGAGGCAGCAGCAGCTCTGGTGCAGGGACACCGTGCACCCAGGACCCCCTCACCATGGGAAAGCTGCTCAGTGACAAACCCATGGCACCAGCTCTGGCTTTCTGAACCACATGTCCACCTGCTCTTTTATTTTCCCCACGTCCAGATCCCAATAAAAGCAATAAAACTCCCATTTAAAGCCGGGAGCCAAGGGATGGGGTGCAGGCTGTGGGCTGAGCACCTGCAAAACTGGACAGGCTTTTTGCTCTCTAAAGAAACAGGAACCAGCTCCTTCAGAAGGTAAAATCTGTGTGTTCCCCCCTCCCCAAACAGTGCTTTAAGGACTAAAGGTGTCCCTGCACCCAGGGGCTGCGCAGAGGCCGTGTGGGTTCTCATCCTGGCTCTGCCCTGCAACCTTTGGCCACAGGCAAGGAGTCAGCAGGGGACAAAGCCAATCCCTGCCCCGGGGCTGTGCTGGGACACCCAGAGGCAGCACTGCAGGGTACAAGGGGCACGTCCCACATCCCAGCTCCTCGCAGGGGATGCTGTGCTGAGAGTGGACACGCAGCCCAGGGAGCCGGAACAAGCTGTCCATGGAAACCTCCCAGGAGCCAAGCGTTTTAATTTATCATCATCATCATTTCTTTTCTCGTTCCTGCCGTTCAAAGGGTATTTGTTCCACGTGCAGTGGTCCCACGGTGTCCTGCCACTCCTGCTCTGCCCCCAGAGCACCCAGGGCGGTGGGACGGGGTCGCTTTTCTTTGCGAGGCGCTTTTGGCTTCCACGATCACACAAACTGTAACAAGCTTTACAAGGAGACACTGGCAAGTCCCAAGGTTTGGCAGCAACCTTTTTCAGTGTGGGCCGAGGGCAGGAGGCTATCCCATCCCCTCCTCCTGCATCATACGTGTCCTTCAGCCTCTTCACCTTCAGCACCAGCAGTTTTCGGTCCTTTTCCGCACGCCGCCTTCTCCGCTGCTTTTCCCACACCAGTTTTGCTGGCTGCTTCCTGCCAAACAGCAAATAAAACACACTGAGCTGGAAAGGGGAGAGGGAAGGGGCAGGCAGGAGACAGGGGTGCTGGGAAGAGGCTCAGGCAGTCCAGCCTGGACAGGGAGAGGTGAAATTGCCCCCCACAACTCCCCCGAGCCCATTGAGCTGTGCAGAACCCACCAGTGGGAGCTTCCTTGGCTCGGTGGCTGGTGGAGGTTAAAAATTTTGGGGAAGGTGTGGGAGCCCTGGGAGCGATGTGTCCCACCCCACCAGAAGCAGGGTGAGCTCACAGAGTGAGCCTGGATGGATGGATGGATAGAGGGATGGATGGATGGATGGATGGATGGATGGATGGATGGATGGATGGATGGATGGATGGATGGATGGATGGATGGATGGATGGATGGATGGATGGATGGATGGATGGATGGATGGATGGATGGATGGATGGATGGATGGATGGATGGATGGATGGATGGATGGATGGAAGGATGGATGGATGGATGGAAGGATGGATGGATGGATGGATGGATGGATGGATGGATGGATGGATGGATGGATGGATGGATGGATGGATGGATGGAAGGATGGATGATGGATGGATGGATGGATGGATGGATGGATGGATGGATGGATGGATGGATGGATGGATGGATGGATGGATGGATGGATGGATGGATGGGATGGATGGATGGATGGATGATGGATGGATGGATGGATGGATGGATGGGATGGGATGGATGGATGGATGGATGGATGGATGGATGGATGGATGGATGATGGATGGGAGGGATGGATGAGGGATGGATGACCTGACCTGACCTGACCTGACCTGACCTGACCTGACCTGACCTGACCTGACCTGACCTGACCTGACCTGACCTGACCTGACCTGACCTGACCTGACCTGACCTGACCTGACCTGACCTGACCTGACCTGACCTGACCTGACCTGACCTGACCTGACCTGACCTGACCTGACCTGACCTGACCTGACCTGACCTGACCTGACCTGACCTGACCTGACCTGACCTGACCTGACCTGACCTGACCTGACCTGACCTGACCTGACCTGACCTGACCTGACCTGACCTGGACGGACGGATGGATGGATGATGGATGGATGGATGATGGATGGACGGACGGACGGACGGACGGACGGACGGACGGACGGACGGACGGACGGACGGACGGACGGACGGACGGACGGACGGACGGACGGACCTGACCTGACCTGACCTGACCTGACCTGACCTGACCTGACCTGACCTGACCTGACCTGACCTGACCTGACCTGACCTGACCTGACGATGGATGGATGGGTGGATGGATGGATGGGATGGGGAGGTAAAGGCAGCTTGGGGTCAGAGTGGAATACAGGACTGAGCTGTGGTACAGCCCATCAAAGAGGAGCAGGAGAGAGGAGCACTCAGGCTGGGGACTGTACTTGCCCGTCAACTAGCAGGGACTGAGCTGTGGGTACAGCCCATCAAGAGGGAGCAGGAGAGGAGCACTCAGGCACAGGGACTGTGCCCGTCTCAGCTGGCCACACAAGCCAAGCTCAGTTCCAGCAGCTGGCCCTGATCCTTGCCCGAGCTGGTTGCCCCAGCATGCTGCTCCCCAGGGCTGCACCGGTCGCTGTATCCACAGCCTCCACCTCCAGACACTGCTTCACAAGAGGTTATACTAAAAATGACCCATGCAGACGGCTTGCAAAGCCGTGTCCTCTCTCATTACAGTACAGCGGGTTTTGTTCAGTGGAATTTTGGACGAGAGCCTGTTCTGAGACAGTGATCTCTCCACCCGAGCCCAGGAGCAGGTATTGCCTTACCAGCTTCAGGAAATCCACACTATCATGTCTCAAAATACTCCTGCCAGTGATGGAATGATACTTCATTTTACTGGCCACCATCAACAGTCCCTGCCTGGGAGCAGCCAAGTTAAACACCAAGGCCAGCCCTGTTACCAGCCCCTGTGAGCTCACACTGCAAAGGCTTTTACTGATGACTGAGCACCTCATGGCACCCTCTGCATAGGAGAGACCAAGAACTAAAACACTTCTTCCCACTGCAGCAGGCTCTATCCCATCCTGACCTATAATTTAATGTGTCCAGGCTCCATCCTCCGTCCTGATCTCTAATTTAATTTGGTTTAACCCATCTCTTCTCATCACAAACCTGTGGAGCATCCCTCAGCACAACCCTGGATGGCCAGAAATGATCAGCGCTCACCTTTGCATCCCTCTCTGCAAACTTTGTGAACATGTTGGCGTAGATCCTCCTGTCCCTCTCGTTGTGCTCCTTGGTTTTCTTCTGGCACACAGAGATCTGGGATTTTGCTGCTTTGTTCTGTGGGTTCACTTCCAGCACTTTTTGGAAGTCACATTTGGCCAGCTCGAACTCGTTCATCAATAACCTGGCTTCACCCCTCCTGTACAAGCCTTTCTCATTGTCCTGGTCCAACCCCAGAGCCTGGGAACACACACAGGACGGGTCTGTTAACATCTCAGATCCCTCCCCAGAGATCCCCCACAGCTGAAGCCTCAATAAATCTGTCAAAATTAGGACAAGGTGGCTTCAAATCCCCAGAGCACTTGAATCTTGCTCGACAAAAATTGCCTCATCTCCACCAGCAGCTGGGAGATCATTAATGAAGTTTTATTATCTCTCCTTGCTTAAAATTCCCCTGAGTGTGGCAGGGGTATTCCTTCTAATACAAAAAGAAATTTTAAAAAACTCCTCCAAACTCTCAGTGAGAACATGCAGGAGAAGAGGATGCTTCATCCTCCAGGCTCATGCTGATGCCTCAGGACTTTAGCTTTTATATTTTTCATATATTTGTAATCCTGTAATTCTTTAACGTATAACTCTAAACACCCTGTGCAAGGCTAGCTGCTGTTCTCCCATTTTGGTCAGACACAACAATTCCTCTCCAGGCCTGCAATCAAGGACACCTCACTGCCTCAGGCCACAAGAGATGGAAACAGAAGTGACTTGGGGGGGGAGAAAACTTGGGGTAAATTACTTCATTACCTGAAGCTGCAAATTGAGGGATTAACCCCTAATAGGAAAATTAAGCCAAGAGAAAACTCTTGACCCATCGTTGTCCATTTTTTTGGGGTGTAGCCCCTAAACGTACCCTCAAGGCCCCTCAATAAACACAAATGCTTTTTATTCCCTTAATTTCACCTGGCCTCTGTATTTAGGTAGCCCATGAAGGCATCGGTTTCTGGTGACCCAGGCGTGGCAGCAGGGCCCCCCTACCTTGTCACAGCACTCGACAGCCTTGGCGTACTCGCGCAGCTTCAGGTAGCACATGGCCAGGTTGAGGAAGGCAGCCAGCAGGAAGGAGTCCGAGGCTTTAGACTCCTTTTCAGACAAGCCATACTCCATCTCCAGCCAGGACACAATCTTCCCGTACTGAATCACTGCCTGCAGGTACTTGCCTTCCTGAAAGGAGCGATAGGAGAGGCTCAGGCTGCCCCTGGAGTGTCCCGTGAGCAGGCGGCCAGAGGCACGAGGGGTGCTCAGTAAATGCAGGCACGGAGGAGGATCCCAGCTCCTACAGGACCAGCAGGTTTGGGATGAGCTGAGCCAGGACAGTGGGAAGGGGAATGCAAAGCCCCTCAGCGTTGGCCTGGGAAGGGTTTGGTCTGCTGTCCTGCTCTGCAGGCAGCACACAGAGCCAAGGCAGTGCTGGGAAGGGATGAGATTTCTCAGGGAGCATCAAGGAGTGAGAAAAAGGCAGAGGGGAGGCAGGACTCACCCTCCCCAGCCCTGTCTGGGGACACATGGCTTCTCTGACACTGGTGGCTGCCAAATTCAGCCCAGCTCCCCTCCTCTGCCCCTGCCACCCCCAAGTCCACAAACCTTGAAGTACATCGTGCCCTTCTCCTTGACCACGGCTGCCTGCTCCAGCTTCTCCTTGGTGTCCATCTCCCACGACTCCTTGGCCTGCAAAGGAACACTTGGAGCACTCCCAGGGGAGCAGAGCAGCCTCCCCTGCCCCAGCAGCACGGTGCCACTCTCTGGGACAGCGTGGTGACACTCAGGGCTCAGCAGGGCTGTGCCACAGAGCCTGCAGGCAGGTCCTGCCCCTGCGATGGCACAGGCAGGGGACCCACCCAGGGATGTGCAAACCCCATGGGCTTCTCCTGCAATCCCATCCCCAGCCTCCTCTCATGGGCACAGCCAAGGGCTGGCTGGATGGAGAAGCTTTTATCTGTGCTGTCCAGGGAAAAAAAAAAAAGAGGAAAAAAAGGAGAAAAAAGGGAAAGAAAATAAAAGGAAAAAAGGAGAAAATTGAGGGAAAAAAAGGAGAGAAAAATGAGAAAAAGGAAAAAAGTAGGAAAAAGGAAAAAATTGGGAGAAAAGAGGAAAAAGAAGAGAAAAAGGGAGGAAAAAAGGAGGAAAAAAAAGAAAAAGAAGGGGGAAAAAAAAGGAAGAAGAAAAAATAATATTAAAATAAAAAGAAAGTACAAAAGGACAAGGTTAGGAACAAATAAGACACCCAGCCTTGGACCTGAGCCACAAGAATAAAACAAACCAACAGAGAAGAACAAATTGAGAACACGAAGCTCCTCGGTGACGTGTCCACTTCAGCAGGGGTTGGGCTGCAGCCACGCCAGGGCCAAAGGCTGGAGGCTGCACAGGCCCTGACATTCCTGCAGCCCGGGGAGGGACAGCAGCACCTCTGCCCTCACCTTCTCAAAGCTCTTCAGGGTCACCTCGTACACCAGCTCCGCGTTGCCCTGGATGCCGAATTTGGGCTTGCCAGCCTCGCCAAAGCCATACCTGCAGGGCAGGGGAGGCACTCAGAGAGGGGAAAACCCTTATTTGCAGCAGAGCTCGCCCATAAATGCACATCCAGGTTGCACCCACGGCTTTCTAACGTTTTGGGGACAGGGTGATGTTACTCTCCACGAGCCTGTGGATATACAGTGCACATGTTGGGAATCACCCCTCCTGGCTGCATCAAAGCCATCTTTTACACAGGCTTCTCTCCAGCCCTGGTCATTTCCAGGGAGACATTTTCATCTCAGACACTGGCCTTGGCTAAAGCCCTTCCACCTGTTTTTTTTTAAATCATCTCAATATTCCTGTTTACATGCCACTGGTCACCCCTGCTGCTCCTGCTGGTGTCCCCTGAGGCTCTCCTGGAGAGCTCTATTTTCAGGATCACCATCTCCAACATGGGCTGGAGGCTGAGAGCCCCTCAGAATCCCTGTGGGGATGCTCCTCACCGTGGGCTGAGGTAGAGGATGCAGTGCTCTCCCCTCTGCATCTTCTCCAGGGCCTTGTCAATGCCGATGGGGATGTCGTGGTCCTCCCCTTCGCCCACCACGAATTTCACGTCCTTGCAGTCGAACCTGTGGCCACCACAGAATCCCTCCAGGTGAACTGCAGAGGGGAAAGAGGGGCAGGATGGCACCCAGAATCCCCTTGGAGAAAGTTGGGCTCCAAAGTGCCTCAGAAAGGATTTTATAAAGCATCTCTCCCAAAACTCAGCAGAGGTGGGAGGGAAGAGCCAGGGCTGGGGGCAGCCTGGAGGAGAGGGATGGGGAGGCCTTGGGAACGTTGCTGAAAAGCAAGGCAGGCATATCTTGTCTGAGCAGGGACCAAACAACAGATAAACATCGTGACTAATATGTTCCCCTCGTACTCAAGTGCACGAGTCAAGCCTTACTGGAACTGGATATTGCTCCTGGCACGGCGCCATGCAGAGTTTATCACGGTGATTACAAATCTTCTATACTGTGCTATACTGCCTTGACTCCTGCCTCCAAAACAAGGCCACGTTCTCCCGACTCTGAGAACTCAAAGTACAAGATAAACTTTTTTATTTTTAATCTTCAACCAGGAGCCGTGCTGTTCCAGCCCCAGAGGCTGGCAGAGGCGCAGGCAGAGCGGACACTGGGTACCTGGCACATTCTCCACCTGGCACTCCTGGCTGGCTCTCCACAGCAAGATTATTCTTTATTTATTCAAACCTGAAGACGTTCCAGGCTTTGGGGACGCTTCTACAACCTTTGCATTCTGCTTGCAGGGTAAAAGGCATACACACACATGCAGGCAGGCATCAAGGAAAAGCAATTTCACAAGGAACTCCTACATGTTGCTGGGTGGGGAAAAAAAAAGCTAAAACAAACAACAACAAAAAAAAGCTTTGTAAGAGGAAAAATTCACTACTGTTCTTAAAGGTTTTGCAGCCTGCAAAGACATGAGCTTTACCTTTGCTTGAGGGGAACAGAATGCCACCTGAGATGCTGCAGGGCACTGAGCATCCTGCTGTGGTGGCAGGTGAGGGGCAGGACAGGCTGGGTCCCAGAAACAGCCATGAGGGTCTGGGCTCTGCACAGCAGAGCTGCAGCCTGGGCTGAAGGAAATCTGTGTCCATCCCCTGCCCTGGGACCCTCAGAAGTCCTTAGGATGAGAGGCATGCCCCAAGCCAGCCCTGGCAGCCCCCACTGCAAGGGCAGGTCCAGCTGCCATAAGAGAACCCCAGGATGGAGCAGGAGGTCAGGCTCTGCCTTGTCACCCCACTCTTGCCACCAAAGCCATGCTGGGACTCAGGCAGAGGATGCTCAGGTGCTTGCCAGCTCCCTGGGACACATCCTGCACCCATCACGGGTGCACAGTGACCACGGCAGTCAGGCTGCTGTGAGCTCACCCAGCTTGGCATGAGGACAAAAAGCAAACCCAGCTCCACCAGGGACAGCCTCTGCTTTTGCACTACTCAAAACCAAGCTGGCTGGTTTTTTTAGGCACAGAAAATGTGGAAAATCCTGCCTAAAATACAGGTAAGCCAGCCACCCCACAGCACTGGGCATTTCCCTGCACGTTCCTGGTGAGCACAGATCCATAATCCCTGACCCCAAAAGCAGCACCGCAGCTCCCCCAGGTCCCACATCCCCTGTGGAATGTGGTGGGGATGGGAGGATCCACTTTAGAACAGGATGCACAAGGGGATGTTGTGATCCTTCCTTCCAAGGATAGCTCTGCTCTGTTTTAATTGCCCAGAAAATGCACCGAGCACAGAGGGGAAAATCTCAGCTCGGGTTTCCAGGAGTGGGTCAGCTGGTTCAGCCGCTCTTGGATTACAGAGAAAAAAAAGTCACTGAAGGAACATCACTCCGGTTGCAGCTCTGACTTATTGTTCTCTCAGTGCCTGCAGCGATTTTGTTTTTGAAGAGCTGAGAACAGAGTGTACTGAGTGCGGCTGGCACACGAACTTGATGTGCTGACAGCAATTTGTACTCAGATTAAAAACGGAGAAGGAGGAGGGGTGTGGGGGGAAAGGATGTAACAAAAGCTGGAATGCCAGATTTCAACTGCAGCACAGGTTTTAGGGACCAGAGCTGGGATTTAGGGTCTGTACAACTTAAAGCCTGTAAAAACACGGAGGTACTTGCTCCTGGAAGAGTGATTTATTCCAGCCTAATTCCAGCACCTCCCAAACTGCACAGCTGAGGAAAACCATCACAGCCCTGCCCCGGGGTGGACTGCTGTGCCACCCCCAGCACAGTGACCACTGCTCAGACAGTAGAACCTGAGTCAAAATCTCATTTTTCCTTAAAAGAGAGCCTCGTTAGAAGAACCGGCCACTTAAAGCTGTGAGCTCTGTAAGCTCTCACAGCTCAGATTCAATTTCTCAGTTGATAAAGGGACTTTAGGATCTTTGTGTACAGGAGCTCTGGAATTAAGAAATGAAAGTAAACGCCTCCCATATGGAGCGAGCCCTGTGTGTGTGTGTGTCTGAGCAGTTCCTAGGAAGGAAAAAACCCCAAACCCCAGCCTGCCCTCCCCCGTGCAGCCCCACAAAATGTCTGCCCCAGAAACGGGACCAGAAGAGGGAGAACCCAATGGGATGTGAGCTCCTCATCCTCCCGTGTCAGCTGAGACCACCCCAGCCCCAGAAAACCCCTTGTAATAATTTCCTTCCCCCCACCACCAGCAGCCCTGTGGCCATAAGGGAAGGAAAAACCCCATCCTGTAAGAAATGTGATGAGACCCCCCACTAAAAATACCATCAACATTGGAACGAGGAGGCCAAAAAAACGGCTGAGTGTCCAAAACACTCAGCAAGAGCTCAGAGGAGCATCCCCAGCTGCTCTCCAGCCCACCTGGCCCCGGGTGGATGTCACTGCATCCCACCCAGGCACCTCCAGCCTGCGCACTGCCAGGGCTCAGCCCAGGGCAGGGATCAGCTCAGGACTGAGCCCTGCCTGTCCCACGGGGGCCCAGCACTCACTCTCCACGGTAGCTCCTTCATTGGGGTTGGAGTAACCTTCCCCCTTCCTCTTGATCCTCCGGATTATTCCTCCATCCTCAAACAAGTCCTCGCCTTTGAAGTCAAGCAGCTCGACCTAAAAAATAATGAAGGAAAAAGTGGGCAGAGAGTAGGGAAGGGGAAAGGAGAAGAGAAAAACAACAGAGAGCCACAAAGCAGCAGTTCATCCCCTGGCTGGAGAACCAAGCCAGCTAATTCTCCTTTCAGCTGACGAGCAGAAGTTGCCCATAAAACCCAGATCCAAAAACCACAGCATAATACACAGGATTTATTAGAAACTGGGACACATCCAGTACCTGAAGCATAA
Organism: Emberiza elegans; assembly: GCA_024865655.1. NCBI lineage: Eukaryota > Metazoa > Chordata > Aves > Passeriformes > Fringillidae > Emberiza > Emberiza elegans. The sequence continues at coordinate 80,397,761 of JALJVW010000184.1, read as the reverse complement.
CACAAAGTAACAGCAAAAATAAGTTTATTGAACCTGTAAGGGTACAACACAGCTGCTGCTGGAAGACGATGTGAAAGTCCCTGAGAATGAGCAGGAGCTTCCCCTTCATCCTCTGATGGGACCAGCTCCGACCCCAGCTTATCCACACTTGGAAGGCCTGAGCCTTAATTTAGGACAGATTCTCTCCTCCTTCCGTGTCCCAATGAGCCCTGCCCAGGGAGCCCTCTGTGCCAAAACCTTAACTTTCCTACCACCCCTCAGCACTAATGGTTTTTTAGCACCTGGAGGCAATTCCCAGCTGCTTTCTCCTTCCCTTGTGCATGTTGAAACCAGGAATCTGCCCACTCCCTGCCCCAGCACCAGGACTCTGCTAAACTGGAGTTTCAGTCCCAGCCTTCCAGCTCAGACACACATTTCTGAGAAAGCCCTGGCAGCAGTTCCTGGAGCAGAGGGACACGTTTCAGGAATCCAAGTTGGCTTGTTGGTTTTTTTTTTCTTGTTGTGCATTTTTTTTTTGGTTTTGTTTTTTGGGCTTTGTTTTTTAAAAATTATTATTACTAATAATGTTTTAATTTTTATTTCTGAGCTGGCTGGCAAGGCAGAAAGGGAGCGAGCTTGCAGGCTCACCAGCATTACTTGCCTCAAAGAAGAGGGTGGCATTGGAGGGGATCTTGGGGGCACTGCCAGCAGAGCCGTAGGCGTACTCAGGTTTGCAGAGCAGGTAGCAGATCTCTCCCTTCTTCATGGTGGCCACCCCAATGTCCCACGCCTTGATGACCTGACCTAGGAGAGAGGCAGGTGTCAGGCAGGAGGGAGCAAGCTCAGCCCAGCACCAGACCCAGCAAGGATGCACCCAGAGCAGCCCCACATTCACCAGGGACCTAAGGCGGGGCTGGCGCTGTCCAGCTGTCCTGCAGCAGGATCAGGGCTGATCCCGGGGTGATCCCACCCTCCACCATGCCCGGGACGGAGCCCTGGAGCAGCTCACCCTTGCCCAGGCTGAAGATGAAGGGCTCGTTCCGATCGCGGCTGGAGTCAAACTTCTTCCCGTTGGCCAATTTCCCTTTGTAGTGCACGTAGACCTTGTCCCCAATCATGGGACACTCATCCTCACTCCCAGGTCTCTTAATGATCTGAGAGAGAGAAACCACCCGTGAGCTGGGGCCATGGATGCATATGGAGGGGAGGGAGACACACACACAGAGGGATTTACATAAATATATATATATATACACATATACACCCCAGTGCTGCCCTGAGTAACAGGAGGGAGCTGCTCAGTTTGCCCTTAAATTTGCCCATCATCAGCTCCCAATACACCCTCAGTTTGCCCTTAAATTTGCCCATCATCAGCTCCTAAAAACAAATCTCAAAGTGGAGCCACAGCAGCGGAGCTGGACTGGGCTGGGAGCAGAGACCAGTCCATACTGGGAGGACAAACACCGCGGCTCCAAACCTGCAGTGAGTGCAGCTCCACTCTGTCCACACACATTTTACTCACAGGGGTGTGTCAGTTCACTACTCACTCCTTGTCAACACTTTTTTCTGAAGGCTGCAGCCGGGAACAAGCAGTTCTCGAGCTGAGGATGGAGCAGGGGAGGATGCTATTCTTGGAGGAAAGGTCCTATTCAAGTGGAGAAGTGTAAGTGCTGAGGAGGAGAACTATCCAGAAACGGCCCCGAATATGAAAAAGGGGCTGTGGAGCAGACTGGATGACCTCAGTAATGTGCTCTTTCTAATGTTTGTGAGTCACACACAGAAATGCTTTGTGGATTTACAGCTAATAATCTGATTAGGAACACAATAGCAGTGAAATTCATGGAGCAGCCTGGGCCCACCAGCCTCAACCGCCACTCCAATTCTCCTTTACTCCAAGCAAGGCTCATCCTCTTTGCCTTGGAAAGGAAAGAACTCAATCCTGGAGCCCTGGAGCTGTGACCCTGAGGGCTGGGCTGACCGCGCACCCCAAAGTGCAGGAAGGCAGGACCCTGCAGCTCCCCCTCACCTTCAGAACCCCTCGGTCCTTGGACGGGGTGATGTCCTCCCCACGCTCAGCCAGAGCTGCTGCCTGCACCTCCCCTTCGCTCTTGGTGGCCTCATCAGTGGTCATGGCCTCCCTGGACCTGGGGGGACAAACCCTGTCAGCCTGGCAGGTGGTGGAGGAGGAAAGGGTTTGTCACCCTGCATGGAAACACAATGCAACACAAGCAAGCATTTCCCCCAAAAATTAAAGCAAGCCCAACACCAAAAGAATCCCAGCTATTTGGGTGGGTAAAGAGAAAATTCATAGCAGCAGTCTAAGGAGCTGAGGGGTTTTTGGGCAAACTGCTGGAGCACTGTGCTCCCAAATGTCACCACACAGGCAGCCAAGGTGCCAGAAAAGCCACGTTTTCCATTGAACACAGACTTTTTCCAATGGTTCCTGGTGAAAAAAAGAATTGCCTACAGTTTCAGAAACATATTTCCTGATGATTTCCTTCAGACCATGGGGCTATTTTGGTAGCTGCACTGCTGGGCGACACATCATCAAGGAAACATGTGACGGAGAATTAGAAAGCGATGGGATTTTTAAGACATAAACCAGATCTATTAATGCCACTGTAATTGTGAAACTTTCCCACAGTCTTCAGCGTGGAAGCTGATGTTAACCAGCAGGAGAAATCATTCATTTGGGGGATTCAAAAAGAGCAAAGAAAGGATGTTTTCAGCTCCAAGGAGAGATAAGTCGCGCTGCAAGAAGAATTGCTTTCCTCGCACCCGGGTGGAAAGGGAAGGACTGGAGCCCGGCCCCCCCAGCACAGGAAGCCACTGAGACACAAAGAGCCCTGAAATGGAAGAAGCAAAGAGAAAAATAAAGGAACTACTTGTTGCAAGGCTCAATTATCACAGTCGTTCGGTTGATATTTAACGGGATTCTGCTCCCTTTGCTCTGCGCTGCTGGGGTTTCAGATGGGGACATCTTTTTAAAAAAGCACTTAAAAAGTAAAGCAACATGTGGTGAGACCCATTATTCTCACAGGTGTTCCGTGCCATGGGTTGCTTTGGAAGAAATGTTTGATGATGTGGGTGGTGAGGCACTGGTTACCCAAAAGGGTGAGGGATGCCCCATTCCTGGGAACATTTGGGTGAGTTTGGACAGAGCCCTGAGCAACCTGGTCTAGTGGAAGGTGTCCCTGCTCATGGCGGGGGGGCTGGACTAGATGGCCTTTAAAGCTTCCTTCCAACGCAAACCATCCCATGATTCAATGACTGGGGTGCTGGGATGGTCTCCAGGCCACCACAGCCTTCCTCTTGGAGAGGAGTGAGGAGGAGGAGGCGGTGCCCATCCCAGCACGGGCACGGCACCAGCTCAGGACTTCCCAGCACAGATCCCCTGCGGCACCAGGGCCACATCATCCCTAACCCACCCACAGGGAGCAGGAGAAGCCCAAAAAGCAGCGAGGCTTGCCCAAACATCACCCCCTTGTGGGGACAGAACCTCCCCAATTCCACCAAGCAGCCACGGCTGGGATGCAGGAGACGGACAGGGAGGTGCTGGCTCCGGCTTGCCAGTTGCTAAATCCCACCAAGAGACATCTAAAAATACACCCTACGCATCCTTCTCATTATTTTTCTACGTAAGCAATTAGAGGAGTCATCCAGGGAAGCTGGCCAAGGCGGGCGGGAGGGGAGAGCTCTGCGTCAGCAGCCCTGGGAGGGAAGGAGCCCACAGGAGCCAGCTCTGGAGATGTGCCAGCCCCAGGAGCCAGCTCTGGAGATGTGGCCTGCAGGAGCCAGCTCTGGAGATGTGGCCCCAGGAGCCAGCTCTGGAGATGTGGCCCACGTTAGGAAAGAGCTCCCGGCTCCCCCGTCCAGCGAAAACGGCTCCAAGTAGGTTAGAGAAAAGAGTGCACTGCTCCCACTTATCTCCCATTTGGAGCGACAGGAGGAGGCTGGCCAGGGGCCAAAATCACAATTAATTTGAAACAAACAGTTGTAGGGCAAAAAAAAAAAAAGAAAAAGAAAATATCTGCTACTCCCTGAGGTTTAAATAGAGAGCAGGCAGGGATGTCACCGAGCACAGCAAGCTTGCTGGTGGTGATGGAGCCTGAATCTTCTTGTTTGTATACTCTGGATATAGGGAGGGCATTAATTAATTACTCTTTGCAAAAGCCCCTGGGTGGCTCTGACACCCCAAGCGGGTCCTGCTTGCCCGTTGCTGCTACTACCCACAAGATTAATGCTGTAAGTCTGTAAATGAAGGCAGGACAAACCATCCTCCCTGCTCTGAACATCCACACTGCTCATTTCCCCGGGACAGAAACACAGATGGGTCAGAGCAGCACAGAAATAAATAAAAACAAGGCCTTAAATTTAACAATTCCCTCTCCACACAGGTATTGCTGTCTCCCAACACTGAGGAATAGTGGCCCACGTTAGGAAAGAGCCCAGAGGAGCCAGCTCTGGAGATGAATGTAAATGCAATGTAAATGCTTCTGTAAATGCAATGCTTCTGTAAATGGAGCCAGGACAAACCATCCTCCCTGCTCCGAACATCCCCACTGCTCATTTCCCCGGGACAGAAACACAGATGGGTCGGAGAAGCACGGAAATAAATACAAACAATCCTTGAAATTTTCCAATTCCCTCTCCACACAGGTGTTGCTGCCTCCCAGCAGTGAGGAGCAGGTGCGAACGCAGAGGGGAGAACGGGATGCAGATGTGTGACCCGGGCTGAGGACAGACAGGTATCACACACGCTAGGGTTTCACCAAGCACACCAGCCCCGATTCCTAGAAATCGGCATACCGGGAATCTGCCAGCTCCAAATGGAAACTTCACGTTGCAGATCCCTCCCAGAGGCTCTCAGGAGGGGAAAGGGATGGGGAGCAGCAGGGCTGGGCAGGGGGCTCACCTTGCCACCATGCAATCCTTGGAGAAGATTTGGAGGTGCAGGGAGAGTCCAGGCCCAGGGACACAGCAGGGAAATACCTGGTGAGAAGATTGGGAGGGGGTAAAAAAGAAAAAAATATTTAAAAAACACTTTTTAAAAAATTCTAAAAGAGGATTTCAGGATTTCAGAAGAAGAAGGGAGAACAGAGCAGTTTTGACCATGCTCCACCATGGTCAGAGAGGGGTGATGAAGACTATGGCCAAAACCTGTTTTGATTCCCTGTTTCCACAAAACAGCATCTCACCATCAGCTTTACAAAAAATAAATCAAGGCTATATCCTGTCCAACTGTTTCACTGGGATGAAAATTAACAGGACAAAAAAATAGGAGTTGGCTGCTCTGGGGTTTGTTTTTTAAGACCCGCTTAGCACAAAGCACTTTCACTTCCACGGCACCACAGCAGCCCTAAAAGCTCCAGATTGCAACACAGGAGGGAGTTTCTTGAAAATGCAAAGGTCAGGCTTAAAAAACAACAAATCTGAAAGCAGAGCAGGGGGACGTGGGGCCCTGGATCCCGGTGATCATCACCCCAAAGCCAGCCCCTCGAGCTGCACAGGGCTGCACACGCATCCCCCAGCACATGATAATGAAGAATAACCCAATTAGTGCAGCTGCTGACTCTCTCCGCTGTCCCACAGTGGATTGCTTCCCCTTCCATCACAAACTGCTTTTTCCTAATGAAATCCCTTCTTGCTGAGCGAGCTGTGCCTGTGCAGAGGAGGGGGAAGACCAGAGCAGTGATTTCTGCTGGATGAGGGTGTTTAAAGACACCTCAGGGCCAGCCTGCTGAGCAGAGGCCAAGGAAGGTGATGGCAATGAGTTAAAATTGGGATTTCTAACAAAATATGACCTTCCTAAGATGGACAAGCAGCTCCACATAATCCTCAGCTGCACCCCAGCACATAAGGACACACCTAGACACTGAATGCCATTTCTCACACTCATACATCACAGTTAATTAATTTTTTTTCTTTTTTTTTTTTTTTTTTTTTTCCCAAATCCTGGCCACTTTCTCCACCTCCTTCAAAACAAACAGGGAAGCCATAAAATCGAACCTATTGTTCACCAGCTAAGAGCTCCCATGGATCAATTTACTGCCTAGGCTGCACGTTGTGCAAGCGGGCAACACCCGGGCGGGCCAGGCACGGCAACTCCTGTCCCAACAAAAAAACCAAAATGCAAACAGAGCTGCTGGGATTGCCCAGCACCCCGAGGAGCCCCCACGGCACCCCGGGTGAGCTCTGATTTATAGAGAATGAAGCACAACCCCTGGTTTCCCGTGCCCAGGGTGAACAACGTGGAGACCCTGGTACCAAACGGTGCCAGCCACGCCTTGGGGACACTTCAGAGAGGGATGGAGACCCCAGGCACCTCCCCAGGACCACGAGGCGTCTGCCTATGAGCACAAAAACACCATCAGGGGAAGGTTTTGGAACAATTCAGAGGATAACAAAGTGAAGAAGAAAAACTAAGGAGTGCAGGTCACTCATGCTCCCACCACACTGGCTGCATCATTCTGCCTAGGCAATAGTTTTAAGCTTCTGAAATTGTTTTATTTAAGGTTCGAGTCGTAAGTAATTGATTTTTTTTAAAACATATGTGGGATAAGAGGCCATTCCTCAGCTGCAGGGAGAGGAACAAGTGAGCAGGATGGGTCACTAACCCTGCCAGAACAAATATCCCAGGCAAAAGCAAGATGGGTTCAGTGTCTCTGCATCCCCTGGGGTGAGGGGAACGGGCCCGTGCCAGCAGCACACAAAAGACTTTCAGAGAGGAGTGGTTTTATCCCCCCCAGTTCACAATATAAACCCATTACAAAGAATCTGGCTCTTCTGCTGGTTTTCTAGCAAGGAAATGCTCGCTTGGTTTTCCCAGGTCACTTCAAAATAAAAAAAAATAAATAAAATCAGAGGGATAAAGCTGCTCCGGAGTCTCTGGTGAGCAGCCTGTGGTCCATCTCCTCCAGAGCGGGAACCCACAGACACAACACCCTCCACTTTAATATCAAAGGGAATTAAGGAACAAAAACCCAGCATTTTCTTTTCTTCTCACTTATTTTGAAAGATAAATTACACCAGGGAAAACAAAATCCACGGGCATCATTTATGGGCAGCTGCTGTCCCCAGGTGCCGGGGGCAGGATGAGGCTGAGGATTCTGCACAGAGATGCTCTGCAGCTCCTTTCCTACCCGTCCCCAGCAAGGATTTCAGCTGCTTCCACCACAAAAATCACAGAACAGATCCTCAAACAGGCCAAAAACCAGGAATGCCCAAAGCCTGTGCTGTGCATCAGCAGGGAGAGGCAGCAGCCTGCACCCGTGCGGCTCCTGAGGGGCTGGCACAGCTTTTGGTGACGGCTGACACGAAATAACCCAGGAAATATGGCAATAATGAGGGCACAAAGAGCTGTTCCACACCAGCCTGAGCTTCCTGGGAGATGCCTGGCACCCTAACAAGCTCAGAGGCTGTAACGTACAGACCCGAAACGGTGGGGAATGCAACCTCCTAAAGCTTTCAGAAATTGGGATTATGTAACTGGACAGGGCAAAAAAATAATAATATAGCCAAGCAGGTTATATAAACCATCTGTAAAATGTGAGAAAGTACTTGACATCCCACTACCCACTCCTTGGCACCCTCTCACTGGGTTTTCTGCCACCAAAAATGAGCGGGGTCCTTCCAGTTGTGTGTTCTCTGGTCAAAACAAGCGGGGACAACAGACCAGCCAGGCTTTTTGGAATTAAATATTGCACCTCTGGCTGTTAAATGTGAAGTTTCCCTCCCCACAGAGCACACCAAGGGAAGTCCAAGCCCTCCACAGGCGACTCAGAGCAGCCTCCTGGCAGAAAGCTACACCAGTGCTGAGCAAATTGAATTTCAAGTGACAGTTTGGGGGGGACTAAAATAAATATTAAACAGAAATAAACAAGAAACTCCCTGTTTGCCAATTCTGTTTTAATTTAGCCTTTTCTCCGGCAATTAAACTTGGATTTATTTAAATTTTTTGTTTGTTTGATTGTTTCTAAAAGATCTCAGTGCTCAGATTTGGGGTTTTCTCCGAGCAGTTTGCAGCCAGGTGAGCCCTGGCAGGGGGAATGCTGGGTTTGATGATTTTATCCCCACAAATGAGGGCTCAGCAGCCCCTGGAGCATCCCTGGGGGGGAATCCCCAGCTCAGCACCCAGCACTGCCAGCAGCAGCTCTGGCACCCAGCAATAACCCAGCTGCACCAGGGGCCCACCGATGCCCAAATTATTTTTGGGCAGTTCCCGGTGAAACCGGCCTGCCCTGGTCAGGGAGGATTTCGTGCAGAAGCATCTCAAGGGGACAAACTGCAGGAGGGGACGGGGGTGGCACTGCCAGGGCTGTGAGGGGCAGGAGGGGCACAGGAGAGCAGGGATTTGGGGACAGCCCCTGCCAGCACAGGGGAGGACAGCTCTGACACACACACACACACACACCTGGTGGGCAGCACCTGGGCAGGGCAGGGAGGCTGCAGCCCACCCGGGCTCCTTCTGGGGATGCTGGCACACCCCAGGAATGAAGCTCCTTGCCGGGCTCGTTTTGTTTAATGTAAATCAAAAAGTTCTTGCAATGAGAATATTTTTGTATCTAAGGACAATTATTTTTCCATCTAAGGACAATACTGCTATTTACAAAGATGGGGCACCGCAGGTAGAGGATGATTTAGCTGCAGTCCCTCACAGTTCCTGACTCTTCACTTTACGATTATTTTCCTAATTTTCCAACGCACTCGCTTGCAAAATCAGAAATCCTTACTAATCACAATTACTAGTTATGGAAAAAGCCTGTCAGCTCCATGAAAAACAAGTTACATGAACAACTTGTACGTTAGAGTGCTCGTGGCCACTTCTCTACACCCACAAGCACAGAGCACTAAAATAATAATAATAATAATAATAAAAAAAATCCTTGCTAAGTAATATCTATTTCCCTGTAATGTGCACAAGATCAGGAGGAGCTTCACAGCTCCCTCAAGGGGCTGCAACAACTTTATACAAATTCATGTAGCCGAGAGAGACTATAAAATAAAAGTGATATAAAATAGCATAAAATGAGAAGCATCTGAGGACAAAGTACTTTGCAAACCATTTACAAAATATTTTTCCCCTGAGCCAGCCTGGGAGCTGCAGCCAGCCCGGGGAGGTCTTGGTGCCAAGCATCCCAAACCTTCCTGCAAACTTTCTCCTTCTGCAAGCAGGTAATTAATTAAAACACACATAACGACACAGCAGTGATGCTCCTGAGGGATGCAGTTTGCTTTTTGCTCAGGAATTGCCCTTATTTTTTGGTTCATCCCAGCACGAAGGTGCTCTAACAGCGCTGGGAAAGGACCTCAACACGACTGAAGCGTGCGCTGGGCAAACACAGCCTTGGGAAGATGAGGTTATTTGCATTTATTTAAAAAAAAATAAACAAAAAAAAGCCAGATACAGGCTGTGCCAGACGTATTTAATGATTTTCTTCTCCCCAGCCCCTCAACAGCACAGGGGAGGAGGCAGGAGGGAGGCAGCTTGCTCGTGTTTGAAAGGAAGCAGCAATTTGTGCTTTCAACTTTTTTGAACTTTTAATGCCAGTCCCCAGGTTGGCTTTGATATCCCAGTGATGCCCTCAAACCCACCTCAAGTTTAATAGCTCGTTAGGGTGAGACACTATTTTAACTCTATCTTCAAAGCCATAAAGTATCAGCTGCTGGCTTTTTTTTAAGGGTACTTTTGTTTTTAAGAGTACTTTTATTATTTGCAGAAATTCGGTGCAGCCTTTCCATTATATTTTATTTCCATTATATTTTTATTTTTTTATTTTGGGCCTTTCCATTATATTTTATTATTTGCACTTTCGGCGGGGCAGAAATTCGGTGCAGCTTTGGAGCCTTTCCATTATATTTTATTTTCTAAGGGTACTTTCGTTATTTGCACCGGTGGGGGCAGGAATTCGGTGCAGCTTTGGAGCCTTTTCCATTATATTTTATTTTTTAAGGGTACTTTTATTATTTGCACCGGCGGGGGCAGAAATTCGGTGCGGCTTTGGAGGCTCAGCTGGAAGCTGCAGCCTGGGGACCCCCCGATGCCAGCCCCATCTCCTGCGAGCTCCTGCAGCCCACGGTGTCAGGCACGGTTTCCCGGGAAGAGCGGGCTCGCTCCACCGCGCCTTTTGAAAACAGAAGCTCTGCGAGAGTTTTTACGCCCGGAGAGGAGGGGGGAATGGCAGAAACTTTTTAAAAATGGCATTTACCTTGTGCAGCCACTTCTACCTGCCGTGCGCAGTGATGCACACACACCCGGCGGGGTCTCTGCGCTCGGTGGCGTCAAAAGAAGCGCTCCGGGAGCCTCGGATGGGGCCGGGAAAAGCGGAATCCGCCCGGGCAGCACCGGCAGCCCGGGATGCACCGGAGCATCCCCAGGGAGCTCCCCCGGCACCACGGCGGCTCCACGGGCCACGAACCCCGCTGCCACCCTCACCCCGCGGACGCCACCATCCCCTTCCCCAGCGCCCCAGCCCCGCTCGGTGTCCCCCGCATGTCCCCAGCGGGGTCCCCAGCCCCGCACCGCCTGGTCCCCGGCGGTCCCGCGGCCGCGCACGGGGTGTGGCGGGGGCGCAGAGCCGCTCACGGGGCTCCCCAGCCCGCGGGTCCCACCTGTGGCCGGGGCTGTCGCCGCCGCTGTCGCCGCTGTCGCCGCCGCCCGGCTCCGAGTGGCCCCGCGCGCCCGCCCGGCCCGGCCGCCCCGCCCCGCGCCCCGGGCCCGCCCCGCTCGCGTCTCATTGGCTGCGCCGCCTGCCCGTCTCCAGTGCTCGCCTCGCTATTGGCTGAGGAGGCGGGGATATGCAAATCAGAGCGCTGTGCCCGCGCGCTCGCCCGGGTGGCACCGGCGGGGCCGGGCGGGAGCGGGGACAGGGACAGGAACGGGGACAGGGACAGGGGATGGGGACAGGGACGGGAGATGGGGACAGGGACAGGGGACAGGGACAGGGGATGGGGACAGGGGATGGGGACAGGGGACGGGGATGGGGGACAGGAATGGGGACAGGGAATAGGGACAGGGGACAGGGATGGGGACAGGGAATAGGGACGGGGGACAGGGATGGGGACAGGAACAGGGACAAGGGACAGGAACGGGGTCAGGGAACAGGGAAAGGGGACGGGGACAAGGGACAGGGAAAGGGGATGGGGGACAGGAACAGGGGACAAGGATGGGGACAGAGCACAGGGGACAGGGACAGGGAACGGGGACAATGACAGGGGACAGGAGACAGGGGACAATGCCAGGGACAGCCCGGCCCGGGAAGCGCCCCGGGCTGTTTGAGCCGGGCCATGCCCCGGGGCTCAGCCCCGTGCACTGCTGCCCTCCTCACCCCGGGCTGTCCCCAGCCCCGCGGCTTCGTGCGACCCCCGCAAGGACACGCAGGTGCCCCCGAGGTGCCCGGAGGTGCCCCGGAGGTGCCTTCGCTCCCCCCAGCTCCCCAGGGCCAGCCCAGTCCCTGGCGGCTCCTCCGGGGTTTGCGCTGAATGAAGAGTGAAAAATCGCCTCGTGGCTGGGGACGGAGCTGTGGGTTTGGCGGACCCAGCGCTGCTGGAACACGCAGAAATGTTCCAGTTCGGGATGAAAGAATAAAGATTTTTGTCAAGAGCTGCCTCAAGAATACCGTCCCGAGATTAGAAATCAGTGCTTTTGTGATTAAACACCTCGTCCCTGCTCATTGCTGCAGCGCCTGAGCCAATAGGAGCAAAAAAATTTGGGGGCAGATTTAAACTGGGGCATTTCTGAGCGTTTTTATAAAGTGGTCATTTTTTCACCAGGTTTGTGCTGTAATGAGTGTCCACAGCTCCCAACCTGCACCCTCGTTCCCACAGGTTGAGCCAATGAAACCTTCAGGGCCAGGCTGAAGGCAGCCCTGCGTTGGTGGGTGCTCTCCCACAGGTCTGCTCTGCATGCTGAGTTTGATTTCCCCAGCTGTAATTTAGACACTGGTGTCACTCATCAGAGATACAGAGTGAAAATTAAAGCCCGCTTTAGAAAAGGAAAACAAAAAGTTGTTTTCATGGCATTTAATTTTCCCCCCTCTGAAACAACCCTGGTGAATCTTGCATCTGGTTTCAAACATTTCCCTCCCGGCTTTAAATTTCCAAGAGCTTTAAATATTCATTTACAAAACAAAATTAAAATATTGTGGGTTTGCAATACCAGGAAAACCCACAGCATAATTCCATCAGGCCCTTGAGATAACACCAAAACCCTGAAAAACCCCATTGGACCAATGGCAGCAATGAGTGAAGGGGTTCAGCCTGGTTTGTAAATGGTAAATTTGTTTGGTTTGCATAGAAAGCACCCCAAAAAATGCATGGGAATAAAGATCAGGTTGGTTTTTTTTAGAAAATAAAAGACATCTTCCAAATCACGGTTGTGCCGGTGCCAGAGCCCTCGGGTCACTCTGCTTTCGTGGGTGGGGAGCTGCCCCAAACCCTCTGCTCGCCCCGTGCTGGGGTCTGCCCCGTTCACCCCCAGCCCTGTAACACAACCTGGAGGAAATCTGTTCCATAAATAATCCTGCCTGGCTTTGTGACGCCTGCCAGGGGTACTGCCTGTTCCCCCTCGCCCTGCAGCTGGCCGCACATGTCCTGCCCCAGCCCTGAGCCCGGCTCCGAAAGGACAGGGAGCCTTGGGGCAAGGCTGGGAGCAGGGAGCACAGCCAAGGCACCTGCTCCCCGTGCGAGGTGAGAGCAGCCTTCCTGAAACAGAGAGAGAGAGAAAAAAAATAATTAAAATAAAGCAGGGGATATTTTTATTCATCCTTGTCTTCTGCTAAAAATAACCGGCGTTAATCTGCCTGGAGAGCGTGGGGAGGAGAGGAGTCCCTCCACCTTGGCTGAGCCGCGAGGAGCCACATCAGTGAATCTCTCGAGGGCGGAGGAAGTGGCTTTTCTCTTTCTCTTCGTTTCCTTTCGTGTGTGGCAGCACAAACCCACGGCCCCGGGGACAGGGATCCTTCCCGGGGGATCAAACCCATCCTTCCCCCCAGAACCCAGCCCACCGTGGCCCATTTTGGGGATCAAAGCAGCTTTTTGGGGAGCGTGGCGGTGCCCACCCTCACCCCGTGGTGTGTGCACCCCTCGGGGGCCCCGTTTGCCGCTGGCACCGGGGGTGCAGCGTGGCAGGGGCCGTGGTCGTGGGAAGCTCGGTGTTTACGGGAGGTGCAGCCAGGCCTTGCACAACAGGCGGCGGGGAACAGCAGAACAGCAGAACAGCAGAACAGCAGAACAGCAGCAGAACAGCAGAACAGCGTGTCCTTGCCACCGGCTGTAGGTGCAGCTCCCGGCAGGAACGGATGGACATGGGGACATGGGGACATGGGGACAAGGGGGGACGGGGCAGCAGGGCAAGAGCACCTCCTTGGCATGAGGGCTGTGGAGCCCGGGGATGCAGAGCAGCTGGGAGCTGCTTTCTGTGTGAAATGGGACATTCCCCTCACAATACAGAAATGGGACGTTTCCCTCAGATGTCCCTGCAGGAAGGCCGGAGCGGGGGATGCTGGCTGTGGAATGGTCGGCCAGACCCAGCCTGGGACAATCCCCTCTCATCCCTCCCGAGCCTTCCCCTGATTACATTCACAGCTCCCACCGTGACTTTTAAACAGCTGAGGAGCCAACACATCCCCCTCACACGTGGGGACCCCCAGAGAGGTCCCTGCCTTGTCCCAGGCCTGGTCCTGCCCTACCCTGCCGGATCTTTCCAGGTGCATCTCCAACCCATAAATTACCAGATTGTGGCCCAAATCCTGCCCCTTGTTGCAAAAAGCCCCCAAGCCAGCAACAGGGGCACCTCCTTCTTCCCTGATGCAGATGCTAGATCCTTCCCTGATCCTAGATCCTTCCCTGATGCTAGATCCATCCCCGAGCTCCCATCTTCCTCACGGCGCTTCCTTCCAGACACCGGATGAAAGGACGCAAAATTTCCCCCAGATTATTTCCCTTCTGAGGAAAAGGGGGAGATCGCTGCCTTCCCCGGCTGTCAGTGATCAGCAGAGGGGCGGACAGAGCGCAGGGCTCCCCCAGCCCTGCCGGAGATCCAGCCCCACACCGGCACGGGCAGGATGCAGCAGCGGGGCCGGAGCAGGGAGGATAAATAAAGTCCGGCTTTGCCTTCCTGGCTCGTAGCCACTTCTAACACAAAGTACATTCCGGTCTGGACGTAACGAACTGTACCAGCCTCCGCCGGGGAGGGCTGGGGCTGCCCGGGCGGGGTTCGAGCTGCCGCCTCTGCCCGGGGCTGGGCACGGGGCTCACCGGGGCATCAACGCCCCCCAGGACCCTCGGCTGTGCCCTGCCACGGAGATGCTCCTGCCGGACGGATCCGAGAGCCAGAACCGCCGGAGATCGCCCGCAGGTGCCCCAGTGCTCGCGGGGCGCTCGGAGAGCCGCGGGTCGGGGGGCACAGAGCGTGACCGGGACCAGCGACCCCCGCAGCCCCTCCGGCAGCTCCCGGGGGTCTCGGAGCCGGTCTGAGCCCCTCCGTGCCGGGAGCCGCAGCCCGGGAGGCCGGAGCGGGCCGTGCCCCTGCCGGGAGCTGCACCGGGCGGGCGCCGTGCCAGGCGCCCGGCGTGGGGACGCGATGTACCGGGAGCGCCGGGAACAGCCTGACTCAGCGCCGGGCCGGCGGGGGGGCACCCGGCCAGGGCCACCCGGGGCTCGTCGGGCGGCTGGGCCCGGCCCGCTCGGGGCTCCTGCATGGGGGGGGGGTCCGGTGTGGCCCCCAGCACCACGGCCGGCAACCCCCAGTAACCCCCCCCACCCCCAGCATCCCCCCAGTGCTCCCCCCAGCACCGCCCAGAGCCCTCCCCACAACCATCCCCTTCAACATCCCCCCCAGTGTCCCCTCCCCACTCCCCCCATGGCCCCCTCAGTATCCCCCCGGTGTTTCCCCCACCACCTCCCAGGACCCCCCCCAATCATCCCTTTCAATATTCCCCCAGTATCCCTCCTGTTCCCTCACATCCCTCCCAATATCCCCCAGTGTCCCCCAGATATCCCAGAACCTCCCCCAACCATCCCCCCCCATCATCCCCCCAGTATCCCCTCCCCCCCCATGTTCCCCCCAATATCCCCACAGCATCCCCCAGGACCCCCCCCAATCATCCCTTTTCAATATTCCCCAATATCCCCCAGTACCTCTCCCTGTGCCCCCATGTCCCCCGATATCCCCTGGTGTACCCCCCCAACACCTCCGGGACATCTCCCCAATCATCCCTTTCAGCATCCCCCAGCATCCCCCCAGGACCCCCCCCAATTATCCCTTCATCCCCCCTAATATCCCCCCAGCATCCCCCAGTGCATCCCCCAGTGTTCCCCCAACACCTCCCGGGACACCCCAATCATCCCTTTCAATATCCCCCTAGTATCCCCCTCCCTATTCCCCCCTGACATCCCTCCCAGTATCCCCCCAGTGTTCCCCAACACCTCCCAGGACCCCCAGTCATCCCTTTCAATATCCCCCTGTTGTTCCCCCCCCTGTGTCCCCCTGACATCCCTGCCAATATCCCCCCCTCAACCCCAGCATCCCCCCAGCATCACCCCAACACCCTTTTAGCACCCCCCAAGAGTGAATCCCCAGCAATGTCATGGAGGTATCCCCCCAAATCCTCCCTCCTCACCCTCGGTCTGCTCCCCCAGCCCAGCTGGCCAGCATTTCAGGGAATTTAAGGCTCAAAACACCCACTGAGGGGGAACCCAGCTGCAGGGAGCACTTCCCCCAAGCTGGCTGCTGCAGAGCACCCAGCCTTGAGCTCTCCCCAGACTGTGCAGCCCAACATCCCCTCCTTACACCTCCCTGTAGTGCTCTGCTTCCAGCAACACAAATTATTCAGGATGAGGAGTTCTTCCATTCGTGCCTGGTGGACAGCAGCATCAGGGGGTTGTGGAGGTGTGTGGGTGCCTGGATGCCCTCCCAGGGCCATTTCTGCACCTCCACGTCCCACTGGTAACCTCCACTACCACCCTGAGCTGGGCAGTGCTCAGCCCTCAGCAGCTCTGGGGGGAACATCCTCAAGAGACCCCAACCGCAGCCCCAAGGCCAACCTGAGGATGGAGGAAAGGCTGAGATCCTCACGCCAGGTCTGGGAGCCCCTGGGGCTGATATTTGCCTAGGATAGGTCCCTGTGCTTCAGTCTCATCCTTCCCCTCTTCCAGCTTCAGGGGGAAAAAAATCAGGGTAGGAAAACAGGAGCACGTCTGACATTGTTCCCTCTGTCACAGGCAAAGACAAAGCCAAAGCAGCCGTGAAAAATCATCAACAACTGGTTTTGGCAAGAAGATGCAAACCAGAGCTTTCCATGAATTTATTTTTTTTTTCTTTTTGCTAGAAAGGTTGCTTTTCTTCCAGAGAGAGCTTGAAGGATGGTTTCTCGCCAGCATCATCCCAAAGCCATCTCCCTGGGACAGCGAAAACATGGCCCAGATTTAGGAAAACCCTGAGTGACAGGATCAGGCCCCCACATCCCTGGGGTCTGCAGCTGGGGTCTGCGCCCCACAGCTTGGAGCTGCAGGGAGGTTTTGCTGCTGCAGGCACAGCCTGAGGTGTCCCAGGCCAGCAGAGGGTGGTGGGGGCACACCGGGGCAGCTCCTGAGGATTTGGGATTCCCCAGACCCCCGGTGCTGGCTGGGGGTGTCCCACAGCCTGCAGGGATGTGTTTCACCCCTCTGGATCCTGCTGTGGCCAAGGGACACCCTGAGAGGGGCTGCTGCCCCCCTGGGCTGCCCCAGCCATGTCCTGAGCCCCAGAGCCCCAGGTGCCCCTGTGCACCCCCAAACCCCTCTGTGCACTCCGGATGTGGCTCTGGGCAGCCCCTCAGGCACAACCAGCCCTGAACTGCCCCAAACCCCCTGTGCCCCCCAGCCCCAGCCCAGCAGTGCCCCTGACCCTGCTGCAGGATCAGGCCCATCCTCACCCCAGGCTGCAGCAAACCGGGGCAGCAAACTGTCCCCAAACTGCGTGTGTGGGGACATGGAATTCATCAGGCTGTGCCTGGGGTCTCCCCCCGCTGAAATCACCGTGCTAAGCTGGAGCTGCGGGGCTGCTGCCTGTCCCTTCCACCGTGGGGACCAGGGGCTGCTCAGACCCCCCAGAAAATCCACATTTCCCCCTCCCAGGGCTGGGGCTGGCAGCCCCTGTGCCCCCAGGGTGAGGGCTGCGGGAGCAAACACCCACAGGCACACACAGAGGTTTTCCTTGGAGTGTTTTGCAGGGCTGGCAGTGGGGGGACTTTTCTGGGGGTGTCTGCCAAGCTGGGCACTGGGTGGGCACCCCACTGGAGCTGCAGCGAGCTGGGGGTGCAGGGACACCCCGGAACGGGCAGAGAGGGAGTTTCAGCGCATCTGCACAGAAATTGTGAAGAAATCGAGAAGGAGAAAACGCAGAGGAGGAAAAGGCGATGTCTGGGGGTGGATAAAAGGGTTAAAGCCGCGCAGAGGAGGAGAGGTGAAGGCCGAGGGCTGGCGGAAAGGGGGGAGAGGCGGGGAGAGCTTGGGGAGCGGGAGCTGGGCTGGGTGAGAACATCCTGTACCCTCGGGCAGGGCGGGTGAGGGGGCACCGGGGCGGGGGCAGTGCCACACAGCGCCCCGGGGAGTGGGGCACCCCTGGGACGGGCAGGGACAGGGGGGACAATCCTGCTGCTGCCGGGGGGGGAGGATCTCGGGCTGCCCTTCGGTCTCCCCGCTGCCTTTTGCCCTGCGCAGGGCAGGGGAGGAGGAAGGGGCACCCCAGTGCTCGCACCCCTCCGTTCCCCATCTCCCCACGGGGACCCCGGCTGCAGCAGAGCCCTCCTGCCCGGGATGCTCTGCTCACCCTGCCGGGGTCCCCCTGTCCCCAGGGCTGCCAGCGCCCCACGCGCGCCAGGGGCCCCTTCCTGTGTTTGTTAAGAGGCCGTGAGTCAGGCAGCGTCTGGTTTTCGGTTCAAGCCAATATTTACCAGCCCAGAGCTGCCAAAACAAAGCTGCGGCTTCACCAGTAAATACAGGGCTGAGATGGGGGGAGGGGAGGGAGGATTTATGCGACCCCCACCTCAGCACAGCCCCCTCCCCTTCCCACCTCTCTGGTGCCCCCATCGTCCTTCTGCCAGCGTGGGGACACCGCAAAAACGGGGACACCGCAAAAACGGGGACACCGCAAAAACCCCAGCTTAGCCCTGCCTGCCTCACCCCAAACATAACTGCCCCCCTTCCCCCCAGTGCAGGACTCGAGGGGGGTGGCAGGCTCAGAGACCCCCAGGGGCTGGGTCCTTCCAGGCTGGGGTCCCTATGGGGCTGGGGGGGGGCTGCCCTGCGGGGCTGGGGTCCCTGCCGGGCTGGGGGTCCCTGCCGGGCTGGGGGTCCCTGCGGGGCTGGGGGTCCCTGCCAGACTGGGGGTCCCTATGGGGCTGGGGGTCCCTGCCAGACTGGGGGTCCCTATGGGGCTGGGGTCCCTGCCAGACTGGGGGCACCTATGGGGCTGGGGGTCCCTATGGGGCTGGGGTCCCTGCCAGACTGGGGTCCCTATGGGGCTGGGGTCCCTGCCAGACTGGGGGTCCCTATGGGGCTGGGGGCCCCTGCCAGACTGGGGTCCCTGTGGGGCTGGGGGTCCCTGCTGGGCTGGGGGTCCCTATGGGGCTGGGGGTCCCTATGGGCTGGGGGTCCCTATGGGGCTGGGGGTCCCTATGGGGCTGGGGGTCCCTGCGGGGCCGTGGGCACGGTGCCGCTGCCCTCTGCCGGTCCCGGGCGCTGCTCTCTCACATCCTGCCCCTGCCCGGAGCACGGAGCTCGGCCGGGCTTTGGGGCAGGCGGGGCAGGCGGGTCCCCGGAGCGTGTCCCAGCCCCTCCGAGTGCTCCCAGTGCTGTGGAACAGCGTGGGGACCCTGCAGAGATGGGGATCCAGGGAGAGACCCCCTGGCTGCTGTCCCCATCCCTGTCCCCAGCTGCCCCTTATCGCACACCGCAGCCTGCACCAGTGAGGACGTTGCTCTGGTGGTCTCCTGCCAGGAGAACAAGACCCTCCAGATTTCAACCACCCGCCCCAAGTTTAAAATCCAGCTCAGAATTTTCTCCTCTTGCAGCCCCTCAGCGCCAGACTGGTGCCCACGTTGCCCCCCACGTTCCCCTTCACCAATGGGGGCTCTCCCCAAGCTGTGCCACCCTCCCAGACGTGTCCCTGGTGTTTCTGCAGGTGCAGATCCTCAAGCTGCCAGCCACCCTCGTCCCGAGAATAAAGTTTCCTGCAGCACCTCCTCAGCTGCCAGGGGGTGCCCCCAGCCTTTGTGGCCTCCCCAGCTGGTGCAGAGCCCTCGGGGCAGCGGCACTGTGGGTGCCTGGTCCTTGTGATCCCCAGGGACAGAGAAACACGGGGTGAAATCTGCACTGGAGGAGCCAAGAACCTCTCTGATGATCCCCCCATCTCCTGCTGCTTCCACAGCTCTGCCAGACGGCTGCCTCCTCTTCCTCACCCTGCTGTGTGCCACAGCAGGAAATAAACCGAGGCCAGCACAACCCTCAGACCCCGGGGCTGCTGCATCTTCCCCTTCCCTGCATCCCCTTTTTAAAACTCACCTGGAGCAGAGCTCAGCCCACGGCTGGCTGCTGGCCCTGCCCACAGTGTTGGATGATTGCACACACGTACAGGTAAAGCCATCATGTCCAGGTGGCTTCTTCAGGGACTGTCTGGCCCTGCTGTCCCTGTCCTGGGCCAGGTTTGGTGAACCTTCACCCCAGGTTTGAGTGAAAACTCCACCTTGCAGCTCGGCAGAAGCTGGTCTTTATTCAAACTCTCCCACAGGTAGACCCAGGAGAGGGGGGAAGGCAGGGGCGGCATAGAGGGGCACGGGGGGCTCTTCCTTCACCGCCTCCTGGACTCCTGGGGGTCCTTGCAGACCCCGAAGTCGCTGTTGGTGATGGAGCCCACGATGGTTCTATCGACCTCGCAGGTCAAGCCGCTCTCACAGGGACACTTGTAGTAGACCCCATAGATGCTCTGCAGGGAACAAGGGCTCAGTGCAGGGTGGGGGGGACGTGCCCCATGCCTGCCCAGCCCTGGGAGCGGGGAGCACCTACCTTCGGGGAGCACTCCTGGGACTCGGCTGCCTTTGGGGCGCACCGGGCCAGGCTGAGGCCGTCGGTTCGGTGGCAGCAGCCGCTCTTGCACTGGGCGCTCTGCAGGCACAGCTCCCCCGTGTCCTGCAGCACAAGGAGCACCGGGTCCCTCTTTGTTCCCCTTGAATCTCGCCCTAGCTGCGAGCCCAGGGGTTCGGGTGCTGTTGAACACCAGCTCTGCCTGTTGGCTGAGGCTCAGCAGCACTGCCCCCATGCCCCAGCCTCCCGCTCTGCAGCATTTCCTCAGTCTGGCCCAAAACCACCCACCTCAAAGTGGTTTTTTGCTGCACTCACAGGAGGGCTGAGACACCACAGTGTCACAGACATCTTTTATGAAAAATCCTTTCCTTAGGATTTTCCCTCCTGAGAAGCTGAGAGGCCTCAGGAACAAAATGCAAACAATGGTTATCTGCTGCTGTGGAATGCAACAGGTGCATCTGGGATTGGTCTCATGTGGTTGTTTCTAATTAATGGCCAATCACAGCCCAGCTGGCTTGGACAGAGAGTCCGAGCCACAAACCTTTGTTATCATTCTTTCCTATTCTATTCTTAGCCAGCCTTCTGATGAAATCCTTTCTTCTATTCTTTTAGTACAGTTTTAATGTAATATATATCATGAAATAATAAATCAGCCTTCTGAAACATGGAGTCAGGTCCTCGTCTCTTCCCTCAGCCTAAGACCCTGTGAGCACGGTCACACCACAGGGAAAGCATTAAAGCATTTCCCCTCCCCAGGCCCTGTGAACCATCCGGGGTGGGGGTCCTGGCTGGCTCAAGCAGCTGAGAGCTTCTCTGCTCCACTTTCTGCGTTCCCTACCCCTTTATAGAGCTGATTTCCCAGGCTCCAAGGTCCCTCACAACAGCAGAAAACCCCACAGACACCTCCAACCCTCCGTGCGTGTCCCTTGCAGCAGCGGGACCCTCCTGCCAGGCACAGGGCTGCTCTCCCCTTACCAGGTTGAAGATGAGCCCTCGCTCCTGCTGTGCCAGCAGGGCTGGGGCCAGCAGCAGCAGGGCCAGGAGCAGGCAGGCGGGCAGCACCTTGGCCATGGTGGGCTCGGCGTGGCTGTGCCCCGGGGCCAGCAGGTGTTTTATAGCCTGCCACAATCTCCATCAGCTGATGCGGCTGCTCCTATCACACCTCGGCTCGTGGCATTGGGACGCTGCTGCACTGCCCAGGGCAAGGACCCAGCCATGCCAGGGCAGCCAGGTCCCGTCCCCAGGTGACTGTCCCCACTGGCCATGACAACCTGCCCTTTAGCAGCGCCTTGGGCCAAAGGGAGCACAAAATAAGGGCACTTTCTGTGTGGTGTTAACATTTTAGTTCAGTGGTTTGCTCTGCCTCACCCCTCCCAAATGTAAGGTTTATTCTAAGCCTGTGACCCTCCCCTGCAGTATCAGGTATCTGTAATCCCATTGACCCCAGTCTTGTTCCACACCCACTTTTAATCTCCCTTTAAGCTGTGGGAAGCAGACCAGGCTCTCTCTTGGCTCCTTTTCTCCCTGGGCTCTCCCTCTCTCCCCCTTCCTCCCTTGTCCCTCAGAAACCCTGCTGCTCCTGGGGGTGGGAGCCCCAACAAACCCTCACCGGATCAGCGCCCTCAGGAGCCCTGTGGAGTCTCCTTGCCTGCCTGCTGCTAGCAGGAACACACGGCTTAGGGGGCCCTAATGGACGGCTTCACTCCTGTGCTTCCTCTTCCTCCCCTGCTTCCCCGTGGAGCTGGAGCTCTCTGGGATGCCCTCCTTGCTGGCTGCTGCTGATGGTTCCTGGGCAAAAAGGGAGGGCGGGTTGCCACAGCAGGAGCTCTGCTCCATGGGAAAGCCACCGGATCCTCCACCTCTCAAATGGAACCAAGAAACCGGCTGGAGGAAGTTCATGCTGTGCAGGAAAGCAGAGCCCCCTGCAAGGATCCAGAGCCCACCAAGGTGCCCAGCCCAAGGGCCACGGCTTCAGCCTGCCCTGCCAAAAATTTGCTGTGTTTCAGTGCTTGGGGGGTGGGGCTGATGAAAGGCAAACAGCCCTGAGAATGGCACAGATTTTCATGCCCACGGTGGCTTGGCTATTCTTGGACACGATTAATGGCCACAGAGCCCTGGACTTTGGCAGGCACGGGGGTGATGCCGAGGCTGGCACTGGCTGCGGGGTGACCATCACTCTGTCACATGGCACCTGTCCCCATGACCCCCAGGGTCTCACTGGGCTCTGCTGCGTGCCCTGTGATGTGTCCCAAATTCTGTGTCCCCTTGGCTGGGACCCCCTGCCCTTCCAGCCCGTGTCACCAGGGTCCTCCTGCACTGCCAGGGAGCCCAAGGGCTGCTGCATCAGCACCAGTCCCTGGCACATTGTGGGGGTCAAGACACATCCTGGCTCTCACCCCAACACCCATCCCAGGGCGTGTGGCACATCCTGGGGCACACCCAGGGGTGTGGGGGGCAGCCCAGGCACTTCCAGGGTGTGCAGGGCACAGCCCAGGGCGTTACTGGGGGCATAGAGGGAACCCCTGAGGGCATTGCAGGGCACGGGGAGAACAGAGTGCAGCCCTGAATGCACTGCTGAGCACAGCCCAGGGGCACAGGGGACAGAGGGCACCCCTGAGTGCATTGCAGGGCACAGGGGGACAGCCCAGGGCGTTACTGGGGGCATAGACGGAACCTCTGAGTGCACTGCAGGGCACAGCCCAGGGGCACAGGGGGACAGAGGGCACCCCTGAGGGCATTGCAGGGCGCTGGGGGACAGCCCAGGGCGTTACTGGGGGCACAGAGGGAACCCCTGAGGGCATTGCTGGGCACAGCCCAGGGGCAGAGGGGGACAGAGGGCACCCCTGAGGGCACAGCCCAGGGGCACAGGGTGCGCAGTGGGGATATTTGGGTTGCCGCAGGGCGCATCTCAGGGCACAGGGAGGAGGCGAAGGGCGCATCCCGGGGGCGCATCCTCGTTCAGGAGCATCCCGGCAGCGCGTCCCGAAAGGCGCCGCCCGCCCCCTCCGGCTGCGGCGGCGGGGTCGCTCCGGCTCCTCCCGAGCCCCCCCCGGCTCACCGGGGGTGGGAGGGAGGAGGTCCCGCCGCCGCCGCCCCCCGGGGCGGTCCCGCCGCCGCCGCCACCGGAGCCTCCCGCCGCCCCCGCTGCCGCCGGGCGGGGCCGGAGCGGGGCCGGAGCGGGGCCGGAGCGGGAGCCCCGGGCCCGGGGCCTCTCCCCAGCCATGTCCAAGCTGCTGCCGGCGCAGGAGGCGGCCCGGATCTACCACACCAATTATGTGCGGAACGCGCGGGCCATGGGGGTGCTCTGGGCCCTCTTCACGCTCTGCTTCTCCATCCTGATGGTGGTGACCTTCATCCAGCCCTACTGGATCGGCGACAGCATCGACACGCCGCAGGCCGGCTACTTCGGCCTCTTCTCCTACTGCATCGGCAACGCGCTCACCGGTGAGCTCATCTGCAAGGGCAGCCCCCTGGACTTCGGCACCATCCCCTCCAGTGCCTTCAAAACTGCCATGTTCTTCGTAGGCGTCTCCACCTTCCTCATCATCGGCACCATCCTCTGCTTCAGCCTCTTCTTCTTCTGCAACGCGGCCACCGTGTACAAAGTCTGTGCCTGGATGCAGCTGGCGGCGGGTGAGCGGGGCTGGGGGGATGCGCGGGGAGCGGGGGGGCTCCCGTGGGCCGCCCCTTTTCCCTTTCTGCCTCCGACTCTGCTGGGGATGGGGGTTTGGCCAGGTGGGAGACCCCAGCGTCACCTCCAGGCCATTTGCTCCCCTTTAGGCGTTACCAGTGGGGAGTTTTCAGTAAAAAACTCTTCCAGAGCAGCTGAGGTGCAGCAGACTCTCTGCATGTCGGGTGATGCTTCTCTGGGTGCTGCTGCCAAACCTTGTGCTTCCCAAACCTTGTGGCCCCAAACTTTGTGGCTGCCAAACCTTGTGGCCCCAAACCTTGTGCTCCCCAAACCTTGTGGCTCCAAACTTTGTGGCCCCAAACCTTGTGGCTCCAAACTTTGTGCTCCCCAAACCTTGTGGCCCCAAACCTTGAGGCCCCAAACTTTGTGGCTCCAAACTTTGTGGCTGCCAAAACTCGCCCGGGGCAGCTTCTCCCAGTGCCACTGCTCCTGCTCAGCCGCAGGGAGGCTTCAGAGGATCAGTTTGAGAGCACCAAATCCCCCCCCAGGGCACAGAGCGCTCTCCCGTGTTTGGGATCCTGCAGGAACGCAGCGGGCAGACAGCGGTGCCGTTTTCTGGCCATTGTAGTAACTCCCTGAGCTCGGGGAACAATGCACGAGGAAGATGGAACACGGGGAGGGGACGGGCTGGCTGATCTGGTACCATCACTGGCATTTTCTCCCTTTGCTGCTCATCCCCGCGGCTCTCAAGCCTTCCCCATCTCTCCCCAAGGCACTTGAGACACCTGTAACCCAACTCCTGGCGCAGCTGGAACCCAAGCCAGGGTTTTGCTGCTCCTGAATGATTGATGGGAGCCGGGGCCACAACCCCGCTGACACCCGTGGGAGGGGGCAGCGGGTTCCTTCAGTTCCCAGCTAAGGAATCGAGCTCAAGCAAAGATTTAGATAAGAAGCTTGGGGCAGCTCAGCCTCCTGGGGAGCAGCAGCAGAGACAGGCTTTGCTGTGGCAGTTGGGGTTTTCAATTTTTTATTGTTGTTCTGAATGGGGGGAGAGAAAGTTGTCACAGGCAGTTCTGCCAGATGGACAGGTGCTGCTGCATTTTAGGAATTATTTTACAAAGTGGGCGGGCTAAGAGAGGATCGATTTCCTGGCCTTTGCTCTGAACCAGGGCACAATTTCACAGAAATTATTTCTTTCCCACTTCCCCCATTTCTGTGTTAGTTACAGGAAGATTTGTTCTGTGTGCAGTTAACCAACTGCTTTTCCATGAAGAGAAATCCTCTCTGCAGCCCAAGGAAGCTGCCTGCTCACCTTGCTGCTGGCTTGTCCCCAAGCCAAGGGAAAAGCAAACATTGGCAAAGGACAAGGCCACTGCCTCAGAAGGGGTTCTGGTTTCTGAGCACCTGGTGGCAGAGAAGGAGCACAGGTGTGGGACAAGGTGCATTAAGGAGGCTGCAGGTGTCCATGAGGGACAGGGACAAACATCTGCTCGTTTGGGCTTGTTTCTTGTTTCTTGTGTGACAGGAGTCAGGCACTGCCCCACATCTGCAGCAGTTACTTCCAACATAGGAATGGGGCATGTGAAGGGCTTTTGTTAATCATGTCCCAAAACCTTGCATATGAGCTCACCCCAAGCCTGGCCATTGCTCTTGTCCAGTAAATACAATTTCTCTGAGCAGGGGAAAAAGGCATTTCTGAGATTCTGGGGCATGAGGTGCCCTTCAGCACCCTGCTGGCACAGCTGCTGCGACAAAGGTGAGGTGAGGTGCTGGGACCCTGTGACCGGGCTGGAGCAGCTCCCAAGGCTGTGTGGGAGCTCTGAGGGCAGTCACAGGAGCTGCTGCTGCTGGAACCACCACAGCTGAACAAGCAGAATTAATCTGCCCACAAAGCTGCTGCTGACAGCAGCTCCACCTCAGCAAACCCTGAGCTGGAATCAGCTGCAAGGTGCCAGGCCAGGGTTGGCGCTCACACAGGCTGAACCCATTCCCGTTTTGTTTGGAGCTGTTTCCTGGGGCCAGGGCTCTGTGCAGAGGGAGCAGAGACGTTGCCTGGGCAACACTGGGACAGGAGATGCTGGTGCTGCTGGTCCTTGGCGGGGGGAAGGCAGCACAGCAGATCCTGCTGCTCCCTGCCTGCGCAGCACAGCACAGCCCACGGGGATGAGCAAGCCCAGTGCCTCCAAGGGACAAATCTGTGGCACCTGAGGTGTTTGCAGCACAATGTTTGCTCCCCCAGCTGCTCTCTCCACTTCAGTGCTGGTGCCTGGAAAACAGAATGCATCTTTGCAATTGGGGTGAGTATAAAAGCAAACCTTTAGTTGAAAGCTCTCAGGTGAACAACATGGTGTAAAGTACATGTGGTACAGTAATTCTACAATTTTTATAAGGTCAGGAGATCACTGCACTTATTTGCAGTGTCCAGTCAAAAGGTTAGCTTGTTAGGTAATAATTCCTGGGGCCTTGACCCTCTGGAAGCAGTCCAGGAGTTTCTTTTGCCCCACTTTTGTTATGTCTGGTCCAGATTCTGGTTAGAAAAGAGAACATTCTTGAAGTTAGTTCTCTTCTTGGAATAAGACTAAACAACATTTAGGAATGTGTTATAAGATTAGCTTACTATTCTTAAAGGCAGGGAAGAAAGATTAGAAAAACACTAGAAGCTACAGCAATCTCCAAAGCTACGAATTTATGTACAACATAAAAAGGCAAAAATCTTAGGTGTCATCATCAGCTCAGGAGCTCAGTGTCCCCCTGTCCCTGCAGCTACAGGGCTGATGATTGGCTGCCTGATCTACCCCGACGGCTGGGACTCCACCGAGGTGAAGAGAATGTGCGGGGACAAAACGGACAAATACACGCTGGGCGCCTGCACCGTGCGCTGGGCTTACATCCTGTGCATCATCGGCATCCTGGACGCCCTCATCCTCTCCTTCCTGGCCTTCGTGCTGGGCAACCGGCAGGACCACCTCCTCCCCTCGGATTTCAAAGTGGAGGAGAAAGGTGGGTGTGCTGGGATGGCTCCTGAAGGCTCCCGCTCTGAGATTCAGCCCCGTCGGAGCGGTGCCTTGAGAGCTGCCTGGAACAGAGGCAGAGTTAAAGGAATAAAGTAGGAATTTTATTAAATATTTATTAAAATAATATTTTAATTATATTATTAATTATATTTTAACATAATATAATTTAATAAAACTATAATATAATTTAATAAAAATATAATATAATATAATAAAACTATAATATAATATAATATATCATAACATATAATATAATATAATATAATATAATAATTAATTAAAGTATTATATTAATACTATAGTATTAATATAATTAATAGTTATAATAATTAATTAATATATAATTATTAGTATTAATTAATAGTATTCAATTCTATTATTATTTAATTATATTATTTAATTAAATTATAAATATTATTTCTTAAATTAATGTTTTAATTAAAGGAAATTGAATAAATATTAAAAGCCCTTCAAAGGATGCACTTTGGGCAGTACAAGAGCCTGGCTGTGGCTCCACCCAAGATGGACTCAATAATCATGAGTTGTCACACTTTTATAAGTTTTGGTCCATTTCCATGCTGGGGTTCATTGTCCAGTTCCAGCTCCAGGTTCTGCAGTCCCATCCTTCTCCATTCCCTGTTGTTTGCGCTTTTTGGGGCTGAAGCTGCAGCGGTGTCCTTGGTTCTGGGCTGGAAAAGGATTGTTCTGTGTGCCTGAGCTGTGAGGAGAGCTGCTGGCACGTTATAGGAAGCTCAGAGTTAAACACCAGCGCAGTACAGAGCCTGGAGAATATGAAAGTTAAACCTTAAGGCATCAAGGTCACCGCTCTGCCTTGGGGGGCTCCGTCCCTGCCACAGTCACACACTGCTCTGCAGGGAGGGAGAGCCAGCAGCAGGCACAGAATTCATGGAGAACAAGGCAGGAGCCCAAACCCACCCAGATTACAGTTCCCAGGCCTCTGGGGCTTTCTTCTCATTTTGAACATCTTCCTTTTTGAAACAAACCTGCAAAACACACTCATCCTTTCAGCTTTACACACTAACTCTGCAATTCTCTTTTTGTTTTACAGAAGAGGGAAATGACTGACAGAGCAGAGCACCATGTAAGTGATAACCCACGCAGATTATTAATATTCCCAGCATCCACACTGTCACTGTTTTATTCTGATTACCAAAGCATTGACAGCTGATTTTGGTGCTGGAGTCACATTGGTTTTATTTGTGCTTAAAGAAGAAATTGTCTTTGCTTTGCCTCCCCAAACTGGTAAAGCACAAACCCTTGCCAAGTGCAAAATAAAAGATGCACAAAATTTGAAGTCAAACTACATTTCCCAACAGCTGCCTTACTCTTTCTGTTCCCAGGGACATCCAGAGCTCTTCTTCCATCAGCCCTTCTCTTTGAAGTGACTCTTCTAGGAAGCTTCAACTTACCAAGTTCTGTGGATTTTCTACAGCTGTTTTCTTCACCCATGGGGCTGCTCTTGGCTCACAGCTCTTGTGGAGCTTATTTGGTGAAAAGAGCCCAAAATGGACATAAGAGTTTTTCTGAGTCCATCAGCAAGAGGGACAAGAGGGCAATTTGCTGCTTTTGGTGGGGTTTGTACACATTCTTTCAAGGAAATTATTTATCAATTAAAAAAAAACAACACCAAACCACCAAAATATCAGTGTTTTGTGTTTTGTGCTTTTCTCCTGAGGGCAGAGAAAACTCTCTGTATTTTAGAATGGAAAAATTCCAGCAGAGTTGTCCTGTTTTTTACTCTTCTCCCCTTTTTAAAATGGATCACAACACCAGCAACAAAATCTATCTTATTCTGGAAGTCAAAGCTGAATGTTCACTAGTGAAGCAAATTCCGTCCCTGAGCCCCTGACTCACAACAGAATTACAAGGGGAATGTATGAAAACCAGGGCTCAGTTATTAAATAATCTGTTTATTGCAGGGCTTTCACAAAAAAAAACCAAAAAAAAAAAAAAAAAGACAAAGCACCCAAGTAGAAAGAATAAAAATGTATTTTCCTTCAGGTTTTAGACTGACACAGCAAGTACAAATCCTTTAGTGTGAGCATGTCACAGCAATTTGGAAATGAACAGACCCCAAGTGAACGAGCAGAGAGTACAAGACTGAATCATGAAATCATGACAGCTGCTTCTGCAGGGCTTCCACTCACAGGCTGGGTCAGCCTTGGCTGTCATGGTAAAGAAACCCTCACCCAGTCAGGGCTGGCAGGGGCAAGGGGCTTTCAACAGCCAAAGGGTGCAGACCCCTTGTGGGAAATGTTCCTTCATCAGCCAGGCTCGAGCAGGCAGGACTGGGTGAGCTCTCAAGGCCACAGGAATTGTTTGCCCTGCCAATGTTCTCCTCACAGTCAGCTGGAACCCAGTACTGGCTGCAGTGCTCCTGTAACAGATACAGAAGTGACCCACAGCTGGAATATGCCAGATAAAAGGAAAAAAACCAAAAGAAAAGGTTAACTCAGCAGTTTAAAACACTTTTTGGTATGTTACCTTTTTTTTTTTATTATATGCATAGAGAACCTGATCTACCACTAAAGGAACATGCAGCATGATTTGCATAAATAAGCCAAATCAGGCTCTGAACTGCAGAAACTCTGTTCGAGTGGATTAAATGACCTGGTTTGTGAGTGAATGATCCTTATGAACCACAATTCCCAAACACACACACAGAAGTGACACAGAACAGTGGTCTTGGCAGCTTTGGCAATGGAAATGGTCTTGGATAGCATCTGCATGGTCTCCAGAACTTCTGCCCCCTGCAAGCCACCACAAATCCAAAGGCCCGTTTGGTCCAGAGCGAGGAAGTGACTCTGAAGTCTCAATGCTGCCAAATCTTGCTTAGGGAAGAGTGGGATGCACTGGATCTGTAACAGGATGGGCAAGTCTAGAAGAAGCCATCACAGAACTATCAAATGCCACAGTCATTTAACTTTTAATTAAAATTAATCCATTTAACCCATTATATCCGAACCCCCTCTGAGAAGTTTACATAGAAACCCCATAGAACATTTCTTACTCGGGGTAACTCTAGAAACAGCTTCTAATCCAGTATCTATGTGGAAAAGTCACTTCCACTTCTGCTAGCTCTCTTCTTGTGCTAATGGCCCAGAAAATAAAAGGCAGTCCCATCCTGGGAAGTTATTTCTGAAGGCCTGCACCTGAAGTAAATTAAAAATCTTTACACTGGAATTTCAAGTGTTGATTTGAAAGTGCAGGGCTGCAGCATGGCTGTGATACAGGCACTGCAACCCTTCCCTTGGGAGAAAAAAAAAAAAGTGAATGGTCAAAAATGAAAAGTCAGAGCAGACTGCATCAGTGAAAGCCAATCTCTCATGAATACCACCTCAAGCAAGGCAAAAAAAGTGCCAGTAAGGGATAAAAACCCCCCAAAATGTATGGCTCACTATAATTAAGAGTTGAGAGGTGCCTGCAATGAGGCTCTCTCTGCAGGCTGAGGGTGCACCCATCTGTCTGCTGAGGGTTGTGCGTTGAGTCAGCTCCAGCTTCTGCTGATTTTGCTGTCACCTTTTAGTCACAGGTGTTGGAGTAGAAAACATCACCAAATCCAGAAACTATTCTGACTACCAAGGGCACAGGGGAGGAGAAAATGTAAATGGACAGAGCACTTTGGAGGAAGAAATAAAGCATACTAAAACCTAGGTTTAAAAAGCTCTTCCAAAAGCAGCTAGAACTAAATAAACGTTTCTGAGTGGAAAGCAAAGAATACAGAATACAGTAGACACCTAGAGAGTGATGGAGGATTTCAAGGTCTTTGCTCTACCAAGGATCTGGCAGCACCTTGATGCCAACTGTTACTTGTCACCCCATCAGTACCTACTGGATCAACAGTGGGAAAATTGACTCCTGAGTCAGTGAGATCTTCATGGAAGGAAGGAAGGAGGGTTGGAATTTAGCTAAGGGAGATATCCGAGCACGGGTGAGCTCACATCTGTCACACACGGTGCTTTACAGTGAGGAGACTGAGGAAAAATCTCTTATTCTAGTCAATTAGTCTTTGGTGAAGCCCAATCAAGGCAAAAACACAGATGATGCCCACTGGCTGAGGAGAGTCCCCATTAAGTCACACAAACAAACTCAGCAGAACAGGTTAGATTTATCTAAAATCTTGGAAGCCTTGAAGGAAGAACTCCACACTGAAAGTGAACAAGGAGAAAAATGGATCTGGGAAAGGGCAGCTGGGTGTGTAGGCTATGCTGTAAACCAGAGTTTAACGTTGTGGCATTGCTTGGAAGCTTCTAGGAGTTAAGCCAGGGGTGCCTGAGACATTCTGCTGCTGTAGCTCTTTTCTCTGGGATCAGCTCCAGCATAGGGAGTAAGAAGTCTGTGAATCCAGCTGCCTCATCTTGGGCCCACTCGTATTTTTCCACCAACACTTCAAAAAGGCCCCAGGGCTTCAGTTTGGTGATGTGCTTCAGGTCACCTGAAAACCCAAGACAAATGGTTTAGGTGTAAGATACAGGAACAGAGCAGCTCAGTAAAATTGGCTAAACAGCTAAACGTGACAGGGTGAGCTCAGGGACTGTCCTAAGGGAATACAAACTGCTAGGGCATGTTGAAGGGAAAAGCCAATTATATTAAATTCCCTTTTCTATCTGCTTTAGAAGCCTGTTGTAGAAATGTACTTTCTCAAAGGGCTCTTTTTTCACCTCCTGCTGTTTCAGATCCCCTATCAGCAAATACTAACTTCATTAAATCACCAGTTATGCTGCTTGACATTTCAGATAAACTGTGCCACTGACTCTGGGGTACATGCAGTGCACGGAGCCTGCTTGAGAAAGCAACACACTGCTAATAAAGAAGGGCTTGTTTTTACAAACAGAGTTATTAAACTAGGTCAAAACCTAATTTTTTGACTCGGTACATTTCTGGGGTATTCAGGACTTTATGATCATCTTCTGTGCTCTGAGCAACATGGCTCACAAGGCCAGGCACTATTTAAGGAGCCTTACATTTAACTGCAGTTTTACTGATCAAGCATTTCATAAAACAAAGGAAAGACTCAAAGATGCCACCTTTGCTGGCATCTACTTCTAACAGGCATTTCCAGTAAGCCACTCCTGTGTATTTGGGCAAGGGATGAGAGGATAAAGTGATATTTGCTTTGTTTCCTTTTACCTTTTTTGGTGAAAAACTCCTTGGAATATTTTCCTGCCAAAATGAGCTTGCGAGGTATTTTCCCCAGAAGTTCTATGATCAATGCAATGTGATCTGCATGTGAAAAATAAAAAAAAAAAAAAAAAAAAAAACCAAAAAGACAATGAGATTCATCCACACAAAACCTCTCTATGCTGGTTTCATGCTCTGGGATATAATGATAAAGGCACTATCCCTTAAAAATTACTTTGGAGACCCACCTGAAACCAGGTTACACTAAGCACCAACAAAGCAAGGAGCAAGGGGAAAATAAATAGGGGCAATTTGAGGCACAATCAGTTTGAGACACAAGGTAAAGACTCCAGCAGGAAGAGGAATGCAAAACACCAGAACAAGAGCAAGGAGCAATGGAGTCCATTGCACAGTGTTTTACTGCAGAGGCTTGAGCACAGCTGCTGCTGATTTGGGAAAATAACCTTTTTGCAAAGAGCTTTTGCATTGCTGATTTGTAAGACAAGGCTCATTTTGAAGAGGCAACCATTGGATTTCAAGTCCCACTTTAAAAAGGAAAATCTGAGACAAACAAACCTTCATCTCGTGAGTAATCTTCCCCAGAGTGAGGCTCGAACAGATAGTCCCCTGTTGCCAACTCAAAGGCCTAAATAAACAGAAATGAGCACATTAAATCACTTCAAAACACTTAAGATGTGCTGCAGGTTGACTCTGCAAATCTCTGTGGGCCAGAAGCAAAGCAGTGGGAAAGAATAACCTGCAAAACTACAGTAAACAGCTATAATCTTAAATATTGCATCATGGCCTGAACTGTGCAGTGACTTTGCAATGCTTTAAAAACTGCATTAAAAGCATCATAGGCACACCTGGGATGAATTTTGGGTGCAGGGCCACCAGTTAACCACAAAGTTAAGGTATTTCACATGCTCAGCCTTTCCTCTTCAGAGTTTTGCAAAAATAACACCATGTCCAAACTATCGTTTCTGGGGTTGGTTGTTTTGTTTTGTTTTGCTTGGGTTTTTTTGGGATTGTTCCCTCTCCCCAGTTTTCCCATTTTTTCAAACAGTTAATCTCTGAACATCTGTCTGTAGAGATGAAAACACGTTTTAAATGAGAAAAACATCTGCACTCATTTTAACTCACCACTCCTAAATTCTGTAACACATTCACCCCTTATGTGCTCACTTGTACTCAGAAGTGACCTTCAGCACAACTGAACTTGTACCACCCCTGACCTTCTGTATTCTCAATTTTCTTTAAGAACTGCTGGTGCCAAACAATGGAATCAGGCACACTGTGTAGTTCTGCCCACGTGCTCTGCACAGAAAACGTGACCCTTCTGCATTTTCTTCTACCTCATTCATCAAAATCCCAGCTTGTCTTCCAAGACAGCAAAAATGTCTATTTTTTCAAGCTTAAATTATAAAACCCAAGCTTTGATTTGTAGAAGAGACAGAGTGGAGGCATTGAAAAGGCACATGTAGCAACTGGCTTGACTGATTTTTTTCATTGTCATATTCTACATTTGGCAGCTGTTAAAGGAACAGCTTCTTCCTCATCTGAGCATTACTCAGACTAAACATCGATTCCAAACCTGCAGAGGATGATTAAAATTAGAAATGCTACTGAAGGCACTGTGAAACAGTGCTAGATGCAGAAGAAAGACTTTTTTTTAATATAAAAGGACATTGTGTTCAGAATTGCCTGGTTGTCCTGTTTTTCCAGAAAGCATGATGGCAAACTACAATAATATTTGAAACCTGCTGATGCTGGACAACAAAACCTTCAAAAGGAAAGCCACATGTGGAGAAAAAAAAGATAAATTTACAAACCAACTGTGGTGTGGAAACCTATTATTCAACAAGTCTGGAAGGTGAGTGAACACTTGTAAGGGATTTTTGCCAGCCCCTCAGCAGCTCAGAGGGCAGAGCAGGAAGATGCCAGCTGGCAGAACTCACCATGCAGGCTGTGCTCCAGATGTCTGCAGGGGTGTTGTACCCCGACCCTATCAGCACCTCCAGGGACCTGTACTGCCTGGTCTGGATGTCTTCAGTGAAATGCTTGTGCTGAAGAGAAGAAATGTTTTATTAACAGCTCAAGACTGCTTAGAAGAGGAGAATCAACAACCTGGAAGGCTGGAGTGGATCAAAGCTCATTACCATTCCATTTCATCTACATTTTACATCCTCATTAACTATTTCCTTGTATTCTGTAAGTGCTGTTTAAATGCTGTACATGAGATACTCCTCCAAGTGAGCAATTCAGAGGAAAGCAAGCCACAAAAGCAGAATAAAGGAAGACTCTGCAGCATCTCCTACTCAGCCCTGGCAGACAGGCCATGGTCCTGCTACCTTCAAGCAGGTAAGGTAAATCACCTTGCCAGACACTGCAAGCCTGCCTGCAATTCTGAGCTGAGACTCATCTCTCCCAACAGATCTGAAGTGATTTGCCATTTTAGAAGCCAAGTAAAAAGAGATATGTCTTCTGTTTGAAATATCAAACATTTGAAAGCGGCACAGCACAACCATCAAAGAATAAAACTTGGGAGTTTTATTGTGTGAATCTCTTTCATGTGCAATGGTCTGACAAGCTCCAGAACCAGCACATCAGAGCAATTGTCTGTAACTTTGTAGGCTCTCCTGGAGACTGAGAAACTCCTTCAGCACTTTCACACAGCACATTTCTACACTCTGCGTGTGACACAGCTCACAGCTCTGTGAGAAGTAACCAAATGCCAGCGAGGCACCCAAAGCATGGCCTGAAATCTTGTGTTTAGAGGATCATTTCTTTATTTGTGTCCCTGCTTCTCCTCCTTTTTCCCTGTCATAGTTTCAAACTGTCACTGCTTTCACAGCCAGCTCTAAGGATGTGTTTTACAGATTATTTTCCATCTTGGCAAACTGACTGAATCTGCAGCTTTAAAAAGTCAATGTGAAAAGACCAAACTTACCACCCAGCAGGCATTTCCTAGGTCAGCTATCTTCACTTTGAGCTTATCTGCATTCTTGGGCTCAAGGGGATTAAGAAGGAAATTCCCAGCAGCTGATTTTCCTAGAGGCAATGTGTACAACAGCTGATTAAAGCTTCACAGGCAGTGTCACCATCTGTCACCCAAATCCCATCAACCTCTCCCCAGCCGGGAAATTTTCCTGATGGATCAGAACTGTTCCCTCCCTGATGCTTGGGTATAAAAATGAGCATCACTCTGCTCTATCAACAACATCATTAAGGCCCAACTGGTGTCATTAAGCAGAAGGATAAATGAGCATATGCAACAGTGACGATTTCCCAGCATTTTTTGCACAGTCTGTCTATATTAAAAAACAAACCCCAAAATGTTGAAATAAGGGCATTGCCAGAAAAAAAACAAACCTCACAACCCCCCTTAAGCCTTCTTAAGTTTTTGAAGGAAGGGTCCCCAAGTTACAGCATCTTTTTGACATACCCATCACTCACTGCTGCAACACAATTACAAGAGCCAAAGGAAACACTGGGAAAATGGAATGACACAATGGAGAACAAAAGTATTAAGTCACTAAATGACATCCAGCTGTACCTCTGAACCAAAAATTTGGGAGAGTTTGAAGCTGTAAATTTGGGAGAGGGCTGTGAGAAGCAAAAGATGTCAGTAATCTAGCAGAGGCATTCAGCAAAGTGCAGTTCAAGTTTCAAAATCCAAATTTCTCTTTTAACTTTTCATCCATATAACTCCCCTAGTGGTACTGCAGGCAAGAAAATGCTAGAATACTTTTTTTTAGTAAGTACAAATGGTAGTTTTACCCTCCTTCTCCAAGCAGATATACATCACCTGGCAAGGACACGAAGATGCAAAAATGGACAGTTTTACCAATTCATATTTCTAACACACACACCCACACCTGCAATGTGTTTAAATTGCTGTACTCTACTTCATGCCTTATTTTCTCCTAAGCTTACAAGACACAATTTTTCCACTCTGAAGAAAATCACATTTAAATAAAAGCATTAAAGGAACTGGGTTTCTTTCCCTACACTATATAGGGCTGCATTTTCTGGGAAAACATTTACCCATCTTGAGTAATGGAGAGAAGTTACCTTTGCTTTATATTAAGAACCAAACTGTCAGAACACACTGATCATACCTGTCCTTTAATTTAACAGCAAGTGACAATCTGTAAGCTTAATGAAAATCACATTAGCAGCACCTGATTCAAAGGAGGAAATGTTCCTCCACTGAAAACCAAAGGCATAGGTGTTTTTAAAAAATAGGAATATTTAAGCACTCAAAAGTCAAAACTGAGGCACAACTACAAGCAGCACCTACAAAGAACAAACAACTTGGAGTATGATTGTCAGGTTAATTACTCATGGCAAACAGGTGGTTCTGATCACTTCAGCCTAGAAAATTCACATTTCTATTCATCTGATGAAGTGTTGTAAAGAAATCTCCCACATCAAGGAGCCCTTTCTTACAAGGCTCCTTTATACCTTTGTTGTCTGTCGGGCTGTTAGTCTCATTCTCATCCTCTGAAGGGATCTCTGTCCTGATGCTTTCCTGAAAATTGTTGATGCCCTGCTCGCTCAGCGCCTGCTCCTGGCTGGGGACGGGCTGGCACACCATGGAATCCTCCGGGACCAAGGGCACAAACAA
The DNA here is from genome assembly GCA_024865655.1 of Emberiza elegans. Taxonomy (NCBI): domain Eukaryota; kingdom Metazoa; phylum Chordata; class Aves; order Passeriformes; family Fringillidae; genus Emberiza; species Emberiza elegans. The sequence continues at coordinate 80,361,304 of JALJVW010000184.1, read as the reverse complement.
GTCCAACACTGCTTCTTGGGGCCCGACCTCTGAGTCATTGTTGTGCTGGGTGTAATTAGGGCTGTGCAAGTTCTCAGGGTTCTGTGTGTCAGGGGCATTGTCACAGGCATTGTCACAGGCATTGTCACAGGCATTGTCACAGGCATTGGCGTTGTGCAGGTCGTCCTCGAGGCGCACGGAGCCCTCGTTCCCAGAGTCTGTCAGCTCTGTCATGGGGATCACCCCGTTGCAGTTGATTTCTGGAGCATCTTTTTCCACGTTGCTTTCCATGAGATTAGATCCCTCCTGTCCAAGGGCTTCTGCTGCAAGAGGGGGAAAAATGACAACGTAGCAGAATATGTCTTAATAAACAGCTGGAAGATGTTCAAGGGCAGCCTGAGAGGGAGGGAGTTCTGTAAATGGAACTGAACACAGCCATTCACTCAGATTGGAACAGGAGATTTCCCAGGTGAAACGACAACAGCCCCCTCTGCTAAAGGTACACCCTCCCCACACCCATGAGACAACACTGTCCATGCCATGTTGGCAATGCTTTAGGTCCATACCTGGCTTTTTGTTGATACTTTCCTCTGATGGACTGACTTTTATGAGCATTTCCACAGGGGTCTGAGCTTCTTCCTCCTCTTCAGGCTGTGTCTGCTCAGGGTTTGCTTCCTTCTCCATTTCCTCTATCTCTTGCATTCGCTTCTCCAACAACTCAGCCTGTCTTTTCTGCTTCTTTTTCAACTTCTTTTTCTTATTCTTTGACATTTTGTCAGCCTACGCAGAAGCAAGCAGAGAAATTGGACTTAACATTTTATACTTCAATAAATTTAAAATGCACCAAGGTTTAACTTATCTTAGAGCTGAGGAAACAGTCTATGATGAAAATGCTGGAGACAGCTCCTCTCCCATATAAAAAGCAGCTATTCTGGGTTTTGAACCACTTGTCTATGGCTCCTACCAGTGCATTTTTGCCCTGACCTGAAAAACCTACATTATTCTTCAAGTGAGGGAGATCTCAGACTTCACAGAACAGTCACTTTCTCAACAGACCTCGAGATCATCACAAGAACTCCTTGTTCTGGTGATAAATGAACTAATACCATTTACAAGTCCAAGACAGCATTGAACCTGATGCCTATGCCAAACACAAATCACACTTTTTCCTTCTGATATGAGAGTGCTCTCTCTTAATGCTGACTGGACTATGAAACAGTGCAGGAGAAACCATCAGTGGATGCATACTTACACGTGAAAGCTTTTACACTTACTGGTTTAGGCTGTGGTGCAGTGCTCACTGAAAGGGAAAGGAAGATCAGTAAATCAGAATGGCTATACTCAAAAACTGCAACTGCATTTTGATGTTAAGGTAAATTTTTCCTATGTGATCTGATAACAACATTTTAATGATATCAGCAGATGTGATTTTGAAGGCTCATTTCTCTACAAAAACACGACAATAAAAAAAATGATAAAAACATCAAGTGAGCAAATGCATAATTGAAGTTTCAGACAGGAGACTTGCTTGACTGATATCAAAGACTTCCTGGCACGTAGCTTCATTTACTGCATGCATTATGCATCCTACCCAAATGAAAATGCAAATCAAAGCATTAAAATACCAAACTTCAGGGAGCTTCCTTAAGCTAAAATATGCTGGGATCAGTTCAGCTCAATGTTGGTGTTGTAAGGTTATGATCGACAGAGCCTTCCCATACACACTGCAGTGGTTTTTGAAAAGTACACACAACTACAGATGGATATTCTGAGGAGGAACACAAGAGAATTTGCCCTCAGACCTTTAAGGATGTTTGCATGTCAAGGAAGCTGGTTTTGTTACAGTTTTCCGGACTTCTGCAAACTGACAACAGGTAACTCATCTCGTTGAAACTCTCATCAAATGCATTTCCAGTATCATGCAATGAAAGGTAATAAAAAATTTTTGAAGGAAATATGAGAATTTTGCCACATTTTTACACCAGTTCCATATTGAGTGCATCAACATTGTGCTACATAAGACTGACTTTACCAGTGCCAGCTGACAGAATTCACAGAATTCTCTAATAGCTGCTGTTAAAAGCAGGCTCCAGTGTGCATTTATCCTCCCTCTTGTTTTCTGACACAAACTGCCTTCCCATCATCTGAGTTACAATTTATGACTAATTTCCCAATTTACACTCAGGTTTTCAAAGGTTACTTGCATTATTGTTCTACCATACTCAGGAAGTTTTCCTTAGTGATGATTTGGGGGTATGTGGGAGAAACAGCATCAATTTTCAGGGAACAAAAGAAGAAAATAAAAATCACCTGCAGAGCCAGATGGTGGGGGAGCCCCAGATCTCTGCCACTCTGTTGCCTCTGCAGCCAGCCTGCGAATGTACTGGTCATTGACACACAGCAGGATGTTCTCAGGCTTTATATCTGTGTGGATGATTCTGCATTTTGTATGCAAGTAATCCAGACCCTGAAGAACCTGCAGGCAAGGGAGAGGGAAGTCAGCCATTAGACAATCTAATTGAGAGCAAAGTGAAAATGCAAAAGTGCCTGGGATGGCAAATGAAAGGGTTTGTGTGTTTGAGAATGCTCCAGGTTAGAGCTGCTGTCATCAGTGGTTACAACCCAGTTCCACAATAACAGATTTGCATACAGATTTTAGCTACCATTTAAAGATACTCTATTTACCCTCATAGCTTAACTTACCACAGGTGAAAAATCTAATTTTAATACTCCACAATAAAATCACACTTTCCTCCTCCCCTGCACCTCCCATGTAGAAAGGTGTTTCTTCTTAGGCTACCACCCAGTAGGGAGAACCAGTTTCTCCTGCTCTTCCCATCATTAAACACCCTGATTACTGTGACAACTTTAAAAAATACTTCACTTATGAGGAATGACTGAGGAAAGAAAAGGTTAAAAGCAAAAACCATCATGGTTTAAGTGTCAGAAAACAACTATCTGCAGCAGAAAGGGGCTTGCAGTAAAGTACTAACCCAAGAATATTTTGTTGCATGAAGGAGATACCACAGGTTTTTAAGTTTCATCTCCTTGGATCTGAGAAAGATCAGTGAAAGATTTTTACCTGGGTCAAGAGGAAGAGTGCAGTCAGAACTGGAACTCACCTGTTTGATGATTTTTTTGACACAAGGGAGAGGAAGACCCTGATAATTTGACTTGATGATCCACTTCAGGAGATGATGCCCTAGAACTTCAAACACCATACAGATATCTGGAACTGAATCAAGGAAAAACCTGGACATCCAGACCCAAGGAGCCCAAAATTCCCAGGACTGAGGATCAAAAGAAATCCAAACCAGTTGGGCACTTTATGTTAAAGAACCCTCATCCTTCTGACACAGCTCGCCTTCCTCAACAGCATCATTCTATCCTACACAACAGTGCCATTACCTAAAATAAAATAAAATACAGAGGGATGGAGCTGCACAAAGGTCCCACTGCAGCAGTAGCAATCTCCTGCTTTGAGTGGGAGCCAGTTGCACAAATGTACATTATTATTTATTTACTGTATGTTTTGGAACAACCTACGCTTCTGCCCCAGGCAAAACTCGATGCCGGATCTCTCTGTACCAGCATTACCTGAAAAGATAATAACATTTCCATTTCATAAGTAATCTTCAGACCAATAAAGTCACTTTCTTTGCCCTCCTTTGCCTCTTTACCAGCAAAACAAACTTTTGACAAGCCTGGATTTCAACTATATTTATATGATCTGCTTCTGAGCTCTAAGATCTCAACAGCTACAGTCATTCCAGTGACATATTCAGTGCAATGAAGCCAAACTTCTATGAGTTTATTAGGCTCCTTTTCATCTACACTGGCAGAAAGCACACATTTCACAAGAGTGGAAGAAATATAAGCTCAAATCAACATTTACTCAGGAAAAAAGTTAGAGAAAATGCATTATGGGTCTACTTTTTTATAATCTGCAGCTCAATTCTCTCAAGCAGCCCAGAAATTCTCATTGAAATAATATTTAACTTATCTCAAAGTGAAAACAATGCATAGAACTCCAGCTTTCAAACTTTGAGGATCCATTATTACCACTTGCTACAAATCACTGTCTGTGAGAGGGCTGTTCCCACTGTCCAAGCAATACACTGCAAACATCCTAACAATGCTGATAAATTACAAAGTAAGATGTTTCCATAACTAGATAACCAAGCTTATTTTCAAGTTATAGATGGCTCACCTGCTATTTTCAGCTACTGATTTTAACATGCTGTACTGAAATAACAGGTTCTTAACAGGCTGCTTGCAAAATTGAGGGGTTGAGGTAGATGGGCTCTCCTGCCTCAGAGGTGCCTCTGACACAGCCACTCAGTCCTGATTCACAAATTGGTGGCAGAACATTAAAAGCACAACCAGGCAGTGCTGACACAAATGACACCAGACTGAATCATCCCTCTGGATGTGAGCTCAGCAGGCAGTTTGGAGGCACATCCTCCAACAGCTTTCCTTGGGCAGGGAAAGGGATGCCTGGGCATTGCTTGCCAAAGCAGGGCAGCTGCCCAAGAAACTCCCGTCTTTTCAATTCTTGGCTTTTCTTCCACAAAAGGATACGGGAACCATTCACTCCTGAAATCTTGAAGTCATCTAATAACTGAACAACTCTCTCTTTGCTTGGATCATTTGGGTCACTGTTGCGGACCTGCAGAAAAAGAGGTTATTGTGATGTCAGATCCACTGCACTCTTTGGTTCCTACACAAATTCTTGATGATCTGGAAATATCAAGCATGTGACAAATGAAAACTCCCCAAAATGGAAAAAAAGAATAAAATAAAATTGAGCCCAATTCGGGCACTCACCGATTTCAGCAATTTGATTTCATCCAGTGCTGTTTCTGTGTAGTGCTCTGCACTCTTCACCACCTTCATTGCCACAAATCTCCTCCCTCTGTGCACACATGGCAAGTAAATTGGGAGCTGTTAATGCTCATACAAAGAACTTATTCTCCAGGATTATCCCAATTCTTTTGCATGCAAGAGAGTTTATTTCACACACCATGGAAAAACAAGGTTTAAAGACTCAAAAGACTGCCTTTGAGTCTTTTTTTAACAGAAGATTCGTGTTAGTCATTTCTCAAAATATGGAAAAATAGGTCAGAGACTGAACACATTTCTTCCCACAGATATGGTTTGTCCTGTTAAGTCCCTCCCACACACTTGCATGCACAATATCAGAAGAAACTCGTGTTCTAGGATGTGGACAGGTAATGCTTTGTGTTCTTATCTAAAAGTAAGAGGATGTTTTCTGCTCAGGTTTGTGCATGCCTGGCAGGAACAGCAGCTGGAACAGGAGCACTTACTGGATGTCCCAAGCCAGCCACACGGTGGAGAAGTGACCCCATCCAAGCTTCCGAATCACGTGGTAGCGTCCATTGAAGAGATCTCCTATTTTCACAAGGTGGTAACCCCCTGGAAAAACACAGCAACCAGAGAGCAGGTGTGGGGAACGAGCATCACAATCACTGCAGCACCACTAAATATTTCCCCAGAGAAAACACCTGCAGTCTGCCAGGCTGACCAGCTTTGCAAAACAGGCTAAATATCAGCATTGCTTTTGTATGCTCTGAGCCTAGAACGTGAAAGAGGTAACCAGGATCTGGAATTTGGAACTTGAAACTGCAACCAAGATCCAAACAGCTCTCCTTGCAATTTTCCTAACTGGAAGGCACTGTGCCACTGAAAACAGGAAAGTCTCCCTGCACCCTTTGTATCTCTCAAGCTACTGACTATGCAGGGGGATTCCATCACAGAAGAAGAACATGAAAAGCCAAAGATGGAACTGGCAGAAAACAGAACAAAGAGAAGAAGTTGTGATTTGGTGTTTTCATTTGCTCTATATTGCATTTCTGCTCAGAGAAACAGGGGAAGCCTATTTGCAGAAACAAATTCTTCTGAAGAATGGATATCAGGATAATGATGTGATCTTCAAAAGAAAACCCAAAGAATATGAAAAGGATTTTTGTCCCTTTTACATTGCAATAAAAAAAATACTTAAATGCCTACTTGCTTTTATCAATATTGAAAGCCCTCTGGCACTGGAGGAAAAGTTAACAGCTTTAAACTTATGCATTAAAAACAGTTCTGCAACTCAAATCCTGACTGATAACAGAGGGAAACTTGGAGACCACCTTCTCCATTTCATGTTGGCTTGAAAAATGTTATTATCATCATTCAGTTTCAATGTACTCTCAATGTAAGAGGAGTCTATGTTCATTAACTACAGCAAATGGGAAATGGAGGGGATTCCTTGATTGCATTGAAAATCATGCATCTTAAACAGGCAAATGCTCACCTTTACAGTAATCATTTGGATCCTCTTGCTCATCATCATCTGATCCCAGGATTTCCTCCTCCTGCTCTGGAAGATCACTCTCGGATTGAGCAGCAAGGCTGCGGTGCTGGGTGTCGGGTCTGAAACAGAAATCACACTGCAGTTTTGACACAGAGATCACACTGCATCCCTGACACAGAGAAATCACCCTGCATCCCTGACACGGAGATCCCCCTGCATCCCTGACACAAAGAAATCCCACTGCATGTCACACACACAGATCCCACTGCATCCCTGACACACAGATCCCACTGCACCTCTGACACACAGATCCCACTGCATCACACACACAGAAAACACAGCAGTGCTTTTATTCCTAAGCAAAAAGTAGCCAGAAATAATTTTTTTGCATACTAGTGAGAAATGCACCTTAATGCCCTAGATCTTTCATAGTGGAACCAAGCACAGTCCAAACAAGATAGATTCAAAAGCTTAGTGATCCCACCAAAATATTAGCCTCTGAACCCCTTCTCTGCCTTTCTCTAAAGCAGATTTATATTTCGTTATCCTAGGTAAAACTTGAAAATTTAAATATTGATTAATTTTATTTTAAAGACTAACATCAATTAGTTTTTACTCTCTTTTGGAAAAAAAAAGTTAACTGGTGTTTTAGAACTTGTGGCTTTTTGTTCCTTCGATATTCAAGGACAAATGAATATTTAACAGTCCTTCTGCTTCTAACACTTTAGAACATTAGGGTCCCTAATCTTGACATTTATTTCTCCTGTTCTCAAGGGGCAGGCTGCATTTTTAGCTCATCTCTTCACTCGAGATCCAAAGTTTATTACAGTTGTCTGAGCTAGGGAGAGTGGGAGGACACAGAGCAGATGTTCAGTAAACCCTCCCGAGAGCTTGTGATTGCAGAGGGATTGGAATAAGGCACTAAGGTGGTGGAGGTTTTTCACTCCCACAATCATAAATAAAAGTGTTCATTTTATGTGTTTAACTTTCCATCAAATGTGCTGCTCTGAGTTCTTGCTTGTGAAGGCCACATCAGCAAAGGCCACCTCCATGCCCTCACACACAGCCTGTGCTCCCCAAATAAAACATCTCCCATGCCTCAGCTCTTTCATGGCATCACACTGATCACAGCCAAACAGCTCATGAAAGGCTAACACCAAAATCAGGTAATTTATTTACTTTTCAAAGCATTACAGGGAACAATTAAATGCCTACAAAGATTGAAGATACCCCTGCGCAAAGCAAACATTTGTAATGAAAACAATGCCTACAGACCACTCGCTTTGGCAGGATTTAAGGGCAAAGTAGTGCAAGATACCAACATTAAGTTTCCTTCCCTCAGAAGCACGAGATATTAAAAAAAGCTGGAGTTGTCCAAAGAAGTGGGCAGCAAACTCCATTAGAGCAGTGACACACAAGCCCAGATAACATTCCTCACAGGGAGTTCCCAGCAGTGAATTAACGGAAGTTTCTTGTATTGAAACTATTGTTGCAGGGAAGCAGCAGATAACACTGGTGCCTTCAGCACCCTGCTTCAAATTCAGCTCGTTTTGCTGCAAGAAGGAAGAGCTGCCCACCCCGTGGCCATGCCAGCAATATAGGCAGGCCCTCAGATGCAGTTTTCACAACTTAGTCCTGAGCTGGACTCCTGCACATCATGTCAGGGCTGTACTAACTCATCTTAATCCATGGGGAAAATGTAATATTTTCATTTGGAACAGTTATACAGCAGAATCAATGTTCAGCACTGACCTACTGCACATGCACTGTGCTGAGACTTCACACATTAAACACACTGCTAACACACTCAAACTACAGCTATCTTAAACATCAAAAAAAGGGAGAAATCTTGTGTTCCAACCTGATGATGACTAAATTTGTAATCACTTAAAATCCACAACTCAAGTTCATTTAAACAAGGAAGAGCTACAAAGGTCATTTCCAGGCACAACCCACCACCAGACATTTACTTTCAGTCTGCTGTCAGTAATTCCTGCTGTTTTTTATAAATTCAGGAACAGCTTAGTGGTCTCAAACCATAAACCAAAGACTGCCAAGCTAATGAGACTTCTAGTAAGAACCCTGCAGCTTGATCCAGCCCTGAGATATTTAGTATTTAGACTTTTTAGTCTCTGAATTATAAGTCAGGGGTAGGAAGAAGGAAACTGCAGTAGGGCGTGCAGAAAGTCTTAGAGGTCAAAAAGCTTCTTTAAAATTGCTGCATTTTTGGGGGACAATTGAGATCTAAATAAAGTCACACATTATCCCCAAATTAAGAGCAGGCAGCAAAGACAAGAAATGGGCACAGACAGAATGGCTGAAGGGGAGATTAGATGCTCACAGACAACAAATCCTACAGACAGGGCAAAGAGAACAGGAGCTAGACAGAGATTTTAAGCCAGGAACCTCACACATAGCGTGAGTAGTAAAGAGTAATTCTCCCCAGTGCTGTTTCAGGATTTTCACTTTTTCAACTGCACAGGATGTAAGGGATTAAAAAGGACTCTAAAGAAAACTGCCCTGAAGTGGCAGTGATGCAGACAGACACATCACACATTCTGCAGTCCCAGTGCCTCTCAATAACAGCAATTCCATGCATGGAGGAAGAAGTTACTGGAAGCACTAAAGCCCATTCTCCTGGAAGCTTTCTGTGCCCCTCCTAAGGGGCTGACTAATGCTGCTGCTGGCAGTCTCACACACGACACACCCTGGAGTCTGCAGCTCAGTCTTTCATGGGGATCCAAAAGCATTTCACTTCTACATTAGAGTCTATGATACCAGCTAAAGTAAAAAAGCTGAATTCAGGTCACACACATCTCTACAGTGCTATTTCCTTTATGAAATCACCTCCAAAATACACCTCATTCTTTTGCCTTCCTGTGAAAATTTGTTTGATGTTATTACACACCACCCTGTTCTTCCCCTGAAATGACCATGTCAGCCAAAGATAGAGATTAAGAGAGAATCAATCAGTGCAGAACATGTATTAATACCTAAGAAAAAATTATATACAAAAGCACAAGCCTCATCTGTCTGCTTTGCTCACAAAGACAGTACTCGAAAAGGCACAAAAGGCTGTTAAAGACAGCAGGAAAATCCATGCCCAGTATTTCCAGATGACAGCTGAAACAGCTGTTGTCAAAATTGCAAAATGCAGATAAATGATATAAAAATCCTATACTAAATTATTGTTTACACATTTAAAACCAAGTGTTCTAGGGTACTTTTTTCTTTTCTAGCCACCTCTGATATACAGAAGAATGCCGTGATCACCTTTTCCTTTTGCTTTCTCATTGTGCTAATTAATCATCAGAATGAACAGGATCTGCAGGGTCTCTCTACAACTACATAGCAACATTTTATTTAAGAAAAACAATGTGGAACAGAAAAGCTAAGGCAAAATGCTAAGTTTTCTATGGAATTCATCTGAATCCACATCTAGAGAGACCCTCCCAAAAGTCCTTATTCCCCGAAGAGCTGCAAATTCTCCAGACAAAATTAGAGAGGGGAACCTACCTGCAAGAAGCACGGCCTCCCATGGATAAAGATATTCCTGAAGACAGCCCAATAGTTTTCAAAAAAGCCATCAAAAGTCAGACACCACAGTGCTGGGGAAGGAGGGGGACATCAGCGGGCAGAGGGGCTGGCTCTCCTCAAATGCAGCAAAGCTTTGTGCAAGAGTGAAGGAGAAGAGGGATTTGCCTCCAGCACCCAGCTGCAGCTGCCCAGCACTGCATTGCAGGTGAAGGACCGTGCAGCAAGGCTGGGGCTTGCTCTCAGCTGATCTTCCTGCAAATTCAGTCATGTCAGGGGGGTGAGCATAAAGATTCATCCCCTCCTCTTGATGTCTACGTGTCTCTTCTTCCCTCTAATAAATTAGAAATTCAGGCAGATACTTTGTTTCATCTTCCTGAACCAGCCGGTTTTATTTGCCTATTCAATAGCCCGGTGGATTCAAAGCCGGGATGAAGACAAGGATCATGGTAATTGTCGACAGAGAAACCCTTTTGATAGAGGAATTCCAGCACAATCACTCAGCAGGCAAAGAGTGTTCAAAGGAAAAATAAATTTTCTGATGTAATTCCACACCTCCCCTTCCAGAGTTACAGGAAAAACTTATCCTTTATGCTTAAAATGACAAAACAAGCAGAAGGAGTCAAATCTTCTTGAAAAAGTTGGACTGAGTATTTTTCACAGCAGCGGGTACCCAACATCATCTTCCAACAATGCACAATTCCCAGTCATTTCCTGTGCCTGTTTATCCTGCTGGTTTATGTAAGTGATAGGGGAAACAAGTCACCAACAATGTGACATAGCAAGTAACAATTTAGAGATTTCTCTCCTAGGGAGGACTTTATTAGCAAAAGACACAATGATGCTGCCCCTGCACTTTTAAAGCCAGAGGTTTAAAGAATTGCCTTCATCCACTTGTAAGTCTAAAATACTTTCCTCTTAAAACCTCACAGAAGTTTGAATGCTTTTAATAGTTTAGCATTGCCAAACCTGTGCATATTAGAAAAGGAAACTAAAAACATTCAAAATTTTCCACTGTAGACAAGATTTTGCTCCATGTTCACTGAAGATATCACCCAACCCCTGCAATGCACTGCAGGGATGGTGAAGTTATTTGCAGGAGCTAAGATTTGAGTCACTCACTCGCTCCTTACAGAAGGTGTTAAAGCAATTTGGAAAAACACTGTGGAATTCTCTTGCCAGTTTTCAGTGGAATCATTTATCTGGTCCACACACAAAAAGGAAGGCAAAAAATGATTAAGAAATCTCAGCCGCACAACGTGGGTTCTTACAGACTTGCAGAGGAGGAAGGGTACCCTCTATAAATTACCAGACACACAGCCAAGTCTCCACACTCAACTTCACCATCAAACTCTGATTGTGTTCTCTCTGCTCCAATAACTTACATTAAAAAAAAAATTTGAAAGGAGGTGTTTGGTTTTCCTATTCAAGAGCATTAAGGGTGACTTCAAAACTCGGTTTTGGACTGAAAAGATTATTCCTTGTCCCTGAAACAGCAGAAATACTGTCCATGCTACCTCATTGCCTGCCTTGAATAGATACAAAAGCAGACTCCTTCCACCCTCGAGCAAGGAAGTCAAGGTACATTTAGGCCGAATCACTTTTGTCACACCCATCATCCTTAAATATATACTAACAAAAAAAGATACTCTCCTTACTCCTCTCTCTGTGTCTGCCTCTCCCTTGACATTTGCAAAGATGACGCCCATCTGCAGGAAACTGAAGGGAAATGCTTTCCTAATTTTAAGTAGCCTACAACACAGTCTTTGTAAGCAGTGTCACCCCTTCTTGGTGAGCTCCATTGCACCCATGAAACGCCCCCGAGCAAAACTCAGTGCAGTGAAGGCAGGAGGAATGACAAACCCAGCTCCCACTGCAGGCACCAGATAAGGGCGCTGCAAACACACCCCAGGACTCTTCTTTCCACCTCAACCATCCAGCCAGAGGTTTGCTGGGCTCCACACCCAATCCAGCAAGATCTCACTGAAGGATTCCGTGTTTTCATTTGAGAAGAAGCTCCATGTGGCGTGGTGAAAAGCCAGGATTTAAAACCCCTCTGCCATTCCCACATCTGTGCATGGAGACAATGTCTCTTTAAGGAAGAACGCTTGCAGGCTGCAGCTCATTACTATTTCTTAGTGTGCCTGTAATTTCATGTTAAGGCACATCTAGTGAGAACGCAGATCTGCTGGCAAACCTCATGCTCAATGAATATGGAAACTTCACACAACTTCCAGCATGAATCCAGGTCTGAAATGATCGCAGCGTTCTCCTGCTTGCATGCAGCCTTTCTGCTCAAGAAATTCCAACTGTTTTGGGGAGAATTATAAATCATCAATGGTGGGGACTAATGAATGCACAATCCATGTTATTTTGTGATTATGGCAACTCATTCACTGTTGCATCCCTATTTTTCTGAGTAAATAACTGGTGTTTGCTGGAGTAGGGCAGATCCACAATACTTGCTGCTATAGAGCACCCATCCCAGAGCTACAGGAACACCACTGTCAAGAACTTAAAAGAAGACTGGAGATGGTCAAACATTTAGCTTTTAAATACCAGTCCTCAGAGGCACCGAGACATGCTTTTGATTAGATCTGTGGGAGCTCAGTCCGAAGATAAGTACTGGCTTTCACATAAGAAAGGTACTAAAACACAAATAACAGGCAGTCAAGTTTCTTCCTCCCATCCCCACTCCCCCACACAAGCATTTTACAAGCTGTTTGTAGAGCCGTCTGCCAGCCCAGCTATCACAAACCAAGGGATTTCTATGGAAACCAGCAAATTTCAGTTGTGTCCTGTCACGGTTTGATAATCACTTCTGTATTTGAATGAGAAAAATATGAGGGCAGTGGAAATTGCAGGTATCTCACTTTCAGAATTCCAAGAAACTCTGCCTGCTCTCTTTCTACAGGAGTGTCAGGATAAACGCATGCTCTACTTCACTGATATAAAATGAAACTTTTAAGACAGGAAGGAGTGAAAGAAATAGGATCATCCTGAATTTGCAGAAAATTAAGAATGTGGTTCAGCTTCCTATAAAAATATATATTCATTTCCTACAAAAAAAGCTTATACACAGAATCATAATTAGTATTTACAAGGTTTTTCCATAAATCATCAGTTTAGACTGGTCATATCTAAACCAGCAAACAGCAATATTAACTACTGGATGATGAAAAAGTAACTTTCCAGTTTCTTTTAAACTTTCCAAAAGGTGTTTTTGTTCTGTTTTTAATGATATTAGGTTTATAGGTAAACTTAAAGCAGCTGTAGATCATTTGTAAAATGAAAGATATTTTGAATTGTTTTTACTCCCTTCAGAACATTCTCTGCAATTTTATATAATAATTCAAAATACTAAATTCAAACTTTTAAAATCATTGTTTCATGCTCTTTACTGCAAATGTAAAGAAAAAATGTCTTACAGAAAAAAACCTGAATGTGTGATCTAAACCATCATGAAACATTAGATATTAAAAGCACATTGCATGTGGTTTCAAGTATAGATTTTATGGAAAGTCATGAAACAACCCAGTTAAGCCTATTTTAGAAGATTTAACTAGAGCAGCTTTGTATTTAAATAGAATAAATGTTGTGGAACTGTACCCAAAGTTAGAGGCTGACAGTGAGTTCATTAAATTGCACAGCATAAAGCACATGCAAGTTTCTTTAATTTCTGAGATACAATCTAATAAACTTATGGTAGCAGAGAAAAGAGTTGAAGCATAAAGTGTAAGAATATAAACACAGCATTTGACAAATAACATGGCTCTGCACTCAAATCAAGGTAAGTGGCAAAATCAAGAGCTAACCAGCAGTGCATTTAACTTGTCCTGAATATGTGGTTAAAAAAAGATTTATAAAAACTCCTAACATGCCAGCTCTAAAATGATCATTCAGCAAAATCTACACAGAAATTAACCTTCCCAGCTGCACTGTGAACTCTGCTGCAGAGTCAGTACTGCTGGTCTGCAGCTAGAGAAAGAAAAAAAACGTAACATGTATAGAATTAGACAATGGATTATTCACACAAAAATTAGAGGAGGAGGAGAGCATTTCAAAAATTGTCCCAATGCTACCTTCAAGGAACACCAGGAACACGTATGGCATAGCATGGAACCATAATGCATGGCTCCCAAATACTTTGGTTAAGGCTCCTCACTCTTCAAAAGCCCCATTTCAAAACCACTGACTCTTGGCTGAAGGCAACAAGAAAAAAATATTTTAAATCCCTGTGATGTGTCTGAGAAAGCATTACTCTAGGCCTAAAGAAAAAACCCTCCAACTGCCACTCCCAAAGCCTTAGCCTCACTATCTTTGGTCCCAGGCACCTTCAAGTAAAATCATCCTGAGTCACCAGAGATTTTACAGAAATAAGCAGCATTTTATGGAGTCTACAGAACCAGCTCTAGGACTGACATCACCTTTCAGCAGAAAGCAATCCATGAGCAGCACTAAACACAGCACTTAGTGCAGCCTGCTCAAAGCTTTGTTTAGTATTTACTCGAGTTCTTCTAATTTCTACATCTGCCTCCAAAAGTTCCCCACACATAAAGACTCGTGACATTCCTGCGGTGAGAAAGAAGCCACACGAGAGCATCAAAGTTAGAGAACCAAGTAAACAACACACCACGGCATTCTTTCGGCAAGGAAATAAAAAAGAGGGTCAAGAAGGGGGGAAAGAGAGTCGAGAAGGGGGAGAGAGTGGAGAGAGGCCGGTTCCTAACGGCGGCAGTTGCTGAAGTGCCCCGGGGACTGAGAGAGGGGACGCTGACAACTCGTCCGAGCTACAGCCCGCGGCCAAGGGGAGCCGGCAAGGGCAGCCCACCACCCGCAGCTCCGGCCCTGAGCACCACGGCAGCTCCACGGCCGGGATTCGGGGAGAAGCGGGGAAGGCAGAGCCTCCCGGTCCCCGGCCAGCCCAAGGAGCGGACCCGGCCAGAGCCGGGCGGCAAAACGGCCGCCCCGGGCCACGCGCTGCGCCGGCTCCGCTCCCGAAACGTGCGCTCGGTTAACTCCGGTTAAAAACCCGCCCGGCCCCGGGGGCCCGCACGTTCCTCTGCCCCCAGCGCCCTCCAGGCCCGGCGGTCCCTTCCCCGCGGGGAGGGCCGGGGGAACAAAGAGGCGGCGGTGCCGGCGGGAGATGCCGCCCGAAGGGAGCCGCGGCCGCACTCACTTCCTCTGGGCCTTGTCCTTCTTGGCTTTGGTCCGCTTCTTCCGGGCCTGCAGCGCCAGCACTGAGGGAGAGAAGGAGAGAGAGGCGTGAAGGGCGGCGGGCCCTGCGGGGGCCCCGCGGGGCGATGGAGGCCGCGCCGCGCTCACCTTTCCGCTCCATGGCCGCCACCGCCGGCGGCCCCAGGCGCCTGCGCTGCGCCCGCCGGGCTGGGCACGCGCGGCTCGGCCGCCTCAGCCGCGCGGAGCCACCGCCTCCCGGCCCGGAGCCGCCCCTGCCCTGCCCTGCCCCGCCCGCCCTGCACGGCTCCGGCTCCGGCTCCGGCGGCGGCGGCGGCTCCGGCTCCGGCTCCGGCAGCGGCGCGGGCGGGGCGCAGGCGCGGGGCCGTGCGGGAGCCGCCCCGAGCCGAACGGCGGCGGGTGGCGGTGCCGGTAGTGCCGCGGGGCACGGTGCGGGCTCCGTTTGGCCGCTCGGGGCGCGCACCGGCCTCCCGCGCCCGCTGAGCTCCCGCACCTGTACCCGCCCCGCCGGCCTCGCTCAGCCCGCAAAGCCTTCCACTGAATCCGCGTGTAAAACCATGTGTCCCGAGCGGAGTGCAACATCCATCAATCAGACTTGGAAATTCTTAATATTAAATCATTTATTTAATAACGACCACGGAAAAAACCTTTGCAGTTACTGGGGCGTTCAGGCATTGTGTTGCATGCATTAAACAAATACCTGTGTATTTGTTAAGGTGGCTATGTGTTCACCTTAGAACATATATAAGGTGGTTATGTATTCACCTTGGAACTCTTGCAGGTTCTGCTATTCACAGTTTTTCTCAATACTATTTAATCTCTAAGGAATAAGATGAATGTGTAGTGGATGTGAAATAAAACCACAATAACTTGCTGCGTTTCTGCAGCAAGCCCTGCCAGGAAAGCATCGTGGCATCCCACCAGCTGGGAAAAACGTTAGAGCATTGCTGCATGCAAAACAATTTGACTTGCTGCAACTATGTCAGGTAAGAACTTCAGGCTGCCAACAAAAATTATAGACAGCCCTTTAAACTCTGACTTCTATGGGTTTTTAGAGGTATAGGTGGAATATATGGCTATAAAACAGGTGCTTTGTCACTTCACAGCCATGTCCAGGGGTTTGTGCTGGGCTGAACACAGAAGCCTTGTGTCCATGAGTGGGAACAACGGTACGGCACTGCACACCTGTATGGGGAATAAGATCAGGATTGACTGGACTCCCTCTCAGCAGGATATTTGTTTTGCAGCCCAAACACCCTTGGCTTGCATGCTGACATTGTGATGTTTGACTTGTCCCCTGGTGCTAAACTCTGCAGTCATTGTGGGAGGAAGGGAAGATGTGGAACTTTGCTGAACAAGATGAAAAAAGAAATCTCTTAAGTTTTCAGTGGAGACCTTTCACGGTGCCAATAGCTAGGAATCCATTTCATCTTAAATCAAGGCTGCCACTGGACAGCCAACAGAATCTGGAAATGAGGGCTGTGCTTTTCATGGGCTTTACATTACTCATTTTGAACAGAGCTGAGAGAAGCTTGGCGTGAGGCCACTGTCCAGAACAATGTAGGGAAGCATACGTGGTTTGAGAATTGCTCAATACCATTTGGGCCTTCAGTTTTTCCTGTCTTTCAGTCCAAGAAGTTTCAGGATTCAGTTTCCTCTGCAGTAAGAGGCTCAACACAGTCTTCTTAAAAAGCCAAGTTCATATCTGGATATAATTTTTAGCCAAGGGTGGCCAGAGTGTCAAGGTGGTCAAATGCAGTTCCCATAACGAGGTGACACCACCTGAGCAGCGAGAGGGCTCTGCTGGCATGGGAGCAAAGGAGAGCCCAAATCCCCAGCTCTTGAGGAGCTGGGCTCACAGGGACTGCTGGAGGTGACAGCCCCGAGCTGCTGTGGGTCCCTGCTGCATTGCCAGGGTTTGCCCTGCTTGCTCTCTGCCCGCACCTGCACAGGTGAGATCCCAGAGCTGGCACACAGCACATCCCAGGCAGGCACCTCTGTGCCCTTGCATTCCTCTCAGATGAATCACAAATACTCTGTGTGCTGTTCATATGATAGCCTGTGCTGGAGAAGCCCAGAGCGCTGGGTACATCAATTACTTGACCTAATTAACACTGCACAAAAAGAGGAGATGGTATTTTGATTCCTTCTGACCTAGAAGAAAACCATATAAACACTGCATCTGAGAAGCAAAAATAAACAAAACTACCCCACCTCTCCAAAACCAGAGAAGTGTTTCCTGTATTAAGTTATTTAGTGAGTGGGTTAAATCAGGACTTGACCTACATGATTTATTTCCCTTGTATGTGTTTGAATCAGAGTTTCCAGTAGCTAAACTCTGACTAACCTCACCACCCAGTGCTCCTTCTTCCCCCTTTTAATTCCCCTGGCAATGTTGGTGATTTTTTTTTTTAATAACATAAGTGAGGCTTCTGGCATCCCTGAACTGTGACCAGTGACTGTGGGGACTCACATTAACGTTATAGAGCTGTGTCCCTCTCCATAATTTCACTGTCAAGGGTGGCTCTGCTGACAAGAGGATACAAAATGGAGAACAGAGAAAACACATGAAACAGAGAAGTGGCAAATGAACAGGGAAAAAAGATGATGAGGAAGCAAGGCCAACGTTTTTCTTAAACAATGAGCTAGAGGAAGAGATTAAAAGAGATTTTCTTATTAAACAATGCAATGATAAAGTTTCCAATTATATTAGCAAAATTGTCCCTTTGAATTCTGGGCAAAACTTATTTTATTGCATCAGGTAATTTTGGGGGGACAGACTCTTAACTCCACATCACATGTCATAAATAGACACAATTCAACTCTTACCATCAAGTGATTTTGTTTCTCTGACTCCAGAATTTCATCCAATCTCCTTACATGTTTTAAGATATAAAAAGACAGTGGTGGAACAGAAGACTTTTGCACAATGCAAAGGATCTCACTATTACAGAAAGTAACCTTGTTGACAAGTCTTCATGGTTACTGAGAACTAGAAAACACAACAGCAACTCAAACTACAGCTCTGTTTGCCTGCATTTATCACCAGAAAATTCCTTTGCAGCAGTGTAAGTTGGACAAGACCCATAGTTTTAGGCTCCAGGTGATGAAAGAGCTGGTTATCCAGAAGAAGGCTGGCTCCCCTCCTTCCCTTTCCCCGTGTGGTCCTGTCCCTTTTGGCAGCAGCAGGCTGATAGATTAGCTCACCACACCTTGGAGAACCTCACCCAGTGGCTCAGTCTAGAGTCTCAAGCCCTGTCACGGTCTCAAAACAATAGTTTAAGTTTCAGTATACACTGAAACAAAGCCCAGATAAATGATGAATAAGAGATTCAGTGTTTGCTTTCACAGGAGGACTTAGCAGAGCAGGAAAAGCCATAACCACTGAGAGCCCAAACTAGATCCAAAATGAGATTCAGAAAGAAAATGGCGATATTCATAGTCAAACCAGACTGAAACAAAGAAACAAACCCACAATCACTGAGAGTTGTTTCTTCTGACACCACAGCAGGGACTCCAGCATTGTATTTACTGTCTTGTACACATGCCCCAGCCACTCCAAACCACAGAGAGAGCGACGTGTGTCTGACACCCTTGAGCTCAATCACCCTTTTCAAGGCAAAACTAAGGAAGTAAAAGAGTTTGCAAATTAAAGGTGTTAAGGACCTTAAGATACCAAGAAATAGTTACTTTATAGGTGCAAGCAGTGGTAACTTTTAAGTGTTTTTACTCCTGTGGGTTTCAATGACTTACAACACCATAGGACAGGGTGCTTTGTGTAGAGAAAGAGAAGGGTTTTGATAGAGGAAACCAAATATTTTAAAAGCAAGCTTCCATAACCCATTCAGAATGTGTCCCTCCTGCACTGTATTGCTAACAGTTCAAGTTTCTAAAGCTTGAGATGAAAAGCTAAGTGGCCTTGAACACAAATTCCTAACATTAATTATTTTCTGTGATATTCTGTACTTATTACCTGGTGAAGACCCCATGGATTCCACCCCAAAATTAGGTTAACCTGCTGCACTTAACGACTTGAGTCTTATGCATGCACTTGAAAGCAAACACATCTGTATCTTTGATATTGCAAGGCCTTTGAGAAGTGTTGAAAAGCAGCTTATTCTCAAAAATAGGTGGAATATATGGCTATAAAACAGGTGCTTTGTCACTTCACAGCCATGTCCAGGGATTTGTGCTGGGCTGAACACAGAAGCCTTGTGTCCATGAGTGGGAACAACGGTACGGCACTGCACACCTGTATGGGGAATAAGATCAGGATTGACTGGACTCCCTCTCACCAGGATATCTGTTTTGCAGCCCAAACACCCTTGACTTGCATGCTGACATTGTGATGTTTGACTTGTCCCCTGGTGCTAAACTCTGCAGTCATTGTGGGAGGAAGGGAAGATTTGGAACTTTGCTGAACAAGATGAAAAAAGAAATCTCTTAAGTTTTCAGTGGAGACCTTTCACGGTGCCAATAGCTAGGAATCCATTTCATCTTAAATCAAGGCTGCCACTGGACAGCCAACAGAACCTGGAAATGAGGGCTGTGCTTTTCATGGGGTTTACATTACTCATTTTGAACAGAGCTGAGAGAAGCTTGGCGTGAGGCCACTGTCCAGAACAATGTAGGGAAGCATACGTGGTTTGAGAATTGCTCAATACCATTTGGGCCTTCAGTTTTTCCTGTCTTTCAGTCCAAGAAGTTTCAGGATTCAGTTTCCTCTGCAGTAAGAGGCTCAACACAGTCTTCTTAAAAAGCCAAGTTCATATCTGGATATAATTTTTAGCCAAGGGTGGCCAGAGTGTCAAGGTGGTCAAATGCAGTTCCCATAACGAGGTGACACCACCTGAGCAGCGAGAGGGCTCTGCTGGCATGGGAGCAAAGGAGAGCCCAAATCCCCAGCTCTTGAGGAGCTGGGCTCACAGGGACTGCTGGAGGTGACAGCCCCGAGCTGCTGTGGGTCCCTGCTGCATTGCCAGGGTTTGCCCGCACCTGCACAGGTGAGATCCCAGAGCTGGCACACAGCATCGGTCCCAGGCAGGCACCTCTGTGCCCTTGCATTCCTCTCAGATGAATCACAAATACTCCGTGTGCTGTTCATATGATAGCCTGTGCTGGAGAAGCCCAGAGCACTGGGTACATCAATTACTTGACCTAATTAACACTGCACAAAAAGAGGGGATGGTATTTTGATTCCTTCTGACCTAGAAGAAAACCATATAAACACTGCATCTGAGAAGCAAAAATAAACAAAACTACCCCACCTCTCCAAAACCAGAGAAGTGTTTCCTGTATTAAGTTATTTAGTGAGTGGGTTAAATCAGGACTTGACCTACATGATTTATTTCCCTTGTATGTGTTTGAATCAGAGTTTCCAGTAGCTAAACTCTGACTAACCTCACCACCCAGTGCTCCTTCTTCCCCCTTTTAATTCCCTGGCAATGTTGGTGATTTTTTTTTTTAATAACATAAGTGAGGCTTCTGGCATCCCTGAACTGTGACCAGTGACTGTGGGGACTCACATTAACGTTATAGAGCTGTGTCCCTCTCCATAATTTCACTGTCAAGGGTGGCTCTGCTGACAAGAGGATACAAAATGGAGAACAGAGAAAACACATGAAACAGAGAAGTGGCAAATGAACAGGGAAAAAAGATGATGAGGAAGCAAGGCCAACGTTTTTCTTAAACAATGAGCTAGAGGAAGAGATTAAAAGAGATTTTCTTATTAAACAATGCAATGATAAAGTTTCCAATAATATTAGCAAAATTGTCCCTTTGAATTCTGGGCAAAACTTATTTTATTGCATCAGGTAATTTTGGGTGGACAGACTCTTAACTCTACATCACATGTCATAAATAGACACAATTCAACTCTTACCATCAAGTGATTTTGTTTCTCTGACTCCAGAATTTCATCCAATCTCCTTACATGTTTTAAGATATAAAAAGGCAGTGGTGGAACAGAAGGCTTTTGCACAATGCAAAGGATCTCACTATTACAGAAAGTAACCTTGTTGACAAGTCTTCATGTTGTGTAGAAAACACAACAGCAACTCAAACTACAGCTCTGTTTGCCTGCATTTATCACCAGAAAATTCCTTTGCAGCAGTGTAAGTTGGACAAGACCCATAGTTTTAGGCTCCAGGTGATGAAAGAGCTGGTTATCCAGAAGAAGGCTGGCTCCCCTCCTTCCCTTTCCCCGTGTGGTCCTGTCCCTTTTGGCAGCAGCAGGTTGATAGATTAGCTCACCACACCTTGGAGAACCTCACCCAGTGGCTCAGTCTTGAGTCTCAAGCCCTGTCACGGTCTCAAAACAATAGTTTAAGTTTCAGTATACACTGAAACAAAGCCCAGATAAATGATGAATAAGAGATTCTGTGTTTGCTTTCACAGGAGGACTTAGCAGAGCAGGAAAAGCCATAACCACTGAGAGCCCAAACTAGATCCAAAAAGAGATTCAGAAAGAAAATGGCGATATTCATAGTCAAACCAGACTGAAACAAAGAAACAAACCCACAATCACTGAGAGTTGTTTCTTCTGACACCACAGCAGGGACTCCAGCACTGTATTTACTGTCTTGTACACATGCCCCAGCCACTCCAAACCACAGAGAGAGCGGGGTGTGTCTGACACCCTTGAGCTCAATCACCCTTTTCAAGACAAAACTAAGGAAGTAAAAGAGTTTGCAAATTAAAGGTGTTAAGGACCTTAAGATACCAAGAAATAGTTACATTATAGGTGCAAGCAGTGGTAACTTTTAAGTGTTTTTACTCCTGTGGGTTTCAATGACTTACAGCACCATAGGACAGGGTGCTTTGTGTAGAGAAAGAGAAGGGTTTTGATAGAGGAAACCAAATGTTTTAAAAGCAAGCTTCCATAACCCATTCAGAATGTGTCCCTCTTGCACTGTATTGCTAACAATTCAAGTTTCTAAAGCTTGAGATGAAAAGCTAAGTGGCCTTGAACACAAATCCCTAACATTAATTATTTTCTGTGATATTCCGTACTTACTACCTGGTGAAGACCCCATGGATTCCACCCCAAAATTAGGTTAACCTGCTGCACTTAACGACTTGAGGCTTATGCATGCACTTGAAAGCAAACACATCTGTATCTTTGATATTGCAAGGCCTTTGAGAAGTGTTGAAAAGCAGCTTATTCTCAAAAAACACAGAAAACGATCAGGACCCTGGGAAATCTGTGCAGTGCGAGCTTAGCTCTCCCCAACAACCCCGACCTGACATCCCTGGAAGGGATCTTTGGGAAGTTTACAGGAAGAATTCACAGCAGCTTGCAAGGCTTCAGGCGCTCTAGGGCTGAGATACACCCTGGCACGCTGCTACTCACCCTGTGCTGCCCTAGCTAAGCTTATTATCTATTTTGCTTTCAGAACAGCTCAAGGAGAAGCGAGGCGCTCGCTGAGGGAAAGGCGGGACACGGCCCGGCCCCGCCGCCCTCAGGGCCGCTCTCGCGAGACGCGGCCGCGCGGGCTCCATATTGGGGCATCTGTGCCCTGGGCCCGGAGCTCTCGCGAGCGCGGCCCCGCGGAGCCCCGGGCTGTGCCGCCCGCTCCGCGCTGTGTGCGGGGACAGCGGGGCCAGCGGGGCCGGTGCCCGCGGCTGCCTGGGCTGTGCAGGGTGTACGGGCTCGGAGCCCCGGTGCGCCGTCCGGGCTGTGCCGCTCGGGGCGGAGCGTGAGCGGCGGAGGCGGCGGCTGCGGTGTCGCCTGCGCCGTCCCACCTGCGGCGGGAGCGCGTCCCCGCCCCGCACGCCGGCGCCCCCGCCTCGCTCGCCGCTGGCCGCACGACCGCCGGTCGCGCCTTACGGGGCCATCCCGCCCCTGGTGGCACAGCCCGGGGAGGGAGAGCGGCGTGGGAAGGCGGTGACACGGCCGCGCTCGGCCTCGCCCCCCGTGCCTGTGGGAGGGGGGCAGCGGCGGTGCGGGGCGGGGCGTAAGGGGCCGGCGGCGGCAGCGGGGGCGTCGCTGCTGCGGGGCTGCCCCCGCCCGGGAGCGCTCGGGGGAGGGAGCGAAAGAAGGAAGGAAGGAAGAAGTCGCTGCTGCCGCTGCAGGAGGAGAAGGAGGTAGTGGTAGTGGCGGCGGCGGTGTTGTTGCAGCCGCAGGCAGAGCCTCCCCCTCCCGCCGGGCCGGGCGGGGCGGGCTCCGCAACCGAGATGTCTCAGGAGCGGCCCAAGTTCTACCGGCAGGAGCTGAACAAGACGGTGTGGGAGGTGCCCGAGCGCTACCAGAACCTCTCCCCGGTCGGCTCCGGGGCCTACGGCTCCGTCTGGTGAGTGCTGGGAGGGGACGGGGCAGTGCGGGGGAGGTCGCCTTAGGTCGCTGCCCCGCCCCGCGGCCCCCTGTGCCCTGCAGGGACCCGCCGCGGGCTCCGTGCGGAGCGGGCACGGCGGCGAGCGGGGCTCCTCTGTCCCCCGGGGGCTCCGGTCTCCCAGGGGTTCCTGTTCCCCAGCTCTCCACCAGCCTCCTGCAAGAGACATTTTTCCTCCCCGGCTTTCCGCGCGGTGCTGCCGGGAAGCCGCAGTCTCGTCTTTGGAATGCGTCGGGGATTGCACCACATGGCAGGTGGCTCTGAAACATTTTTGCAGGGGAAGATAATAATGTGTCGTTGCCGGCCCCCCCCGTCCCGCCCCGAATGAGCTCATGTGGACATTTTTCAGTGAGGTTTCTTGCAGTTAGTAGGTGGGGAGTGCAGAGGGATGGAGCCTGCTAAGCCCCCCCATAGCTGGCTTTGCAGAGCTGAGGGCTTGGCAGCTCTTGTCCCAGTTAATTTCTGGACCTGAAGGATAGATTATATTTGAGGCAATTGTATTTTCACCCGGAATTTGTTGATAGGCAAGAAATAGAGAGAATGCTGGGAGGGCTGGTTTTGTATTCCTGGCTTGTTATAGTGGATTTACAAGCACCAGTATTTTCTTGGCAATAATAGATGAACACAGGAGGACTCGTTTTATTGCTACGGAATTACTGCAATACACATACTGCAGTGTGTGCTCCCTGGGAGAGTAAAGTCCTGCTGTGAGACCTGCAGAAATACAGGGAGCTGGAAGAGTTTATTTTTTAATGCTTACCCAATAGGAGCAAACCAGGCTACATGTGTGAGATACAATGCGTCCTTAATTTGTAGCTTCTCTGCTGAGCTGCGGTGGATCATTAAATATAAATGGAGCTGCATACTTTGCTTAAGCTTAAAGACAAGGTAGTGTTTGAATCAGTTTGACTCTAGACTTTAGCAGTCATTTAGTTAAATGTTCACAGATTACTGCCTCCTTTGATTAAGAAACATCTTCCACATGAGCATTCTGGGTTTTATTCAGTGTTCTTTGGTTCTGCCAAAGTGTGAGCAGAATTTTGAACTATGGGTGCATAATTACAAAGCTGCTTTGCTGTTGTGTTTGAGCAGGCATGCATATGTTTTTATTAATGTAGTATGCAAATTCATGAATATAAATTTTATTATAAGGAGGGAGGAACACATGCTGCATTTTTCTAGTAAAGAAAATAAGTTTCTTTGCACATGCTACAGTTTTAATGAAATGCTCAGCTGTTCTTAACCTGTTATAAAATTGTTGGTAAGTTGAGCTTAAATAACTTGCATTTTTTAAAATGCTGTGATTCAAGTGTGCAGAGGCTTGCATTTCAGAAAAGTAAACCAGGCTGGTCAATTTTGTAGCAAGAATAACCAGTATGCTTGCTGAGGTGTGTTTTTTGTTTGGTTGTTAGTTGTTGTTTTTTTTTAAAGTATAATTATAGAATGATTTTGATTGGAAGGAAATAGCCAGGTTTCTTTTGGTGAAAGAAGGACCTTGTTGACACAGCTGATAAATACCCCTGTAAGTGTCACAGAGTTATGCAACTCCTGAAATATAATGGGAAATTAATTTGCTTGGTGCTGTGTCCTCTGTATTTTAAGGTTGACCCTGCATCCTATACCCCACTCCCATTTTCTCTTCCCCTTCCTACAACCTCCACTGTACATGTAATACTTGCAAAGTTTGTTTTCAACCAGTAACTAAAGAGTTTGCATCATGAATTTCCTGTTTTGCTGTGTCAAAACTTTCAAAGATTGTGCAACTTTGTTCAGACCAAGTGAAACAGTTTTGTATTGGAAGCAATTTCAGACATGTGGCAGAGTCTTTTTACACTCCATGTTAATGGCTTCCTGTATGTTCTTCTAAAAATAGTTTTCAGAAAAGATGTTGTGATATGGAAAGTATGTCAGAATTGAAAAAATCAAGAAAACAACAAAAACTTTTGCATATTTATGGACGTTTATGAAGCTACAAGTGGTGATGCATATTATTTATGGTATTCCTGCAAGGACTTGTTCTGCTCTGTCCCTTTAGAGATGTTTTTTCTCTCCAGTAAAAAGTTTAATTTGGAATTTGATGTATTGCTGTTGGGATAGTACATAGTGGTGTTTTAACAATCCTTAAAATGGTAAATATAGTTTCATGTATGTTCACTGCATTATTATATTCAAATGTAATAAATTTCTCTGTTGTTTAAGTTGCCGAAATGAGGCATTTGAAAATGAGGAATCTGCAGAAAGTGGAGGGGAAAATGAATAAAAAAGAAAGCATTAAGGTGCTGGTGAGTCACTGAGGCTGGGGAGCTGTTGGAGGCTGCTTTGAGTGTGCTGTGAGTATGGCTTGGAGCTCCCCGGGCACGAACCTGACTTTGGGAGTCCGTGGATGGAGGGAGAGGCATTGTCTGCAGGCAGCCTGAGCCACTGCCTAATGAGAGCAAATATTGCAGAGTTTTCTGCAGGGTCACAGGGTGCAGTGCTGGAAGGATGAGGTTCAAATGGCCAGCTCAGGTATTTTTCAGGATCCATTTTTTAAAAACTGCAAGTGTTGGGGGTACAAATAGGGATTCAGTTCCAAAACTTTGAGAAAAATCTACACATATCCTCAGATTGATTCTTCCTAAGTCAAGTAGTAATTGCCATGGCATCTGTTGTATGAAATGCTGTTTCATTCATTCTTGCAACATTCAGTGTATTTATACAACACCATCTCTTGCATGTTTCTGTAAGCAGGCCTGCATTGAAGAAAGGGTTCCTGACATACCCATTTTGTAATATTTCACGTAAGGACAATACAGCATCTTGCAGTGGGAAGTTGCTGAGCAGAGATGGGATTGATTGGTGACTCACACTTCAGTTGGAGGATTGCTTCAGTTCTTGCTGTGCTGCAGGGAAGTCTCGACTCCTGGCATCAGTTCAGCCAGCTCTGAGCTAAGCAAAACGCTGTTTTCACCAATTTCCCATCAATTTCTAAAAGGCTGTGGAGCACATTCGGCATATCTTGGTTTGCTTAATTGTTATATTTTTGTAGCTGTTCTTTGTTATATTGATGCCTTTGTGAAATAAGGGGTTTGGTTTTATTGCTTTGCAATGCTATCTGTATTGCCTTAATTAATTTGGAAAGGATTGAATGGCCAAGACTTACTCTTCCTCAAAATCTTGCATAAGTTTTTTTTTTAGCTTTTTTAAAATAGACTGTCAAGTGATACAGCCCTCCAGAACCTGTGATTTCTTCCCATTTCAACCCACAGTTGGACTAACACTGAGGCTGAATTTCTTGGATACTGAGAATTTAGAGGAACATTATAGATCTGACAATTTTTTAAAACATTAGGCTCCAGAGGAAATGAAATGACCCTAAATAGCACATTTGTAGAAACAGTTCCTCTGTGGATTTTTTTCTAATCCCTTGTCAAAGCCTGCAAGTGCCTCCAAATCCTGTGTGTGCTTGGAGGGACAGGTGCCTGCTCCTCCTGCAAGGTGTGGTGGATCTGGGAGGAGTGATGGGAACAGAGCTGTAAAAGTGAGTGGGATGAAGCAGCCGCACAGGAAGGATTGGCAGAAGATGTGTGGGGAGAGGGGAGCTGAGTGGGAGAAGGGCAGGCACAGAAAAGCTGTGATTAGAGCTCTGAAAGGGCTGGCAAGGAGTTTGGACTGTGGGGGAACTTGGGATATTAAGGGAAATTATTGAGAGCACATCTGTCCTGCAGGGAGATTTTTATTGCAGCTTTCTTAGAAGCAGAAGCAGTTCTAGCACAGGAGAACGATATTTGCAATGTTAAAGTGTGTTGGGAGGGTGATGACCGAAGTGCTGGTACACAAGTGACTGCAGTCAATAATAAACTTCAGGTGCTAATTGTGTTTTTCTGTCTGATTAGGAGTGCATAAATTAACTTCAGAGGCAGCACTAAGGAGATTCAGTTAGCTTGGGTATTTGCAGAGGCACTAGCAATGAGCAGCTTATATTTAGCAAAATAGCCTTTGCACAAAAATTAACATTCTGATTATTTAATATTTAAATAAATTGTGCTCATAAGTAACCTTGTTACTTGGTTCTCTGAAGTAATTGTTTTCTTCTACCTCCTGTGTTCTGGATTCAATTCAGGTTAGATCAGAATTGTAATTTTAGCTCACTTGGGGTGAGGTGGATGCAGTTCATTTGCCATAGCACAGTACTATGTAAGAGGTTAAAAACAAGTGTAATAAATTCTAAATTTGTGCTGATCTTGTTTTAAAAGGGATTTAAAACTGTAGATCATGTCATTTTTTCCTAATTGGGCTTCTTTAGCTGAAATGTGATCAATGTAATGCAGCTGTTTCAAAGTCTGGGATGAAAGGCAGCTTAGTGTTCTTTAAAATGTTCTCCAGCTGACAGCTGTTCTGTAGCTCTGCAGGAGCCATTAGCCAGTTATCTGTATCGGCAGAAAATTACTCAGCATGATTTATCTGGGGGGAAATAGTCTTTAGGCCTCAAATATGACCAGACTTTGTGTTCTGACTTTAAGTCTAGATTGTGAATGTTCAATTACACAGAATTTTCTTTCCTGAGCTTGTGCATTGTCCTGTTTAAGCAGTACTGCTGGCTGCAGTTCCCTTGGAGGTTGCACAGCTACTGCAACAGCACAGTGACTTGATATGACCCCAAAAATGTAATTTAAAAACCAAAAATGAAATTGAATTTCATCTGAATTCTGAAATACCTTATTTTATGTCCGGTGGCTCTGAAAGCTCAAAATCTTGGAAACCAAAAGAGAAATTTGTCTCTGGAGCTGTGGAGGTTTGAGATGCAGGGGATCACCTTCTTTGCAGGATGAAAGAATTACTGGTATTTGCTGCATTTTGTACCTGAAATGTTCAGAAACTGGTGAAGATCCATGACTAATTTACAACAGCATGTGCTGAATGATGATGACTACTCTTATTTTTGCTCTAAGCCCTAGAAAACACCTCATGTATCAGTAAAATGCTGGCATGTGTTTTCAGGCCAATCTAGAGATATTTGTGTATTGCAAGATGGTGATTTTTATCCGAGGCTGAAAAAAATTGAATTCTAAATTTCACGAAGTGTTGCTGCTTAAATATTGTTTTTTTTTTCCCTAGTGATGTGTGAAAACTTGAGAATTTGAAATCAACATTAAAAAATGAATGCTTGATGGCTTCTTTTGTGTGCCTGGCTGAGGTGCAAAGGATAACTTGCATTGGAAGTAGTTGCTAAGGGGTGTTTTTTGAGGCAGTGTGAGTAGCCTGAGTAATTCAGCTCTGGCAGGTTGCTGCTGCTGTGACCTGGTGTCCTCCCTGTGTTTTCCAGAGGTCTTTCCACTCTGTGCGTGCCCTTTATAGACAGGGAGATGCTCTTCTTCCACTGTGCACAGAGGGATTTTCCATTCCCTGCCAGGGCCTGGGGGAAGGGTCACTGCTCATAGCAGGCTGCTGCTGCTGTGTTTTTTATTTCATGTACCAAATTCCTTGGAAACTGGGCAAATTTGAGATGAGGAGTCTTTTTGCAGGTTAATTCTTGGTGGTTGCTTTAAAAGCAAATGACAGCTGCCTTTATTTCAAATAGCTCCTTTGGTGGGGTGGGCGATGTGGTTTGCATATGCAATTGTGGGTTTATTCTAGGCCTGCTCTTGTGATTGGTTTTAAAGCTTTGTTAGTTAAGCTTTATATTTAACACTTTATAAATATGTAGCATTCCTTTTTGCTTGATGTTTATCAAGAACTAGTGCATACTCACTTTTAAATGGAATCAGGAGTTCACCTGAATCATAAATACAGCAGGAAAATCAACCAGTATTGTCCTTGTATGACTCTTTCCATTCCATAATTTCCCCATATTTATTGCCTTGAGTGAAGTGTTGATTTCATATCCTCTCTTTCTCCTCCTCCTTCCTTTTGGGCGGACCACAGCTTTATAAGTTGCATAAGAAATGACTTAAAATATAATTTTACTATACTCTATATATGTATGTGTATATATATATGTATATAGTTACTGACTAGGATTAAATAAGTCCTCATGGACTCTTAAGAAAAAATACTATTTGTATGTGCAAGGTTTCTGCTAAAGGGACAAGTTTTGGTCATGTGCAGCTACTTATCATTCATTCACATGCACTTTTGTGTAACAGAACTTGGTGATTGGATGGAATTTACCAAAGAAATTTAATTTCAGCTTCAGTTATGATTAACAACAATCATAACTGATTTTATTAGGCAAAGTCCTGGATTTTTGTATGAATTCAATCCATGAAAATTGTATTTTGAGCATACCATTTTGTGATCAAGTGTGGTGTTTGAAAGTATGTTTAGGAATAGTGATAGTATTTACAAGTACTCTTCTCTCCAGAGTTTTAGTGCATAATTATGTTTAAGAGCACTTCAGACAGCAAAGTCATAAACATTTCTCTTTCTTTCTACAAGAGTTCCCTTTACTGTGTGGACAAGACTCATCTTTTAAACATTTTCTGCAGAAACCAACAGTTGTGTGAAATTGTGAACATTTTGGGTGGCGTGCAGGTTATGGACCAGGACACCTAGAAATCATTTTCATTGGAGAAATGGTGTTGCCTGTAACTCGGTGTCTAGAATAAGTGTGGATTTGAAGGCATTCCTGAAGAGTTAATTTGATAATTTTCCTGCTCTGTGTTGCAGCTCTGCCTTTGACACCAAGACAGGTTTGCGGGTGGCGGTGAAGAAGCTGTCGCGGCCCTTCCAGTCCATCATCCACGCCAAGAGAACCTACCGGGAGCTGCGGCTGCTCAAGCACATGAAACACGAAAATGTGAGTGCAGGGACAGCCCCAGCTGCCTGAGCATCCATCAGCGTTGCTCTTTCTTGGTGCATGGGGTTTTTTCCTCAGAGTATCTGGTTCATGATGATTTGAGGGAGTAAATGGAGCTGCAGAGCTCTCACGTGTGTCTGCATCAGGTTTGCAAGTTCCAGGGGGCCTCGTTAGCTTGCATAAAGCACAACACTGAACAGATGGAAATGAAATATCTACTGGAATAAATACTTCAGTGCACAAAGGATCTTAGTAACTGCTATAAATATATCTCACAGCTTTTCTCTTCACTGTTTTCTTTTTAGGTGATTGGCTTGTTGGATGTGTTCACCCCTGCCAAATCACTAGAAGAATTCAATGATGTGTAGGTAACTTCTCTGAAGATTGTAACAAAATGTCTTTTGTATCTCCTTACGCCTCCCAGGTTATGACAGAAATATTTCTTTTTAATTTGTCTGCCATCGCTCACAAATAATCCTGAATTCCAGCACAAAGTTACAGTATAGCCCACGCTATTGCACTTGTCAGAATTGTTCCCTTGCTGTGGTTTACTGCCCAGTGCAGTTGGAATCACTGTACTAATTTGCTACATTATTTAAAGTGTCACGATCTATGTTTCATTGAGCAACGTGCCTTGGGACAGTCAGCTCTGCTACTGGAGATTTATAGGGAATTTTTATCCTAATCCTATTCAAGAGATTGCTCCACAGTCCACGTGTTTGCTTTTGTTCACAGGTACTTGGTGACACATCTCATGGGAGCAGACCTGAACAACATTGTGAAATGCCAGAAGCTCACTGATGACCACGTGCAGTTCCTCATTTACCAGATCCTTCGGGGCCTGAAGGTGAGTGTCCCTGTGTTCTCTGCATGGGGACAGCTCATCATGGGGGGGTGGAAGTTCCTGCTGAATGTTACACCCTCAGAGATTCAGATGTGTGCATAGGGCTTCTGTAACTTCCCTAAAATATTGCAGAATAACGTTTTATTATTGTTCTTTCACTTCTGCCTCTCTGGAGCTCTGCATCAGTAAGGTTTCCTATTATTTTTATGTGCTCCTATGGGCAGAGTCTAGAAAATGATGAACTGTGATGCCCTCTGCTCTGCTCTGGCAATGAATTTTCCATTTCTTCAGTTTTGTTTACTTGTGTTGTTCCACTCGTGTGGCAGCACTCCTGGGTGTTCCTAAGGAGAGGTGAACTGGAACACCCACCTGGTGAAACCCACAGGCACACAGACAGACTGGAGCATCTCAATTGTGTGGGCTGGGCTAGGGCAGTATTTTCCAGGGAAGAGATGGGAGGTGGCTGCTTGGACTGTTACATAAATTTTGTCATCTTATTTTACAGTACATCCATTCAGCTGACATAATACACAGGGTGAGTATTCATTCTAAGATTGTTTCCTGTAGTGAAACAATATCTTCAAAAAATGAAGCATGAACTTTTACAATATAGCACCAAGAGAAACCAGAGAAAATTTTCTGAATTTTTTTTTTGTTAAGTAGTAAAAAGATTGAGCAGGGGAAGTGGTTGTCAAGATTCATAATTTTCCTTTGTGAGTTAGCTTTTCTGTTAAATACAAATATGCAGCACCAGTGTTGCCTTTATGCATATATGGTTATATGTGACACCTCTGAGAACCACAGAAGAGATTTCTGACTCTGATAAAATAATTTATCCAAAGTTAGTATTTGCACTCAGTTAGAATCTCTGTATTTTTATCTCTCTTACAATTTTATCTACTTCAGACTCGTGAAACAACACATACTCCACTGTTAATGCTGATGTTTAATTTTTTAGGACTTAAAACCCAGTAACCTAGCTGTTAATGAAGACTGTGAGCTAAAGGTAATGTAATTAAAAAATCTGATTTGTTTGACTGAGATTTGAGTGCCATGTGAATGTCCCTTGCAACTTAAGTGTCAAAACAATTCCTTCTGAAAATACTTTCCTAGAAAAGTAATAATATGCTTCCCAGCTGTAGAGTTGTAAGGATGTGGTTTTTGTATCTGGTCCTGTGTTTTTAGTGAATCATCATGCAAGTGCAGAGTTAACAGCTTTAGTTTGTGTTTACTTGTTTTGGAGACAAGATACCCAGCCATAATTCTGATTGTCGAGTCCTACGCTGTTCTAGCCTAGTGTCTTCTCACAGGTTGTGAAATTTGGTTTCATAATGTGTTTTTGCAGCTCTCCCACCTCTCGTGTCCCCAGTCAGTGCTTGCCTGTTGTTTGTGCTGGGTGTTTGTTGCCCTGCAGTGGTTGGTTTGTGTTTGCAGATCCTGGATTTCGGGCTGGCGCGGCACACGGATGATGAGATGACCGGGTACGTGGCCACCCGGTGGTACAGGGCCCCTGAGATCATGCTGAACTGGATGCACTACAACCAGACAGGTAATGCCAGCACAGGAATTCTCTGTTTTGTCAAGTTTCTGAATTGTGACGGGGGAAGAAAAGAGGTTGTCCTTGCACGTGCTCCCCCTTCATTTGATTGCATAAGTTGGCACTCCTGGTAATGATGGAGTTGGTATTTGAACCACCTTCTGTCAGATGCAAGTGAAGAATCATTGTGATAGCATTCACCAGGAATTTGAACCTTTGAAACTGCAATCAGCAAAATACTGTCAGCACTTATCCCTTGCTTTTCCTAGCAGAGTGGTTTTAAAAATAAGTGACTGGGATGTGTCTGGTTGAGGAGAGTGTCTGGAGCTGTAGTGTGAAGAAATGACAAAAAGTGCCATGAAACTGTTTCGGGACAGAGTTGTTTGCTCTGGTTGGATGGGATGGTTTTGCTCAGGCTGTATTTTTATGCATCATGTTTTGTTTTCTGTTTTATTTTGTTCAGTTGATATTTGGTCAGTGGGATGCATTATGGCTGAGCTGTTGACTGGAAGAACATTGTTCCCTGGCACAGATCGTATCCTTTAGAAGTAATTTCTTTTTTGAAATTGAAATTAGATCTTCATTTTCACATAATTGACAAGAAAATAAGTTCTGGGTTTAATTATGGACTTCTGTTTGTTTGTTTTTAAATTAATGGCTTCTTTTACTTGCAGTACAAAGAGGTGAGTTCTTGATTTTGCTGCACATCTGTTCCTCTTTATTGTCTATTGTCATCATTAGATTTATGTACTCTTTGTTTCTGTTACTTTCCTTTAAGTTTATGTAAATTGATTAGTTGAGTTTCTAGCTAACACTTGCATGGATGTCTGCCAAGAATCCTCTCATGCTTCAGGTTTCTTGCAAATGTGATTCCCTTCTGGCCTCTCTTCTTTTCTCCTGGAGGTATCCTGGTTGTGAAAGCAGTGGATGCAGTTTCTTTAGTGCCAAGGTTCTCATTAAAATTGCCCTGAAATGTTTAGGTTCCATCTCCACGCTTGACTGTGAACCTTCTTTCACAGTGTGCTTCTACTGATGTGAAAATTCAACCTTGAATAAGATCTTTCCATTTTTTTTTTTTTTGCCTCATCAAGTGGGCTGGATAGGACACTTTGGCAAATTTGAGATAATTTTGTGAGATTTGGTCATATTTTCCTCAAGAAAATGGAAGTGAGACTTGATGTAAATTGTAGTACTTCAAAGTTTTGCTCAACCACACAAGGTTGGGCTGTAATTTACTACTGGCAAGATTTTTCATTGCCTACAAATGGGCTTTCATTTGCCAGAGAAAATTACATTGCCCACGTTTTACCAAAGTTTATTATTTCAACCTCAGTCTGTTCATTTTAATAACTTTTGTTAATTTGTTAGTATTTGTGTCAGTTAATTCAAGTATGTTAGCACTTGATGCAAAGGAAGCTGGTGTTGGAATTGCTGCCTGCTGTTTATTTACCTTCAGAAAGCATCTGGGTTCCAAAACTCCCTCCTGAGGAGAAGCTTTCATTCCAGCTTTCACAGTGTCACCTCTTTTCAGTGTGCTGTAACTTTATCCTCTCCTCTTTTTCTGCTTGATTCCATCTCATAAATTCTCTCCCAATTTGTTGTTCTGTGCTGTGTAATCATCTCTGCTGTATTTTTTCTCTTGTCAGATACAGAAACTGAATTAAACAAAAGCTGGTATATTTTTATCTGTTGATTCAGCATGTGTAGGTTGGTTTGGACAGATTTTTTTTGAGTTTCTTTTAAGAAAAACTGAGATACCAAGGATTGTTCATTCAAACAAAGCAAAAGCCTTTAAGCTGTTGCCATTATTTAACCCTAGCAACAGTGACACTTCAGATTTTAAGAACTTGATGCTTGCAACTAAAATATTTATAATAAGATTTGTAATGTGTAAGAAATGCTTCATGGTTTTGATTTATTTTGTGGTTTTTATGAATTGAACAAAATGGTGATTCTTCCAAGTCTGAGAAGTTTTTTATCCAACTCTGTTCTTAGCTGTAAATTAGAGCCACTGATATCTGCAATGCAAAATGAAGTTTACTTCTAGGAGCTAATTTATTTGCTTTATCATAATAAAGTACTTCATTCATTTATGTCTCCCAGCAGATGCTTGTGATGATTTACTTTAAATGCTCAATTTCATTTGCAAATGGCAGTAATGCTTTTTAATTAAATGCTCTTTCTGTTCTGAGTTGCTTACATTTAAGAAAAACAGACCCAATCCTTTCCTATCTTAGACAAAACTTTGTAGTACTGTAATTCTTCCAGTGCTTTTGTGTTTGTGCTTTTTGACCATGAGTTAAAAAATTAAAAGGGGAGCAGGGTTGGTTCTGAATCTTGTTGGTGAATGGAACTCTTACCCAAGGGTTGGAAAGGATCCTGGCTGGCAGTTTTCACTCCAGGCTTGCTGGCATCCAAAGACAGCAAGCAGAATTAAGATAACAGTTAGTTCTAGTTTCTTCCTATCTTGGAAGGCTCCTTGAAATCTTTAAATGTGCATTATTTTAGGGAGAGTTGAAGGGGTTTTCCAGATTTAGATCCTGTTGGGTAGTTCTGGGCTCTTCATTTCATTGTACACACAGATTTGCAGAGGCTCTTGTTCCTCCTGTAGTGTCACTGTACAATTGCTGACTTACTGACTTTGGAGTTAATATTCACATGAATAATTCAAGGTATGTTTGCCTTATGTCCAGTAGCCAAGGATGTGATATATCCAAATCCACTGCAGTTCTAGAAAATTCCCTGTGCTGTTGGAGGCAATGGGACTTTGTGTTGCTGGAAATTGCTCCTGTTTGACAACTGAACATTTGAAGTAGTTCTTGCTTTTTGGTCTCAAGATGTAAATTTTCTCAACTGTGTAGCCTTACATTTCCAAAATTAGAGTGACAGAATATGTAATGGCTTCTCAGGATGATCATCCCCCTGTTCAATGGTTCTCTTGTTGGAAGTGTTGGTCCCTTTCAGCAAGGATTTGGCAGAAATGCTGGGATGTTATTTACAGTCCCTCCCATATTTCTTTGTGGAGCCTGGGGATGCACCCATTCAGTGCAGGTAAGCTCCAAGTTCATTTAGCCAGGTAAGTAAAAAAGTTGGACTCTGAGATGAGGCTCTTCAGTGCTGTCTGCGATGATTGTGCCTCTGAGAAATGAATGTTGAGTTTAAACTTCTGAATCTGTAGAGATTCTAAACACAGCTGTCATT
Source organism: Emberiza elegans (assembly GCA_024865655.1). Lineage (NCBI taxonomy): Eukaryota > Metazoa > Chordata > Aves > Passeriformes > Fringillidae > Emberiza > Emberiza elegans. The sequence continues at coordinate 80,325,586 of JALJVW010000184.1, read as the reverse complement.
GACTTACAGCAAGAATTGAGATACTCTTAGGAAAAACCCTGTGGTTAATTTGGGCTTAGCTCTGCAGGATTGCTGAACTACATTCTAATTTACAACTGAATGTAAGGTAATTGAATTATTCCTATTGTAATCTATGGGTAGAAGCATTTGGATGAAAGATGGATTTCTAATACTGGTGAAATCTCTGCCAGGAGGTGGAGAAGGGGATCAAGATGGTGGGAAAGGATTCAGAGACCAAAAAGTGAGGTGATGAAAATCAGACCCTTCAGGCATTGGACTCTGATCCTTGTGGGTCCCTTCCAACTCAACATTTTCTGTGCATGGGAGGCTTAGCTGAGGCTTTCTTGCTGGTATTGTTTTATCTGTCTGATGCCAAGATCAGTTTCTGTTAAACACATATATTAAACTTTTACAGCTCTGAATGTGAATGATTCCATACAAATAAGTAGGAAAGTTGGCTTTGTTTGAATATTTGACTTGCACAAAATCATATAAAGTAAAAAATAAGAATATCTAGCTTTTTCTTGTACTAGTTTAGCATTTTGGTATGTTTTGTGTTCCCTTAAACTCTGGAGAGTGTTTTTTTTTACTGTTTTTATTTAGTATTATGAAACTTCCATGATAACTAACCAGTCTGAAATTATATATTCCTCTGATACACCTTGTTCTTGCTTGTGATAGCAGCTAAAACAACCTGGAACTTTGCTTTGCCTGGATAAGCTGCTACAGTCTTGTGAGGTTTGCTGCTGGTGGTGATAGCAGGTTCTTTTCTGAAATTTTAGATTCCCTCCTCAGTCCTTGGGAGTACCTTGAAGATGGCACTTGGGGTTTGCATGCTGCGCTTCCTTCCCCATGCACATGTGGTGGTGTTCTTCTTCTGCTTTGTATTTACTAAATCTCTTTTCTGTCTTTAATTGCTTGTGGCTCATTTCTCTGGGAGGTGCTGGGCCCTGTAGCTAAGGAATGCTGCAGTTGAGCAGGTTATAGATGGCAGGCCGAAAACCAGAAGCAGGGTTGGGTTTTGGCAGAGGCAGTTCCATAGTCTGTGCTTTTTCTTATTTATCTGAGAAGTATCTTCCACTAGCAAACAGGGCAGCAATATTGTTGGCACACCAGTACACAGGCTTTTAAATGCCTTTAAATAATTTAAATATTTAAACTGACCCATGGCATGTTAGCACTCTAAAATTTGCACTTCAACTGCTGCTTGCACAGTAAGTGCAAGAAGTAAGGACTGTTTTAAATAGCTCTGAAGAAAATCTAAGTGACATGAGCCAGTTGTGGTTAGTAGAGTGCCCTTTGCTGATTGTCCTACAGCAGATTCTGATCTCATTTTAAGCATTGACTCTTCAGAGTTTGCAATTCAGCTGTGCTAAATCCAACTAGATACTCGGTTTACTCTTAGATTTTGAGTGTTTTGAGTAGCTAAAAGTTTGCCAAGTAACTTTATGAGTGAAAAATTAATTTGGCTGTTCTGACAAAGTGCTGATTCCAGAGCTCATAATTAATTTGATAGATAAAACTTTAGACCAAAGTTTACCTCAAAAGATGGTGGTTTTAGCAAAGCATTGGTGATTCCCTTCATACAGAGTTTGTCAGTATTACAGAGCTCTGTGTTGTTTTCTAGGGTTTTTAAACAGGTGACAGTTTTTGAAGTTCTTGCAGTGCTCAGATTAAAAGATGCTCTAAGAAGGAACTGCAGCTGTATCTTCAGCCATCAGGAAGGCATTGATCCCAGAAAACAAGATTGTCTAAAAAAATTTGTGTAACTACTTTGGTATAATTTTAAAAGGCAAATATAAACATTATGGACAGTCTGAAATCCCTTGGAGGATTATTCAGGGAAGAAGGGAGATTATGCATTGATGGTTTTAAAAAGGATTCTTTGTGTCTCCTTAGTGTCTTGAGATTTAGAGATGAAACAGTGTCTTTGATGGGTTTCCCCCCCTCAATTGTGTGTTTTGTCACCTAGGCCTCGTTAAAGGGGACAGCTCAGGCTGGGAGCTCTGGTCCTGGTTAAACATTCTTTCCATCTGCAGTGCTCCATCCTGAGAGCTCTCCACAGACCTGTGTTAAACCTGAGCCCTGCTCTGTTTCTCCCTGCTGTCCAGCAGGTCTGGAGGGCAGAAGGGATGTTCAGGTGTTTGATCCCCCTGCCCTGGTGGTGCCAGGAGGTGCCAGGGCAGGACCTGTGCCAGCTGCAGCAGCTCAGCTGCCCTGGCTGTGGGCAGGGGCTGCCCATGGTGAAGTGATTCTGCAGGGTCCAATCATTTCCTGACCTCCTGACCTTTAGGAGTGGCTGAATGAGCTTGGAAGGTGTTCACAAAAAGCCTTGACTTCCCTCTTAATATGAGTGCCTACCCTTTGCAGCCTTCTGCTTTACTTCAGCTGTTACTAATGCAACCTAATCCTGCGAACTGCAGCTTGGTGTGGGGCCTGAGGGGGTGAAGGGAGCATGGAAGTTCAGCCTTTGCCACTGGGGCTAGAGATTTCTGCTCCGAAATAGTTCAGGATGCGGTGCCCAATTCCATGCATGTGGGGTATCTGTAGACAAGATGTTCGATCTGTCTGACACAGAGAGAGCTCAGTTATATTCAGATGTAACAAGAGGAATGAATATGCTTTGTCTAAAATAGCTTCTCAGTCAAGGCCTTGGCAAGAATTAATTTTCAGCATTAATAGGGTGATGTGTTGCGCTTTTCATTTTGATTTCTCCCAGCATTTTCCTTTATGGTCCATCATTAGATATTGATCAGTTGAAGCTCATTTTGAGACTCGTTGGAACCCCAGGGCCTGAGCTTTTGAAGAAAATCTCCTCAGAGTCTGTGAGTTTACACTTTGATTGTAATATCTGCCCTTTCAGAAGTCCCAAGTTTGTGTGTTGTTCTCCTGTAGTCTTATCTGTAGAATGTGTTGGGATTTATTTTATTTTAATTCCTTTGTGATTCTTTGCTCTTGGATGGCTTTAAGTTCTTATGCTTTGTGTATCTGATCTTTATTCCTCTTACCTCTGCCCATGGTATTATTTCATCCTTCCATATTCTCATTTTACTGCTTCGTGACTTTTCTCCTCTCAGTTTGTGGCTTTATGCTTTGTGATCTGTTGTACCATCAGGTGTTACTGGGGAAGTATTTTTCACAGCTAAGAGCTCGAGGTTTGTCTCAGTTATTATTTCTCCAGATTGCATACCCAGGGATCTTTCTAAATAGGAGCAGGTGTGTTATCCTCTAAACACACACAGCCCCTTCTGTAGTGTGATTAATTTCTGAAACGCTGCTGCCATATCTTTGTTTTTGTAGCAGAAAATGCCTTTTAGGTGCCTTTCTGTAGCAGCTGTTCCAGGGCCCACAGCAGAGTCTGCTCTTTGCTTGTGCTATGTGGGTTTTGCTGTATGGGGCCCTTTTACCAAGGGAGCACCAAAAGGCGTCCTGCACTCACTTTGGGAGGGTGACCTCCATTTTCAGCCACTTGCTGTGCTGTAGGAATCTTGAATTGTGAACTTGTGCAAAGCCAGTGTGAAATGGCCTTTAATTCTACTGTTCCTGAAGGAGGAGTGAATAAATCAGAGCCAGGGAGGAGCAGGTGAATGCACAGTGAGCACTGAGGCCACTGCTGTTTGTGAGCTGCAGCAGGGGATCAGAGCTGTGGAAAGTGGTGAGAAGATTATGTAGTGCTGCAGTTTAATGTTCTTGTAACAGTGACTGTAAATACAAATGTGAGATTAGCCTCGAATAGCACTGCTGAAGGGATGTGCAGTGCAAATTGGGATAAATTGGTCAACTTGCTGAATATCCCACCAAAGTAAAAACCAAAGTAAAACACCTGGGATGTTCCAGCTTTGGAGAGATTAGAGCTGAATAACCCAGATTGATTTGGTTGCCCTGTGAACTGACCTCGAGGCTACTCTGGTGTTTGAAGTACAAGGGATTAGCAAGAGACATAAGATGGAACATTGACTAAATTAAGCAGAAGATTAATTTGCGTGTGTAAGTTGAAGTGGGTCTTTTTTTAAACATTATTGCACAATAAAAATAATAATTGCTCTTATCCGTGTCTGAAACAAGTCTGTTTAAAAAAAAGGGCAGTAAATACTGTTTCTACTCTTTATCCATTGTATGGGGAAAGCAAAACTCTTTAGTGTTTGATGGTTTTGCGTGTGTCACTATAACAAATTCTGGTTTTCTGCTGCATTACTTTACTGACTCTCACTTTCCCTGTTCACTGATACCTGCTAACTCTGTTTTATGCAATGCTAATGTTTTGCTAATTTTGCATTTAATGCCTTCTGTCACCCAGCCCACATCAAAGGGCACTCAGCTGTTCAGAAGGTGTCAGTTGTGAGCCAGTTTCACTTTGCACCACGAGAAACTTAAACACTTTCTATGCAGCAAGAGGGAAAAAAGCTGGTAACCAGTGCAGAGGGTAGAGTTTTTGTTTCTGTTTTCATTTTTGTTCATTTTCCTGAAGCTGTGTATAGCTGCACTGCTCAGGGAAAATTTTGTGGAGTAGCCTCAGCCAAAGGAAACGTCTACTCTGATGGCTTAAAACTGCTGGGAAATGTGAACACAGCCTTGTTGGAGTGTAATGCTACTTCCCTTGGACAGAAATACTTTCTGTACTGGCAGTTACCAACTGAGCAGTGATTCTCCATTGCTTTAAGTGTTCACTCGTGAAATTGCTGAACATCTCACAGGTAGTTGAAGAATTAGTGGTCCCTGCCTGTATGGCTTTTGCCTTGTGGTTTGCAGAAGAAATGCTTTTGTATGCGACTGTTTTCTGTTTGAAATGGTTTTTGCACTGTTTTTAACAAAGCCCTTGACGAGGCACTTAAGATATTAACCAGCTTCAGCAGATCATGCGTCTGACGGGAACGCCCCCTGCATATCTCATTAACAGGATGCCCAGCCACGAGGTGAGATCTGAGAGAGGAAGGGGGTGTGCAGGGCAGGGCTTCACTCAGTGTTCACCACTTCTGTGAATGAAATGCTTGCATGTGGCATGGGGTGGGCAATTAACAACCTGCTCTTCTGCAAGATTTTTGTACCAAAGGAAGATGTGAGATTTGGACAGTGTGTGCTCAACCACAGACGTGTGAGACTGGGAGAGCCTGGATGTGAGCTGGTTTTGCATTCTGTGCTGTGCTGTGCAGCTCAGCAGAGCACAACAGGCTGCAGCCAGCCTTGCTGGGACACAGGGGCTCAGCTCTTCCTGCACCTCTCTGCTTTCTAATCTTACTTTGCCATGAGTAATGTCAGCTCTTCCTCTACTGTCTTGAGTGCCTTAGTTGGGACAGGGCAATGCTGATGTGCTTAGTAGGTGTCAGAATAAGCAAGGAGAAGACCATAATAACCAGTGCTTCAGGATGGTTGAAAAGTACTTGATCTTACTGGCTGGATATTGTCTGATACTTCAACAGAGCATTTCTTTCCACAGGCAAGAAACTACATCCAGTCTTTGTCTTACATGCCGAAAATGAACTTTGAAAACGTGTTTATTGGTGCCAATCCCCTGGGTAAGACTTGTTTATTGAATTTTCCTGAAACTGAAGCTACATGTCCTGTCCTTTGGAGATTCCCAAAGTTTTATTCTGGCTGCAGGAGTAGTGCAGAGCAGGGCTGTGTTTATGGAGGACGTGTGGGCCAAGGGTATAAGAGGAATAAAATGCTGGATGATGGTGGGTCCTGAAAACTACAGATTCCTCATCCGTGTTGGGCTTTTAGAAGCTTTACATTGCAGAGTAGAGTCACACAGCTGATGTGAGAGATCCTCTGTGTCTGGTGCTCTTGCAGCCGTGGACTTGCTGGAGAAGATGCTGGTCCTGGACACGGACAAGCGCATCACGGCCGCCGAGGCGCTGGCCCACGCCTACTTCGCCCAGTACCACGACCCCGATGATGAACCCGTGGCAGACCCCTATGACCAGTCCTTTGAAAGCAGAGAGCTTGAGATTGAAGAATGGAAAAGTGAGTCTGGGGCAGGGGAGGGACAGTCAGCTTCTCTTGTGGTTGTAGAATCATGGAATAGCCCGAGTTTGAGAGGACGCAGAGGGATCACGGAGTCCAGCTCCTGGCCCTACACAGGGGTCCTGTACAAGTCCAGAATCCCACCCTGTGCATCCCTGAGAGCATCGTCCAGACTCCAGGAGCTCTGTGCCCATTCCCTGGGGAGCCTGGGTAGTGCCCAGCACCCTCTGGGGGAAGAACCTTTCCCTGAGATCCAACCCAGCCCTCCTGACCCAGCTCCAGGCGCTCCCTTGGGTGCTGTCACTGCTCACAGAGAGCAGAGATTGGAGCTGCCCCTCTCACACCTTGATGAGTCTCCCCTCAGAGTTCTCCTCTCCATCCCATGAGCTGAGGTTCAGCTAAGCCATGGTTAGAGGCACAGCAGAAAGTGATAAAAATGTGGGCATCCTGTTGATTCTGTCCTTACACTAAGTGAATCTATCACATACTGTATGCATATTTAGCACAGTCCCTGGTAACTAATTACTACTAGGAGCACACAAACATATCCCTTGTTTTCAAATTTACATCTCCTCAATGCTCTGGAACTATCTTTTATTGTGTATGTTGGTCTCTGAGAGCAGTGTAACCATTCTTTTCTTTGTCTTAATTAAACAATACTTTTCATTTAAAATGCTGTCAGAACACGAGATTGTTGCAGGTTTTCTTGCATGAAGGTGTGTCTGGTAGTGCTGTCATAGTCCTGCTGCTAAGTTTCTGTCCCATTTCTCCCCCCAGGCCTGACTTATGATGAAGTAATCAGCTTTGTGCCACCCCCGCTCGACCAAGAGGAGATGGAGTCCTGAGAAACTGCTCTCTTCTGTTTGTCCCACTTCACTGTGAAGGGAAGGCCTTTTCATAGGGACTCTCCGATTATCGTTCAAGTGCCTCATCACAACAATATTCTCCTTAGTGGAGGGGTTTTGTGTGTGTTGAACTGGGGAGGGAGGGGGGAGGGAAGGAAGCTGAGTCTATGTAAACATGCTGCATGCTCTTGTATTCTGTGTACAGCCTGGGGCAAGCCTCTGGAGACCTGTTCTGACTGCACTTAGTTCTTCCAGAGTGACAGAGCACCCCCAACCTGCGCTGCTGGGGTGAGGTGAGGAAGGTGACAGTGACAGTTGGGTTGCAATCATTGCCATTTATCAATTCTCCTACAACTGAGTAACCTCAAAAAGAATGAAAGTTGGTTTATAGGCTTAGAGAGTCCTCTGTTTTCTTCAGGACTGAAGGTGGGGTTGAGGGATGTCCTTGTTCAATGCCAGGTGTGTGATTTACATCCAGATCTTCCTGGTGCAGCAGAGTGTAGAGGCCTTCTGGTGTCTGATTCTTGGAACATGAAAAGATGTTGTTTGAAACTGTAAATATGTTTGTGCCTTAAATAAATGGGGAGAGAGGGGAAAGGAAGTCTGGGGTGGAAATCTGACCCACTGTTCTTGAGAGTGAAGGCTCCCAGGTAGCGAGGCATGAACTTGATGTAATTGGGAAGTAATTTTGAGGCAACAACTTCAACCCCTGGATTGGGTATTCCTGTGTTTTTCACTTTCCTCCTCCTCTTGTTCTGAGGCTTCTCAGCATTATCTCCCAGGAGCCAGAGGTTGGGGAAGATCCTTGCTAGCCACACATTTGTGTATTCTGTTCCCTACAAGGTGGTGTGTTTTTGCATGTTGTAGCTGTATGTGCATGTAGAGCTGCTTGATTTTTGTCCTTACTTTTTGGGGATGGCACTGGGGGCAGTTCAGTCATCAGTGAAATGTTTGCTCAGTACCTCAGGCAGTGCCATAAAATCACAGCACCCTTCCTCCTGTGCTGCAGCTCCTTGTGAAATACTTGCCATCCTAGAGGCTTCAACGAGGGAAGGATGTGGTGTCCAACAACAGAGAAACATGCACCTTTTTCTTTGTTCTGACCTTCTCTCTGCAGAGGAGGCGAGCTTGGGTGGAGAGGTTTCTTGTGAGATCAAATGCAAAAAGCATTCTTTAAAGAAATGACTATAGTATCTTGTGCCAGAACTTAAGTTATTTCCTGAAAAGATTTTTTTTAGAAGTATTGGAACCCAAAGCAAAGAAATAAGCATGCATAAACACACAATCACCCTTTCACTGTCTATATCTATAAATACAAATATTTATATACATAAAACTAACATTTACTAGAAGTTTTTTTATCCTCTCACGTAAGAGCTTCTTGGCTATTTCTTAGCAGGTTGATCTCTGCCCGAGGAAACATGAGAAGGGAGTATGTTTGAATACAAACATGGTTCAAATATTTTGTATTTTCCAGGACTCTGCATGAGTGAAGTGCCCAGAGTTAGAGACTGGCAGGAGGGAGGTTCCTCAGCATCCTTGTGTGCTCCATCTGTAGCTGGGGATCTCAGGAGCCCAATTTTAGGGCTTCTGGAGGAAACATTTTTAGACTTTAATTTGTTGCAGGCATTCTGTGTGGGCAACATACCCGTGTATGTGAGGAGAAAGGCTTTTGCAGTATTTTGTATTCTTGTTACCTGTGGGGCAGAGAGTGTTTTTGTAGTGTTTTTGCCCCATGTTTGAAGAGGCAGCACAAAGGGATGGGACGTGGATGACAAAGCCATTGATTCTTCCTAGGCTACTTCCCAGCGATCTCTTCAGGCCAAAAGTTCAATAAAGGTCTGGGCTGAGATGAAGAGAGCAGCTCTGTTGTGCTCTAGGATAAAACTCTCCACAGCCCAACAAAATCAAGACAAAAAAGCTCCCTTTTCTGCTGGGCCAGCAGTCTGGGTATTCAAATAAAAATGTAGATATACTATGTAAACCTACAGCAAGGTTATTTTTATCAGCCATTTTCTGTGTAGATGCTACAGTGTGATTTCATGCAGAAATATTGCTAAAGATTTTTAAAAACTCTCGGTGTTGTGCGTGTGGGTGTGTCTGTGTGTGTGAGTGGGAATGGTTCATTGGAGTCTGTCCTCTGAGGGAGCCCCTGGGGCACAAACTCCCTGCTGCCCGTGCCGTGCTGTGCTCAGCTGCCTGGGCACCATGCTGCACCCAAAAGCAGAGATCTGCTAGTTTGTTTCTATCCATGGATTTTGCTGTAATTGGTTATGTCAGATAAGATGTCACAATACCACTGGTTAAAAATAAAATCTATTTTTCAGATTTACTGCACTGCTGGTACTTGGAAACCTCTTGCACTGTCGAAGTGTAGAGTTTTTAGCGTGGTGTGAATTTCTCTGCTGTGCTGTGGGGGATCCTGGGTGTGATGGCTGGGAGGGAACAAGGTGGCTGGAGGCTGACTCTGCTGCCATGGGGCTTCTTGTCCCCTTTTTCCACCATTCTGAAGTTTCCTGTTTGATTTGGTCACTGGAGTTAACTCATCTCAGTACACCCAGACCTGCCCCAGCTATTCAGGGCTCCCTAATTGGGTGCTGATTGCCTGTGTGTGCAGCAGCAGCTGAGCAAGGGCTGTGTTCATCAAATAACCCAGGAGTTACATGTTTGCTTAAGGACCAGGAGCTTTTGCCGTGACACCTCTTGCTCACAGGTGTATTTATAGCCCCAGCCAAGCTGTGGATTATTTCCGGGCTGTGCTGCTGCAGCCAGGGCTGATTACACAGATACTGCCCCGGTGCTTTGTCCCTGTTTGTGTTTGTGCACAGCAGGCTCTGCTGGGCTGCTTGCAGAGCATAGGGGCCAATGCAGTGGTTGCACATAAAGCAGGCACAGTGAATTTTCCCTGCCCCCCGTTGTGCTTTTCCTGCAGGCACACCTTTGCAGGTGCCCTGTACGGAGGGAGCAGAGGCTCTGGGCACGGTGGAGGGCTGCTGGGGTAGAACACTGTGCAAGCAGCTGGGCTGGCTTGGTAAGGCTCGGCTTAGTCACTTCCTTTGGGGAGTGGGGAGGATGCACCTCCTGTGTGGGAGCCCCACCTGAGCCTTCTGGTGCTGGAGAGAAATCTTGAGGTGCTCTCTGCTCAGAGGAATGGGGCTGCTGGGTCACAGACACGGCGGTGAGCGCGGGCTTTGCTTCGTCCGAGAAGAGCCAGGAAGGGCTGAGAGCGGCTGCGGGAGCCGAAACCGCGCCCAGCAAAGCCTGGGGCACAAACTGTGCTGGGGCTGTTCCCATCCCGCAGCAGTCGCTTGGAGAGCCTCAGCCTCCTTCCAGCACCTCCCCACGCCGCTGGCAAGCCGGGCTCGGGAGGGAATCGCCATCGATGTGATCCCGTGGTGTCCTTTGTCACGAGCTATCCATCGGCTTCGAGAGGATCCCCTGCGTGCCTGACGCGATGTGTCTGCGGCTTGTCCCTCGGATTCCCCGGCTCGGCGAGTCCTTACTCATCCCCTTGTTTGGAGGAGGGATTTCACGAGCCCCTGGCCGAGCCCCGTGAGGATATTTCTGGGCTGATGGAGCAGCAGAGCGGGAGCTGTGGATGACAGGGGCTGCCAGAGGCGTGCCCGAGCGGGGCTGGCTGCTCCGCTCCTGCCCCAGAGCCCAGAGGCACCTGTACAACACCGAGGCGTGTCAGGAAACCTGATGCCTCACCTCTGCCAATGTGGAGGCGGAGGGAGGAGGGCCCAAAGACATGTCCCTTCACGCTCGCAACAGCTGAAAACAGAGAAGGAAACTCGCTAGAGCCTTTTTCACCAGCGCAGGAAGCCTCCCTGTCCCGCTCTCACCCCAGAAGCCCTCCCGTACTCCACTACTCTGGGGGGGTGGCTGTCCCACACCCGTCGGGCGATGAACATCGCAAGGAGAAGAGGCTTTTACAGACAGGAGGTGAACAACACGCTCTGGGAGCTGCCCAGGAGATACACATCCCTCCACCCGCTGGGCTCCGGGGCCTACGGCTCCGTCTGGTGAGTGGGGTCCTGCCCGCACAGCCCCGCGGCTGGGGGCGTTGGGAGTTCCGGGCCGGGGGGATGAGGAGGCGCTTGGCAGCACCCCTCCATTAAGGAAGGACATTTGCATGTGGGATGGGGGCAGGTTGGCTCCTGTCCAGCTGCACACTCGCTCGCCTGAAGAAAATGCCCCAGGATGGGCAGAGAGGGGACAGGGCAGGGGTGCCAGGGCAGCCCAGCGTCACCTCGGCACCGGGTCAGGCAGATTTTGAGCTGCTTTGGACTCTTGCTTGCTCTGGTAGCACAGGCGGGAGGCGGGGGAATACCTGGGTGTCTGGAAGAGGTTTGTCGGCGCTTACGGAGGTGGGAGCTGGAACAGGGTGTCCTTGCTGCTCAGTCCCAGGCAGCTGAAGCAGCTGGACAATACAACCCCCACCCTGACACAGTTTCCAGTTTGAAATCATAAAGTGGATAGAAGTTATTGCAAACCAATATCAGTAACAGACTGGAACTTCCTTTATGGCTGATGATAAACCCCAGCCTACAAGAGAGCAGCAGGAGCCAGAGGTGCCTGAAGCAAGAGCAAGCACAAGGCAGAAATTGCTGGATTTGCACTGACGAACCAGAGATGGGCAACCCTGAAAGGTTACATATGAAACAGTCCATTGATAGTATCTGAACAGAGCCCTTATTTCATAACATGCTGAGCTAAAAATAAATGAAAAAAAAAAAAAGGTGTGTCCGTTTTCATAGGTGTTGGGCAAAGTCTGGCCTGCCACTGGCACTAATCCTGGAACCCTGCTGTCCAGGTTTTGTCCTTTTCCTCCAGCTTCCAATTTACAGAGGGGCACTCATTTGACTGCTCAGATGTGTTTATGCCTCTTAGATTCTTAAGTAAGTCCTGCAAAATCAGGCAGGATTAGACTTGACTTTTAATTTATATTTGTACAGTGTTCTCTGATTTTTATCACTGAGAAAATAAGGAAGAAAAATAAAGACAGGACAAAAAAAAAAAAAGAGAGAGAAATCCTTTCAAGTTTCCTTGCCCAGCCGAAAAAAGAAAAACATCAAAAGAAATCTTTACTGGTCCCTGTAAAACTGTGGAGCTCTCAAGAAGGGAGGTTAAAGCAGCCCGGGGGTACGTGGTGGTTTTGAATGGACAGAGCTTAGCAGGGAGGGCTCGGTGCTCATTGCTGTACAAAGCTGAGGCTACAAGAGAGCAGCAGGAGCCAGAGGTGCCTGAAGCAAGAGCAAGCACAAGGCAGAAATTGCTGGATTTGCACTGACGAACCAGAGATGGGCAACCCTGAAAGGTTACATATGAAACAGTCCATTGATAGTATCTGAACAGAGCCCTTATTTCATAACATGCTGAGCTAAAAATAAATGAAAAAAAAAAAAAAAGGTGTGTCCATTTTCATAGGTGTTGGGCAAAGTCTGGCCTGCCACTGGCACTAATCCTGGAACCCTGCTGTCCAGGTTTTGTCCTTTTCCTCCAGCTTCCAATTTACAGAGGGGCACTCATTTGACTGCCCAGATGTGTTTATGCCTCTTAGATTCTTAAGTAAGTCCTGCAAAATCAGGCAGGATTAGACTTGACTTTTAATTTATATTTGTACAGTGTTCTCTGATTTTTATCACTGAGAAAATAAGGAAGAAAAATAAAGACAGGACAAAAAGAAAAAAAAAAAAAGAGAGAAATCCTTTCAAGTTTCCTTGCCCAGCCGAAAAAAGAAAAACATCAAAAGAAATCTTTACTGGTCCCTGTAAAACTGTGGAGCTCTCAAGAAGGGAGGTTGAAGCAGCCCGGGGGTGCGTGGTGGTTTTGAATGGACAGAGCTCAGCAGGGAGGGCTCAATGCTCATTGCTGTACAAAGCTGAGGCAGAAAATGTGGAGTTAGGATTTGCTGTCCTCTGCTGGGAATTGCTGGGAAAATTTCCTATTGCAGCATTCTGCAGCAGCAGCTTTTACACCTTCTTGAGCAGCTGAGAAAGTAACTCAGGAGAAACAGCAAAGGCTTGATTCTGCCCTTTTTAATTTGCCAAAATCTGTAGGGATTTGGCTTCCAGCTGAGTGTGACTGTGAAAGAAGAATCTTCTGACCCCTCCAACGCTGGCCCTGCCAGCCAAGGCAGGGACACAGCTCTGCCTGCCCCAGGTCAGCCCAGAGCGCATCTGTTCACTGGATCTGTGCTGGGCAGAGCACCGGGGCTCTCCCAGCTGCATCGACTGGATCAGCTCTGGGCTGGGATTAAGGCAAGGCTGTGACCAGCACTGTCTGTGCTGTGCAGGCTGAAGCTCCACCTGCAGCTCTCCTGTGCTGGGGTTAGATGCTCTGTAGGTCAGCAGCCAGGAGGACACCCTCAGACTGGGAAATCTGCCTTGGATTCTGCAGTTTGACTCCCTGGTCTGAGTCCCTTCCTCTTATTTTCCTGGCTCCTCCAAAAATTGTATGAAGTGCTGTTCCCTCTGCTGAAGTCCTGAAATGGAGACAAAACCTCACTGAGAGTCCTCCTAGGACACCCTACAGCATCTTCAGCTGCCTTGTGTAGCTGTTCCTGCTCTTCCTTTGCTTCTCCTGATTCAATATTTGTCAGTGCAAGGCTGGAGGGTGCAGCTGGAAGCCAAGGGATTGAACATGATGATTTACAGATTTACAGCTCTTCTGTTCCTGTGGGAGATGGGATAGGGATTTCTGAACCAGTGGGAATTGCTCTGGGAATCCACAGTGGGATTTGGCAGGAAAAACCTTTTTTTTTTTAAATCTGTTTCCCTCTTGGGAGGGGTCAAGGAAGGGCTGAGACATCCCTGAAAAACACCCCAAATTCCAGCTGTCTGTCTGAGGACCTCCCTTCTCCCCTTGGCAATCTGAGCAAGGAGCCTCCAGAGGGAGAGGAGCTGTCACAGGTTTGCTGTGTCCAGCTGCAAACAGCCAATGTGACCAGCAGGAACACCACAGCATAATAATGCCTGCAGCAATGGCTGCTGTACCAGGTTTTCATCAGCTCCAGAGAAGAGTCTCATTTTCAGCCAGACCTGCTCTTACACAGAAGCAAATATGTAATCAAGGATTCTGAACACAGCAGGATTAATTGCAGCAGCATTTTCAACATGTGACATCCACTGTCTTTGCTCCAGAATACAGTGAAAGCAGCTGGCCTGCCCCAAAATACAACAACCTCCAAGCAGATGGCTAAGCAGAAATTGCCATATCTTTATTCCCTTATCTCCATGCATTGAGGAAGGAGAAGGCAGAGTTAGAACTAATTCTGACCTTTAACCATCTGTGTTTCCCTCTTCTCTCAGCTCTGTTACCTCCAGCTCATTTCTGCAGGTTGAAGGGAATAAAGATGAGCCACTTGTGCTTTTCTGGGTGTCCCACCTCATCCCCCAAAGAGCACAGGCTGCCCAAAGCCACACAGGGCTCTGTGTGCAGAGCTCCACTGAGCTCCTCAAAGGACCTTTCTTTGCTGTCCTTCTGCGAGCACAGGAACCAACTCTTCTCTAGGAGATGACCTGTGGGGTTGCAGAATCTGTTCAAACATACTACTGACACCAGAATGGTTTTTCCTTTGCCTGCTGCAGTTCAGCCATAGACAAGAAGACGGGGGAGAAAGTGGCCATCAAGAAGCTGTGCCGCCCATTCCAGTCAGAGATCTTTGCCAAGAGAGCCTACAGAGAGCTGATGCTGCTGAAGCACATGCAGCATGACAATGTGAGTGCTCATTTCTCCTCTTCCTGCTGACACGAGAGGTGTTTCCTTGCCACCTGGGAGCAAGCCCTTTTGGTGGCATCACCTGTGTTTTAATTGACATTTGGTATGTGCAGGCTGTCTCAGGGTTTACCTGTGACCTGTTTGCTGTGCCCAGGATGGAGCAGGTGTGTAATGGGTGAGCCCAGGTGTTAGTAAGAGGGAAAACATTTATGCAGCATCAGTGAGGAGTCCCTGGGTTCCTCAGATGGAATTTTCTGTGTTCACCCACATGCATGTACCAGTGGAGAGCTGGTGAGTGCTATGTGCATAGCAAATGCTTTCCAGATTTAAATATGAGCTTCTCTCCTTCCTCAGGTCATTGGGCTGCTTGATGTCTTCACCTCCACTGCCTCCTACCAGGGGTTCCAGGACTTGTAAGTCTGGAGTTGTTTGCTCTTTGTAGACTTAATTATTTTCCAAGACAGCTGTGTCTTAGCAGCAGCAGCATAACAGAGAGGGTTGAGGTGCAAAGGGACCAGACTAGAATCCAGGCATCCCCAAATGACACAGAGAACCAAGAGCACACCTCAGCTCCCATGGCTGACACACCCAGAACACGTAAACAGATCCCACCCCTGCTCCCAGCTGGGACACCACAGCAGCCCAGACCAAGCTGTGAATGAGGATGTGTTACATTCCACGGTGCATCACACAGAGGGTGATCCATGCTAGCACTGTGTGACTGCTGAGCTAAGGGGCTGCACTCAGAATGGGAGAAGAATTGTTCATCAAGCCTCAGGGCAATTAAACCTAGAATTGGAAAGATCTGTCCTTTTCCTCTTGATTCTGGCTCTTCTCAATTGTTTTGTTTGGCATTTTCCCTCCATGTTCATGGTCATGTTGGACAAGTCCTTTTCCTTCCCCATCACTGCAGATGAGCAGTGTAACTGGGTTTGGATATGGCTGAGTGTTAGCAGCCTGCAGGAAGAGCATGTGAAGGTTCTCAGAGCAGTTCCTGCAGGAAGACCATCAATTAATTAGCAGCCTCAGCAGGCAGGTACTGAAGGAAGCTGGATGTTATCTTCTGAGGCAGGGCTGGAGAACATTACAATGACAAATTTGGGAGCCAGTGCAGCTCCTTTGCTGTGTGAGATGTTTCAGCTCCTGGGTGGTGAATGGCTGCCCAAAATTGAACTTCACTTGAGGTCTGAACTAATTCAGGATCCTGAAGATCCTTGTTCTTACTTGACATGAGATATCTGATTTTCGAGGAAGAGAAAGAGCAATCTTCAGAACAGGTTGAAATTCCAGCTCCTCTGCAGGATGTGCTAGTTAGCCAGGAACAGTCACAACAACTCATCTTCCTTACACAGCCAGAAAAACCAAACCAAGTGAGAACAAGGCTAGCCTGGTCCCCTGCATTTTCCTTCCAGACTCAGGGCCTTGTCTTACTGCCTTTTAGCTACCTGGTGATGCCATACATGCGGACAGATTTACAAAAGATCATGGGACATGAATTCAGTGATGAAAAGATCCAGTACCTGGTCTACCAAATGCTGAAAGGGCTGAAGGTAGGTGGGTCTGGAGGAGTTTAGTGACTCCCTGTGTCTCCTCTGTGTGTCACCTCTGGGTTGACCCTAACTAGACTCCCCTCCAATACTGTACAGGAGGATGTGGGGAGTTTTTGGCATCCGTCAGAACAGGAATTGGCTGTTGAACCATTCCTGGTCCAGCACACATCAATAAAATGAGTGTTTGCTTACACCAGGTATCAAAGTAATCAGCAGCCACAGGCCTTGGGATGGTTTCTCCAGGGCAGCACTTGCCTTTGTCTTTGCCTTGCCCAAACCCTCAGCAGAACTCTGCACAGAGAGGGAGAGACTGGCAGCAGCAGGAGCTCCTTGAACCTGTCACAGAGGCTCTCAGGGGAGAGGACAGAGGGAAGGATTTTCTGTTCGGGAGCATAAGGGAGGAATATGTTTCTGTAACTGCCTTTGAGGGAGCTGAAAGCAATCCCTGCAAACTCTGGGATGTAGAGACAGAGTTTTCCAGCTGTCCTCTCACATCCTTCACCTGGAGTCACAGCAGTGGCTTACAGGCATCAATGGGATCACCTCAATCACGCCTCTCCCCAGGTCACTGCTACCTTGAGTTTAAGTAAAGGGGGGAAGAGCGCACAGAAAGTTTGACTGCTATGCTAAAAACCCTGAAGTTAGTTTTGCAATTTTATGTTTTTGGGCTGAGATTATTTTTTTGAACACCCAGAATAACCATGTTCTCATGTCATCTGCTGTAACCTTGATGACTTTGATAGTTTGAAGCTGCTGTACTTGCTCTGAGGAGCTATTGCTTCATCCCTCCTCTTCTGCTCTGTGCATCTTTAGGCTGGCAATAGCACTGTAAGTACTGTCAGTAATTTGGGGCAGAAATTTCTTTTCAAACTGCTGCCCTAGGGACCAGGGACCTGTAGAAGGCTGCAGAGGTTTGTTCTCAGCAAGTTCTTGTTTGTAGCTCTCATTTCTCTGCTGTAGAACAGAAAATTTTGTCTGCTGGTGATCACATTGTGGCTCCTCTTTTTATTGCAGTATATTCATTCAGCTGGCATCGTCCACAGGGTAAGTTCATGTGTGCTCTTGTTCTGATTTTTGTCTGAGAAACACAGCATAGTCATAAAGTTAATAAATTCCTAACCATCATTTCAATAATAGCATTGTCTGCTCTAGTTTCCATCCTGTCTGCTCTCCTTTCCATCCTACACCCCATATATATTTGAATTTACTAATTCCTGCAGTATTTTGAGAAAATACTGCATTTTCTGATGAGCTGAGAAGCATTTTATGATGCTTTTTGAATTAAAACTGCTTCAGAAAACAACAAAATAGTAATCTAATAGAGTAGGCATGGTGTTTATTCAGTCATGTGCTGAATTGCTATTGAACCTGGGGTGTTATGGGACCCCATCAAAGGCAAGCAGAGGTTCAACTGAGAGTTGTGTTGATGTACTGCAGCTTGAAACATCCAATTTTTCTGCTCCTGTCTGTTGTAGGACCTGAAGCCAAGTAACCTGGCTGTGAATGAAGACTGCCAGCTGAAGGTAGGTGGCAAAGCAGCACTTTGCAGCACATCAGCTCCTGGAGGAACTGCTCTGCCAGCAGGAAATTGGCACTGTCATGTTTCCTCTTTCCTCCCGAGCCTCCATTCCAGGCATTGTGTTCCTTGGCAGATGCAGCAGTGGGAAATACTCCCCTGCTGATGTCACTTGCTGAATCAGGACACAAGACCTCAAATGAGCCTTCTGTCACTGTAATCCTTGTGGATGGCAGTGTGTAATGACTTCCTGGAGAAATTCAGCACTGCTGAGCAACGCTTGCAGCAGGTGAATGATCCCTGAAGGGTATTCAGGGATCTGCATTCAGCTGCAGTTGCCCTTTGGTTCTCATGGATGTTGTGGTTGTGATTCCAGACAAAGTCATTTTCAGGGTTGCTCTAAAGGTTTGCTTGCTGCTGGCTCATGTGGTGCTCTAGCATGCATTTTCTGTAATGTATATTTCAGGGAGTGGCTCTGCTGCCCATAAAGGTTGGGCCAAGCTTGTTCATCTTCAGCATTGAGGGAGAGGCCATGCTGTGTCACCTGCAAGGTGTTCTTATAGGAAAGGGTGAGTTGTGGTGACCTGGGACACGCCTTCACCACCAGGTCACAGACCAACTCCAATAAAGCACATTGACTCAAAACTTAAGCTTCAAGAAAGGCAGTGAAGCCTTTCTCCAGGGAGCACAAAGCACTGATCCTTTCAGCAGGGTCTTCTCATGACAACAGGGTTTGCAGCTGGCTTGCAATTTACAGTGGAATTAAGACATATTAATTCTTTTAACCATTCCATGGGTCTCTGTGGTGTAGTTGGAGCTTTGTCATTATCTGATTGGAGCTATTCCATTTTCTCTTAGAAGTAGAGTCTCACTTGCCCATAGGATTTCTCTTTTCTCTCCTGCCCTCCCTTCTCCTTATTCTTCCTTTGGCATTGCAGATTCTGGATTTTGGCTTGGCCAGACAGGCTGATGCTGAGATGACCGGCTACGTGGTGACACGGTGGTACAGAGCCCCAGAGGTCATCCTGAACTGGATGCATTACAACCAGACAGGTGAGCAGCCCTGCCCCAGCCTGTGACTCCCTGGTGATGAGCTGGGGGATCCTGCTGGCTCAGATCTCACTGCATTGTCCAGTTGTTTTTTCTCCTTTTCATCAGTGTTCCCTGGAGCAGAGCAGGTCCCAGAGGTGTTGCACAACTCCCAGAGCTGCTGCTTGCAGGAAATTATGAAAGCTGAGATTTTAGCAGCATAGAAAGAACAGAGGAGGGTGGGAGTGAAATTTAAATCAGTGTTTGCTGCAAGCAACAGCAAAAGTGACAGCCCCAGCAACCACTGCTGCCTTTCTAATTTTTTTTAAATTTTCTTTTCTTCCTTTCCCCTCCTCCCTCCTTTTTCTCTCTGAACAGTGGATATCTGGTCTATTGGCTGTATCATGGCAGAAATGCTGACTGGGAAAACACTCTTTAAAGGAAAAGACTGTATCCTTTCGAGCTAAACCTTTTGCCTCAGCAGAGTAATAATTCTTAGTGTGTGTGTGTGGAAGGGTTTTTATAAATGAGGCTACTGAGAAAAACAGGTGTCAGACTGGTTTATCAGGAGGTAATCACAAGGGCCAGCCTTTCTGGGGAGGAAAACAGAAGGAGACCTCAGAAATGCACCTCTGTGGTGGCATGGTTCTTCAGCAGCTGTTCAACCTTGTGTGGCCACAGCTCCATTCCCAAAGCTTTGCACATCCTTCCAAGTGCATGGATGTGTATCCTGGCATAGTTGTGCCAGAAAAATGATCTGTTGATGGAAATGCCATTCCAGGAAGAAAGGCTTGGAGCTCTTTTTGCCAGTCTAACAAATCTCTACTTGTGTGACTGTGGTGGGTTTTAGCATGAGCTAATCATACTCTTGCAGGCTGAGCTGGGGTGGGGGTTTGCTCCTCAAAGGGTGATCTTTAACACAGTTTGCCAGACCTGGATCAACTGACCCAGATCCTGAAGGTAACGGGGCATCCAGGAGAGGACTTCTTGGAGAAGCTGGAGGACAAAGCGGTAAGGAAGCTCCTGTGGATTTGGGTGCTGCTGGCAGAGGCGTCAGGGGAAGAGGTTGACTTGTGTTTGGCATGGGAGAGGTGCTGCCTCTACAGCAGCAGGGAAATGCCCTTTTCCCCAGGCAAGGAAGGCATTTCTCTGTGCTGGTGGCACATCTGATGGAGCTGGTGCTGCACTGGGAATGCCTGTGTTTGGCAGGGATTGATGCCCCAGCAAACCACCAATCTTCTCTGTTCTCCTGCTTGGCTCTTAAAACAGAAGGATTTCTCTGTTTTGACCAATAAAAATAGTTCCTTGTGAACTGTTTGCTGAAATGGGACATCTGGGATGCTTTGCTCTTCTCTTCATTTGCTGAGACTGAGAGCTGTATTTCCCACCTGTCCACGTGCAGTAACCGTGCTTTCCTTGCTCTTTCAGGCAAAGAGTTACATCAAGTCCCTTCCTAAAATCCCCAAGAAGGATTTGTCTGTGCTTTTCCCTAAAGCAAATCCTCAGGGTAAGTAATCTCCAGCATTTCTCATGAGTTTTCACAGCTGGAAAGGAGGCAAGCTGACTGCCACAGCCCCACCTTTATTTCTCCTTCTCATAATCTCTTGCTACTTTTTCCCCTTGCAGTTTGTGCCCTTCCTCAGGGAAAATATGCATCAGTTAAAAGCAGAATTATTTTTATTGGCATTACAATGGTGATGTTCTGCTGTTCTTGGCCATTTACTACTTTTTAAAAAAAATTATTATTTTAAAGTACAGTGTAGAACCTGGATCTAGCAATATCTAACAGACAGCTGATGTGAAATTTTCAGGATAAAAATTAATCTCTTAAAAAGAGCTCTCTTCCCAGGCAGGTGAGAGGTGAGAGCAAGCAAAACTCTTCTAGAAACTGAATGGAAGAAAGTCTTGAAATGTTAAACCAAGTGGGAATGAGGCTGACAGACTAGTGAGCATCTGAGTTTCCTGCCCTTCTCTTTACCAGGGATGTATAGGTTTCTATAGAGATACTCATGTTAAGACTCTTTTGAGATGCAGGGCTCTGAATGAAAGCAAATTATTAAAACTGAAAAATATCTTGAGGTTACTGGCTTACTCCTCATGTTTCTGCAGCCCAATCTGTGCAGCAAAGCTTATTCAGGTCTAATTTGTTATTTCTGCACAATTTAACTCCTGTTAGTAAGAGCTCCCTGAGGCTGTTGTTAGGCAGACTTTGCACCTCCACTGATGGGAGCCCCTCGCTGCCTTGGCCAGGTTGAGGATTCTCTTCACTGTTCAGGTGTGGAGGTGAAACACTGGAGATAGCAGTGCCACCCTGGCAGGGTTCATGCACAGGCTGCCTGTGCTCCCCTGCACCTTGCCTAGCCCCGTTCCCTTCCTCCACAGCTGTGGACCTGCTTGACAAGATGCTGCAGCTGGATGTGGAAAAGCGCCTCACAGCAACAGAGGCCTTGGCTCACCCCTACTTCGACCAGTTCCGAGACATTGAGGAGGAGACAGAGGCACAACACTCCTATGATGATTCTCTGGAACATGAAAAGCTTTCCATAGAGGAGTGGAAAAGTAAGAAGTTCATTTTCTTTGAGATGCCTGTCTAGCATGGGACTTGCCTACCCCTCTTAATTTCCTGTACAGATGCTGAGTAAAGCTGTGATTGCCTGCTGATGCCTCAATGGTAGGGCACAGATCTCTTGCTTTTATCCATTCAGCAAAGATCCCTCCAGCTCTTCAGGCAGACTTTTTTACTCTCTCTACTTTGTCTCTTTCAGCTGCCACTGAATGCCTTTTCCTGCACATCCAACACTTCAACTTTTATTTGTGTCCTCTAAAATCACACATTAATGGTTATTTTGTTCTGCTTTTCAAGAGCACATTTACAAGGAGATCTTGACCTTCAGTCCCATTGCACGGAAGGATTCAAAGAAGAGAAGTGGGATGTCATTATAGCGACGGGTGCAGCTGTGGCTGGGACTCAGTTCTCCCTGATGACATCAGATTCATTCCACACTGTGCTGCTGGTGTCCAACTTTTGGCCTGTGGGACCTCTCTCTACGTGCCAACACAAGGATGACACCGTGCTGTGGGCATTGGACTTTGTTCTTCTGAAGGGGAAGCACCCCAGACAGTTTTTGACATAAAAGACAAATATATTCTTGTTGAAACTTTGAGAGAATTTGACCTGTTGTTTCCTTTTTTTTTCTCCCTGTATTTGTCCATTTGAGAGAGGAGGGATTTCATTCTTTTTATTAGTCTTTTCAAGCACAGAGTTTAGTATGTTAATTATGGATGAAGAAAAAGGTAAAACTGGGAAGTGAGTCCTAAGCAAAAGGATCAGAAATAGTGAATTTCAGCATAACAAGACCTTAACCAATCTCACTCTGGGTGTGTCCTGCTTCCCTGAGCAGTCACAGAGCACCTAGCAGAGCAAGGCTGCTGGGACAGTGTCAGCTCCAGGGCACCAAGGGATCAGCCTGTGCTCAGAGCAGCTACAAACTCATCCTCTCATCCTATACACACAATTCTGCTCAGCTGCTTCCCCTCCAAAGAGCCACTGTCTCTTTTTTTTTTGTTTTGTTTTCCCCTGCTTATTTAATTCCCTGGGATTTGATCAGGGCTGTCTCCTCCTCACAGCAGGCAGCAAACAGCCTGGGAATTCGAGGCCACTTCCCACAGTGACAGACCGGGAGTCCCAGGCAGCTGCACAAGTGACTTTCAATATGGATCTGCAGGACATTTTCCAGCCTGTGCTGAAACTGGAGTATCTGCAGATCCACAGCTTATCAATACAGTCACTTGATAGTGCAGGCACAGCTGCTCGTTGTGATAACACCTTTGGACTGCAACACCTTCTTCCCCAGGGTGATGAGGCAAGCTCAGGCAATCATTCCAAAGTCCATCCCAAGGGATATGTGCCAAGAGCCAAGTGCTTTCTCTGTATCAGAGCACAGTCCCCAGGACTAGAGAAAAGTATTTGACCTCAGTAATACATACAGTAATTCTAAACTTCCCCCTCTTTTGTAGCTGCTGACTTATTTTGGTTTGGTTTAGCCAGGTTGTTTGTTTTCAGTACTCTCTAATTTTCTTTTTAAGTAATGTTCAGTTTTGCTGTACAGACCACAAGTAAGGAAAAACTGCAACATTTCCAGAATTTTCTGATCTCTCTTCTCTCACTGGACAGTGATGTCATGTTGCTTGGCTGCCTCCCTGTTGTAGCTCATGGCATGCAGCACTGGGGATAAGCCTGCAGTGACTGCAGCTTTTTGATAGGATGGTGTTGATGCTTGCCTGCTGCAGCTGCACACATGGTCCATGATGATAAGGTGAGGTTTCTCTTGGCTCATATCTGTCTGGGTCATGTACAAGGCCTTTGCTCCACTCCTCTCCTAGGTAGGGACAGTGAGCACAGAACTGTTTGGGTATGTCCTCAATTCCCTGGAAATTCGATGTTTTCCTATGCAGAAAATCATCTCTAAAGTCAAAGTCATCTGTTAAGGCCAGATTCAGACAGAACCCATGAACCACTAAATGGGAATGCAGGCTATTTCTTAATCATCTTGCCCTCCTTCAAAAGGGGATAGGTGGACCTGAAGAGTCTTGTCTCAGTAATGATGGCTGATGGAGAAAACACCTTCACAATAAAGGAATGTACTGAGCAGTCTGCTGGTAGTTGAAAAGAGACTTGGATAGTTGTAAAGAATAATTTAAAATGCCCTTTGGGAAATGTCTGTCTGAGCAGAGGACAAGCATGAAGAGGCACTGGGGACATGTGATACAAATGGGTGTGAGAAGAACAATTGTGAGCATAGCCAAGTGGGGTACACAGATTCTGCAAACATCAGTCTCACTTGTTTTAGGGATAGCACAAAGGCTCTTCAGCATCAGTCTTTCTGCTGAATAAACACTCCGTTTCAGGGACTGGGTTTCTGGATTTCTTGGTAGGTTTACACTTACCCTGAATGCTCTGAAATTGCAAGAGCAATCCCAACAGCTGCTGTGTGGGCTCCATGCTCTGGTTTCATTCATTCACCCACCAACCCCATACAGTGACAGAACACTGTGCAGAAGGATTACCCAGTACCCCAGCAAACGTGGGGAGCAGGTGCTCTGTAAGCCCAGGAACCCTGGAGGTGTATGTATATTTGGTTTTTTGTGGTATGTATCATCCACGAACTCAAAATAGACGGTAAAAAATGTAGCAGGTTGGTAGTGGAAAGAGTATTTGTACAGAGCAACCATCCCAGTGCTGCTGTGGCATCTGAGGACGTGTTTCAATGAACAGCAACGAGCCAGGAGAAGGGAGAGGTGGGGGGAAATCCCATTGACATCTCCTGAAAGGGGTTTGAAAAAAACCTGCTTGACAGAGCCAGTGACTCAGGCCAAGGCTGGGATCCTTCAAAACCAGCACCAGAACCGAGAGGGGGTGTGTGACCCTGAGAGACACTGTGAGTCAAAGCAGGAATTACCTCATGCAGAGGTGCAGGCAGTGCCTGGTCGATGACTCACACTGACACATCATTCATGGACATTCCTTTCATTACAAGTATAGTTAACATACTTAAAAACACAAACCCAAGAGATAAAAATCCCTCAGCCATTAAGTGGTCCAAAATTCCATAAATCAGGCCAGCCAAAAATATGTTTGCTGTTTGTATTAAGTTTCTATGATATAAGTTTACACAGATATATGGATGGAATTTTTGTGCCTGTCTCAGATAAATTACAGATGTCTAACTTGGAATACTATTTACTTGCTATTCTTACATTAATTTCTGACTTACAAGCATATTTTTTTAATTTGGAAAATGAAGCCTTCAGAAACAATCTTTCTCTGTAAGTTTGACAGTTAATTAGGTCTGTGAAGTTGCAACTTTATGGTATCTAACCTATTGTTAGGTACTTGCACATGTAAGTGGGAAAGAAAAAGCAGATGAAGGAATAATTATTTTATTTTCTTAAGAGATGACACCAAAATAGAGGATTTTTTAAGAGAAATAATAGTAGCTGTGTTTTGGATACCACCTAGAAACCTTTCCGTGCACAATTTTGAAAATTTCCACAGCCTCTCAGGAAACTACTTATTTTATCCTGTAGGAAAAAGACGGATTATCTGTTTTTATATTTAACATTTTCACATTCTAGGTAGCAGACTAAATAAATAATGTTCATGTTTTAAGTATGTAACAATGGGAAAGAAGAAAAACATAGAAAATTATAAACACGTCTGAGAACGCCAGTGAGATTCTGTACAAAGGATGGTAGTACCTTTTCATATTCCCATGTCTTGCTGTTGCCTGAGCAACCAGGGAAAGCGTTCCTAATGCTCCGCATTTTTCCTGTATCGTGGGTCAGCAGTGTTGGCTGGAAACGTGATTATGGCTGTTTTCCTTTTCACAGCTGAGAGAAACAAGACATGAAAGATTGAATGAAGATCAGAATAGCCACTAGTAATGTGCTTTCCCCCCAAAAGGATGGACACTCACTGCACTAACTGTACTTATCATGGAATCATTCAGGTTGGAAAAGGTCATTAAGATCACGGAGTCCACATCTACACTGAAAATGTCACAGTTTCTAGGTGAATGTGGTTTAGGGGATGTTTTGCCTGATTTCTCTCTACAAGGCCATTTTCTGAGCACATGAGCTTACACAGCTTTTAACGTGATGTTCAGCTGGTGCTGGCTCACAGCTGATTCAGGCAGCTCTCCTTTTCTGTTGGAATGCATTCCATTAAATAATACTGAAGGGTTAGTATATTTGCAACCCTCATTGATTTGCTGTTACATGAAAGTGAGTTAACTTCTTTCAGCCAGGCCTGGCTGGAAAAATAAAAATTCTCCTGCCATAAACCATGATTTCAGATCTGTCTTTAGAACACTTCAACCAAAAAAATGTTTTAAAATTAGAGGACATTGAGATTAAAAAAATAAGGAGCACTGAAGAGGTAGTGCTGGGTACTTGTGTAACCTCTCTGATGTTAGTGAGGCTGAAGAGGGTTATAAATATGTATATAAAATTCCAGTGAAAATACATGGCAACTGAGGCTTATCACTTTTGAGATATCAGGTTTTAACCTTTAATGCACAAGGGACCTGTTTAGCAATTGCTATGATTTCGGCAATTCTGAAGAAAACAGCAGCAGAACAAACAGCCAAAGAGAGATACAAACATAAGTCAGTTTTGAGGCTTAATAAATCAACAAAGAAAAAGGTCAGCTTTCAATTGTAAATGGTGCTTCTCTTCTCTTTTTAAGTATGTCTTATATGCTTGAATAAACATGGAGAAAATTGTATTATGAATGAAGGTGCCCAACTCTGTTTGAGGTGTCTTGGCTGCTGCTTTCATTTGAAGCAACTAATTTTGCCCTTGCACCTTTTAAAAACTGGGACAGCAAAGAAATTGAATTAAGCTGTGCCTCTCGGATTTGAGAGAAGTTCAAAACATTTTTTCAAATAACACGTTAGTTCCACAGCTTTGATATAAAACAAAATGATGAACAGCTTGTTTTGATGTTGTAACACATGGCCCCCAGTCATCAGAGAGTTCTGGACATCTCTGTGCACAAATCATCCTACTGCTCTTAATAGGGAACCTAATATGATTATAATGAGCTAATTCCAGTACAAATTTAAGAGTATAAAGTTTCAAAATTGAGGTAAAAAATTGAAGAGTTTGCAAAAGTTGGTCATTAAAAAAAATCAAGTAAAACCCAGTTAAAATTCCCACATAAAGAAGGAAAATCACAGAATGGTCTGGGCTGGAAGGGACAAACATCTGTTTGCAGTCCCCTGCTGCAGGACACCTTTCACTAGAGCAGGTTACTCAGAGCTCCATCCAACTCCAGGAATGTGGCAGCCACAGCTTCCCTGGCCAACCTGTTCCAGTGCCTCACCAGCATCACAGAGAAGGATTTTTTTCCTATTACTCAATCTAAACCTCCTCTCTTTTAGTTTGAAACCATTCCCCCTTGCCCTGTCCCTACGTGCTCTTGGAAAAGTCTCTCCTCATCCTTACTGCAGGCTCCTTTCAGGTACTGAAGGGCTGCAACTAGGTCACCCCAAAGCTTCTCTTTTCCAGGCTGAACAAACCCACTTCTCTCAGCCTTTGAAGTCATTCATCAGTTATTGAAAATATTTTATTTGCTGTTGAACCAGGAAGCAAATGCAGCTATAGGTTGTTTTAGGGTTTGTTTTAGGGTTTGTTTTATCCTTCATGGTTAGGACCATACTGTTACACAGCTGTTCTTTTGAGGGTGAGATCCTTTGTAAATCAATGAGAGTATTGTGACTTTATTTCTAAATCCTTGATGTTCTTTTTCATGCAAGACAAGAATAGTTTATTATTTATTTTCAAGTTTTGATATGTAAATAGTGAAATGTAAACCTGTGAAATGTATACACCATATATACACAGTATTTACTTCAAAGGTGGTATGTAAAGACTGTTCAGCACTAAGTAACACATTTCCCTTTGCTTTTAAAGCTGCACCAAGCTCTGGGCCAACCTGAGTGCTTTGCAAAACAGACTGTCACAGACTAGATGCTCTCAGATTCCATGGTTAACATACGTTAAGAGACAAAAGATCTCCAGTTGGACCATAAATGAGGGAAAACAACATTCTTTGCTTCCTTCTAAAACAGTTAATTCTATAAATTCAGATGGTGATATTATGCAATTCTCTGCACAGAGTGGGAGGTGGAACACACATATGCTCAAGTATGTGGCATGCTCTATAAAAAGTAAGTGTGGGAGCCTCTGCAATTCCTATCTCAATTCTTATCTCAGTTGCTAACTTAACTTCTTCCTTGTTCAAATCCCCTCAGTCCCTCTCTCACTGTCACTCCAGCCTGTCACACTTCTGCATGTGAAGAGGCCATCTGGACCTGAAGTACTGGTCTACAAAATAAATACAGACTCTTGCTATTTACATTGTTTTATGTTGCTTGTTTAGACTAACTGTGCAGGCCAAGGTTCTCTGGGAGTGTAGCCGGGTTGGACTCTGGCACCTGACCATGCTTCAGGGTGTTTCCTGGACCCCACGCCTCCTGCAAAAAAAAGCGGGCTGCAAAATGAAGACACCCCAAACGAGCCTGGGACAAAAATGGGACAAAACCCCCACCTCATTTCCCGTGTCCTGACGGCTCCTAGCTGTGAGGTACCGGCCTGGGATGGGCCCGCACGGCTGTACCCGAGCTCCCAAACCCCAGCCCCGCGATGATGCGGGGGGCAGGCGAGGCGCAGGGCTGGCCCGCTCCGGCCGCCGGGAGGCCGCGGCTCCCCGGTGCTGCCTCGTCAGCCACGGAGGGGGGACACGGGCAGCAGCGACCCCCGCCTCAGCCATGAGGGCAGCGCGGAGGGACCCCCCGCCCTCCCGTCACCACAGCCCCCGAGGGCCTCCCGCTCGGCGCGGCCCGGGTGTGGGAAGGCACCGGGGAGGGGCGGGCGGTGCCTGCCCGCGGGGGGAGCGGAGCGCGGAGCCCCCTCCCCCGCCTGGCCGCTGGCTGCCGCCTCTCCCCGCCGCTCGGCCGGCCCGCGCCGCCACCGCCGCCTCCATCTTGAGCGTGTGTCCCCTGCTCCCCCCCCGCCTCCACAGCACCGAGAGCGTCGGGGGCGCTGGAGCCCCGGGGGGGAGCGGGGGGGAGGTGAGGGTGGTGGGGGGCGAAGCGGCACCGGGGCCGGAGCGGCAGCGGCGGGAGCAGCGGCGGCAGCACCGGCGGCAGCGGCAATGAGGAGGCGGCGCTGAGGAGGCGGCAGTAGCCGGAGCGGACGGAGCCGACATCTTGTGCCCTCCCCTCCCGCCGCCGGCTGGGTGAGCCCGTCCGCCCCAGGGGGGAGGGGAGGGGGAGGCGGAGAGAATTTAAAAAAAAAAAAAAAAAGAAAAAAAAAAAAGGAAAAGAAAAACAAAAACAAAAATTCCCCCCAAAAGGAGGCGGCGGCAACGGTGGAGAAGCCGCGGCAGCGGCGTGCTGAGCCGGCCAGGTAAAGCTCTGCGCGGAGGCCGCGACACCCTTCCTTCAGGGGTCTCTCCTCCCTCACACACCCCCGCGCCGGGGTCGCGGGAAGGTGACCGGGCGGGCGGGAAGGAGCTGGGGGAGGCCGGTGCGCCGCAGCTTGTGGGCCTCTCCCGCGTCCCTGCTCCGTCTCCGTGTTGCGAGAGCGGCCCGCGATCCCTCGCCGAGGAGGGGGCAGCGGCGGAGAGCGCACGGGGACGGGAACGGACAGCGCCGCGTCAACCGGGCCCCCCCATTGCCGCCATCTTGGCCCCCCCTTCTTCGCGGCGCGGCGGGGGCGCCGCCCACCTTCTCCCACGCGATTGGCCCAGGCGGGGCCGAGCGCACCCGCCGTTAGCCCCGCAGAGCCTCGCGTTGCTATTGGCCATGGCGTTGTGATGGACGGCGGTGGCAGCCAATGGCTTTGCAGCCCTGCTGCGCTCGCGCTCTCTGGAGGCTGTGGCAGCTCCGTGGGGAGAGGTGGCCGCGCACTGGGCCTGGCCCGCAGCTCCGTCCCGGCGCGGTTCATCGCTTTCTCCTCTTCCCCGGGACAGCTTCATTTCTGTCCGAGTCCCTGCTGTGCCTTGGCTCAGATCGCTGGCTGCTACTGGAGTTCCCTGCGGGGTGGCTCCTGAGAGGAGCTCCTGCCTGTGCCTGACAGCTGAGGGCATGTCACCGTTCTCTCAGTCGCTGCTGAGATCTGACACCGCTCATGGCGCACCCCATCTGTTGCTGAGCCCTGACTTTATACCTGAAACTTCATCCACAGCCCGTCTCGCACCCTCCCCATTCCAGGGGGAGGGCCTTTCTCGAGGCCCGTGCATCTTCCATGCTTGACTTGGTTACAGCAGTGTCAGGGCATTGGCAGATCTCAAGGCATTGAGATCTCTGCATGTGCCAAGGCAAGCAGCTCTGTGACATCTGTTGGGCACCGACACATTTCATTGTAGGCATCAATGTGGGTGTGAGGAGCATGAGTCCTTGGCAGGTGTGTGAGGGGACCATGGGCAAGCACAGACGTGGCAGGAACGTGAAGGGACATTGTGGAGGGCAGCAGGAGTTTTGCTGATGTTTTGGTTGGCAAAAGGTGCAGAGGGGACTGCAACTGTTTCAGGTTGTTTCTTTCCTCTGGCATCCATTGATTTTATCTTACAGATGTGTTTTTTAAATAGCTCCATGGGTGTCTGTTCCCCATTGCCCAGCAGTGGGTTTTAAATCCCAGTGGCTGCATGGAGCTGAGTGGCTGCTGGTGCAGGAGAGCAGTGCTGAGGAACATCTCCAGACCTCATGTTTGGCTTGGTGTCCTAAAGAGGGGCAGCCTTTGGTAACAACAGACCCCACACTCTTTATGACTGTTGGTCTTCTGCAGTGCGAGAAAGGTATTTCTGACCTTTGGAGATGGCCAAGGCAGCATTGCATGGGTGGAAATCACAGTCTTTTAGAGGACCCACTTGTGTTCAATATTCCAGGCTATGTGTATAACAGGGGCCTGTACTGTGATGTTCCATACATGCTGATCCTTTTGTTTTTTTCAGGGGAGCTTTAGCCCCCTTTCTAGTAAATTTAAATATCCTGATGATGGGCCTGGTTTTTCAGTTGCCTGTTGCAGTAATTGCCCACAGGTGTGAAAGCTGCTGCTCAGGAGAATCCAACCACTCCTGAAGGAACTCCTGGGGTAGAGTTAAATTCATTCCCAGCAGCTCTATGAGTTGTAGCTACCTTGTTTGCTCAGTTGTGCTCACTGGGAGCTTCACCCTCTGCTCCCATTGTAATCCCCAGTAGAAATGGGTGATGGGAGCTTTTTGGAATGCCTTGAGCACATTGTGGCAAAGGGATGTCTGAACTTTCTACTTCCACATCGGCAACCTTTGTCTGTGGCAGGACAGAATCAGCATGGGCTGCAATATCATTTAACGCTGCTCATGTTGAGTATCTTTAGTATTTCAGTGTGCACAGGTGCTGTTTGCAGAGGGGCTCCTTATTATGTGTAGCTGGGAGGTGTTTTCAGGTGTGCAGAGGGAATCCAAACATTCCTAAGTTGCTGCTTAGAAGTTTCCGTTGTTGTAGACAGCAGCAAGGTGACAGTGCTCAGCTCAGTTGTCTGAGTTGATTTCATTGCTGCTTTCAAGGTATTTTGGAGGTGTCTCTCCTAATATCCAGGTGTATGTCTCATTTCAGGCACTCAGCTCTCGCTGGCAGCAATTTCCATGCCATTTTAGGTGCTTCTCCATAGTGCTAAGTAATTGTGTGTTTTACAAATGGGTTGTTTTATGGCACTTGGTTGCTGTGGTGCAAAGCCCACTTTGGGGTAATTTGTCTAGAAATACACTGATTGTTCCACTACAGGAACTCTGCATGCTTGTTTTTCCCATTAACAGATAAAACAACTGTTCCTTCAGTTGCTTGTTTCACTGAAATTTCCTTGTCCCTCAGCATTCCAAGCAATTGGCCGTTACCTCATTTTTCCTGAACACAATATTAATGATGTGTGTGGGCAGCTCATAATAATTACTTTATCCTCCATATATCTTTTTGCCTCCATTATCCTCTGTGCTTGTACCAGCCTGAATTGTAACAGAGCTGTTTGTCAGCAGGATTTTCTTTTGGTTTTCTTTAATTATTATTTTTATTTGTTGATCAAGTTACCTTTATAACCTCTTTTTAAAATTATTTTCTCCTACTGATTGAAGCCATTGGAGTTCAGCTCGGATGAGTGCAGTTGGGTGTCTGCAGTGTGTGGATCAAGTGACTGGTTAAAGTTTTAAGGCAAAGGTACCACCAAAATGTGTAATACCTATATTTGCAGATAGAAATGATCATCTTTTATTTTACATGTGGGGTAAAATTGATTTTACAGGCTCCTTCATTATGGGTGTGCATACTGAAACTGGCACCTGCAGCTTGTTTCTGTGGCTGCAGGGAAGAGTTTGGAAATCTTTCCCAGAGCCTGTTAATTTCTTAAGGCACAGGTGGTGTCACGGCTTGAATCTCATGGTTCACAGAACCAGTACTTGAAAAAATATTGCTCCTGGAATTTGATCCTTCTTTCTGGAATAAGCTTGGACTTCTTGTAGGTCCTGGTCCTGTGAGATGCTGCTTGCTGTGGCACACAGTTGAGAGTTTCTGGAAATGTCCTTCATGGAGCACAAATACTGCATTGGCTGAGTACAAATTGTGGGTTTGTGGTGTGTTTCCTTGTCTGTGGGTCCCACAGAAAGGAACTGGATGTGTGGATTGCTTTAAATAAGGGTGAGGTGCTGCTTCAGGCCTCTGCATAGCAACAGATAAGCTCTGGGCTGGCTTATCTTCTCACAGAGAATTTACATTTGCTTTTCTTTGTCTCCTTTCTGACTTCTTTCAGCCTCAGCTTGTTTATTCCCATAAGTCATGTTCCCATCCTTGACTCTGCCCTTCTCTCTTGCATTACTCACTTGGCTTCCTCTCTGCTTTCCCTCTTTGCCAGCTCCCTCCTTCACCCTCCGATCACCGAGCTGCTGCCACCATGTCTGAATCCTCCCCCAGACCATCTCCCCAGGCTTTTCCTCTGCTCCCCTCTGACAGGCACCTCCTTAATGTCAGCAGCCGACTCTCAGCTAATTATCTGGCTTGCTGATTAGCAGTTTGTGCGGGCAGAGCTGGCTGGGGCTTTTTGTTAAGGCTCTGAGCAAATGCCATTTTACAGCTCCTGGTGCTGGGAGCTGTCTTGCTGCTTTCCTGCTTGTAGCCCTGTGGACTCTCCATAGCCAGGTGGCTCAGGTGGATGAATGGGAATTGTGCCTCCAGAGGGGCTAACCCAGAGCTCGTAAGTCCATTTGGGATCCATGCTGCTTGTTGCCTTTTTATCCCTCTTTGCTTCCTCATGGAAGGGCAGAAGGGATTCACATCTGGTCTTTGCTGCATTGCTCAGTTCATCCTCTGGTTCTGTTTGTGACCCTTGACAGAAGGAAAAGAAAACTGGAGGATGATTTTTCGTTGTAGGACTTTTTTGTATCTGCAGTGTCAGAATGGAAGGGTTGGTGGTGGCAGCCCTGAGCTGTGAAACCTGGAGGAGCTCCCTCCTGGACTGAGGGAGAACCATTAGTTTTCTCATCTGGAGGTGACCAAAGAAAAATAAATTGGAAACTGCATTCATAAACCTGAATGGTGCATTCCTTTTCACCTGGAAAACATCCAGCCCATTTGGGGATATAAATGAAAAGTCACAGGCAAAAGAGCAGAGGAGAACTTGTTGGCTTGTGTGAGCTTAATATGTGAATGGTGCACGAAGATGTGAACAATGTTGTTTGAATTTCAGGGGGTCTGAATGGTTTGCTGATCTGAGTGCACAGCAGATTGTTTGTATATTGTGCTGTCAAATTATTTTGAGTTTTTCTCACTGGTGGTGTGGTGGAATGTACATCCAAGGTGCAAATAGAGGAAGTTGGAGGGTGCTGTGCATTGCTGTGGTACACATTGCAGGAGATGGCTGATATATCAAATACCTGCCTGTATCTAAGGTGTCAAGACTCAGTGAGCCTGAAATTGCTGGAGTCTCTGGTAGAAATTCTCTCTACTGCAGCATTAGTGAGTTCTTCAGTCTGTGCTGTTTCTTGCTTGTCTCTTGTCTTACCCTGTCCTCTGTCCCATTGTGTCCCAGGGTCTCTGGAGCACAGGGATGAGGAAGCCTCGGAGGAGGTGCCGGCAGCACTTGGAGGGGAGGCGTTCTCCCTCGCCCTACAGCCTCAAGTGCTCGCCCACGCGCGAGACGCTGACGTACGCGCAGGCGCAGCGCATCGTGGAGGTGGACATCGACGGGCGCCTCCACCGCATCAGCATCTACGACCCCCTGAAGCTCATCACCGAGGACGAGCTGACGGCCCAGGACATCACCGAGTGCAACAGCAACAAGGAGAACAGTGAGCAACCCCTCCTCACTTCCAAATCTAAGAAAACACCTTCCAAAGGCAAGAAGAAGGAGTCCTGCTCCAAACATGCGCCAGGGATATCTTTGCACTTGCCCCAGCCCAAGTTCCGTGTGGTGGACTCCTTCAGCCAGCCTGATGCTCCTCCCCTCCCTGCTGCCTACTACCGGTACATTGAGAAGCCTCCCGAGGACCTCGACGTAGAAGTGGAGTATGACATGGATGAGGAGGATCTGGCATGGCTGGAGATGGTCAACGAGAAAAGAAGGGCTGATGGTTATGGGACAGTTTCTGCTGACACTTTTGAGCTGCTGGTGGATCGGTTGGAAAAGGAGTCGTACCTCGAGAGCAGGAACAACGGGGCTCAGCAGTCCCTCATCGACGAGGATGCCTTCTGCTGTGTCTGCATGGACGATGAGTGTCACAACAGCAATGTCATCCTGTTCTGTGACATTTGCAATCTGGCCGTGCACCAGGAGTGTTACGGCGTGCCCTACATCCCCGAGGGGCAGTGGCTTTGCCGCTGCTGCTTGCAGTCCCCTTCTCGCCCCGTGGATTGTGTCCTTTGCCCAAACAAAGGGGGAGCCTTCAAGCAGACCAGTGATGGCCGCTGGGCTCACGTGGTCTGTGCCATCTGGATCCCAGAGGTCTGCTTTGCAAACACTGTGTTCCTGGAGCCCATCGAAGGGATCAATAACATCCCTCCAGCAAGGTGGAAGCTCACGTGCTGTATCTGCAAGCAGAAGGGCATGGGAGCTGCTATCCAATGCCACAAGGTGAACTGTTACACTGCCTTCCACGTCACCTGTGCACAGAGAGCCGGTCTCTTCATGAAGATTGAGCCCATGAGGGAGACCAGCATCAACGGCACCACGTTCACCGTGCGCAAGACTGCCTACTGTGAGAGCCACTCCCCGCCTGGCACGGTGAGAAGAGGGTGCCCAGCTGCTGGTGGTGACTGGCAGGAGGTCACTGTGAAGGAGGAGGAAGAGGAGGAAGCCAATTCTGGCCCTCCCAAAGGGTCTGTGAAGAAAAACCAAGTGAAATTGAAGCAAAAGATCAAAAAGGAGCCTGGTGACGTGACCAAAGGGCGTTCGTCCATGCCCGTGGTGACCGTTGCACAAATTCCCTCTTACAGGTGAGTGTTGCAGGCTTAGGGAAGGAGTTGGACAGCTGTAGCTGAACAGGGTCTGTTTTAAGGACTCAGTCCCTCTCATTGTTGATCTTGGAAACACTGAATCTTCAGCCAAGCCTTAGCAATAACTGTTTTCAGGGTACTCTGCAGCATAATTTGTGACTGGCTTTCTTCTGAGTGTCACTGTGGTTCTCTGGCTTTGCTGAGCAGCCGTTCCAAGCTGTTGTGTAATGCAGACGCTGTGGTGGTCCCTAATGGCAAGTACCCATGCACCATGAAGGCATTTTTAAAATACTTGAGGCATTGCAGGTTGGTAGGCAGGTAGGGGTCATCCCACTATTAAAATTTTTGAGATTTAGTTCCATAGTTTCTTAATTCCTCCTTTTACTGCAGAACATGTCAAACCTGACAGTGTTGCAAGCAGCTTTGACTTGGCTGTATTTTTGTGTTTTTCTCCCAGCTCTCCCTCATGCAGAACTAGGTAGTGCTGAATTTTTGTTTGGTGCCTTAGGAAGTGTGTTGAAGTGTCTTTTTTAACAGATAGGCTGATAAGGCACCATGTGTAAGATAAGAATGGTAAGCAAAGGTTAAAATAGGTGATCTATTATTCTTGACTCCTGTCAAATTAATTTCCCAGGCTCCAGATTAATAACATCAAACTTAAATGGCTCCTTGAAGGTTCTTGACACAGGAAGTAGTTTTGAAATTAATGCTTGGAGCTGAATTGATGATTTCATACTTAGTGCTGTGGCAAGTGCTTGGTGGGACCCTCCAGTATGAAAAGGGGGCACATCTGTCTGCATGTGAGGAGATCCCAGATTGTCCCAGTTGGTGTGTACTTCAGAGTGAGCATTGACACAACACTGCAAAGCTTCATCAGGAGACCCTGGGCTCTGCAAAGCCACGATTGCTTTGCGCCTGGCTCCATGACACTCTGTGCTTCCTTCAGGCTGAACAAGATCTGCAGTGGGCTCTCCCTGCAGAGGAAGAACCAGTTCATGCAGAGGCTGCACAGCTACTGGCTGCTGAAGCGGCAGGCGAGGAACGGGGTGCCCCTGATCCGGCGGCTGCACTCGCACCTGCAGTCCCAGCGGAACGCCGAGCAGGTACCCACCGCTCCCCTCAGCTCACAGGGCAGGGCTCACAGCCTGCCCTCCGGCAGGAGCTGAGCTGAACACATGGCTGGGGAGGGAGCGAGGGGAAAAAGATCAGATCTAAGTCTCACTCGGTCTCCTCTTGGTGGGCTCATGTCTGAAGAACTGAGTTAGTGCTTTGGGCTGCTGCTCTGATGCACAGAAAAATTTCAGGCCTCTGTAACAAACTTGGATGTAAAAGCAGGGAGGGTGTAAATGAGCACACACTAAAGTGTGTTCCCAGGGTGAAGCTGCAGGATAATTTGGGGTAATTTCACAGATAAGGTAAAATCTAGAAAAGCTGATGTTCTCTCTGTTAGACAGCTAAATGCTGGAGGAAGGAGGGGACATGGCTTCAACGGGAGACAAGGCAGTAAGAGGAAGACTCTGAGAGCAACTCTCAGGATTCCTAGAAAAAGAAGGAAACACAGAAAGCCTGTGGTGTTTTTTATCTCACCCCACTCATACTTTGCAGAAGGAGCAGGATGAGAAGACGAGTGCAGTGAAGGAGGAGCTGAAGTACTGGCAGAAGCTCCGGCATGACTTGGAGCGGGCTCGGCTGCTCATTGAGCTCATCCGAAAGAGGGAAAAGCTCAAACGGGAGCAGGTAGGGAGTTCTGGCTGTCCAGTTCCTGCTCTTGACTTCAGCCCCATGCAAGCTGTCTGTGCATTTTGAGGAAAAGTGTGATCTTTGTCTGTATTCATTCTCTCATTGATGCAGTCTTGTTGCTAAGCACATCAAATGCAGTTTGCTTTGTGTAAACAGACTTGCTTACCTTTGTTACTGAAGTGTTGACTTAATGACATAACCAGTGATTATAAGATCAAAGAAATGAAGATGTTAAAGGACAAATAAATACTTTTATCTTGTTCCAGTCTTCTTTGAATAGATTTTCCATGCAGGAGATTTTCAGTACTACAACTTGTTTGCTTGAAATCAAGCAGTATTAGAGACTTCCTAAAGGATAGAGGGAACTGTATTAGGAATTTGCAGACATCTAAACACTCTTGTTTGGTTTCTGCCTTGAAGTCTAAGAGCTTATGTCTTAAACTTTGTTTTTGCTCTCCAGTCTAATTATGGATGTTGTTGTTGATATAAATGCCTGCATACTTTTAATTTTTATATAATGTTTCTAACTGGCATAATAACAATATCTTGAGGCAGGGAGTTCTCCAGGATAATTTACCAGGCATGAAAAGCCTGTTTTCATTTTTAATTGTAGTATCCTTTAACTTCCTGGGGTTTCCTCTTGTTTTGGCTTTGTGAGATTGAATAAACAGGAGTTCCACATGTAAAAGGATTGGACTGGGCAATGTACACAGAGTGTGCAAGGTGTTTGCCAGAAGTTCTACAACAATTCTGGCCTGAGGTTTCCAGCACTGAGTAAAGCTGGGGGGATGATTCAGAAGAATCTGGAGGGAGACACCACCCACAGATCCTGTCCTCAGTGAGTGTGCTCATGGCTGTGTTCTGTTGCCAGGTCAAGGTGCAGCAGGCTGCCATGGAGCTGCAGCTGACCCCGTTCAATGTCCTGCTCCGCACAACCCTGGACCTGCTGCAGGAGAAGGATGCTGCCCAGATCTTCACAGAGCCTGTTAACCTGAACGAGGCAAGTCTCTTTCTTAGAGGTGCTTAGTGGGTTGTAGATGAGGTATTGCTGGGCAGAAGTACAAACCCACCTTGTCCCAAGCTGCTGCTGGACTAAAAACTATCTCAAAAAGGACTCATAATGTGTCCAGGACAAAAAAAGGGTATTTTCTTCTGAAAGTTTAGCACATTTTGGATGAGTAATGTTTGCAGAGCCAGGGTTTGTCTGCCTTTCCTGGGTGACACAGAAATGAACATCTGTTGCTGCCCCTTGCCAGTGGAAAGGGCATTAAGAGTGCTTGTGATGGGTGCGCTCTGGTTGGCTAGTAAATGGTTTTTGTAATTGTACAGGTTTTATATGTTTAGGTTCCAGATTACCTGGAATTCATTTCCAACCCAATGGATTTTTCCACCATGAGGCGGAAGCTGGAGTCCCACCTGTACCGAACCTTGGATGAGTTTGAGGAAGACTTTAACCTTATAGTTGCCAACTGCATGAGGTATAATGCTAAAGACACGATTTTCCACCGAGCAGCTGTCCGGCTCCGGGACCTCGGGGGAGCGATTTTGCGTCACGCGCGGCGCCAGGCCGACAGCATCGGCTTTGACACTGGCGTGGGGATTCACCTGCCTGAGTCGCCCAAGCCCCACGACTTTTACCGCTTTTCGTGGGAGGATGGTGAGTAATGATTTGTGGTTTTTTCCCCTCAGGCAGATCATAGATTTAGTTCTGAGCATGTCGTTCAGCCTGCATGGAAATTGTAGCCATTCTGCAAACGAGGATTTTCCTGTCCATCTGTTTACCTAGGCACATATAGAACTCCTTTAGAACCCCGGAGAGTGGGATTTCGGGTGAGCTGGGCACTCTGAGCTAGGTGCAGCTTAGCTCCAGCTCTGCTAGTGCATGTCTGTGTTGGCAGAGCCTTGTAAACTGCCCGTGCTCTTTGATTTGTGCCAGGAATGTTGTACAAACTCACTATTTTAAAGAGCAGTGCAAAGGTGGGTCTGGGATTTTTTGCTCTGGCGAAAGCTCATATATTTCATTCTAAACTGGCAAAATGTACAGCAGTTGGGTTAGATGGAGCACTGAGGGCTGAAAGGGAATGATGAGGGGTGAGGGTAATGGCACCTAAGCAATTCTTCTAGCTGAGACTTTCCATTCCCAACACAACCCCATCCATTCCCACAGCCCTCTTGAGATGCAGCTCCAAAGCATTGGTTGAGTAACTTGGCTAAAGTTGGTACAGTCATCAAGCGTGCAGAGCTTGCAGTGTGCCATCTGGCTCCTAAATGTTGAAGCCCTCTTGGGTGCAGATGGACAGTCATTATGAAATTTGTGTAGGTATTCAGCTGTCTGTCCTGCTCCAGCGGATGCCAGCCCTCCAGCAGAGCCAGAGGAATGGAAAATATGTTACGTTTTGGCTGCTTAAGTTTGTGGTCAGATTTTGTCATTTAATCTGACAAAGAAATAGGTTTCTGACAAGAGCCTAGCCCACAAGCTGTTCTGTGTGGGGTGCAGACATGTCCTTTCACTGTTGCCCCTGGGGCAGTAACAAGAACTGAGGGACAGTGCAAGTTAAATCAGCTGCTTTTTATCCAAAGAAGGAGGTCCAAGCTCCAAAGCTACTGACTGCTAAATGCCCAGGCTAAAGCGATCGATTCATGGACAGCATCAAAGGGAGTGAGCCTGGCACTGCCCCAGATGCTTCTCCACGAAGCCTCACTCCTTCCCTTCCCTGTTCCCATCTCTTTGCTGCAGTGGACAACATCCTGGTCCCGGAGAACCGGGCTCACCTGTCTCTGGAGGCGCAGCTGAAGGAGCTGCTGGAGAAGCTGGACACGGTGAGCACCATGCGCTCCAGCGGCGCCCGCACGCGGCGCGTCCGGCTCCTGCGGCGCGAGATCAACTCCATCCGCCACAAACTGGCCCAGCAGCAGCATGGCAAGGCCCTGCCCAACGGGGACACCGTGCCACGGGACGGGCTGGACACAGCGCCCAGGGAAGGCAATGAGGAAGGGGAGAAAGGTGAGCAGCGGGGTTTTGATTCCAGGTCTGTAGTGCTGGTCAGCAGTCAAAGACGGCTGTTTCTCCTGTGATCTTAGTGAAAGATGGGGATGGCTGTTGGTAGTTTTGGGAATGATCCTTGTCAAAAAGCTCAAACAGATTATTTATTCCTTTAGGAGATGGTGCCAAGCTCCCCTACCCTCCAACCCTGGAGCCCACAGGACCCGCACCCGCCCTCTCAGAGCTGGACTCTCTGCAGGACCCTCCGACACTCAAGCCCATCAGTGACAGCAGGTCCCTGAACCAGCTGCAGAGGAGGATGGTGTCGGACAGGGAGCTCTTTGACAAGAAGGCTCTGCAGCAGGAGAGCCAGGCTTTCCAGCGCCTGCTGTCCAACAACGGCCTCAACGGCCTGGCCCTGGCCCCTGCGGACAGCCCTGCCAGCCCCGCCCTCAGCAGCGTGGGCCGGCGGACATCGGTCCTTTTTAAAAAAGCCAAGAACGGTGTGAAGCTGCAGAGGGGTCTGGAGTGCTCCCTGGAGAACGGGGAGGAGCACAGGCAGGGCGGGCAGCACTCACCCCCCTGCCCCGACGGGGAGCGACAGGCACGGAAACGCTCTGCCCTGGGCACTGGGCTGGTGTTTGAAGCCTGCAGGTGAGTGGCCCAGGCAGAGCTGTTCCCTGAAACACCCTCTGTGTCTGGGTTAGTCTCTCTGATTCTCTTCTTTGACTTCCTGGTTCAAACCCAGCCCAGACCGTTACTTGTATGTTGACTCTAAAACACAAAAAGCTGCTGAGTTTTCATCCTGTCCTCTTCAGCTGCAGGTTCCAAAAGCAGTGCTTGGTTTTTCAAGCAGGTGGGCGTGTGTTACACTGCTCTTTCTCAGTGCATGCACATCCACTCTGCTGATGTGGTTCTTGGGAACCAAAACTTGGAAAAACTTGAATTCAAATTTTCAGTTCAGCACTGCAGGTAAAGCTGAACTTTTACCACCTATTAAACAGCTGCTTTCTTCCTCTCAGAAGTTTGAGCAGAATTGGGCACTTCAAACATGGCTGAACAGCCTTAAAGCAAGCACCTGACATCTTCTGATGTCTTGTGGATAACTTGTCCAATTATTCCATTCAGGAGCAGCTCTGTTTGCTACTTTTTCTCCAGTCTTTCTTTTCCAGCACCAAAATCACAATTTGCTGCTTATTATAAAACTGTAAAAGAAAAAAAAAATTACAATGTGTGAAAAAATATGATTGCTTGAGGTGGAGGTAGTCCATTTTCTGAAATGTTTGTACTGAGGGGGGTGAAAGGATGTTCAGGGCTGGCAATGTCCAGTTTCATACTGGAGTTTTACTGGGGGGCTGCTGTGTCATCTCTGCAGCCTATACACACTGGTGTAGCCCATGCAAGCTCCAGGCATCATTACATCAGCTCTCAGGTGTGAAACCTTCACTGGGTTTCTTCCTCATGTTTACAGCTGGGTTTCTGTGAGGCTTTTCCATGGCTCATGGCAAAGCTGGGATGATGTCCAGTGTGCCTTCACCAGAAGAGATCACATTTTGCACAAGTATTCAGTGTTCTTTTCATGTCAGTGATGCACCAGTACTGTAATTTTTCAGGATTTTAACCCAGTTTGGGGAATCCATTGTTTTTGTTGTCCAGGATAATCTGTTTTCTCCTAATGCCCTGCATTTTTCCTGACAGTGGTTTGGTGCCTCCCAAGCGGAGCCGAGGGAAGCCGGCTCTTTCTCGGGTGCCCCTCCTGGAGGGTGTGAATGGAGACTCTGATTTCAGTGGCTCAGGTGAGAATTGCTGCCCAGCACCCCCTGAACCAGGGGAAGCACATCTCAAAGCACACCAGGAGCCAGTCGTACCCAGGCTGGACCTGCCTGGGCACTGTCACCTGCTTTGTTACAGGTTTAGGTTATTGCAGATAACATTTTCATTGATGAAGATTACTCCTTCTCCAGGACCAGAACTGGCCAATTTCATATCCATGACCAAATCCATTGTGGGGCCATTTGATTTCAGTGGCTCAATCTGATTAACATTTCTGTATTGAAGAGTTCATGTGCAGCCACATGACCCATGATTTAGGAGACTGTGGCTTTATCTTAGCACTGCACCTGACTGTACTGACAGAGCACAAAGAAGGCTGGAGTTTGGTACATGCTGAGTTTTATCAG
This sequence comes from Emberiza elegans, assembly GCA_024865655.1. NCBI lineage: Eukaryota > Metazoa > Chordata > Aves > Passeriformes > Fringillidae > Emberiza > Emberiza elegans. The sequence continues at coordinate 80,284,035 of JALJVW010000184.1, read as the reverse complement.
AAACACCCAGATCATATAGATACAGACGAGTGATTTTCCTTTTTGTCTTGTCAATGTGCTTTAAGCACTACAGTTGTTCATCTGTTTCAGTTGATTGCTACTGAGATGAGGCCTGGAAGAGATGACAGTGTGGTTCCTTGTGTTTCCATAACCTCCTCCTAAGCTCTGTCTCCTGCTGTCCCTTAGGCAGGCCTCTCCTGATGTCCTTTGAGAGCCAGGCTGAGCTGGAGCCCCTGGAGCTGGTGTGGGCCAAGTGCCGTGGTTATCCCTCCTACCCTGCCTTGGTAAGTGCCCTGTGGCTCTCCCACAAGCTGACCTTGCAGCTCAGGCAGCCCAGAACACAGTTCTGCTGTGCACTGTAACCAGGCAGAAAAGGGAAACTTCCCAAAATAATGTAATATGTGATTTTTGTTTTTCTCCTTAGGGCTCATTGTTTCAGAGCTTTGCAGAAGATTCATAAAACATTGGTCTGTCATTGTCAGGGGTAGGAGGTCTTTCCTCTCCTTTGAGGAAAGTCATCAGTACTGTGGGGATGAGAAGACCTAAATTTTATAAATGCAGGCACTAGGTTCTGCTGCCTGCACGTTTTCCTGTTTGGTGAGCACAGCTCCATCTGTAGGTGCCCAGCTGGCCCTGCCGTGTCTACATCCTCTTGCAACAACCATATGTTTGATTTAAATACGAGCATATATGCATGTCCCTTGAATGGTATTTCTTAGTGTCTATCTGCCTTTGGGTATTTATCTATTAATGCCATCAAAAAGGGCAGATTCTGCTGGAAGTGTGACCCTCATCCATGCTCTTAGTCCAAGTGGGAGTTAGAAGAGGGAGCATCCATGGATCAGTTTTAGTTCTCCACGTGGCTACAGCCAGAGTTAAACTGTGGCTTAGAATGGATTGAACCACTGAGGCTGCCTCCAAAAAAGGCTTTTTCTGTAGCAGCCTGTTGTGGTGGCAAAGTGTCTTAATAAATTCCTACAGATGGCCAGTGTCAAAGCCAATCTACTTTTTCAAGCCCTTAGGAGGGGAAGAAGAACAGACTGAGTATTGCAGGCACCCTCTGCTGTTTTCTTTTCCTGTGCTGACATAGCACAAATGTGCACATGGACATTGCTGCTTCACAGGGGGAGAACTGATGTATTTGTTGTGACTTATCTTCAAAATTACTGTGGTCTCTGTTCCTCTGGCTTGATGGAGCCAGCCCTGCTGTCAACTCTCAAAATATTTGGCGTGGTTCTGATCTAATGCAGTGTAAATCTGAGCAATGCCCCTGATTTCAACTGAGTTGTTCCAGAATGGAGCTGTTGTGAAATCACATTTGCTGTGGAGCAGGAGCATTGCATTTATCTGGAGTTTGGTGTGAGGGAGGGAAATCCTTTGCTGAACAGAATCATGCTGGGTTTATACTGAATTACACATTAGTGTAAGTGCATTTACAGCCACACAGAACCACACGCATCCCTTTTTCAGGATGGGGTGCCTGGCTTTGGGACTGACTGGCTTCCCTCCCACAGGGGAAGCCTCAGAATGAATTTTTTTTAGAAAACAAGCAATTTTGCTTACCCACCCAAAGTAGCCTTAATTTGTTTAGCTTGGGTACACTGAAAGAGCAGAAGAAAAATGCATTCTGTTCGTTGCTTGGAAGGTTTTGTGCTAAATGTCCTCCTCCTGTGTCCCCAGATCATCGACCCCAAGATGCCGCGCGAGGGTTTGCTGCACAACGGAGTCCCCATCCCTGTGCCCCCCATGGATGTCCTGAAGCTGGGGGAGCAGAGGCAGACAGAGGCAGGAGAAAAACTCTTCCTTGTCCTTTTCTTTGACAACAAGAGAACCTGGTGAGTGTGTGCACACAGCTCCGTGGTGAGTGTGAGGGAGAAGATTGAACATGATCTTTGGGATGTGGGAGCATGGAGGGATTATGATGATGTCACATGTAAATTGGGGAATTTAAACATGCAGAGAGAAGTCTGTGCTCCCAAGGCATTTTGCCTGCAGGGACTTCTATGTCAAATGCAGGGATTTAAACATTTGTACCATTGTTGTGGGGCAGTGATGATGAAAAAATCCATCATGTGGGTGTAACTGCTCCTGGGCATGAGGTGACAGGTCTGTGCACGCCTCTCTGCTGCAGGCAGTGGCTGCCACGGGACAAAGTCTTTCCCCTGGGCGTGGATGACACCGTGGACAAGCTGAAGATGATGGAGGGACGCAAAACCAGCATCCGCAAGTCGGTGCAGGTGGCCTACGACCGAGCCATGATCCACCTGAGCCGAGTGCAGGGGGACAACCCCTTCATCCCAGCCACCTACCTGTGAGGGGCTGCTGGGGCACACCTCCTGCTCCCTGCACTGCAGAGGGCAGCACGCCTCGGAGTACCCTGAAATGTGCCAAAAACCCCTTGTCCAGCTTCTTCCTGAATGTGTCTTGCTGAAGAGCTGGCAGGAGATGAAATGTAGTCTACAGGGAGTAAGGTAGGTAGGAAAAGCTGACAGGTGACAGGAGCCAAGGTGAGTTGCTGCAGTGAGCAGAGCACACAGCACTTGGATGTTGGGACCTCATGCACCGTCCCCTGCCTCTCCTGGACTGCCAGGGTTTTGAGTCGGCAGCCAGTCCCAGGTAATTCCTGGGAACCTGGCACCCCCAGGATTCTTTACAGAAATCCCAACTGGACTTTCTTGTGCCAAATTTACCCTAACCATCATTGGCCTTTTCATTTTTCTTTACATGGCATTGTCCTGTCACATAAAAACCGCACAGAATCATAGCTGGGAGCTCTGATTGTGATTCTCCTGCCTACCTACATTGTGTTTTCATGTTTAGATTTCTCTCACTGCATTTAGAAAAGCTTGAGATTTTGGTAACCTTCCCCCCCTGCACAGATTCATGCACAGATGCACAGAGCTTTAAAGATGAAAATCAAATTACCTGATCTGTGTCTATATGTATGTCTTAGAAATTGATTTTGTCATTTCACATTTCAGTTCTGATTTCTGTGACTCTGCTTGTTGCAGTAACATTTCATATCATGACTTAGCACAGTACCTAAGAAAAGATAACTTCCTTTAAGAAGTAATTTTGGAGGTGTCTGTTGAGCTGGAGCAGCTCTTCGGGCACTGAGGTTGATCAGGGTTGGAGGGAGATGCATCTTTTGTGTTGCTTTATGCACATTTGGTGTAAGGCTCCTCTTCCTTTTTCCCCCCCTCCTCTTTCCTGTCTCCCTGTTTTCCTCTGCCACATTTTGGACTGAAAGCAAGCACTGACCAGAGCCCACGACCCTTCTGCTGTTTCACCTTCTCCCACACGTGCACATCCTTCCCTGGTGTGTGGGTCTCCAGTGTTGTCATCCAGGTAAACCCAGACAATCCCTGGTGGTTTGGGTTTGCATTGCAAAAAAACAAAACAACAGGGACAAACTGATGGTTGGGAACTTGGTGACTCAATCTTTTCTATTAGCCAAGGACTTTATGATTTCTCTGATCTCTTCTGTTGCATATCCCTCTTTGCTTTCCCATTTTAAAGAGCCAAAGGTGCAAAGCAAGATTGTAGATTGAATATCATCATTTTGCTTTTTAACTCAATATTTTTAAATTATTTTTAACTTTTTCATACTGAAGAGAATGTGGAGTCAAAATAATAATTAATGATAATGAATAGTAGGGAGTAATCACTGCCATTTCTACTTGCTCTACTTTTTTAAAAATACCACTTCTTATACATTGGGAACTGCATTTGAAGGAATTTTAAGATTCCTTTAACATATAGAGATGGGGCATAGGAGTTTGTAAAAATATTAATAGTGATAATAATGCCCATGGAGTGTGGCTAGGGAAGGATGTTGTGTATATAGTTGTAAAATGTTCTAAATTATTTAGACCTATTGTCACCATTCTTGAAGTCCTCAGTTGTGTTGCTGGGTCTTTTATATGCACACAGTGTAATTTATTTAAAGGAACATACACTTTTCCAGGTGGTAGCTCAGCTGTGGACTAGTGACCTGTGTATATGTTTTAAGGTCTTGGGAGTTGGTCTTTTTTTTTTTTTTTTTTTTTTTTTTTTGTTTTGTTTGGTTTGGTTTTTTAATGAGTTTAGAATTTGGATTGGCTGATATCCTGTTGTTGCTACAGAACCTAAATGTTACTGTCAGTCTGCTGTAAAGCACAGATTGCTCTATTTATTGTAGAAAGTGAGTTTATTTGCTTTCTAGAATTGTTTATATCAGATGGTATAAGAGAAGTAATAAGAAAATCTATGCTTGTAAAGAAAAAAAAGCTAATTTTACCTACTATAATCTGACTGTCTGAGACTATATTTTCTCTCTGAGAAATAAATGTTCTAATGTATGGAAAAAAAAAGCAAAACAACAAACCACCACCCTCAGAAAGAGTTCTTCCTTGCTAACGTTGTCCTGAAATCCAGAACTTACCGTGATGGTTTTAATTATCCCAGTGGTCCCAGGTGCAGGTGAGCAGAGCAGTGACAGGGAGGTGACAGCACTGGGTGCTGCATGGAGAGGTCCCACCTTGTGCTGGTTTTGTTTGTAGGGTTTTTTGTTTGTGTGAAGTTTTTTTTAATTATTTCCTTTTTTAGTTGATGTTAAACTAAGGACCACTCTGCTTTCTCAGAGAAAAACAACAAAAGGCATACACAAACAAAGTCCAAATGCCTGAGGAGAACAAGTCCACCTAAGGAAAGTGATTTCTTGAGATACTGTTTGGAGTTTTATTGGCAACAAGGTTCTGCCTGTCACATGCCTGGCCCGGCCTCACTGCCTGCTGCTCTCCCCCACCCCCGGGAACAGAAAGGGAACGTGGAGGCCTGGGAGGCTCCAGCCCTGCCAGGAAAGCCCTGGTGGCCCAGCAGGAGCGCTGGGAGAAGCCCAGGCTGGCCCAGATGTGTCCCCTCAGGCCCTCCCAGGTCCAGCCCAGCACAGAGGGAATAGCCCTGGACCATCCCCAGCTGCTGGAGGTAACAGCACCCACAGCAGGGCCTGTCCCAGGGGAGGCGTGGGGGACAGCAGGGAGAGCTGCCCTGGCTGCTGGGGGCAGCCACTGCTGCTTCCAGGGCCGCTCCTCCCTGCAGTGCAGCCCTGGCACAGCCCTGCAGCCCCTGGGGCTCCAGCAGCTCTCCCCTGCTTGTGCTGGGAGCTCCCACTGGTGCACTGCCCAAACCCTGAGATGTGTCTGTGTCACACCTCGGGCACAGCCAGCACTGCAGAGGGGTTCAAAACCCTTCAACACCACAGCCAGGCATCCTTCTCAGGCGTGGAGAGGATGGGGAGAACGAGGGCTTCATGTTATAAATATAAAATCTGCTACAAAGAAAAGACATATATTGTACATCTTTGACCCATATACACAAGAACACAATATACACAGAACGCCTCGGAGCAGTGGGGACGTTGTCAGGAGGTTTTTGAGAGATGTTGCTCCCCTACCAGCTCCCCCTCCGTGCCTTCCCCACAGCTGGAAGGGGCCGTACTCACAGAACATCAGTCACCAAAAGCTGCACCAGGCTGGCCCACGGCATTGCAGGTGTGTGTGGATGGAGTGCTCGTGGCCCCCGCCGTGCCTGCCCTGCTGCCCTGGGGGAGAGGTAGGCGAAGAGGATGGAGAGGAGGAGGGAGGGCAGGCACGAGGGACTCTCTTGTGAACCCACAAAGTGCTTGGGGGGGATCTCTGGCCCCTCGGAGCCAAGGGAGGCCCTGAGAGAAACTTCTTGCCCTGCCACCCTGGTGGGGAAGGATTCTGCGGCCAGGCAGGTCTCTGATAAGGCATTTTCATCTGGGACTTGGCGCAAACGGTGGCAGAAGAGAGGAGGGAGCAGATGGGGCAGGTGGTGCAGGACAACGGGAGGCAGCAAAGCTGACGTGGTCCCAGCCAGACAAGCCCAGGACAGGGAGTGGAGAGGACAGGAGGGCTTCGTCTCTGGCTCAGTTTATCTGTAAAGCTTCCCCCAGTGTTCTCTGTCAGCCCCTCGAAGCCTCCTCCCTTCCTGGCGTGAGCCACCAGCACGGAGTGAAATACTGAGAGTCCTCAAAATGGCACATCCAGGCGCATGGAGTGGCAGACAGGCACACGTTCAGAGTTAAGACAAGAGTTCAGGTGAGCTTTGTACAGCAAAGAGCAGCTGCTGGCTGGAGTGTCCGAGGAGCTGGGATGACAAAAATGCCACAGTGATCAGATCGGGCCAGGACAAGGGGCGGGCACGGCAGAGAGGAGCCAGTCTGGGCACCTATCGGCGGTAATGGTTTGGGGCATCTGCAAACATGTACTTGAGTCTGTAGGCTTCAGCCAGCAGCAGCCCAATCTCTTCATTACCCCAGTGTATCGTGGGCAGGTTTTGTAGCAACATCAAGAGGCCCTGCAAGAGGGGAAGATGCTTAGCTTGGAGAGGCTGAAGGCAGAGCACAGATCCAGTGCAGGCTTGGGGCTGGCCTGAGCAGTGGTAGCAGTGCTCAGTAACTTTTGTTCACCACACTTGCAGGTCTGAAAGGCTCAGGGACAACATCAAGATGTGCTTGGGTCTAGATCTGAACCAGTGAAGCACCCCAAGCCCCTTGGAATAAGGGTGCTGTTACAGGGTTACAGCTGGACACAGGAGGGCAAATTGATCAGAGCTGGAATGAGATGCTGAACCCTCCAACAGCTCTGTCCTTATCACCAAGGCTCAAGTTAGTTCCAGGCAAATCTCCTGAGACTGGATGATCTTGGAGCCAGCTCTGACAGCTCTCTATGTCCACACTGGGCTCCCAAACAGAGCAATTCCCTCCCCTCTACTTCCCTTCCCCAGGGAGTCACCCCCAACCTCAGGGTCTTACTTGGAAGTCTTCCTCATCCAGGATCTCCTTCCGCCACTTGATCAAGAAGGCAGCACAGACGTACAGGTGGAAATGGGAGAATCCTTCTGGCTCTGACTGTGGACAGCAAAACTCTGGGTGAACTCCTGCAGCTCAGCTGGAGAACAACCCCCAGACACAGGTGTCCTACTGAGCCACCCATCACCCAGCTGGCTGTAAACATCCTGGGCCACACTGCTTTGTTTCCCTCAGCACCCCAGCTGGTGCCAGGAGAGCTCTGTCCCCGTGGGGACAGGGACAAGCCAGGAGGGAGCTCAGTGGAGCCTGCATACCTGGTAGGTGTCCCAGAGGCGGATGGTGCAGCGCAGGGGCAGCTCCCTCATCAGCAGATTATTCATCCAGCGAAAGGCAAACTGCAGGTACTCGACCTCGTACTTCCTAAAGTGATTATGTACCTGCTCTGAAACAGCACATTTCACTTACACACCTGGGGCTCACAGTGCCCCAGCTCCTGCACGCTGCTCGCAGCACAGTGCCTCTCACACACTTCCAGGCTGAGACTTTTTTCTCCCAAATTCCTTCTCTCCCCACCCTGTGCTGTCACCAGGGGGTTTCTGGCTGACCCTGCCCTGCTCTGGTTCCATGAGTGTTGTAAGAAGTGTCCACCCCTGCCCTGAGAGCTGTCCCAAAGGAGGCCTCTCCCTCTGCTGTGACAAACCTGACCACACTCCCGTGTCACCTACCATCGATCCGGCTGACCAGCTCCTCCAGGGCTTTCACTTTCTTCTGGATCCCTGGCTGTGCAAAGGTGTAATTGTCCTGTGGGGAGAGGCCCTGAGTCAGCAGCTTGAACAACAGCTAGAAATGATCAAACCCAGATCAGCTGCTGGACATTTGGGCTGAGATTATCATGAGCCAAGGAGCCAGGGCTCTTGAGCACCAGGATGTGTCTGCCTGGTCAGGACAGGGCCATCTGGACAGCCACAGCACCCATCTCCCCAGGATTTCACAGATTAACAGACTCCATGAAGAAACTGAAGTCACTGAAGTAGCAAAACCTCCCTAAATGCTGGAGCATGCAGAATACTCACCCAGACAGAGAGAGGAGACAACCACACAGGAATTCCTGTGGCCCCAGAGGCTCACCTGAATCCCATCCAGCAGCTTGCTCATGCACCAAAAGCTGTCGGCCTCGATGCTCCGTAAAACATCCTGGGACAGGTTTGTCATCGAAGTTTTCCACATCCTCCTCTGCAAAACAGAGAAGGAAGAGCAAGATGCTGAACCCTCCAACAGCTCTGTGCTCTGTCCTTATCACCAAGGCTCAAGCTAGTTCCAGGCAAAGCTCCTGAGACTGGATGATCTTGGAGCCAGCTCTGACAGCTCTCTATGTCCACACTGGGCTCCCAAACAGAGCAATTCCCTCCCCTCTGCTTCCCTTCCCCAGGGAGTCACCCCCAACCTCAGGGTCTTACTTGGAAGTCTTCCTCATCCAGGATCTCCTTCCGCCACTTGATCAAGAAGGCAGCACAGACGTACAGGTGGAAATGGGAGAATCCTTCTGGCTCTGACTGTGGACAGCAAAACTCTGGGTGAACTCCTGCAGCTCAGCTGGAGAACAACCCCCAGACACAAGTGTCCTACTGAGCCACCCATCACCCAGCTGGCTGTAAACATCCTGGGCCACACTGCTTTGTTTCCCTCAGCACCCCAGCTGGTGCCAGGAGAGCTCTGTCCCCGTGGGGACAGGGACAAGCCAGGAGGGAGCTCAGTGGAGCCTGCATACCTGGTAGGTGTCCCAGAGGCGGATGGTGCAGCGCAGGGGCAGCTCCCTCATCAGCAGGTTGTTCATCCAGCGAAAGGCAAACTGCAGGTACTCGACCTCGTACTTCCTAAAGTGATTATGTACCTGCTCTGAAACAGCACATTTCACTTACACACCTGGGGCTCACAGTGCCCCAGCTCCTGCACGCTGCTCGCAGCACAGTGCCTCTCACGCACTTCCAGGCTGAGACTTTTTTCTCCCAAATTCCTTCTCTCCCCACCCTGTGCTGTCACCAGGGGGTTTCTGGCTGACCCTGCCCTGCTCTGGTTCCATGAGTGTTGTAAGAAGTGTCCACCCCTGCCCTGAGAGCTGTCCCAAAGGAGGCCTCTCCCTCAGCTGTGACAAACCTGACCACACTCCCGTGTCACCTACCATCGATCCGGCTGACCAGCTCCTCCAGGGCTTTCACTTTCTTCTGGATCCCTGGCTGTGCAAAGGTGTAATTGTCCTGTGGGGAGAGGCCCTGAGTCAGCAGCTTGAACAACAGCTAGAAATGATCAAACCCAGATCAGCTGCTGGACATTTGGGCTGAGATTATCATGAGCCAAGGAGCCAGGGCTCTTGAGCACCAGGATGTGTCTGCCTGGTCAGGACAGGGCCATCTGGACAGCCACAGCACCCATCTCCCCAGGATTTCACAGATTAACAGACTCCATGAAGAAACTAAAGTCACTGAAGTAGCAAAACCTCCCTAAATGCTGGAGCATGCAGAATACTCACCCAGACAGAGAGAGGAGACAACCACACAGGAATTCCTGTGGCCCCAGAGGCTCACCTGAATCCCATCCAGCAGCTTGCTCATGCACCAAAAGCTGTCGGCCTCGATGCTCCGTAAAACATCCTGGGACAGGTTTGTCACATCGAAGTTTTCCACATCCTCCTCTGCAAAACAGAGAAGGAAGAGCATCAGGGAGATGGGGGACACCAGGGGCATGGGACAATCCAGGGGCTTTATCAGGCCAAAGCTTTGCAGGAGGCCCTGCAACACTCTCCAAGTCAGGAGATACAGGTCTGGCCCTCCTGGCTTGGCTGACCCAGCAGTTCCCTCCCTTTTCTCCCTGGGAGGAGAGCACCCACCACGCTGCTGTCACACCACGACATCCGATCAAACAACAGGGCTGAGCTGGCCCATTTCCAATATCAGAGGCTCAGAAATCCTGGCAAGCAACCAGGGAGCAGAGATACAGCAAGAGGTGAAAATACAACTCCAGCCTGGCCCAGGCACTCTAAAGGAAGAGCACATCATCCTCTTCTCCAGCACAGCAAGTTCTCCTCATGCCAGCACTTCACACCGCTTCAAATCCCACAGTCGGGAGTGCTCAGAGCAGCAATTGTCACTTACCAACGTGCTCAGAGAGGAACACAACAAAGAAGGGGGTGACCAGGTCATTGATGCCCTGAACATAGCCGCTGGCTGGGTGGCGAATGGCCCAGATAAACAGGATTCTCTCAAAAATCTGGGGAAGAACCAGGTAAAGCAGGTACCTGCATTAGCCATGCACGAAGGGAAGGCAGAAAAGCATAACTGCTGAGCTCAGGGAGTACAGACCATGCACTGACAGGCTTTTCTGCAGCAGTAAGGTAATGTTAGAAGCATAGAAGTCCTAGGAGAGACTCTGTGCCATCCACAGATCCCACATGCAGGCCAGCCAAGACAGTCCAGGCTCCTCATCAAAACCTCTGCCTGAAGAAATGCAGATCCAACTTTTCAAGACCCAGACAGTTTAATATCCACAGGACAGGGCAGAGCAGCCTCCTTGGCTGAACATCAGGTGGGAAGATGAGGTATCAGCACAGTACTTCCAGGAAAGCACCACAGATTGGGATACTTCCCAACAGGGCAGCCTCCCTCACAGCCACCAACACTGCCAGCCTGCCCCAACCCCCTGCACGCCATGCTCTGACACACACACACACACACTGAGCCTGTTTGCAGAGAGGACAGGTGCCCACACCTCCTGGCCACCTCTTGAACCCATCCCTGCCTGGGCTGCTCCCATAAAAGAGGTTTTGGAGCAAAACAGAACTATCCTGTGTTTTGGTTCAAATGCCTTCAGTTTGTCTCAAAAGCTTCAGGTTTTTTACCAGCTCTTGGCTACATCTTGCCAAAGCAGAGATCATCTCATAACTCCCAAGTTCCAAGTTTGATATCTTTCAGAAACATGGGACAAGACCAGACAGTTCCAGGAGGTATTTGCATCAGGAGCTGTCAGGCAGGGAAGTTTCCCCACCAAGTTAACTCCCTAGGAGCAGTGCTGGCCTCACTCCACACACATCCCATGGCAAATGCAGGGCAGGAGCTTCACTCCCCTCTTACCTCCTGGACAAGGGGCTGCTGGAAGAGGGGAATGAGTGGGTTGGTCCTTGGAATGTCAATGTGGATCTGGAAAAGAAGGTGGGTTACACACACCAGCTGTGCTTTCCAGGGGCACAATAACTTGTCACAGGTTAACAGAGGGGAGTCCACCATGAGTGTTCCCCAGGCAAGAGCTGACAGGCACAGTGAGGGCTACAAGATGACAGCTGCACTGAGAAAATCATCTGCAGTCTGCTCTGCTTAGGTGCGGGCAGGTAGTTCAGAGCTGCAATTTTCCTAAATTAGATCAATTTAGGAAAAGCTTAAACTAACAAGGACAGAACCACAGTGCCTTTTCCCCAAGGAGATGATTCCTCCTATCCACAGCCAGAGCAAGTCCTGGCATGACCCCACCCATGGGGACAAGCAGCAGCAAGAGGCAGGAGAGGGCTATCCCCAAAGCAGGGAGGCAGGAGCAGGGTTCCCACCTGTCTGTAGGTGTCCTGGTGGTGCTCCTCGTTGCGGGAGTCGTAGTACTGCTGGATGAAGCCGAAGTACTCCTCCCTCTTCCTCTGCAGGGTCAGCTTGCGGCGCTCCGAGTTGGCGGGGAGGTAACCCTGATTGGGAGAACTCAGCTCAGGGCAGAGCCTCCTCTCCTTCCTCAGCACCCTGAAACCCTGCCAGCTGTGCACTAACACCAGGCACACAGCTCAGGAGATGGGGAAAGAGCTTCGATGGAATTTGGCCTTCCTAGCCCCTGAGCTTGGAGTAATCCAGCTTCATCAGATTCAGTTCCCCAAAAGGGAGCGAGCCACGCAGTGCCCACAGCAGCCTGGGCTCTGAGCTCCAAGAGGGTGCAGCAATGGCACTCCCTGGTCAAAACCAGCTCACCTGGAGGCTGGGCACTGAACACACAAGCAAAGCTGGCTATGGGACACAGGCGCTGTCCCTGAGGTGGCACAGCCCTGCCAGACTCTGGTACTTACTGACAGCAGTCTCCACGTCACAGGCCGCACCTCTCGGGGCACACCAGGCCAGCTGCATTTTCTCAGCTCATCTGCAAACGGACAGTGGTGGCAATGGATTAGATCCTAGGCACGTCCAGGCACCACTACACCTAGAAGGAGAGGAAAGCCCAGTCTGCTCCTGCAGGCTCTGGACACAATGAGCCTCCAGGAAGGCTCCCACACTAGCAATGACTGGGGATGTGGGTCTGCTGCAGGGAGAGCAGAGGTGATTTCAGCCCAGCTGGGGCACAGAGCAGGGAGCTGCAGGGTCACCAGTGTGCCAGGACCTCAGTTCTCATGCAGAGACAGCCCCCAGTGATCCCAACCATCATGTGCAAGGTGGAGAATGATTAGGGACAGACAGGGAGGGGATGGAGGACATCACCATCTGCCAACAGGGCGATTCCTGCAAACACCCATCTGGAACAACTGCAGGCAGTGATTTTATTCCATCCCAAAGCAGACCTGCTGCAGGCAGCAGCCCCTTCTGGCCTGCCTTGCCCACCCTCAGTGTGCCCCACTCACCCAGGTCGGTGTTGTGGCTGGAGAGGAGCTGCCGGAACTTCTCCAGGCGCGTTTTCTCCCGCACGGTCATAGGGGGAGCCCCGGAGGCGTTTTGGTCAGAGATCCGAGCCACGAGGGGAATGACGGGCCGGAGGGGCAGGGACTGCTGCTTCTGCAGGGGGCTCCGCACACACGCCTCCTCTAGCAAGGACCAGAGGCTGCACTGAGCCGGGCATGGAGGCGCCACCTCCCCATGCCCAGCTCACCCCCACAGCCACTGCCAGACACTGCAGAGTCCACCCTTCTATCCCTCAGAACAGCATCGCTGGCCCACTCCAATGGATCAGCCTCTCACAGGCAGCTGTGGCGCCCTCTTCCCCCCATTTCTGCCTCCTTTCCTTCCTCCTGCATCCAAACACCCGGCTGCAAGTGGACCAGACCTCCCTCCACACGTGGGTAGGACACAGGACACAAGGCAGAACTAACATTTAGATCTGCTCTGCTCTCCAGATCCAAACACCAACCAAGCTGATTGCCAGTGCAGAGAGAGGAGCTGATGAGCTGCCGGTGCCATCTCCTGAGGTACCCTCACTGCACAGGCAGGCAAGGCAGTGAGCAGGGGCTGCTGCTGCCCAGTTCCCTGCCCAAGCTGTGTCAACACGACCTCAGCCAGACCTTTGCCAAGAGCAGCACACCAAACCACTGTGAAGCAGACAGCGAGCAAGTCCCAGAGAGAACTTAACAGATCTCAACACTGACTTAGCACCCAGAACATGGAATATTCTGGGGCAGACACTGAGCAGCTGAGGACACAAGCATTAAAGCCAGGCCTCTGCAAGTGGCTCCTTGGAGTACAGGACACCAAAAGGAAGAAAAAGCCTCTGTTGTGCTTACAGGCTGTGTCACAGCCTCTTGCCCATACTGGGAGTAGCAAGAAGCAGTTGAGCTCAGTGGCCAAGCAAGAGAGCACTGGAGCAGGAGGCTGCTCCTGAAGGTGGCTCTTACCAGAGGTCCTGGAGAGCTGGGCCTCACTGCTGGACTTGATGACCTTGCAGTTGGTGGGCAGGTCCCCGAGGGCAGGCTGGCACCGCTCGGGCTTGGCCCGCAGCTTGCTGTGGTTCTCCAGAACCTGCGCTGCCGTGGCCTTGGCCACTTTAGAGTTCAGAGTTTGCAAAGAGGACGAGGAGGAGGAGGAGGAGAAGTCCTCGTCTTCGTCATCGCCGATGTCCCAGGCGTCGCTGGTGCTGCGGGCAAACTCGTGGAAGCTGGAGGCCTTCTTGCTCTTCATGGGCAGCCCGCCGGCCTTGGAGCGGTCCTTGATGAAGCTGGGAGCAGAGGAGCAGGATCAGAGCCCTGCTGTGGGATCAGCTCATCTCCATTCCCCACGCCCTCACTCCCATCAGCCAAGCCCTTTTCCCAGTCTCCCTGCTCCTCCTCCCAGACCTGAGGAAGATGTTCAGTCTCTCTGGGCTGCCCGCTGCCAGGAGTGGCTGTCACAGGCTGCTGTGACAGCAGTCTCGGAGGCCACAGTGGCAGCACACAGCTGGACAGGTGCCAGCCTGCCTGGCTCAGAAGGGCGAATGGGAGACAGGTACAATTCCTCCAGCTCTGCCTTCCCCCACCCTACACAAAACAGGTAAATTAAAACCCCAAAAAACGTCTTACAGCCTGGAGAGAGGCATGTCAGAGGCAGACAGAGCAGTCTCCTTCCATGGACCCTCCCAAAACAGCTGCAGCTGTTCCCAGCAGCCAGACCAGCCTGGGTCTTTCCTCAGGCACAAAAGGAATTTACTCTTTAGCTACAGGAGCCAAAGTCCACCACCTGCAGCAGGGAGCTTTCCCCACTACCCAGCACGGGACAGGGACAAGGAGGCAGTTCAGACCAGGACTTCTGCCTTTTCCTGCTGCAGCTCTCCAGCCTTGTAGCTGCTGGGCAGCTTTACCTCCCTTTCCTTAATTCCTCCAGGCCCACAGAGGAGCAGAAGGATCAGACACTGCTAGAAGAAATCTGTTTCCTTTGATGTGGGTGTTACTGTATGGACTTCTGGCCATTAAGGGCACCAGCAGATAAGCTCTCCTGCAAGCTTTCGCAGAGCTCAAGGCAGCACCACACCCCTGCACTGCTGTCCTCCTCTGTTGCAATATCACAGTGCCAGGGATGCTGGAGACCTCCAGCCACTGCAGAGCTGCCAGGCCTGGTGGCTGCATCTCCAGGAGACAAACACTTACTTCTTGGTGAGCCGGGAGTCCAGTGGAGGATGCTGTGCCCCATAGACAGGCTGAATGCTGCAGGAAGGGGGAAAGAAAGAAATCCAAGATGCTGTAAAAAGAGGTCCTACAAATACTCTCAGCCTAAGCTGGGGTCATGCTTCTTGCCTGCTATCAGGAGCTGAATGAAAGCCCAAAAGCAGCTTCAAAAACCTTACAAGCCTTAGATCCAAAGTGCCACATGCAGATGAAGATTTTTTCTTTGCAGTAGCAAAGAGAAGCCTTGTTTAAACTCTTAGGCCTGGTCCAGCCAGAGCTGGGATTTGGGATCTGCTCTTTCCTGCACCACCAGCTCACTCCACACGTCCAGGTGTCTCAGGCTACGTGCACACACTGATATTTGTTCTCCAGTTTGGGGAACTCACCCTCCCAGGCCCTGTGGGACAGGGAAGGACCCCAGGCACTGACACTGGGGCTCCTCCATGAATGCACTCGAGGGTTTGAAGCCCATGCTGGCTCTCAGGATCACAGCCAATGCCACGGAGAAGGAATTCCTGGGAACAATACGTGGTTTGACTCGGGTCCAAATCCTGGTTTAATCAATTACTTCCTATGTGGCCTGAAATGAGTCACCACATCTCAGTCCCTGGTTCCTTGGGACAAGGACCTGAGGGCTCCGGGCCCTACAGGGGGAGCATCACCTCAGAGAGGAGTTACTAAAACCATGCTCACGGCTGTTTTTACAGATTCTGGAGGTGAGACAGGGATCCTGGGTTATCACCTGCATTGGAGGAACTATTCACAGCCACCCCACCCTGGGAAACAACCTCTGGAAAACAAGTCCTGCCATGCCATGGTGCAGACAAAGGCCCTTTCAGAGCTGGCACACAAGGAACAAGCTTCTCTTGGGTCAATAGAGCTGGCCTGGTTTCTAGGAGCTGCAGATGGTGCCCGGCAGTAAAACCAGCAGGCCCAGCCATGGAGAGGAGGGATGGCAGCCTGCTGCAGCTGGGAACAAGCTGAGGATGCAAAAGCAACAGGTCCAGCTGGCAGGGGAGAGGCTGGAAACAACCAGAGCACAGAGAGATCCTGGGGGAGCAGCCCAGCCAGGGTGGGCTCAGCACTGCAGGGGCTGTCCCTCGAGGCTGGAAGTCCCCCCTGAGTTTATCCATCGAGGATTAAGCCTAGGACAGAGTGTGATGAGTAATGAGCACCTGCAAGTCAGGACTGCAATTAAGCAGAGGCACCTCCACGGGTGGACATAGCAAAGAGATGATGAGGAGTAAGAAGAACAAGCCCTCCAGATGAGCACGGCTTCCCAGTGACTCGTGGCAGGACAGGAGCCAGCAGAGCCTCTCCCATGCCCAGAACCAAGCTCAGTGTCCCAGGAAATCCAGCCAAGGTTCCTCCTCCCTGTCAGGGACCCACAGGGAACTGCTCTGATTCAGGGGAAGGCCTGGACTTCACAAGACCAGTGAAGGATGTGTTAGAGAGGGGAGGGGAGAGCAGCCACTGCTGGGGGAGGGAACCCTTTCCTGGGGTTTCAGTGTTTGCTACAACAGCAGAGGGTCCCCCCTGCACACAGCTCTTTTTGAAGTCTTACAAGCCAGACACTCCCCAACAAGAACCTCAAGCTGATCTAAGCTGTGCTCCCAGCCTGACTGGATGAGTCCCCTGTTCTGTCCCAGTTTAAACTCTTTGGGACAGGCATTTCCTGTTCCCTGGATGTTCAGTGACCAATGGTGTGAGGGACAATGGCTGTGTGACACCTCCAGGACCATCACAGGGTGTGGGTTACTGACCCTGCAGCAGAGCAGAGCCATGAAACAGCGCTGCCCCTCTGGACACACAACACATTTACTTCCAGCAGGCTGTTTCTCCCCTTTTAAAACAGCATTTCAATAACCCCAGCAGACCCTGGCTGCCCATCTCGCTAAAGAGCAGGGAATAAACAACACATCACAGAGGACAACATGCCAGAGCACTCAGCCAACACATCCCTAGAAAATTACCAGGCAGAGAATTCCCAGTGCAAAAAACCACAAGACAGCACTGGAAAAACAAAACAGCATTTACCAGTTCTAAACTTACACCTCAAATCCACCCTAAATCTACAGGGACCAAAAGCTAATAAACTTTATTAGCAAATAAAAGCTAATACAACTAAGTGACCAAATACACAAAGTGTCATGGAAAAGGAAGCTAACACAGCATCCAAGTCCCTTACAACGCCTCTCTCTGCCAGATTGTCAGGGGAAAGAAAGGAGAGAGCCAAGAATCTGCACAGGAGGGTCTCTCAAAGCTCAGACTGAAAAGAAGAAAGGGAGGTTGATGCCTGGTGACCATGGATGCAGGACATCCCACCTGCACCCTGGGGGTCAGGCTGCTGAAGGCCTGTGGGTGACTGTCCCTGGAACCAGCAGCACTCAGAGGAACAAGGCTCCTGGGTGCAGGATATCTGCCAGGCAGGCAGGACAAGGGGAGAGCACTGCCAAAACCTTCCCCCTGCAGAGCGGCTGGGGCAGGCCCAGCTGCCAGACCGGTTCACCTGGTTTGAGCTCCCAAGGAAAAGCTCAGAAGTCACCAAAAGGAGAAGAGAGGTGCTGTCCACGACCACCAGCTGAGAGCAGGGCTGACACCTTCGGGTAAGAGGCAGGAGCAGCTGGGAAATAACCCAGGGAAAGCACAGGATTGTCCTCCCACAGGGGCAGCAGAGGGGGAACAGAGAGCTCCTTGCTCTCCCTCTGCTCACCACAGACATGGATTGTCCAGCCAGCCTGAAGGAGCTGCACAGTGACAAGCAGATGAGTGAAAACACTTTAGAAAGAGATATTTAACTGGCCCAGCAGGATTTAAAACCAACTAAGCATTTCAGACTGCACCCATACCCCAGGAGGCGAAGGGCAGGGTTCAGATAAGGCAAATGAGAGCAAAAGTGAGGAGCAGAAGGCAGGAAAAGCACTTGAGAAGCCTCCACAGAGAGGCTGATGCCCTTTCCATGTCAGCCTTGCTCCCAAGGCAGTGTAGGGAGCCTCTCCTTCATCAGCACCAGCCTCTTCTTCCTAAACACGATGTCCATCACACATTGCACTTGTTTCTACCATCCCTGAGAGGAGCCAGGGCACCACAGCCAGAGGAACTGAGGCAGAGGAGGTACAAGCAGAGCTCTCACAGCCCTTCCCCTCGAGCAGGAGCGACACCCCACACAGGAGAGGGGAATGGGGGGCTCCATGCCTTAGCAGGGACACCGCTCTGGGACAGAGCTGCTGCCAGCCAAGGCGACACCGCTCAGGACTTTGGAAGGATGGGTTTTTTCAGTATCTGTGGAAAGGAAGATGGCCCAGCCCTGACTCTGAGCCTACCCCCGAGAGGCCTCTAAGGCACCCTGATCCCTCCACCCCGCCTGCCATGGGGCACACAGGGGGTCCCCGCGGCCCCCACAGCGCCTGCCTGGTCCCACAGGTGAGGGAGCAGCTCTGACCCTCCCCCTGTCCCCCACACATCGAACCTTCCACAGCAAAATCCCCGTCCCACAGCCTGGGGGGGCCCTGGCACCCCCCTATTCCAGGGAGGAACCCCAGCCAGCTCAGCCCCGCAGCCGGGACAGATCCTCCGGGCATCCCCGAGCCTCACCGGGGTACCCTCAGCCCCGATCCCGGCCGGGTCACCGCCCCTTCCCCGCCGGAGCGCGGGGGGCGCGGCCCTCGCACCCCTTCCCGGGGCTCACCTGCCGGGCAGCTTGGCGCTCCGCTTCCAGAACTGCCTGCCGCTCTCGGCCGCCATGGCGGAGGGCGGGGCGGGCGCGGCGGGCCGGCCAGGCCCGGGCGGGGAGCGGGGACCCCGGCCGGCCGGCCCCCGGCGCGGCGCGGGGCGCGGAGCAAGGCGCGGCCCCCGCAGCCGCTTTAGGCCCGCCCGCCCGCAGCCCGCGGCGCCGCCATCTTGGCTCCGGGCGGGCCCAGCGCCGCCATTGGCCGCTGCGCGCGAGGCGTCGCGGATTCGCCAATCGCAGGCGGGCACGGCCGTGACGCTAACGGGGGGCGGGGCCTGCTACGCTGGAGGGGCGGGCGAGACCATGGGGGGCGCGGGGGGGGGACGCGGGGCGGGACCACCCGGCTCCTGCCGGGGGGAGGGGGGGCTGAATGACATTTTCTGGGATTTTGGGATTCCTGCTTTTCCAGGGAATTCGCGGCGCCGTTTCATCTCCGCCCTGGATCCCGCTCGCCTGTCGTGTGGCGTTTTAGGTCCGGTGAAGTGGCTGCTTCGGTCTGACACAGGAACTGTTTCGTTCAGACTTTCAGAATTAAATAAATTAAATAAATTAAAAATTGCCTCCAGGCAGCGTGGCATTTTCTGCACCAGACGCTATTTGTCTTCTTTTTATTTATAGTGCATAAATCCCACAAATAGTTCTCCGGATTGGAGTAACGCCTCTCATATTATTACTATTATTCTCCACTCCACTTACTCCCATATGGAGCACTGAAGAATAATTATTAATGAGTAATTATGCAAATATTCTTTTGTATATGCAAATTAGGGGATAACATCTTTTCCTACTGCCACCCCATAGCAAATACCAAACACCTGCAGCACAAAGAACTGCAAAAAAAGCAAAAATGAAAAACAAATACACATACATGAACAAAATAGAATGGCATTGGAAGAGTCAAAACCTGAACCGCAAGTCCTGCCTGGGTGGGATTTCCCCTCCCTAAACTCTCCTCTGTGCTTCCTGCATCCACGTGGCCTTGGAATGCCCCACAATGGATGGATGTGCTGGCTGTAAATATTTATCTATTGCACAGCACCTTCACTCAGGCTCCTGAGGTTCTCACTCCAGGGACACCTGCAAATAACTCATTATTTTTATACAGATCTTAAAACCCAACTCCAGTTCATGGCCTGTTGGTTCTGCACTGTCTAAACCAGGCTCTTGGTTGGCTTTCAGGGCTGTGAGCCAGGTTTTACCCACAAACATGCTGCTGTTCTGGAAAACAAATGCCATTTATTATTTGGATGTTTGCTTGACCCCCATTCCAGTAACAGATGTTTAAAAAGATGGTATAAAAATCATCAAGTGCTGTAGAAATCGTTGGTAATGATGAAGTGCTTGTCCTGCAGGTTTATTTGCACATTTTGCTGTATAAAAATGTCACCTCCTTTTACATCTCACAACTTTTCCTTGCACATAAAATAGCTGTAAACAATTTACTACCAAAAATTCTTCTGCCATTTCACCCTCCTGTGAAAGGAATGAGAAGTTCCTCAGTTTTTGCTCTTTTCACTACTAATAAATAGAAGTCATTGGAGCCAGTGAAGGGAAATGTTACAGAAGCCTTCAAATGTTTTTCTGCTCTCCACGACCTTTCTAAACATGAACCTGAGAAACTCTTTGTCAAAGCTGGATTTCCCCCCCCAGATTTCCTCCCCAGCTGCTCCCACCATGGAGCAGAGCTGCTGTCACAGCCAGGACAGGATGGAGCTGAGTATTCCAGGGAACAGATGTGGCAAAACATTCTCCAGCTCATGAACGCTTTGCCTGTAGTGCGTGTTGAGAGGTTTTTCTCCTGTAACCACTGTCCTCAATAATTTCTTTGCAGCACAAGCCCCCACAGGATTTGGGTGCTGCTGGATGGGCAGCAGGGAAGGGGAATTCACCTGGTGCATCCTGGGGTGCTCCAGGATGGAGGCAAAGCTTTGAGCACACAGAGCTTTCAGGAAAGAAAAGCTCTTCAGCACAGCCAGCTCAGTGCAGCAAAGGACTCCCAGCCTGGAATATTCCAGTGCAGCCCCAGGAAGGCTGACTGGGCCAGGAGGGCTGAGTCCCTCCTTGCCACGTGCCCAGGTCCAGGTTTTACAGAACCATGGCCCCAGGCACAGCCACTGGTGCCCCCCACTGCAGCTCTTGCATGGCTTCAGTGTTTGATGTCCCACACCAGCCTCTGCTGGTTCAGTGCCAGCTGCCAACATCTGGCCCCATTAATCCAGTTTTTCTGTGCATGCCATGGGATGGCATCACTGATGAGACCAGTTCACTCTGGATGCTGTAGAGCAGTAAAGCAGAAAGAAAACTTCTGATGCATACACTGGGAATCTGTTTAAAGATTGGATTACAGATTTCTGTCAGTCAGTTTTCTTCTTTCTGCTGGTTCTCTCTCTGGTGGCTGATGGACATGCCCAGGGCTGATGTTCTGCCAGTTCATGGTTTAATTTTCCATAACTGCAAAGAGACATGAAAGGGAGTTTGGGTCTAACAGGAATGGTCTTCACCTCCAGGTGACATTCTGTGTCTCCTGCCCATCCTGCTCTGCTCAGTGAGCCCCAGGAGGACTGGGATAAAGGGAGGAACCCTGGATCCTCACAGCTTCACCTGAAACTGAAGTGGGTCCTGTCCTTCCCCCCCAAACCTGGCCCAGGGAGGTGGGGACACACCCAGCACGTTCTGGTGTCTGGGTCCCAGTGCAAACCCAGGCTGCTCTCAGGGCTGTGACCCCAGAGCTGTCCTGCTGCCTGGGACAGGGACACTTACTCTGATGTTGAATCCCAGCAGGTCACTGATCACTCCTGAGACGGCAGAGAGGATGACAACCCGTGTGATGTTGTAGATCAGTGGGTTCATGGTCAGTCCATACAGCCTGAACGGACTATCCAGCTCCTGCAGTGACAGGACAAGGCTCCATTAGCACTCCCCAACACAGAGAATTCATCCTCTGACTTTTAGCTCAGCACTGGCACCCCAACAGACTGGGCTGCCTCTGTGTCCTCAGTGTTCCAGAGACATCTCCTGCTGAATCCAAGGGCTCTGCAGCAACCCCAGCTGCCCCAGAGCTGACACTCCAGGCTGCAGGATCACCCAGCCCAATGTGGGGACTCCCAGACTCCGCTCACTCCTTCCCAAGCCCCTCCCTGCTGCTGGCAGCGAGGAGCATCAGAGCTGCTGGAGGAAAACAAGACTGGAGCAGTCAGGAGAAGCTGTGCTCACCCCAGCTTCTCCTCTCAGTTAAACCACTGCTCATCAAGAGTTCCCAGCACTAATTACCCACACTGGCCTTGTGCTGCTCCCTCTCCTGTCACAGCTGCAGCAGCACTGAAAAATCCCCTCTGTGAGCACTAACTCAGAGAGCCAAGGGCAGGGCAGGGCCACATGGCATTGCCATAACTTCCTGCTGCCAGAAAACCCAGCCATTCAGGCAGAGCTTCTCACCTTCAGCAGCTTTGTGGACAGTTTCAACACATTGTTCACCAGAGACAGCTGCTCCTTCTTGTTTGGCTTCTTCTCCATCTTCAGGTACAAGTTTATCTGTGACAGACACCACAGGCCAGGGGTTGATATTCCAGCACCAGCTCCAAATGATTCCTAACTAAATTGGAGCCAATTTTTGCAGTCTGCTGTCACTCCTGAGGTAGTGAATCTAGCACTGACAACATCAATCTCTTCCAATTGTTTTGGCTAACACACATGAACCCAGAGACCAAAATAATCCAGAACTTTGGAGTCTGAGTCTGGCCCAACAGGACCAGCTCATCCTTCCCATGCTGACCAGTGCTTTGCTGCCTTCTGGCCAACACAAGGGTTGATCCCTACATTTTAAACTTTGATTCCAGTATTTAAGCTGGTTTGAAATACAATAATTATATCCAAACAAAGCACAAAGCCCAGGGGGGAACAAGCTGAAGGGAATTACTTGTTCAGTGAGCAGGATGGAAATGTTGCTGTATTTCTTGTTGGTCTCAGAGCCCAACGAAGCCAGACGTAGCAGGAAGAGGAGCAGTGCTGCCTCCCACATCAGGAACTCCCAGTTGTAAGCTGCACTCAGAAAGGTTTTGTGACCCTTAAGAACCTGTGTGGGGAGAAAACAAAGCACCAAATGTCACTGACTAAGTGCCTGTTCTTGGGACAAGTACACAAGCACTGCCCTTGCTCCTCCTCTGCCCAGCCCTGTGTGCTCTACAGCCACTGACAGCTCTTCCCAGGAAGTGTAAATCACTCCTGTGATGGGGTTACAGGGAAAGGCCTCATTCCTAACCTGCCTTTAGCTTGGAATTGGATATTTTTTCTTTCTGCTCAGAAAAGGAGCCTTGTTCCCCCTCTCCCCTCCCTCTGTCCAACTAACAGGCACTGAAGTGCCTTTCCTTGTCCCTCTGGCAGTCTCAGCCTTTTGTAGGCTGGTGAAAGAAAAGCCTCCAGCACTTGGGAAGGTTTTTCCTACTTTATAAACCACAAAGGTTAAAATCTCACCTGGGCACAGCAGATAAAAGCAATTGAAAGAGCCAGTAAAAAGACTGAGGACACCACAACATCCACAGACCTCTGGGGGCCTCGTCTCTGCAGAAAGAAGGACACAGGGTCAGGGCTGGGTGTGGTGTGCAGGCAAAACTCATCACAGACAGCTGGCACTGGCACTGGCACCCCCTCTGCAATAACCAAACCCCAGATCAGGACTCACCTTCAGGTAGGAGCGAAGGGATAACCAGATCTTGATGTTCTCCACCTTCTTGAGCCTGAAGTGAGGGATTTCGTATTTCCTGGCTTTCCGAGCAGATGTGATGTGACTAAAGAGCTTGGCAAACAAAAACCTCTGCAAGTTAAAACCAGAACCATAAATTAGTGTAAAACAGAACAGACTGCTTGGGATTCTCAGTGGCACCTGGCAAAAAGGGTCACTGGGGAAGCTCAGCATGGGACCTGGGTGCTCAACCTCTGTAGCAGCACTTGTTTTCATAGAATTCCAGATTGGTTTGTATTGGGAGGGACCTTAAACCTCATCTTTTTCCAGCCCTTGCCATGGGCAGGGACACCTTCCACTCTTCCAGGTTGCTCCAAGCCCTGTCCAACCTGGCCTTGAGGACTTCCAGGGATGGGGCAGCTACAGCTGCTCTGGGCAACAGAGAGGGGACAGAGGCAGACCTTGGGGTCAGGTAAGAGGGAACAGGGCAGTCAGGAAAGCTATTGATAGGTATAATTTGTGACTGATCAATAAGAACCTTCCCAGACTCCCCTCCCTGACCTTGGCAAGGGCTGGGATGAGATGAACTTTAAGGTCATCATCCCATTTTTATTCCTGCTCCCCAGGTTCCTGAAAGGCACCAGCACCTTCAAACCCACCTGTTTGTAGGTTCTCTCAGCAACACACATCATGAAGAAAAACATCCAGGTTAAGCACAGCCTTTCCAGAAAGTTGATGGCAGACAGGATGAGCACAGGGGTGCTGATAGGGGCTCCACAGAAGATGTGCAGAAGCTCCATCAGAGAAATGGAGCAGAGCTGCTCCAGGTTATCCGTGCGGAACAGTCTGTAGAGGAATGGCAGGAAGGCCAATCCGATGGTGATGATGTTCCCCAGCATTTGATACCCCACTCCTTGCTGGTGGGCATTAACCTGGCAAGCAGGAATAAAAAAGGGATCATTACCTGGGGAAAAGGCCTGTGGTTGTGGTAGCATCAACTCAGACAAGCAGTTGGTTCCCCTTCCCTTCACAGGACAGAGACTAAAATAATCCCACCCATTTCATTCCAAACCCCAAACCAATCAGCCAAATAATCAACCCCCCACTTTCAGCACCCTGCAGAGACAATCAGAGATAATCAGCACTTGTCAGTCTTCAAGAGACCTCCTAAAGAGGGGGTTAGGCAATTTTTCAGCAAGAACACATGGGACAACCATCTTTGAAGCTGGGAGGGATGAGTTTCATACTGCCCCTAATATTTGCACATGTAGCTATTTCCAGGGGTTTTGGTGCTTGTTTTCTGAAGTGGGATGGAGAGGTTGCAATGCCACACAGCCCCCTTACCCTGCTCATGATAATCCCACTGATCTCCAGCACGGACATGTCCACCTTCTTGCAGTCATTCCCTTCCCAGATCAGAGCACTCACTTTGGCAGACGCTGGGCTGGTGTTCTGCAGCCAAAACAGATGGTTCTAGAAAAGAGAGAGGAGTGCAAAAGCTGGGTCAGCTCTTTCTGTCCTGCTGTAAGTAACACCTTTGCCTAGAACACATTTGGATTGAGGGGGAAATTCCATTTTGGGTTCAGTACTTTGTTTTGGGATAAGCAGCCCTGCAGAGGGGAGGGATGGACTTGATCATGAGTCACTGATGTAATTTCAGATTTCCAGTGTGACTCTGGCTTCATCCAGGCTGCTCACCTTATACCAACAGCATCCTCGTGTGCCACTCATGTTTGTGAAGGCAGGGGAAGAGGGAGAAACACTCCCAGCTCCTGGATGGGCGTCACCAACCTGCTGGAACACGTCCTCCTTGGGGTCCCTGCGGGAGTCCCTGCGGGAGCGCTCCTCGCTGTCGCTGGTGCCCGAGGAGCGGCACTCGGGGCCGTGCAGGAGATCGTCCCACAGCATGTCCTCGGTCTCCGAGTCCTGCCGGGTGCTCTCCGAGTCCCGCCGGCTCCCGCCGCAGCTCCGCGGCGCCACGCTCAGGCACGCCCTGGGGTCCTGCAGCACGGCAAAGGTCACACGGCACAGCCCCACCTGGTTTGTACAACCAGCACCTCCCCCTCATCTTCCTCCTCCTCATCTTCCTCCTCCTCCTTCTCCCCCAGCTTCCCACAGCTTTGAGTGCTCCCAGTTGCACCCACATGGTGGAAATGGTTTAAGACAATGTTTGGGGAAAAAGCATTTCTATACCAGAAATGCAGACAGATATATATATATAATATATGTATAATTATATAATTATATATATATAATTATAATTATGTTTTTATATATAATATAAATAATAATATTTTTTATATAATATAAATACCCCACAGAGCCCATTAATTCCCTACCTCCATTCCCAACCTACAAAATAAAAACTGATGTACTCATTTTAATACAAAAATGTCCTTTTTATGTCTTTTGCATAATCTGTTTTAATATTTCATTTATATTTTGTATTAATTTATATATCTCCATATTTATAACTTGATATTCACATATTTATATTTTATTTTCAGGTAGGGGCAAAAAACCAAAGTAGTGAAGTGACTGAGTATATTCTCGCAGAACAGATTTATTTCTTCATTACAGGAGTTGGACTTGATCCTTGTGGGTCTCTTCCAACTCAGGATAGTCTGTGATTTGAAAATCAAAATTTATTAGCTTAAAAGCTGCAAGCACAGCACTGCCTCCCAACCACAAGAGCAACTGCAGGAGCAATTAGAGGCAGCTTGGACTGTCCTTTGCTGCCAACAGAGTTCCTTAGTTATTTGTTTGTTTGTTTGTTTGTTTGTTTGTTTAACAAAGCAGCACTGTGAACACTGTGGAGGTTTACAAGGCTGCCAAGCAGCAGGGAGGGAAGAGAGGATTCTGAAGCACCTGAGGATTCTGAAGCACAACCATTTCATAACTGTCTGTTCTGATGGAGGGAGGTTGGAATGAGATGAGCTTTAAGGTCCCTTCCAGCCCACCCCTTCCCCTGATCCTGTGACCCCTGCCAGGCCTGGGAAAGCTCCCTCTCCTGACTTTACAACCATACCTGCCTGTACAATGTGGATTCCAGCTCCGACTCCACAACACTGTCAGAGTCTCTTGCAGCTTTCAGGGCTTGCTTGACCTGTCAGGACCAAAGGAAAACCACCTCATTATCCACAGCAAAACAAGGTGTGGAGAACAGCACTAATCCCACCTGGGTACCTGTGAGACAGCCTGGTTGAGAGAAACCAGAGGCCTCCTCTTCTTCTCCTCGTAGCTGTTGTCACTGGAAGCCCCCTCCATGCTGGGGCGCAGCAGGAGCCGCTGAGCCACGGCCTCGGCCTCCTCAGCATCCTCCTCGCTCGACAGCTCATCAGAAACACCGTCCCTGTTGGTGCCATCCTCCTGCAAATGCACAGCCAAGGCCACACCAAGGGCCAGCCTGAGCCCCATCAAAGGCTCAGGGGCAGAGCTGCCCCCTGGCACAGCCCTCAATGCCTGCAGAGGCAGCACATGATTCCCACAGAAACAGAATTTTGTTGGCATCAGAGACTTTACAGGTTTTAACTCCTTTCCCCCTGCTCTTGTCTTGTCCCAGAGGTGATGAGAGAGAATTTTGGTGGATTTGGAATGGATTTGGAGCTGGGGAAAGGGCAGGAAGAGGAGATGCAGCAGCAGCAGCTCTTGGCTGTGCCTTACCAGCAGCTTAAGCCCAGATGTATCTACGAGCTGGGGGTAACAAACCCAAAATCCTGGGCTGTGCCCCTACACCGAGCTCTGCCACTGTCCAAACTCCTTCACAGAGAGGAGGTGGGATGGCACAGTACGACAGAATTCCATACAGGATCTATTCCAAGTTCTTCCTGTGGAGTTGACACACCACTGGCCCAGAGGAAACTCAGGAGTAATTCCCAAAATCTTTATGTTTCAAAGCTTTCAACAGAGGTCATGATGCTTTAGCTCTTTCTCTCTCCTCAAGGAGAGAAGGTGGAAGGTGTCCCTACCCATGGCAGGGGGTGGAATGAGCTTTAAGACTCCTTCCAACCCAAACTATTCTGGAATTCTATTCTAAGATTATGAAATGAAAGTACCAGCACCTTTTCAGCTGCTCAGTGAGAGGCAGAAAGGGGTTTCTAGGTTAATGCAGGCAAAGATGAGTAGGAGGGAATATCTTGTATTGGACCAAACCATACAGTTAAATACCCACACACTTCTGGCACACAAGGAACACACTGAAACTGTGATTTCAAAGGATCTCCCCTGGCAGTACCTGAGGGCTCTTCTCCCCATCAGAAAGTTTACTTTTCTCTTTGCAGTGCAGCAGTCTGTGCTCAGATCTGGCCTGTCTGGCTTTGATGCCATCACCCATAGCACTCACACCACTTTCTGTCTCAGTCCATTTCTCTGCTACCAGCTTTACTCTTCTATTCCTAGGAGAGAAAATACAATTAAAAGCTTTTATGTCAGGGAAAAACTCTTTGGAGTAAAACAATCTGGTCTTCCCTTATCACACAGGTGCAGCATCAAACAAGATACCCAAGGGATAAATTATTTTCTTTGGCTGACAGGCTTCGTGTGCTCAGTATGTTAAAAAGATTTATATCTGCTTCACCCTCACTCAACATGTCTTTTGTAACTCTTAAGAGTATCCAAAAACTTCTAAATCAAGGGGAGATTTTTCATTATTTTTATTTTTAAAATAATAAGAGCAATTCACAAGACAAAAAGTCCTCATGAAGAGAAAGCATCTGTGAACTGGAAACTCACCAGGAAATTCACCTGGGAAAACAGGAGAAAACAATGAAATATTATCCCCTACAATCTCTCCTCCTTTTCCTTGAGTTACTTTTAGAGAAGGAAGGTGTCAAAGTGAGACAACTGTCCAAAGCAGGAGGCACAACTGCTTTTGGAATTCACCTAAAACAGCAATATAATCTGAGCACTCACTGAAACAAGGTCATTTATCTGATAAATAAAAATAAACTCCACACATTCTGTAGCTCATCTAACACTTGGTTTTACATGATCTAATTTTATACAGGCTAATTTAATATGATCTAATAAGGACATACTAAATATTCCCGAGGAATCAGCTTCCCACATTACCATGAAAGTTTTAAGTCAAATAAAGACTGGCAGGCTGCGGGGATGTCAGTGACAGCACATGCTGTGCCTCCATTGCCCAGGTACCAAACTGCCCTCAGTGTCACGAGCAGCACAAACCCAGCAGGGACCACGTACCTCCTCTGGAAGAGCAGACTGGATAAATTGGTCAGCAGAGTTGCAGAGCCACACTGCTCTTCCTTGCTGGCTCTGTCAGGAGAGCACCAACTGTTCCCATCCACACCCACAGCCTTGCGTAACTTCCTGAGTTTTAAGACAAGGAGAATTAAATTGGTGTAAGAAGCTACTTTAAGGTCTTTTTTCTAAGATGTGAATGAGATTTGAGCAGCTTTTTGGATGCCATTTTTCTGAAGCCATGCAAACAGAATACCGACTTCCAAATACAAAAATTCTGCCTATACCCCCAGCACGTCAGGGCATCACTGGGAAAGGCACAAGGGACAAAGTCTGCAGGGAATCTTTGCTGCAGCAACCTGAGGGAGGAGAGCTGGATCCAGCCCCAGCTGTGACCCCACCCAGGGCCCTCTGCTGGCGCTCACCTGCGGCGCCGGCTGAGCCCGTTGCTGCCTGCAGCTCTGTTCACCTGCGTGGACACGATCTGGCAGTGCACTGTCCCCAGCAGCAGCATAAGGCACAGGGGTCCCATCACCTCACTGGCACTCACAACAGGCACCATGAAGTACAGCACCACTGCTACGACTGCAAAGGGGGAAATGCCACCAAGGCAAAGATTAAAGTCTGTCTCAACTATTTGTTTTTACTCTGCTTTGTTGTACTATTATTTGATTTCTGCAATTACTAGTGCCACACGCTCTGAAATGCACATTAAGCAGGTTCCAGACAAGATCCTCACACTTTAGATTATGGACTACAAAATCACAGACTCACTACGCTTGGCTAAGCCCTCTGAGTCCAACCACTCCCCCAGCACTGCCAGGTCCACCCCTTACCCATTTCCCCAGGAGCCACATCCAAACATTCTTTGATGTCACATTCCTTGCAGGAGAAGGTTTATGGCACAGCCTGTTCCCTCACCTTGCATAACATAGAGCACCAAGAGCCACATAAAAATGCGCTGGGAAGTGACCTGTATCCACCACTGGCTGAACAAGGGGAAAAACACCACTCTCACAATTCCCTTCCTCGTCAGAGATGTCCAGGGTATTTCAGGCTTGGCTTTGGCAAAGGTGGAGCCTTGGAATTAAAGAGGAAACGAGCCATCATTAGCTGTGAATCACAAGAGCTCCCTTGCTGGAGTTCCCCTTTGGGCAGCCCCAGCCCTGCCACAGGGCAGAGCAGGGGGTGACAGCAGCCCAGTTTCAGGCACCATTCAAAGTGACACAGTCCCAGCAGACACAGCTCCAGCAGCTCCTTGTCTCCTCAGAGCTCTGCCCCCGACCCTTCCCTGGCCAACCCCTCCTGCAGAGCCACCCCGAGCTGCTCCTGCTCTGCCCGCAGGGTTTCAGTGCCCACGAGCAGGGGCTGCACCCGCGGAACCAGGGAATGTCCTGAGCGGGAAGGGACCCACAGGGATCGCCAAGTCCCTGCACAGACCCCCAACAATCTCACCCTGGGCATGCCTGGCAGCGTTCTCCTGGAGCTCTGGCAGCCTGGGCAGTGCCAGCACCCTCTGGGGGAGGAACCTTTCCTGATATCCAGCCCAACCCTGCTCTGACCCAGCTCCAGGCGCTGCCTGGTGCCATCCCTGTCCCAGAGGGGAGCGAACAGAGCCGGCGCCGCTCACCGCTGATCAGATCCACATCGATCAGATCGGGCTGGATGTGCCCCTTTTTCTTCGGCTTGTTCTTGAAGCCCTGCGGGGCGGAACACACGGCCGAGTTAGTGGCGAGGGGCGCGGGGCCCGCTCCCCGCCCCCGGTACCGGTACCTTCATCTGGGTCTGCTCCACGGCCTTCTCCCATATCTGCTGGTCGTAGGCCCCGATCTGAGGGGAGAGGAGGCTGAGGGCACGGCCGGGCCCGCGCCAGCCCGCCCCGCGCCGCACTCACCTTCTTCTGGTACCATGAAATGGCATCGTGACAGGCCATGGGGAGCGGCGGGAGCGGCGCGGCCCCGGCACCGGCACCCACCCCGGTACCGGCACCGACCCCGCTCCCGTTACCCTGGAAACCGCCCGGCGCTCGACTGGCTCCGCCTGCCGCCCCCCCCTCCCCACCCACCCAGGCAGCGCCAGCCGAGCGCCGAGCGCCGCCCGGACGCCCCCCAAGCCATGAAGGAAAGAAGCGCCCAGGCGGGTAAAGGACAAAATCAGACTTTTGTTTATTAAAAAAATACTTTACAGGAAAAAAATTCTATGCATTCCGCAGGACTATTTTACAAAGAAATAGCTTAACAGTTTGACACTGGTGTACAGTCAGCTACCGGGGGCGCGGGGGGGCGCGGGCCACCCCCGCACACGCGCGAATGTCAATAAATACACTAAGGCCGCACAAAGCAAACAGTCGTCCAGGCAATTGTACACGTCCTCTGGAGGCAGAGACCTTAGATAAATTAAAACCACAGAAAAAAATAATCGTAGCTGCCAATCAAATCAATTTAAATCACGAAACAGCAATACAGGAGTCGGTATCTTTACATGTTGTACAGAGAAATCAGGAACAGCAGGTGTGTGGGTGCTCGGGGTGCCCTGGCACTGCTCGGAGCCCTCGGAAGGGACACAACAGGCTCTGGGGGACAGGGAACGAGCCCTGGGCTCCTCTCGCAGCCCTCAGGGCTGCCCAGCCTCAGCACACCTCGGGAACTGCAGCTGCAGAGTTCAGCACTCAGCTCATTGGGGAAAGCTCTGACATTTTGCCTGACCTGTAACACGCAGGGAACCTGGCCGGGCACAGGAGGACACTGCGGAAAGCGTCCCTAAATGCCCTGGGGACACCTCGTGGTGTCCCCCCTCCTGGAGCAGGACCTGGAGCTTTTCTAGAGGACAGAGGAAACCAAATTCACACTGCATTTGCTGGTCCACTTCTAGCCCAGCTGAGCCACTTTATCCCTGGGATGTTTTAGTCACCAGCACTTGATTAAAGTCCAACCTAAGCCTCAGTTCTGCTTCACAGCACTTGGTCAGTGACAGCTGTCCCCAGCACAAAGTTGTCAGGTTTTCTACCTGACACACATCACGGAGCAGATCCTCATAAATGGAGCATTGAATATTTGCAGAACTGACCAGCACATTTGTATTTAGGAACTGTTCTCGATCTGCTTTCCACTGAGAGTAACAGAAAGTTAAGACCTTAAAAATCATCCAGTCCCAACTCCCTGCCATGTGCAGGCACACCTCCCACTGGGCCAGGATGCCCAACCTGGCTTTGAAAATTTCCCAGGTTGGGCATCCAGGGCCTCCCTGGGCAGCCAGATCCTCACCACCCATCACATCTCCTCCTTATCTCTCACCTAAACACCTCCTCTTGATTTGTGCCCATTTCCCTTGTCCTGTCACTCAGCTCCTGATGAACAGCCCCTGCAGATCCTGGAAGGTGTCCACGCTGAACAGCCCCAACTCCCTCAGCCTTAGAACAAGCCACCAAGTGTGGCTCAAAAATCACATCAAATCAAAGATGATTAGCTCATTAAGGAGCCTGCTTTAGGAAATATAGGAGAAATTCAAATAGCAGCTATTTAACATGAGATGTTCAGAAATATTTACTGGATTTGTTCTGCTCACACAATAAATGGCCTGAACTCGTCACTTCCAATCTAAACTGCTCTAGCTCAAAAAAATCAGAGTTCTACAGGTCTTGGGCTGGAAAACATTTGCATTTGTCCCATTAAGGCTTTGTTCTGGGCAACTGAAGCAATGGCTGCAGATTGAGCAGCTTCCCAAGCAATCCCTCTCACACTTTACATCCAGTGTTGAGGTGGAATTTGAAAGTCTGCCAGTTTGGTTAAAGCACAGCAAAGCTGAGCATGGATTTAGTAAGAGATTCTCCAACAGCTTGTTCCTCTCTCCCTCACTCTTCCAAAATAGGATAGCATCAGCAACATTCAGGTCATTCAAAGATACCTTTATTTATGTGCATTTAAATCTGACATTAGGTTTAAGTTAGTAACTGAGCAGAGCACAGAGAGCACGATGCTGTTGGCCATGTCCCTCCATGCAAGAGGAAGTCAGAGCATTTTCCAGCTATTTCAGGCTGTTGTCACAGACTTCACTAAAGCTACAGCTTGGAAAGCAGCACAGACCACCCTAGTCCTCCTTGACTTGCAAACATGCTATCAGAATTTACAGAGGCCTTCTAAATGGATTCTCTCTTCATTCCATCCCAATTTTCCCAGTTAACAGGTTGGTGCACGGGGGCTCTCAGCCTGTTTGCTCTGCTGTGGCCCTGCAGGTGTGACAGTTCCTGAGTGAGCAGAGCTGGCTGCCAGGGAAGGGCCAGCCCGGACAGGGCTGGGAGCAGCAGGAGAGGCAGAACGGGCACGTGGAAGACTCGCAGACTTGGTCAAAAGGAAAGAACACCCCTGGGGAATCTTTGAATGTGAAGGATGAACTGAAACCACTATTGCCTGTGAGGAATTTTACTTTGCACAACCCTTAAAGCTATGAAATTCCTCTCAACATAAAAAGTGGAAAAAACCCACCAGAGAACTGACGGCTCCTTTCTGAGCCGCGCTGAGTCATCTAGAATTTCTGCTAAGATTAAATTACACCCCTGCATGAATCACATTACTTCTCATCATAAAAGCTTTCCATTCTAACACCTTATTTACACAGATTACTAAACGAGTCACTACCACTTCAATCTGTAAATTAGTTTTAAATTGAAATATTTCCTAGTCCTCATTTTTGTACCGAAGACAATACATACATACACATAAGGAGTAATACAGGTTCTAACTAATCACTGCAGTATCTTCTGAGGATTATTTCTCTATCAGTTTAAAATAGTGACCTCTACACTGAGGTGCTAATATGTATATAAAAGCCTACACAAACAATATTGCACAAAGTAAGATTTATAATAGAGTAACATATTTTAGAGACCCTTATAAAGAGAAGAGTAATAATTGATATTAAAAAGATGCATCCAGAACTAACACAGCATCTTTGCTTTTGTCTAGTCTAACATAGTGTTTCAAATCTTTCCTACCCCAGTGAGGATTAGAACAAATAAAGTTATCTGGAGACAGCTTAAGTTGCACCAAACCCCAACTTGTACTCTAAATGTGGGGAGGGGGGAGGGAAAAGGGACTTTTCCTTTTGATGACTGGAAAGGGCAGTAATAAATGGGGTGAGTGAAAGTCAAATACAGGTTACACATTAACATCCAGAAATATTGAAAGATTGTTTAAAAACTGTTGATAGCTGACACTCTACACATTGAGCACGTGCTGCTGATTTTTCCACAGTAACTGGGCACCCAGGAGCTACACATGGAAAAAGCAGTCCGATGCCAAAATACTTTTTATTGTGAAATACTAATACAGAACTTACACAGTAAGGCTGTCCTTATTCTAGGAAGTCGGGTATCAGCTCAATGCTTATTATATTAAGTGCATCAGTACAAGGGAAAGTGTGGATCCATTGGACACGTTACGACCCCATCAAAACAAGCTGCCAAGTTGGTTAAGTATTTTAAAGCCTTAAAGTGCTCAAAGATAGCAGTTTCCTCCACAAGACTACCAAGAGGTTCTCTAATTTTGACACTAGCATTTATCACATTCAGGGAAGATGTATTTTGGAAGCAAAAACCCCCACACCAAACAACATAAGCAGTGCTATGAGAAGTGTTAGGTCAGTAAGTCATTGCATTTCAACAGGAATCAGACACTTGCTTCAGTTCTTTTTACAGGTCACCCTTGTAGGAACTGTAAGAAACATCAATTTCTATAGCTTGTATATAAACCAACATGTCAAGAATAGACATACCAAAAATTCCACAAATCATCAAAAGTGCTGTGCTTTCTCTATTTTTTCTTTTTTTCCTTTTTTTTTTTCTTTTTTTAAAACTTTTTTTAAGCAATTAAAATGAGATGGGGAAATCACTTTGCAAATCTTCTACAAAAGCATCACTTTCCGGTGAAGATTAGAGATAAAGTAAAAGTAGGGAAATAACACTGACCAATGGAGTTCAATCATTTCATATTCCTGGAGGAATTCCAATCTGACTTTGAGAAGATATTCAACATCTCTTTACTTAAACAGAAAGAAGTGGTAGACCACTGTTACAGGTTGTACTAAGGGGTTAAAATACAACTTGAATTTTGCATAATCTGTGTAAAAAAGATATGCTTGACATTTTGGAATGTCACCTTTCTTTATAGAATTATAGGCAAGATTTCTCCAATAAAACATAAGCCAGTTATAAAACTATAACTTCACATCAAAATTTTAAAAAGTTGTTTAAAAAATGTTTGAATATATACATATCACACAGAAGAGCCTGCATGATCCTGTGGATTGTGTTGCTGATCAGACTCTATTTTAAAACCTGGAAGGGGCTGGGCCACCTGATCTGGTTGCACAAGTCCTGATATTGAAGAAACAGAGGAGGAGAGCACCCCTGGGGTAAGCTGAATTTCTATACCTGGTTCTTCAGACTCTATTTTTACACTCACACCTTGGGGTTCTCCTTCTGCCTCTGTGTTTCCAGGAACATCACTGTTCAGGCTTGAGTTGCTCTCTGCTTTTGGAGAAGTCTCCCCACAGGGGTGATACTGTTTGAGTCTGATGTGCCAGGCTAAGCTGCAGACTGCTGACACTGTTTTGAACTGATGAATGACATTTCTGGGGATGAAGTAGATGTCATTGTCACACAACTGAATCCTAGCATAGCGAATGCCTTCCCGTCTCATTTGGTTTAGTTTGGCTTCGTCCACCCATTGAACACACTGGGAGAAGGAGAGATGGGAAAGTTAGTGGTAAACTCTTCAAACAACTCAGCATCTTCCTGTTTTCAAGTGAATTCATGTCTAAATCAGAATGTAAAACTTCAAATTCAAATGAGAACTGGACTTTAAAAATACAATTTCCCTGATGTTTTCAAGAGGAGGATGAAGAGATTTCTATAGTTACAGTTAAAAACAACAATGGGCTGCATTGCTTGGGCCGACAGGACTGAGTTTAGATGCTTCCATAGCCTAAGACAACATCAGACAAAGCAGGAGCAGGCACACATGGCTTAATCAACAGATTGTTTCTATAGCACACCCTGGAACCCACAGCATGAACCCCAGCTTGGGGGAAAGGAAAAGGTCCCTTTCAACTGAAGTATTTTATCCTGAAACACCAGGAAATTTACACAAGAGAGCTGAGAACTGAGGGGATACAAAAGGGCTGACTTTGGGGAGAAGCTGGGATCTGTCAGAAACTCCTCCCAAAACACCAGGAATAAGCTGCCATGAGGGCAGATTTGATACCTGTGACACTGGAGGTTCATGCAGGTCCAGCTGAAGTCTCTGCACAACATCAGTGAAGTCTTCAGCATGAAAACAAACCACATCTTTGGTTATACGAGGCTGGTCACTCCTAGAAAAAAAATGAGAATTCCAGGAATTTTTGAGTATTTGAGTTACAGAGCATTCCAGCTCTTCCAGCAGAAAGCTCCACTGAACCAATGACCTGCTTGAGTGTTACACTGTGCACAAAGTCTCAACACTTCTCAATAGTGTATTGTTTTGAAAAAGAGGTAAAATACATATATTTCCCTTTTTTCTTTCTCAATTTTTGCTGCATTCACAACAGAAGGGATGTTTGCATGGACAATACACTGAAAAGCCTGAGACCCAGGTTCAAACTGCCACTATCAAAGTTCTCTCTCTTCTAGGAACCCTATTTGCTCAATTCTTCCATTCTATAATTGGACAGAAAAATTCTGCATTAAGGGAAAAATGTAAAAATACAAAGTAACACTGAAGTTGAAGCAGTGAGGAGTTTTATTCAACAGTATAGGAAACATTGGCATCTTTTATTCTAATGGTAATGCTAATGATGCTATCCAATTTCCAACGTAATTTCTAGCTATTACAATGATCAAGTCCAGTTTCTCTGCAAGGTCAACAGCAATATCCTGGGTACATGACCTGAGAAAGCACTGCAGCTGTGAAATTAATTACACTGAGCTTAGACTACAGTTACAAAAGCCAGAATTAATATACCTGCTCAGGAAAAGAATAATCAAGGATGATGGTCCAAGTTTAAGGCTTTTGGATATCACTAAAATATTCTGCAAGCTGCTGTTACAAATTTTTTACTGCCTCAAGATGGAAAAATAGGAGGTACACAGCTTGAGGTTTTCAGCTCCGTACAGCTTTTGAATCACAGAGTAAAGTAGGTTGGAAAAGACCTTTAAGATCTTCTAGTCCAACCTATGACCTAACACCTCCTCATCAACTAAAGAATGGCACTGAGTTTATTTTTTGAAACACATCCAGTGACTCCCCCACCTCCCTGGGCAGACAATTCCAGCCATTGTCACATTACGGGATTTAAACCGTTTCTGACTAGGTTGGTTTTGTGCAAGGAATTATTTTTTTAGAAGAAAGAAGAGCTGCATCCCAGCAGCACTTACCATTCCCCAAACTGCACAGCCTTGAGCACCCCGACAGCAGCTGTGCTCTGCCAGTCAAAGCCCTGCCCCACGTGGTCAGCGTGAGCTCGGGTCCTGTCCTCGAACAGGACCTCGCGGGGCTCGCTGGTCCGAGGTAGGTACTGCAGGTTCTTGATCTCGTTCATGGACCTGCAAAGGCACAAAACCACAAACTAAAAATGTCCCTGCTGCTCAAAAATTAACATTTGTACTGAAATCATCTTAGAATTCTGGGTGCTGCAGGCTTCAAGGGAACAAAGCACTTCCCTCTGATTAATTTCTAGGTGTTGATTTGGCGAAAGATTGAAACAAAACCAGCAAAGTACAATTCAGGTTATAAGATCAAACTTTACAAAACAAATCAAATCACAAAATTTTTGTGTTCACTTGTGCTGAAAGACTTCCTTCAAGAATGTACCAGTATGTAAAACAGAGCTATCTTATAGAAACTGAGCTTCAGTTATTTGAGAATACATCCAAAAATTCTTCCTGAAACAACAATTAAAATATGCTTCCAAATCTCTGGAAATTTGTTCTAGAGCACTCTTTCAGAGACAGAAAGCAAGAATACACAATAATTGCTGGGCAGGCATGTTATAAATGCTTTAGCATTGCCATTATTAGGTAGCATGAGCAGTAAAAGGATCTCTGCTGTTTTACAGCATTCCACCTGCCCTCACCACCAAATTGGTTCTTGCCACAGAAATAAGATGAATTAAGTCTCCTGCAGGATAATAAAAAGAGGTTTTAATCTTAAAGCACCGATCTAGGATACATGAGAAGTATTGAAAGATACTGTTAGAAGTAGTGAAATAAAATAACCATCACGGGTAACATTTACTTTATCAGCTGAGCCAATTTGAAACAAAGTGAAAGTGAAACTTAAATCTGAATTAGTCCTCTGAAGAGCCAGTTACACATCAAGTACTCTGCTTTTGTTCTCAAATCTGACACAGACTTAACGGCAATGTTTTCCCTCGAGTACAAAAGGAAACCCAAACCTTACCGGCGCCGTTTGAAGGGTGATTTTGGCATATCAGCTGTGGGGATCATCTGCTCTCCCGGCCTCACCCACATGATGGGCCCATCATCACTCTGGGACCTGCACTGCAGTCGGAGACTGGAAAGAGTCCCCCAGGGCAGAGTCATCTAAAAGAAAACAGGAACAAAACAACCCACAAAACACACATAACACAAAACACTGGGTGAGATAGAAAAATGAAATGATGCCTTTGGTAAAACTGGTTCAAATCTATTGTCAAAAGAACTGCATAGAAACTAAGTTTCAGAAGTAAAAGATATTCCAAGCTAATTTTATCAAACATAGTCTTTAGGGAAGTAGAAGTGCATGTAGTGCAAGTATATATAATACACTTGATTATTTTTAATTAGCCACCTAATTCCATGTCTTTCAATTGGACACAGGAAAGAATGAACCTCAGCAGCCCAAATAAGCATCAATAAAGAAAATCCCTTACAATTTCTAATTACTAAGAAACCTAACAATTGCTTAAATATCTACAGTGCTCTGAACACACCACAAGTTACTGCTTACTCTGAGAAATGGAGATTCTTCCAACATATCTAGGAATTCTGGGAAGTAGTCCCCCACTTCTTCATCCACCGCTCCCACCAGGCTGATCTGGCGCATGGGGCCTGCTCTGTAGGTGCCACAGCAGTACGTCCGATTGACCTGGGGCCAGACAGGAGACACAACACCAGCACAGCTTCAGTTCCCTCCCAGGAGGATAAAAGTGACTGATCTAACACAGCTGGGATCAATCTTGGACTCATCTACATCTGTTTAAGCAGATGGGCCTTTGGGGATACGCACAGGAACTGTTTAGAACAGAGGAGAAAGAAAGGACTCCTGTCTGTACTCCTGACAGGAAATCCTTCTGGAGTCTGAGTAACAGCAAGTGAATATTTGAATAATTCAGGAACAATTCAACACTTCCAGGCTGACTTGAGAAAACAACCACACAAGGTTTCATTGTGACTCAGTCTTTCACCAGCAAGCTTCAACTCTCCACTGGTTTGTGCAGTTGGACTTTTGCTTCTACATTTCAAAGCGGATGCTCCTGGGCTTTGCACATTCCAGTTTCAGTCCGGTCCCTGAGGTCCTTCCCCTGGGCCTGCAGTGAAAAACCTCAAGGTCTTTCATGCAGTGGTTCTGGTGATAGTATACACAGGAAATTGGACAAAAACCAGATGAATTGAGGGGTTTAGCTGGAAAGCCAGAGTTCACAGAGAAGAATTTTAGGATTACCATTTGCAGTAGAACCTGCTGTTGGGATCAGAAACACTTTAATCTCACAGCTCGTGGACATCTTCTAGAACACAGACTGTCCCACTTTGCTGGGTCATCTGGAAACTTTTGTGGCCAATTTCCTGTTCGCAGAGGAGAGGCACTGGCAAGACTCCAGTGCTCTGGAGCCTCATCCCATGGACTGCAGCTGGAATGTGCCATATGGCCACAGAGGAGGTTCTGTGCAGCCTCCACAGCTCACTGGGGTGCTGGGCAGCCTCCACAGCTCACTGGGGTGCTGGGCAGCCTCCACAGCCCACTGGGGCGCTGTGCAGCCTCCACAGCTCACTGGGGTGCTGGGCAGCCTCCACAGCCCACTGGGGTGCTGGGCAGCCTCCACAGCCCACTGGGGTGCTGGGCAGCCTCCACAGCCCACTGGGGTGCTGGGCAGCCTCCACAGCCCACTGGGGTGCTGGGCAGCCTCCACAGCCCACTGGGGCGCTGGGCAGCCTCCACAGCCCACTGGGGTTACAGAGCACAAGCTCTACAGAGCACAGGTCTGCTTTGCACAGTCACTTGTGGCTGAGCCCCAGCGTTCCACCACCCTTCAGTGTTCCAGGGTGAAAAACTGCAGCTGTTCTCCACGGCTGAGTGGTGGGACAGTACAGACAATTACTGGTCAATGTGCAGTTTAACAGTCATGTTCACCCAGGGTGATGCATTTTAAAACTCCATTTATAGATACATGGCAGTAGCAGCTTAGCTTAAGTTTAGTTTCAGTTTTGCATGTTTAGCCAGCAAACCAGATGCCATTAAACTACTCCATGCAGTTGTTAAAGGTAAATTAGGAGAGACTAATAAAGGAAGAATAGAGTTACTGCTGCAATTTTATCCTCCAGCAGCAGCCATAGATATTTCACTTCTTAATTATACAAGTCTAGCTCACTCTATTTGCTGAATGCAGTTCAGAGCAGGAGCACTGGAACACCACAGCAATACGTTTTGTTCTGTGCACATACAGAAAAACTAAGGACTGAAGTGCTCTGGTCCTTATCCAGTGAAGTTAAACTGCCTGGCACTGTTTATGTAAGTGGAGACAAACTCCTTCCACATGAGTTCTGTGCTACTGAAACCACCTGGTGAGAGTCACTAGTATGTTACACGTGTTTGTCATGAGCTAAAATGAATTTTAATTCCATATGCAGCTTTTCCTTGTAATGTTTTCAAAGGAAATGAAAAATTAGAAGCTTTAACTTTGTGGGTTTTTTTTAAATGCACTGGAACAATGGAAAAATAGACAAGAACTCAGGAGTTATAAAGGAAACAGAAGAAATACTTTAGGGAAACACTTGATGTCAATGCTTTCCTAGTTTTTAACAGAAATTAAAGAAATATACACACTTGAGAATTAAACCCAGGACATGTTTACACTGACAACATGCACCAACCCACGGCAATCCCCAGCAGGCTGGATTATTCATCTCAAGCACCTCAATCACAGGGGATGTAGTCTACTAGTTCAATATGCCATAAAAACTTCTTCACAGCATCTCTCATTCTTAATTCCTCCTGAGCAGCAAACACTGGTTAGGCCAGTGGTCTCAACAATTGATGCAATGAACATCTAAAAGAACAGGCACCTTGCTCTCCCTTTGCAGCTGGGTGGTTTAGTGTCCCATGAGTAAGCACCCTGCCTGCTGCACTGCAAACTGCTTTGGCCTTTCATTCACCAGGTGCTCCAAATTCTCTCTGCTCACTCCAGTCACCTCTGTGCACCCCTCGCTGCAGGGAAGAAAGCTGAGATGATGAAATAGCTGAAGTCATTTCATTATATCCATTAGACCTCTCTCAGTGTTTTTTATTTTTGTTTAAAGTTCAACTCTTGTTTAGGAATTTAGCTGGGGTCACTCCAGTTCACACGGCTGCCAGAAGTCAGTAACTTATTACCACAGCACCTCCCTTGCTATAATTTGTTCCCTGTGCTGCTTTAAAAGCAGCAGTGGATCTCAAGCAGTCACTGCCACTGTTTTTACTGTTGCAAAAGGACAATAGGGCCAGTAAGACAGCTCAGGCAGCCTGTGCCCTTTCAAATGCCACCCAGCCATCACTGCTGTGTGTACCCCCCACTCACAGCGAGTTATGGGCACGTTTAAAATTAGCTCCAGTGCTCATGGAGACATTTTCTCTCAGCTGCACCATGTGCCTATCAGTGTTTCCCACACTGGGGTGAGAACAGAAGCAGACAGAGGCAGTGTTTCCTGTCAGAGGCTCGGAGCTGGTGTTTATTTGCATGCTCCTGAGGCACCCCAGCCTCATCTCGGGTTAAGGGAGCAGCACAGGATGAGAAGAGGACACGCAGATGAAGCATCAGCTGGAGACAAATGAGGTTAACTCTCTGAAGTTTCTCTCCAGTTGCAAGAAAAGCATGAATCAGTTGACAGCAACAATATTTCAGCATGCCAAGTCAGCTATAAAACCAGCCACACAAAACCTTGGCTACAAGGAAGAAAGCAAGAGCACAAGGCTGGCTCCTGCTGAAGGACAAGGCAGTGACATGCCAGCACAGCAAGGGTGACGTGCTTGACTAAAATCTGACACAGTGCAGGACCACTGGGCATTGTTTATATGGCTTTAGTGACAAACCAAATGAAGGATGCAGTACAGATGCACAACTTCTCCATTTCATACTTTGGTAGCTACTGCTAAAAAAAAGAAATTGCCCTTCCAGAATCAGAGAAGTTCACATGGGGCAGACAATCAAACTGTGATGCACTTCATGAACCAAAGCTGTCAGGAACAGAGGAACCTGTTCTGAACAGCAGCAGGAAAAAACTTACCCAGTTATCACCTGTTGGCTGCTTTTCCCACCTTCTTCCCAGAAGGAAGAGCAGCTTATGCAAAACCTATTTCCCCAATTCTCTTTCCTGGCCTCTTCCCAGAACCCCCCCACACCCTCTGTGACAGTGTAACTGTTC
Source organism: Emberiza elegans (assembly GCA_024865655.1). Lineage (NCBI taxonomy): Eukaryota > Metazoa > Chordata > Aves > Passeriformes > Fringillidae > Emberiza > Emberiza elegans. Next base: position 80,242,099 of record JALJVW010000184.1, on the reverse strand, counting down.
TTTGGATCAGAGAGAATTCATCATGCAAGTTGATCAGTTGGGGAAAAAAAACCAGAAGGGGTTTTTAAAACTCTAAATATATTCCCATTCACTGAGTGGAAGCAGTTGGACTGAACAAGTGATAAGGAAAATAAGAGTTCATTCTAGCTGCACTGCAAAGAGCTTCCAAATTAAAGTGTGCCCTTATGTGAGGAAAGCTTACAAATTACTGCTCAGTGATTTGAGTCTTGAAAGCTCTCAGCCCAAGTGAACAGCTCTACACTAAAGCTGAGCTCCAGCATTGAAGTATTAGAACCAATGAGAGACAATGCAAGCAAAAAATCCACAGGACACTGAGGCTTAATTATTTTAAGATACTGAAACCAAACATTTATGTAACAAATACACATTGGAGTGCTTTGCTGTAAACTCACTGCCCTGAGAACAAAGGAATTCACCTTGCAAGGAAGTTAATTATCACTAGACTTACCAACTCCTTCAGATTAAAGTCCTTATTTTGAATACTACAATTCAGTTTCTCTAAAAACACAAACCAGCTGAATGTTGTGCAAGCCAAAGGTCACATTAACTTGCAGTTTACAGAACAAATTTTGATTTCTGAACACTTAAACTTCAGGATTCAAGACTCCCTAAAGCTCCCAAACCCCTTGGCACAGGTCAGTGCAGCAAACAAGCTCATACACAGAGAAGGAACCCAAATGGAGGCAACTGAATATAAATGCCCAGTGTTACAGCATACAGTAGTGCAACATGGTTAATTTACTAAAGCACAACTATGAAGCGCTTCTGTACTGCACAATTCTCACTCAGAAGAGTGAAAAGTGAAGCTTGGCCAACCTGTTCAAGCCCCACCAGAGCTGCCAAGGAACAGGAGCACAACAGCCAGGGTCAGCACCCCAGGCCCTCAAGCCCTCCCAAGACAAGCCAGCCTGCAAAACCTGGGTGAACCCACCAGGAATTTCTCTGTTTCTTCAGCTTTTCCATCAGCTGCATTCCCTGAGGAGCCTGCTGCAGCTGCCCGTGACAGCCGCCCTGCTCTGTTCGCTCAGGGAGAGCTGCACTAACACACTTCGGCCACAGAGGATTAACCAGGTCATGCTGGAGCTGGGTTTAGAGAAGTGGTTTAGACCAACTGAACCTTATGTCATGACTCAATCTTAATCAAGTTTAGACAGTACTTAAAATAGAATTAATTGAAGTACCAGCAGACTATAACCCAGCAAAGCCTCTTATTTATTACCATACATTCCTCCCATGTATTTATAGTGCCAGTATTCATGTTCACAGGACATTCACCAAGAAAAAATGCAATTGTTAAACATTCCAGAGGCTCTGTTTAGCCATCTCAGGGGTCATCCCATGTACTCAAGCCAGAATGCAATCAGGACACTAAAGAACACAGATAAATCACTAATGCAGAAGACTTTAAAGCCTGACCTGTGGACACATTTGACACCTGCAGCACACAGGTGTGTGCTGTGCAGAAGTGCTGCTGCCCACAGCAGTGGTTCATATGCTCAGAAATTGTTTTGGGGTGCTCTGCACCCAGACACAGCTCTGTCAACACAATGAATTACTTGCACCAAGAAACAGAAGCTGGTTAAAATAAGTGCTGGAGCAGCAAATTGCTGCCAAAGAAAAAACCAAGTGTCAGAATTATTCATTTAATGCTATTTAAAGACTCCACAGTGACCGTGCAGTAACTTTCTGTAAAGTGCTAATTGTTTTTCCAATGCAAATCTTGCTTATAAGAATTCAGTAAAACCTGCAGAGATCCAAATAACCCATCCACAAGCACTAACACTCCAAAGTCTGCTGTTAAAGGTGTGCTCCTATCATACTGAACTCCACTAGAGTTTCAGATTTATCTTCCCAACAGGTGAACTGGTAAATGCAATTAATGTCTCAAGTAAAGACCTTGAAGGTAATCAGCAGTTTGGATCCATTGTCAGACTAAAAAGAAAGAAGCTTTATTCCATCAAAAAGAATTTTATCTAAGCTGTAATCTTGTGGTATACTCATAGATACTTCTGAGTTTGAGCACAAGACTAAAATCCAAGAGACTTTCACACGGGAATCTTAAAATGAGCTCAGTTTTTACTGTTGCATCCATTTAAGTTACATGGAGATACAGTTTCAGAATTTAAACTAGTTTGAGCCTACCATGGAAACCGAGGGAGTAAACAAAATGAAACTCCTTTTCAAAGGCAATTTAAAAGATCTGCTAACCACCTTCAAGTTAGAAAGTTTAAACAGCACAAGGTACTGAGGGAATGAAGATGTTAAAAACCTTGTGAAAGAGATATACTGAAACATGAAAAATTACATCATTGCAAAAAACCCCAAACCCCAAGTCCCCAAAAACAAACCCCAGCTCTGTTGACTAGAAGAGCAGTGTTAGCATTTGCAGTCTATGCAATTCTTGACAGACTTGGCTGTTGTTTGGAACAATCTCAGCGATTTCCCAAGTTTAGAAGAAAAAGATGCTCAGTGTAGATCTCCCCTCAGGTCACAGGCAGTAGAGTCTGATGTGTGATTCACCAGCTACCAGGGAGCACAGAAAAGCTTCCAGCAGAAGCAGGAATACACAGCACAGTAGATTAGTCCTAACATCACCTTTCTTCATCTGCTCAGAAAATACATTTGTGACTTGCCTATTTTAAATCATGTCTGCTCTGGCTTACTGAGATTAATCAAATCTAGGTATTGTGCAACATTTATGCATGTGAATAGTTCTTACCTGAGAGTGAAAATTTGAAATTGTTGTTGTTTCAATGTCCTTCTTGCCCAAAATTTCCATTTTCACTGGAGTGTTTGGAAAGTTAAAAGCAAAGTAATCCAGGAAGTCTGGTAAATAGGCAGCTGCTCCGTGCACTATGGCTAAAGCATAGTAAGCTGCATTTTTATCATTTTCACTGAATGACAACGCAAGAAACTCTTCTGCAAATCTCTCCATCTCCACTGGAGACAAAAATGAGAGTTCATCCATGTAGGCATGCAGGACCAGGGCACCTCCATTGGACTGGTGCTCCTCGTGAATGAAGTTACTGAATTTAGTGCCAGTCTTGAGGAAGCTGCTGCGGACAGAGTGCTCCTGGTGTGTCACAAAGGGGGTTTGTACTCCCTGGGGTACCCGGTATTCCTGCATGCCCAAGTTCAGTCTGCACAGCTGCTCATCCTTCAGGTACCTGAAGGATTCCTTGTTCATTTCCAGGTTGTCACACTGTCCTTGAGACAGAGTCTCCTTGTCAATGCGAGTGAGCCCAGCACACACCGTCTGCACCTCTTTGTTGTACATCTTCAGGCGCTTTCCCCTCACATCTTCCCGGTGTTTCTTTTTCTTTTTTTTCTTTATCTTCTTCATAATAAGACTGTCAGCTCGCTGGGTTTTGCCATTTTCATCTGGAGTTTCTGGCAGTGACAATAAAGAGAAGATTAGAGTTCTGCAGTTGCAGCATATTCACCCCAAAAGAATTCAGGCCTCTCACTTGCTGAAAGGATCTGTTCCCAGGGAGACTCACCAATTGTAAAACATTGCATTTTTCGTTGTCAAAAATTAGTCAATTAAGTCAAAAGTCAGGGTACCTATAATTATACAAATAAGGCCTTGAATTAAGGAAACCTTCCAAAATTCTAGCTTAATATTTTAGAAATATTTCCATTTTTAACAATTTATCAGAATACCTTTAAAAGGAGTCTGTATTTCAGAGCATCTATAATTAAGCACATTAATAACTTCTGACATTTAAGGCAGTGCCGTACAAGGGAAGAGGATAAACAAGTATGTGTAACATTTAAACATTAATACTTTCATTACAGAACACTTCCCTGATTTTGGATACATGATAGGGAAGCAAACAGAGTAGCACTAAAGAGCTACAAGCTTTACTTACACTTAGAAGTAAAAACATTTAAGCTTAGATTGCTGATCTTTTAAAATTAAAGGACCCAAATCATCACATCAACCGATTCAGTCTTATAGTTAACAATTCAGTTAATGGAGAGAAAGAAATTAAGAGCCTGTTTCAGTTATTTGGGTTGGGTTTTTTTTTTTTGAGGTTAATCAACCTCTAAAAGGCTGAGAGATAAAATGTAAAGAAGTAGTTCTGTCACGCAAAATGGAATAGTTTAAGTTGTTCTTCTTTCAAGAATAAAAGCTAATTCAAATAACATTTAGCAAGGGACAAAGGTAATTAGAAAACTTGATGGCCCAGCTGTTACAAACTCAATTGCCAAGGCAAGATTTTAACGTGCCTGAATCAAAGAACCATTTCATCCAACAGTGCCCATAAATCTCCAGGAGCTGTGTTAGCAGGATAGCCGTGGGGATGAGAACAACCTGCTGCTGAAGGCAACACCTGCCTGAAGATGCAGTAACTGAAGTTTTACCATTTCCCTTCAGCACAGGGCTTTGTCCTAAAGAAATTTCCTTTCTCTGGCTGCACATTGGTGTTCCCTCTCCATTCTCTCGGAGCACTTAAGTTAAAGAAAAAAACCCATGTTATACTGTTTTATGAGAAAGGGCGTAGTGATATACACAGGCAGCTCCAGGTTCTTCAGTGTAAGCAGTGTTAACTGGATCATTACTGGTTTGGTCTCTTTACTGGAGAGGGCTGACCTTCAGAACAGCCTGGAGTAAGGAACAGAGTTACTCATGGAGCAAAGAAAGAGCTGATTGCTTAATCCTCACTTCATACAATAGTCTTAGGACCTGAAATACAAGTTTTCACCGTGCTGCTGCAGGCCTTGCAAACAGCAAAGGCCCTGATCTTTCTATTTCAGAGAAAGCAGGAAAAGCAGGGTGGTATCGCTTGTTCTGGGAAGCCAACTGAAACAGTTCTTGGAATGAGGTTTGCTGCAGGACTCAGATGTGAGGAGTGCAGGGTTTGCTCAGCCACTGGGCTCTGAGCACAGACGCTGCTTTACTCACAGAGGAACGTGCAATTCACACACCAGGGCTTTGTCCCGGAGACCAGAGATCCCAAGCTGCAGGTAAACAAGGATTTCATGCCACCACTGTGCTGTTGGGAATACTTCCCCATGCACGTTTCTAAGAGCATTTGGTTGTTAAAGGCCTCTTACTGTAAGCATTTCTGCTTTCAGGTACAGTTTTAAAACCTCACACATTTTAATCCAGAGTATATTCCTGTTTGATGCCATATCCTCATAACAGACAGAGGAATCCTTGCATTTGGGAGCTTCCAGTGAACACTTGTCTGTTTGCAGGATAAAAGCTGCCCTGGCTGCTGCTGGATGCATTGAACACAGCAGAGTCCCACTATTACAGTGAGTAACTGCTGTATTCAGTGAAGCTAAACAGTGACATTATAATAATGCCTGGCAATCCTGAAGGAAATATAGTTTTAATTATTCCTTTAAATAACAGAAGGCCTCCAGCACCTCAAACACAAAGAAGCTGTGGACAGGTCACTAAACTATGGGCTCTGCAGTGAGGCAGAATGACAGCATGCCAATAACTCGGGGTATATAAAGACTCTAAAATGATCAGACATCCCATAACAGAAACAGAACCATTATTAAACAGCAAAACCAGTGGGTTGTTCACTGTCACCTGAGGCCACAGATAAGCATGGCACAGTCAACGCAATAGGTAATTTAATTAGATTATCCAGCAAAATAAAAATGGATAGTCAGGAAAAAAAACACCACCCCATCCCAAAAGGCACTACCCCTACAGCTGAGGACAGGCAGTGAAGAGCTTCAGATGAGCAAACAGCTTTCCTTTACAAAGCTGGAATTCTGACGCTCATTTTCACGCTGCTTAAGCCTTCATTAAGAGGCCTAATTTAATTCTGGGTTAGAACTGACACACTGCCACTCCAGTCTACAAAGTTACACTGCTCCAAACTTTTGTTTGATAAACTTTAGAGGTTTACAATCAGAAGATTTTTTAGTCTGTATTCAAGCACAGTGGTGTGGAAGCATTGACCAGCGGAGAAAAGCCTCTCCTGGTACTAGTTTTGTCTGTTCTTAAGACAGTCCTATCTAGACTTTACTCCACAGACACTTGACTTCTGTAAGCAAGTGCATCTTTGGTTTCTTTGGCACAAAACCTGCCCATACACTCCTCAAGCATAATTCACCACATTATACTTTTAATTACAGTAGCTTTTGCAGTTATTTTTTATCTATGTTGCACTCTCCAAGAAGCTTTTTACTATAACAAATCTCTGGGCAGAACCAAAACAATCACTCTGTACTGTTAAAAAAAAAAAAAAACAAAACCACACACAGCACATGCCAAAATCCAGAGACATTTTGACCTTTCAATAAAAGAAAACACAGAATCATTCAGGCTGGAAGGGACCTCTGGAGATCATGCAGAGAAACCCCCCTGCCAAGGCAGGGTCACCTGGAGCAGGTGACACAGGTTTGGAATATCTAAAGACAGGGAGACTCCAGGACCTCCGTTCCAGGGCACCTGTTCCAGTGTTCTGTCACCCTTCATTGAAAGAAATTCTTCCTCATATTAAGGAGGAACTTTTTGTGTTTTAGTTTGTGGCTATTCCACCTTGCCCTGTTGCTGGGCACCCCTGAAAAGAATCTGGCACCATCCTCTGACAACCGCATTGGAAACATTCATATGGAATCACGAGATCCTTCTCAGGCCACTTATTAAAACCAACCATTAAAAATTACAAAAAAAAAAAAAACCCAAACCAACAAACCAGCAGCTCCTGACACGTCAATGTGAAGAAGCCTCCACTCCCACAGCACTCGCACGTTGAACGTGCGATGAGGGCGATTCTGACAGCAGCAGCAGCAACGCGGCCACCCCGCGCTCCGTGCCCGGGGCAGCCCCGCCGTGCCCGCTACGCCACGGCCGGAGCAGGGCCGCCGATCCCGCCGCGCTGCCGCCGCCCGCTCCCCTCCACAGGTGCGCCCGGGGCTCCGAGCGCGGCGCCGCCGCCGCCCGGCCGAGCCCGCCGGGGGCACCCGCCGGCCCTGCGACCCCCGCGCTCCCCCGCCGCTCCGCTCACCTCGCTGGCTGGGCCGCCCCGCCGCGCCGTCCGCGGGGCTGCCGCGCCTCGCCTTGTGGCCGGCGGGCTCGGCGTGGTGCCGGTGGTGGTGTCGGCGCTCCCCGGGCGGCGGGAGGCTGAGCAGGGGAGAACGTGAACAGCCCCGCGGCGGCGGGGAGGGCGGGCGGGGGCAGCGGCTCCGCCGGGCCGGGCCCCGCCAGCAGCGGCTGGCTCGGCCGGGCCCGCTTGGCGGCCGGCGGCTCGCCGGGTGCCGCTCGCCGGCGGCGGGGCCCGCGGGGCCGGGCGGGCCGGTCCGCTGAGGGCGGCGGCGGCTCCTCCGGGGCCCGCGGCACCGCGGCGACCTGCGCGGCCATTTCAGGGGCTCCCTCACACACATTTAAATGGCCCGAGCGCCGGGCGCCGCCGCGCACGCGCCGCCGCGGGGCACCCTGGGACGTGTAGTTCGGGGGCGGGGGCGCGTGCGCGCGGCGCGGGTCACGTGGGCGGTGGGAGGAGGGCGGGAAAGCGCTGAGGGAGCGCGGGGCTGGCGAGTGCGGAGGGTTCAAAAACTTTTATTTTAGTGGCGTTTGTCGCTTGTTCTAAAGTGCTTCATTCATTAAACACCGGCCGCGAGGTGCTGCCAAGGCTTTCTCCGTGAGGGAGATGACGTGGAGCTGTTGGAGCGAGCCTAAGGAGGCCATCCCTGCCCATGGTAGTGGGATGGAATAAAGTCGTTGAATCATAGAATGTAAAGGGTTCGGAGGGAACTTAAAAAACTCGTTTCACCCACTGCCATGGGCTTGGGCACCTTCCACCACATCAGGTTGCTCCAAACCCTGTCCAGCCTGGGCAAAACAGAAATATAATTTGGGTAAAGGCGTTCACTGTTTACTGCTGTTAAGAAACACCGTGATTACAGTAATAAAAAAGTCAATATTGGCTATTCCTCCAACTTTAAACCCGCTGAATTTTCCATTCCAGCAGTGGTCAGCAGATTCTTCTCGACCAAATTCCCCAGATCCCACCTTTGTTGGTGGGTTCATTTTGGTGTTTGGGTTTTTTTCCCCCTGTCTTTACAGGAGATTAATCATATAAAGCAATGTTCAGCATCATTATCCCTCCCCACTGATAGAAACATCAGCGGAATCTGGTGAGGAATCTGGCAATAAATCTCATCTTCCCGGTTCCCACCTGAAATTCTGCGCTGGAGAATCACAAATCCTTGAAAACAGCATTGGTTTAAAATACAATAATATTTTCCTTGCTGTCATGGTGTTTGGGGATTTTTTTCCCAGACAGAAGAGCAGCTGGGTCAGCCACTTGTGCAGTCACCCCGGTTTAGTTTCCATGGGATCAATCACCATCTTAAGTCTTATTGCCCCAAAATCCAGGCAAATGCTCTGATTAACTCAGGGAAAAAAAAATTATATTATTTCTAAAATTTGGGGTGCTAATACCCTCGTAGTCCAAGTAATGTAAACATTTCAGTGTCTTTGATTGCAGTAGACCTATAAACGTGAGAGAGGGTCTTGATCACTTCTCTCTGCTCTGTTGGCCTTCCAGTTCATTCCAGAGTCTTCACTGGGTCCCATCATCCGTTTATGCTCAAATCCATCCTTTTGAAGCGATTACATTCCAAAACACGACAAGAATAGGTCCCTTCTTAGGATAAAACCTTGTATTGCAAGGTTTACCTCCCATCCCACTGCGAATTGACTGAAAGCTGCTGGTACTTTTACATTCTTGACTTTAAAACTCCAGTTTTAAATTCAGTGAATGTGCAAGTAGTGCCTGAGCTGCCAATACCGTGTAACAGCTTTGGATGTGTTTATTTTGGTGGAAACTTCACTGGGATGGGCATTCCAAGTATTTCAGGATGATTTCACAAATCTGCAGTGCCAAGTCTGTAAAATACATCTAAATATTCCATGCTGGGGGTGGATTTCTTGGTCCTTTAGGTTTTGAAAATCGATTTGCAAAGCCTAGGAAGAAATTATGTGGTTTTTTTAATACAATAAATTCTGTTTGTTACAGATGCTGATTATGTAATCCCTTAAAAATAACACAGGAATTGATAATGCTTGCAATTTCAGATCTTTCCCAAGTGTTAAAATATGACAGAAAAGCAACATCTCGTAGTTGCAAATAAAGTTGTAAATGTGTAAAAACTAAATGTGTAAAACCCAATGAGCATTATTTGAAATATTTGTAGATTGTAAGTGTTCTGCCTGGCATTTAGACTTCCAAGAACCAGGTTCTTCTTACCAAAATATGAAGAGCAAAACATACCAAAGTTAAGGAAAGACCTTGGAGAGTTTGTTGGGGCAGGTTCTGATGATTTTGTCAGTGAAGATGGACTGCAGATGCCTAGAAATAAAAAATGACACTGGAGCAGCTGGTCACTGGTCCCACACATTTAAATACTTGCTTAAAGCCATTGCAAAGATATTAGCCTGAAAACTTACTTTTTTTCACATTTTTCAATATTTTCAAGCTCTGTAAAAAAAAAAATAGAAAAAGGGTAGTTGCAAAAAAATGTGTGAAGCAATGGATCAGCTACTGTGGTAATGGGAATTTGCTGGTAATGGACATGTATAAAAACACTGAAAAATGTACATGTATAAATAGATCAGCTACTGTGGGAACTCAATAGTAAATGTACAAGTATTACATTTCATAAAACCAAACTTTGTACCACTCTCTTTGGCTTTTTCCTTGTCATCCCCAAAGCCTCCAGTTTGTATTTTCCTTGCTGTTTTCCTCCAGTGCTTCTCTGTTCCACCGTGACACCCCAAAGAACGATCTCACAGGGATAATTAACAGCAGCAAGAGGAGGCTGGTGATGGGTCTGCCCTTGTAGGACAGACTCAGACCCCACTGGAGCAACTTCTTCCCAGAGGAGCTGGCACCCCACGTGGATGGAGTGCCAAAGCTGGGTTACCCTGTTCCAGTGCAGACAGGGTGGGTGTTTGCATTTCTACACCAGAATATTTGTATTATTCTTGTTTCCTTGCCCTGAACACAAGTGCTCTCGAAGCAGGCCCTGTTCCCCCAGTGACCAGTGAGAGAGCAGCACCAGCTGTGCCAGAGCTCTTCTCTCTCTCTTTTTTCCCCACACCTTTTGTTTCTTTTACCTTGCTCCTCCTGAAGCATTTAATGAGTTCTTTGGATGATGTTCCTGAGCCCTTGTTCTCCAAACCTGCAGGACCTGAGGAATTCCTTGCAGCAGGCTGGAGACCTGGGAACATACATAATATGTACATTTTCAGTGGTCATCCACAAATCCTCCTGCTTTTTTCCAAGTGCTTTGTTGCTGCTTTTCATCTCCTCTAATGCAGCACTTCTAGAAATTTTCTGCAGGTTCCCTACTTGTGTGTATTTGCTGAACTCTCCTGCAGGGAAGTGCTGAAGCACTACCTGGTAATGCTTTGAACAAGTGGGCCACGCTCTCAGGAACCTCCAGGTTTAGGTGTGAGTGTAAAACCTCAGTTAGACCCTGAGAAAAGAGCTCAGCACTCACTTGCTGCCTCAGCGAGAACAAACGACTCCGGGGTTCTTTCAGGAAGCGGAGGAGGAGAATTGGAGCCGTCCTGGGCTGTCTCTGAGAAAGCAAAGATAAAAGAGTTGGTTACCTAACTTTCAAATAATATATATATATATATATGTATTAGAAGCAACCAGCTTATCTCAGTTGTCTCAAAGGAAACACAAAACATGCAGACAAAGAGGAGGCTGCAAGGGATGTCCTCATGAACAGGATGAGGCAGGAGCTGATTAGGAAATATAAAACTACCAGTTCACTTGTTTGCAGAACTGTTTAGTTCTGGTTAGAACTATTTAGTTGCAGAACTATTTAGCAATAATTTCCGTTGCACTGAGCACAGATCCTAAACACATTTGCTAAATAAAGCAGTTTCAGAAAAAAAGCAGGTCTAAATTCCAAAGATTATCCCAGCTTTAAACTTATACCTGTTCGTGGGCTCCAAAGCTTCACACTCTGGAAAGAAAACACAAGGCAGGTATTTAAAATTCCCACATCCAAATGTTGTTTTCTTGCACACAAGGAAGCCAGAGAAGACGAGGAAAGGATGTGATGTGCAAACACCCTCCCACACACACCTCCACACTTGTGTAGAGGAAGACAGACTTGTGCCTCATTCTTCCACTTCACAGAGCTGTCACTCAGCTATGGGATCATCAACAGATGCCTAAATTTTGTTCAGCTCCTGTTGGTTCCACAGGGCTGGTGAAGCTCAGCAGAAAACTAATGTCATATGTTCATTATCCTTCTCTAAATGAGGGACAATATGTTTATTACCCTGTACTGGCCTTAGAACCCCAAAAAGTAATGTTTGGAGTAAAGTAGATGTTGATAAGAAGGGGCTGGACTGAGACCCCATCTTCTTGCCAATCCTGAGCCCAGAAATCCCTGGAAGTGTTCAAAGCCAGGCTGGACAGGCCTTGGAGGAACCTGGTCTAGTGGAAAGTGTCCCTGCCCGTGGCTGGGGTGTGGAATGGGATTTTCTTAAGATTCCCTTCCATCCCCAACTGTTCCATGATTGTGTGATTCTATGAAATAATTTATGGCAAGTACAAAGTGCCAAAAACTAGAGTCTTTCTCACAGAAGGAAGCGTGGTAAGGAGATTGGCATAGGAATAGTGCTGGAAAAGAGGTAAAAAGCCACTTGTACCTTGCATGGTCTCAGTCTCACAGGGTCATGAAACCCATCTGAGTGAGACTCACCACTCCACTCCCAGGAGGTTCCAATATTTGGATTTCTGTCTGGAATCTGGAAATCTGGAGTGGCCTGAGGAAATTGCCCTGGAAGCAGTTGAACACCAGAGAGATCATTCCTTATCCCTCACTATCAGAGCCACCCTGATGTTGGGTGAGCCCCCCTGTGCTGCTCAGCCCCACATTTATTTTGGTAATCACTCACCTGGCTCACTGGCCACAATGAAGGACTCAGGGGTGCGCTGGGGCAGGGGTGGAGGAGCATCATCATCATCATCAGGCTGTGGCAGGGGGGCTGATTGGAGAGACACAGACAGGTTACTGGCATGGCCGGACACGAGAGGACCACAGGCCTGTGTAGGGGAGGGGGCTGCTCCTGCCACGCACCAGAGACTGAGGTTAAACACCTCTAAACTGTGGTTAAACATCCAAATAACTCCCAGCACCAACTGCATGAGGAAAATGAGCACAGAGCCAGGCATGCAGCTGGTGGTTCTGCTGCTGCTTGGCTTGGGCTGCTCCTCCCAGGACTTCCCAAGGGCACCGGGATAATGAGAATGTCTTTGTGACACTGAGGGGTCTGGGCAGGACAAAGTGGAGCAAGTGCCAAAGCTGTGGGCAATAGGAAATGTCTGATTGGGCCAGGACTAACCAGAACAAGGAATAATTCCACCTTCCTCATATGACAGGTGATGGGTGCAATGCTACAGATCTGGGCAAAACACTTGTGATGAATCATGGAATAATGGAATGGGTTGGATTGGAAAGGAAAATCATTAAAACCATTTAGATCCTCCACCATGGGCAGGGGTGTCACCCAGGTTGCTCAGGGCCCCTGAAGTCCTGAATCTCTCAATCTTGGTGAGATTTCAGTGTCCCCCCCATGACACTCTGCAGCAAAGACCTGAAAACTACATCCTCTGAGAAAGCCATTTCTGCGAGCTTTCTGAATGATTTTTGGAGCACCTTGGTGTAAGGATTGGTCAGCACCACCCCTGCCTCCCTGTGAGAGCTGTCCTGAGGTGACACAGTGGCTCAGAGCAGCTGTGTAATGCAAACACCAAAATTACACTGCTCTAAAAATGTTTGTGGGAAAAAATTCAGGCAGGATGAAGAGTGTGAGGATGAAACCAGTTGCTCCCTCAGCTCCCATGAGAGCCCAGTCCTGAGGAGCAGCTACAGCCCTGCCTGGACACCAGATGACCACAGCAACCACTCCCTCCAGCACGCCCCAGTCCAGAGTGACCTGGTCCCATGTGTCCCCTTGTCCCAGTAGCACTTACTCGAGGAGAAGGTCCTCTCCTGGTCCAGGGGAGCGTGACGGGGCGATGGGGAGCTGGCTGTGGTGGGCTGTAGGGGGGCACTGGCAGAGCACGAAGGGAGGAGCTCATCCTGCCCCCCCAGAAAGGGGAACACGGGGGACACAGGGTCGTCTGGAGAGAGTGATGAGAAGTAGGGGTCTTCTGCTGAGCACAGGGAAGGGTGAGGGCATTGCCCCTGCTTCCTGCGGCCTGAGGGGCCGTCTGCTGCTCGTCTGGAGGGGTTCAGGTCCGCTAGGGGAAAATCCATCCTGGAAGCTCGAGTGACCTTTTGGCCACTGGGGACTCCAAACAGGCTTGGCATCCCCTGCATCCCATTCCCAGCTTTCTCCTCGCTGCCCCCGTGCTAGAGGGGTCGATACAGTCCATGCCAGAGGTGCTCTGGCACCAGGTGCCCTCCTGCCTGCTCCCTTTGGGTCCAGCTCCAGCTCCCAGCTGCAGCGTTTCTGAGGGGCATCCCCAGCACCCCAGGGCTCGCCAGCAGCTGCCTTGGAGCAGCTGGAGAAGTTCAGAGCCCCGAAGGAGATGGCCTGTCTGATGGGGGGCACTCCCCTGGCAGAGCTGGGCTGCACTCCCGGGGCACACAGCGAGGGCAGGGACGCTTTGCTCTGTGCCACCCGAGGGAGATGTTGGTGCCCGTCCTGCTGAGGAGGGAGATGTTGGTGTGGGGTCTGCTCCTCTGGCTCTGAGCTGCAGGAAAAGCAAAATAAAGTGTGGAGTCAGAGCCACGGAGGGCTCAGAAAGTGTTGGCCCACTAACAGAGCCCACAGCACTGCTGCCAGGAGCAATTCCCTCAGGAATGTGAGCCCAGCCTCGAGCAAGGCTGTGCTCCATTCTCCATTTCAATGCCATGAAATGGCGAACAGAGGAGGCCCCTTGATGTCAGCAAACTGAACCAAAAGGCAAAATTGTTTACAGAAAGGAGACACTGCAATCCCAAACATGTCCACGGAGAGATCCCACCACCCTTGGAGGCTGCTGGCATTGGAAAGCTGCATCCTCAGGATTGCTACTCCTGCAGCAAGGGGCACTGGAGTGAAATGTGCAGATGGAAGATGGGACCAGTGTGGGGGCATTCCATGCCAGGCAGAGGGCTGGGATGACCCAGCCTCCATGTTCCTGAGACTTCTATATACTGTTTTATACTGTTTTGTACTGTTTTATACTGTTTTATACTGTTTCCAATTCATATGTGTAACACTGAGTGACACAAAGCCCAGGGCCGAAGAAGGGGGCAGATAATGACACTCAGGGAAGAGGCTGAGACACATCAGTGAGAAGAGAAGGAATTATTAGGAAATTAGGAAAAGTTTCTTCATTCAGGGGTTGATGAGGCATTACAATAGGCTGCCCAGGAAGTGGTGGAAACACCATCCATGGAAGTGCTCATCAAACATGTAGATGTGGCACTTGGGGACATGGCTTAGTGTTGGACCTGGCAGTTAATGGTTGTGCTTGGTGGTCTCAGAAGACTGTTCCAACCTTTATGATTCCATGAAATTTGTTAGGAACAAACGTGAGAGTCAAAGTGGGACTCAGGGGAGGCAGCAGATCCTGAGAGCTGAAGTGCTCCAGAGCACACATCAAGAAGTTCATCTCTCTGAAATCGTGTGGGTGTCTGCAAATACCAACCAGGGATACTTGTGCTGAGGCTTACCAGGTGAGTGAGCTCAGGCCATAAATGTCTTCCACTGGAGTCAGGACTGGCTTGGCTACAGGATGCCCTGCTCCTTCCTGGGGAAAGGAAATGTTTGCAAACAGGAGTGAGGAGGCAGAATGTAAATAACACCAACGTGCTGCTTCAGGAGCTGGGATTTTTGCCCAATACTTCTAATTACTAAAGCACTTGGGAAATGACACCAAGATGGAGCTAAAAATTGCAGGCAGAACTTTCTGAAGAGCAACTCTGCCAGCACCTTTCTGAAATGAGAGTGCAGCAAGCCCCACAGCCATCCAGCTGTGCCAAACAGCTGGCAGGCAGCCTGTGCAGACACTTTGCCTTCAGGAGCCCACACTGGGCAAGCTGGGTGCTGGTTTTGTGCACAACACCAGCTCATGGCCATCCTGTGCTCTGCACAGTGTCCTCAGAGGACAGGGAGGTTGAGGGGGGCGAGAGGTTTGGGCAAGAGCTACAAAACCACATCCTGACTTGAAAAGTCCTCTGCATTTTGTGTCAGCCCTGTGTGACCTTTGCTCACAGACTGTCCTTAACCAGTCCAAAAGGGACTTTTTTCAGTTCTGTTCTCACTCAGCTCTGGCTTGGAATGAACTGCAAATCCTAGGGTAAAACTGAGGCACGAGTCCCATGGCAGGATCTCCTTCCCAATTTTTGAGATAAAAGTTTCTGACAAAATGAGCTCACTGTGACCTTCCAGTCTTTGCTGTGATGCATTTACTTTCCTGGATTTGATACAGTGAGGCTCACGTCAGCAGCCACAGAACAGCAAGAGCAAAGGAAACCTCAACCAGAGAGGTTTTGGCTATTCCTGTTAATATGCAACTTCACACCAAGACCATCTCTTTTCCTCTGAGCTGTAACAGATTTGTGAAATTTTGCCCTGTTTTTCCACAAGATATTCCCCCTATGCCCTCCCACAGACAGGCTGTAGTGCTGATTCCCTCACCAGCACACATGAGGTAACTCTTTCATCCTCACTGCTTTGTGATCCCAAGCTTCCCAACCTGGACCTTCCCAACCTGGTCTGAAAATCCCTCAAGTTTCACTGGCACATCCCCATGGAAATCAGCCAGTCCTGTAGAAAATTCATGCTGTTCTATTCACTCATGATATTAAACAATCATAGAAATATATAGAAAATAGAAAATGGTTTTGAGACTGAAGAAAGTCTAGGTTTTGTTTGTGATAAGCATTGCACATTCAGGGGAAGAGCTGGATTCTCATGGGTTAACGTCAAAAGAGACTTAGTTTGGGTATCAAGGGGAGTAGAAAATACGGGAATTCACCCCAGACTTGCAGCAGGAATTGAGGTTAGAGCTGGAGTGCCCAGGCTGCAGAAGGCAGCATGTTTGTCCTGGGACTTTTACCTGAGAAGCAGCAGAATCTTTCTGGGCATCGAGTGCTTGAATTTGCCTTCTGAAGAGCTCAATCACGGCATCGTAAACCAGCTCATACTGCTCCTGCATTCCAGACAGACAGACAGAGACTGTGACAGCCAGCACCAGTGGCACCTGTGAATGGCCACCTCTTCCCAAGCAAGCATCACCCTGAGAGAAGGTGCCTTTCCTGTCCGTCGGCAGGGAGATTTTCGAGAAGAGGCAGAAGCCACAACTCTCACAGGGCTCACACTGAGGCATTTGGGGGCTTTTGGGTGTGCAAACAACGCTGTTCTGCATTGAGCTTCCTCTTCAGTCTGTTGCAGCTGAGGAAAGTTCCCACTTTATTGCATGGACAGTCTCTGGTTTCACAGTGTAAGCATTTGATAAATCCCACTGCGAGCACTGACCCAGCTGTCCACAAGGAAACGCTCAGCTACCAAATCAACTTCTGCCAAATCATTGTTCTGCTCAGAAAAGGGACTTTGCACAACATCTCCACACCCCAGCTCCCAGCAGCACCCCTGCTCTGGGTTTCCCTGCTGTGGGAAAAGGTGAGGGGCCAGCATGGAGCAGTGGTGACCTTCCCCAAACACACCTTGGTCTGCACTATGCAGGGTCTCTGTGTGCGCATCTCCTGGATCAGGTTGAAAACACTGAAGTTCACTGGAACAATCTGGCGAGAAAGAGAAAAGACAAAATGGTTTTAAGCTAAAAGAGAAGAGATTTGGGTTTAATATTGGGAAAGAATTCTTCCCTGTGAGGCTGGGGAGGCTCTGGCACAGAGCAGCTATGGCTGCCCCTGGATCCCTGGAAGTGCCCAAGGCTAGGGTGGACAGGAGGGACTGGAAAGAAAGGATTTTTAAGATCTTCCAACCCAAATATTTCAATGATTTCTATGATTTCTCTGATAAAAAATTACAGACAGGTCTAATTCCACAAAACTTCCAAGCCATGACGCCGTTCAGAGCACTGTCTGAAATCCAGGCCTGCTACTGCAACAATTTTTAACAAAGGGCCTGCTTAAAGTGCTATTTTATTTGTTACAAACCACCCTCCTCCCTCCTGTCTTACACTCCACAGAAAATACCCTATTTATAACAGCTGTGGGCAGCAGGAAGGACACGGCACTGATTTCCCAGCTGGATGGGTCCAGGGAGCTGTGGAACAGAGCAGGCTCTCCTCTGAGTCCCAGCACCTGCCCTGAGGCCAGGGATTACTGCCTGTACCATTACTGGAGAGTCAGAGTAAAACAAGGGGCTGGTTTGGAAGCACTGAATATCTGGTGTGTGAGTGTGGAGAGACAAACAGTAAAGGTGTATTGGAGAGTGGGGGTCAGCGCAGGGCCATGTGCTGTGAGCTGAAGGCCAGAGCGAGCAGTGGAGGGGGATTTCTGCCCCACTGGGGTGATGCTGTCAGTGCCTGGAGAGAGGGGGTGGCACAAACTGGGGCTGGGCAATCAGCCCTCGGGCCACTGCCGCTCTCCATGGGGAGCTCCCACCCCCCTGAAATCCCCTGGGCACACTCAGAGGGGCTGGAGGGCAGAGGGAAGGCTGGGGAGGGACAGAGGGGTGCAGGGGCCATGGGGGCACTGAGGGCTGGCACTCACCCCGTCCTTCAGCAGCTTCTGGGTGTAGTCGATGGCGCAGATGACGCCGGTTCTGCCGCAGCCAGCACTGCAAACACAGCACAGGGCACAGCCTGGGCACGGGGCACAGCCTGGGCACACTGTGCTTCTCACAGGGATGTTTGGAGAGCACCCACAGCCACCTGTGACCCTGCTGTCCCACACACATCCTGCAGACCTGCAGGATGCCGCAGCTTCAGCCCAAGCAGGGCTCTGCTGCACAGGGCTGGCAGGCACAGCTCATGCCCTGAGGACAGCTTATCTCCTCCTGTGGTGACCAGCCACACCTGGGCATGGCCAGTGGCGGTGTCTCTGACCCAGACATTCTCACTCCCTGGCAGGAGGGTGCAGCCAGCCAGGTGTTGGTCTCTTCTCCCAAGTAACAAGACACAGGACAAGAGGAAACGGCTCCAGGTTGCCCCAGGGGAGGTTCAGATTGCATATTAGGGAAAATTTCTACACCAAAAGCACTGTGAAGCACTGGCACAGGCTGCCCAGGGCATTGAACTGACAAGTAGATGTGGCACTTGAGGACATGGTTTAGTGGTGGCCTTGGCAGTGCTGGGTGAGTGGTTGGACTCAAGCATCTTAAGGGACTTTTCCAACCTAAACAATTCCATGGTTCTGTGATTCTATTGCTGGCCTGATGCTCCCTCCTTCCCTGCCCCCTGGCCATGCTGGCTGTCCCCATTTCCCTTAGGGCTCCCCAGAAGAGGAGCTTGGCTATGGCCTTGTCCCTGTGACCCCCTGGGACGTGGGACACGGGGCTCTGGGGCCAGCAGCGCTTCCCCGCTGGCAGCCAGCTCACCCACCTGCAATGGATGCAGACAGGGACCCTGTCATCGGGCTGGTAGCAGCGAATGTCCCTGACCAGCTCCAGGATGGGCTCGATGGACGAGGGCACGTGGTGGTCTGGCCAGTTCTTGTAGTGGAAGTGGAAGATGGTGCGGGCTGCCTGCAGGAGAAGAGCAGTGGCAGGGTCTGGGATGTCAGACAGCAAGGGGAGCTGGATTTCTGCTCCATGCCCATCTGCAGCAGCAGGCAAAGGGCAGAGCAGCAGTTTGCAGCGGGTTTTGCTGCAGGAGCTGTTTTGTGATGTCCTTGGCCTCACTCACCCAGAGCCTGGTTTGCCATGACTGACAAACAGCTTCAGAAACTGAGGTCTGAGTTAATGAATTTTTTACTGCCTTTGTTCCCTTGACTGCTGTCAAATCTAATTCAGCAGCCTGAGCAATGTAAAATTTTCTGCACAAAATGTACCATATTTTAATATATTATTTATATAACAAAGCCAGCCCAGGTACATTTTCTGCCTTGACCTTTCCTCCTTACCTCATTCAGGGTCACCTTTAAAGTTCTAATCACATACTCATTCCTCTTCTCCTCAGCCTCCTACAGAAGAAGGAGCCAGAGTCAGATTTCCTGTGGTTCCCTGGGGTGGGACAGAGTGTTGGGGTGGCTGCACTCACACAGGTGATGGAGAAAGGGCCACACTGCAGGGGGGAGCCGTCCACCTCCGCCCAGTACCGCTCACATTTCTTCTGTTGGGACAAGCACGATGTGTTTGGTTATTCCCCACTGGCCCTTTTTCACTTTTCAGGACAAAATTCACTCTGGGAAGAGGCTCAGCTCTTGCTGCTATCCAGTTCCAGCCTCCCCTTCCTTGGAGCTGCCACTGTGGGATTTCCCTTTCCAGAGAGATTCCCTACGCTGCTGGAAATGGCTGAAGAGTTTCATGGGATCAGAGACTGGTTTGGTTGGAAGGGACCTTAAAGATCATCTCCTTGCACCCTCTGCCATGGGCAGGAGCACCTCCCACAGGACCATTTGTAGCTGGAGACCCAAAAACCAGCGTGTATCAAACAGAAATCGCTGTCACTGATGAGACTTGATAAAAATCTGCATCTCTCACCCTGCCCTGGCACTCAGGGACATCTGTGACACGCTACTCACCTTCCCCATTTCAAACTCCATACAGGCCATGACCACGACCTGCAGGAAGAAGGCTCATTAGAAAAGGCTGAACACGAGTTTCTTATCCAGGCAGCAAAATTAAACTCATCACTTGTGGGTATTATCAGTGATAAGGAAACTCTGTGGGCTCCCTTCCCCTGAGTCCCAGCAAAGGACTTCTGGCTGGAAGGACAACTTTTCTTTAAAAAAAGGACATTTATATCTAAATTTAAATCTGCACCTTACCAGGACTTCATACTCCCAAATCATCCTCCAAAAGTCAGTGACAGTAGTGGGGAGAGGACCCTGGGTTGCAATGTATGCTCTTGGCCCATAGACACCCTGGAACATTCAAACCAGACATAGAGACATCTGTGCATAGTTCACCAGCAGAAATAAAGTCATTCCTCTCTCTGAATTTACTTCTAGCAGCAAGCCCATTAGGGATTTAGAAGGACTTTCACAGAGTTGAATTTTGGGCACATGCATTAACTCACAGAGTTGAATTTTGGGCACACACATTAACTCATAGAGTTGAATTTTGGGCACATACATTAACTCACAGAGTTGAATTTTGGGCACATACATTAACTCACAGAGTTGAATTTTGGACACATACATTAACTCACACAGTGGTGTGCAAACCAAAGGCAGGGCCAAGCTGGGGAGCTGGGATTGAGCTGAGATCTGCTCCCAGCACCAGCTCTTACAGCACCTCTGGGGCTTGGAGGTGATGTGGCCACAGCTCTGTTGCTGATGGCCAAAGAATAAACTGTGATCTTGTTGGGAAGGTCTGATCCTCTGCAGAGAGGTCACACAGAGCCCTGGGCCACTGGTCACTGGGATGGAGAATGAAGGGATCTATCTATCCATCCATCCATCCATCCATCCATCCATCCATCCATCAGAGAAGGGTTGTGGGCCCAGGGCAGCCCCAGGACTGGTGGAGCTGCACATGGAGCACTGTCCCACTCTGATCTGCCCTGCTGCTCGCCCCAGCAGCGGGTCCCAGCCCTGCAGCCCTGCAAGGTTTCCTGCCTCTGCACTGGTTTCAGCCCAGGTGACTCTGGCCACAGGCAGCTTTGCACCACTGTCACCCACCAAAGGCAGCAACGGTGACGGGGAAGTTGGGGCTGAGAACCACAAAGCGTTCCACCCCCGGCATGAGTGTGTCCCTTGCCCTGCAGCCTCTGTGCTGCCCAGGGGGTTTCTGGAGGGCTCACTCATCTTCTTCCATCAGTTATCCTTGAGCACAGCCCAGAAACTGCTGCAGAGCCCCCAACCTGCTCCTCCTGGCACAACCCACCCAGGTGGCACCACCAGCACCTTTGCAGGACAAAACACCACGAAAGAGGCAAACCTTGATGAAGTTGGCATTGATGTAATGAGAATCTGTGTCTGATGTTATCAGGGACAGCTCCACTCTGCTGTGGTCAACTGCAAAAGCAGGGCAAGGAGTCAGTGCCTGTCCCTCAAGGCCACTGAGCCCTTGGGGGCAGCACCAGGGGCTCTGGGGGAGCGCTCACATCAGAGAGCCCATCCAGGGTGGGTGGGAGGCTGTGCAAGCAGCTGAGGTCCCCCCACACCCCGCTCAGCCCTGCTGCCTACACCCACAGGGGATGGACAAGGTCCTTTTGGAGAGTGGGGCAGGTTTTAGGGGAGAGCTGCAGGTGCTGCCATCACCCCATGAAATGCTGATCCCCTCTGACCGTGCAAGCCAAGCCCAAAACCTCCCAACAGCACTCCAGGCTCACACCAGGTCTGCAGGGTCAGATACAAAGGTTTGAAAGCTGGACCCGATCCTGGAGGTCTTTTCCAACCTTATTTGTTCTGGGATTTACTTTCTTTTCCAGGTTGGAATGGACAAGAGACAGTCTGCTCTGATGCTGCTCTGAGCCCTTTGGAGACCCCTGCACCAAGGCAAGCCTCAGCAGGGTTTGCCTGTGGTCTGCTTTGCACATCGTGGAGACATCACTGTCCAGAGGCCTTTGGATGCAAGGGGTTACAGGGCTAACCAGAAACTTGCAGGGATTATCACTGGAGGGTGTGTTTCCTAGGGAATGGAAGTTCTTCTGTCTGTAGAAATATCACAGAATATCCTGAGTTGGAAAGGACCCACAAGGATCATTGAGTCCAACTCCCATCCCTGCACGGATCATCCCCAAAATCCCACCATGTGCCTGACAGTGTTGATTTGTGCCAAAGCCCTCCAGAGCAGGCACTGCAGCAGCCAAAGCCCTAAATCTGAGCAGCAGGACTCAAAGCCAACAGACAGCAGTGAGATGCTCACGTACAACAGCTGTGCAGGCAGGCACCAGAGAATGAGAACAAGAAAAGCAAGAAAAACAAAAGGCTGAGTAGGAACATGTGCCATTTCCAACCTACAAGGTAAGATGTCCTTGTATCTGTTCTTCTTGACATTCTCTGGCTGCTCAGACGCTGCTGTAGGGTAGATTTTATCCGATCTGTACTTTGTTGACTGTCTCTTCAGCTTCTGTGATAAAAGAGTGGAACAAATTACAGCAGATGTGCTGCAGCCAGCTCACTACTAGAGAGCACATGAAGGTCTCCAGGGGTCACCACCATCAATTCTTTCCTGAGTGGCTTTGCTCAGAGCAAGAACAGAGACAGAACCTCCTGAGAGCCTTGTGAAGGATGGAAAGTGTGCACTGAGGCAGTGCCCACACGTCGGCTTGTGAAGTGACAAAAGCATCTCACAAGTGAGAGAGGCCCAGGGGAGCCTCTCAAAGGGCACCCAGATCAGAGGACTGACAATGTCAAAGCACCTTCAATGAATGACGCCAGAAAAGATGGTAAATCTATTGATTTTTCTCACTTTGGTGGAGATGCTCCCATCTGTAGCTGGAAGCAGCGATGCTCAAGTCACAAAGGGAGCACAGGCAGCTGGAGCAGAGTGGCTCCATGGACTGGGGAAAGACAAGGAGTCCTGGGACAGACCCTTAGGGCTGCAAAGCTCTCATCTCTTTCATTTTAGGGATAAAGCTGCAGCACTCACAGGGAGTTAAAGCATCTTTCTCCTGGTAGAGCACAGAATTTTATTTCATTGCCACCAGCTCCTAAAAACGTACTATGCGTTACTATCAGCTTCAGAAGCACCATTCTCTCTGCATTTTTTCTTTCATATTTTTGTGTCCAGATTGCTGGCTTTTAATATTAAATTGCAATTTTAAAACACTAAATTCAGCCACAATAGAAGTTCAATCTCAGAGATCTGATGGAATGAGTGAGGGAGGAGGTACAGGAGGCTCAGGGCAGTCCGTACGTCAATCTGTATTATATAAGAACTTGGGGCAGACACAGTGGGATAGAAATTGTGGGAGCAGGGTGGGTTTTGTAGCCTCCACATCCCTGTACCCTTGTGAGCAGTTCTGGTGTTGGTCACATCCTCCCCTTCCTCATTCCAGTGCACCTCCAGCTGCCAGGGAAAGCTTTCATGGAAGGGGCATCACTGCATACTAAAGCCAGTGTTCCCTGAATCATCTGATTTTCTGTCCCTGCATAATCTGACATGAAACTGCTTGGGAAACACCTAGGTATGAAAAACACAGAATCATGGAATGTCCTGCGCTGGATGGGACCCATAAGAATCATTGAGTCCAACTCCTGGCCTTGCACAGACATCCCAAAATCCCACCCTGTGCCTGAGAGCATTGTCCAAACACTCCTGGGGCTCTGGCAGCCCTGGGGCTGTGCCCATTCCCTTGGGAAGCCTGGGCAGTGCCCAGCTGTGAGACTGCACAAACAGAAAAGGGGACTCTAACAAAACCCCTATCATTTGCAGTAACATCACCCCAATTTGCACATAAAAATGCTCGGTCCCACAAGGAGAGGGCAGGAATTGGGGTGGAGGAATGGCATGAATATATCTGTCATGTTTGGAAACAAGCCAGCGTGGTGGCCTGCTGAGGCCACTGCCTTGCAAAAGCAGCCACAAATCAGGTGTCTTTGAGATCTTATCCCATAAAACAGGAAACGCAGCCTTGACCATTTCCACCTGCCATTTTGGTCAGAAATGAATACATCAGGCTGCTGGGGCCAGCCTGAGCAGCGGGGCCCAGAGCCCGCTGCCTCACACACACAGACACAGGCAGAGAGAGGGGAAACTCAGCAGGCAGTGACAGCACTTTGTTCCATGGAACAACAGACTGTCGCTGCAGGCTCAGATTAATCACTTCCCTCCGTCCCAGACACCTGGAAACCAAGCACTCAGCTTTCCCCAAGTGTTTGAAGGGCCGGGTTTTGCTGGTATGACAGAGCAGGGCTGGAGCTTGTGGAGACCCAGAGCCCACTGCAGGGTCGGTCCAGTGCTTGGCACGTCTCAGATCTCACAGTTTTACCCTTCCCTGTGCCTGTGAGAGCTGGGCAATGTCACTGCCTCTCAGAGCAGCCCAGCCAGCCTGTCAGAGCCTCCAGCCCATACACCAAGGGCCACCTCAGCCACCAGCTTCAGCCATGAGATGGTGCATTGGCATCTGAGCCTCACCCCTGGCACCCAAACCAAGAATATACCAGAGAGCTCACAGATTCAGGGCAGTACAGGGGGAGGTGGGAGCCATCAGCATTTTGCACAGCTTTTGCCTTGAGGGAACAAGAAAGCAGTTTCCAGGAGGGGCCAGGAGCACTGCTGGATATAGAGTACAGAGATCCAGAATGGTTTGGGTTGGAGGGGACCTTAAAGCTCATCTCATTCCATCCCCTGGCATGAGCAGGGACACCTGCTGCTGTCCCAGGCTGTTCCAAGCCTTTTCCACCCTGGCCTTGGACACCTCCAGGGATGGGGCAGCCACAGCTCCCTTGGGCAACCTGTGCTCTAGAGAAACCAGGATGAGCTAAGGCAAGGCGAGACCAGAGACGCCTGGCAGGAACTCGTGTGCCACAGGTCTAACAGATTGCAATGGGGAGAAGGGGCAGAGGCTCCATATTCCTCCCTGTATCCCCAGTTGTGTCACCAGGGCCAGAGGCTCCATATTCCTCCCTGTATCCCCCAGTTCTGTTACCAGGCAAAGTGAAACCATGTCCCGACAAGTGCATTCACCAAGCAGAAAACAGGAAGCACTTGGGTGACTAGTTAAAAAAGCAAACAGTTCAAATGCACATTACTAAATTTCTATCATGTCTTTACATTCCTCTTGGCCCAGTTCACTTCTGGGTGTCTGCTGTGAAACTCCTAGAAAATCTCACTGTCCCAGGTCTGAGAGGTGACCGAGCGATTCCCTCCGACCTGAGCTGAAACTCTGAGCCAAGCCTTGAGAGAACTCACCAAAAACTCCTCTGCAAACTCTCCTCTGTTGAGCTTCTTGCCCTGGGCCCTCTCCAGGTTCTGCAGCAGGATCTCCCTCTGGTCCATGGTGCCGGAGCGCGCCTGGCCTGGCCCTCCTGGGACGGGACATGTCAAGTGATCCGCAGCGGAAGGCGCCGCCGGGGAGAGCTGCCTGTGGTTTTCTGACTTCATCACAGCCCCAGAGGAAATTAGTGCGTGGCAATCCTGGTCAAACAACACAACGCACAGCACGGGGCCCTGGCACCCTGTGCGCAAACCTGTCCCACTCGGCACGGGGTGGGCAGCACCCAGGACAAGGGGAGGGATGTGCTGGACACCACCAGCACCCCAATTCCTTCAGCCATCCCTGCCAGGGGACAGAACAGGAGCAACTGTGGAGCATTCACATCCCAGGAAGGCTTCAAACCTGGAATGTGGCTGGAAGAGTCCATAAAATACCATGGAAAATGCACAGTTCCCCTTTACTCTTTTAACATAGAGTCCCAGAATGGTTTGGGTTGGAAGGGACCTTAGAGCTCATCTCAATGGGCAGGGACACCTTCCACTGTGCCAGGTTGCTCCAAACCCCATCCAAGCCGGCCTTGGACACTTTCCAGGGATGGAGGTTTTAGTGTTTCCCACATCAGCTCCCCCTGAGGGCAGGAACACAACACAGCTGTGGGAACTGTCAACAGGAGCCCTGCTACAGCTGACTGCTGATCTGCCCTTGATCCACCTGCAGGTTCACCCTTCACAGTAATTTGGCATTTGAGACCGAGATTAATTATTGCCCAGCTGCTCCTTAAAGCTTTGCTGCAAGGAAGGTCAGAGAGAAACGCTGTTGGGCAGAGCTGGGCTGCAGAGCTGCCCTGAACCACAGCTCACTCCGTCCACAGCCCTGGGGGTAAAAGGAACAAGAAACTCCAGAAATCAGCCAAGAATGATTCACATTTTTATTAGGAAAGGCAGAAGTGTGTTTAACAGTGACAGGGTTTCAGTGAAGTGCGTGGAAGGCACAGTGCCATTTGAGGGTACAATCAAGTCATTCAAAAGAAACTAAAAATTACAAGAAATCGGGCAGAAGAGGGTTAAAAGAAGCTTGTGCTCCTCACAGAGTACCCTAAAGCCCTGTTAGATCAATCTCACTGTGTCCTCACCCTCAATCAAGGAGCTGGGGGGAACTTCAGAGAGGGCAATTCTCACCTCAGTAACACATTTCAATTAGAAACCCAGGTCTGTCTCTCGGAAGGTGCTGGTTCCAGTGAGCAGGATGTCCCCTGCCTGCCCTCCTCTGGCACAGCAGAGCTCTGCTCACCCCCAGGCAAAGCCACTACTGAAATCAGGCAGCAAATTAAAACAAATCTGAAGGGGGCCAAGACTGAAAGATTCTCTTCTCACTGCACTGTTCCTCTTAATGTGAGAGAAGTGGCAGAATCACGGTGCCTCTGGTGTTTGGTTTGGTTTTTTTAAAATTATTTATAATTCTCAGGAAAAACCCTCTCCAAAACACAGCCCTGAATTCGGCTCAGCTCTGGTTCCACCGGTGATGTTTGTGCCTCATGACACCGCCACGGATGCCACCAGTCCTGTGACTCACAGCAGAGTGACCCAGGGGAGGGCAGCCCCTTCACCCTGCCCTGCTCCCCAGCCCCAGCTTCCCCCACACCACCCAGGCTTTCCAGGTGAACTGGAAACTCTGCACTTTAAAACTGCCAAACCAGCACTGGGTATGGCAAAAGGAGCCAGAGAAATCAACTCTTCCTGTGCCCTGAGCATGCATCCTGCTGGGAGCAGGAGCAGTCAAGACTCCAGTCCAGCCACTGCCTCCAGCACTGTCCTCAAGGCTGAGATGAAGGACTGCAGTGCCTCTGGCTTTGCTTCCTTTTGCTTCACCGAGACCTGCAGCTCTGAATCTGCTGCCTGAAGCAGGAGCTCTGTGAGGAAGAGGCAGCCTGAGTCATCCTGGGCACTCAGATAAGCCTTCCAGGGCTGGGCTCCAGCTCTGCTCATGGCAATGGTCTGGATGTGCACCACGCGAAGGGCTGTCTGGATGGTGTCTGCACGGACAGGCCCACGCCAGGGCAGAGAGAGCTGGCAGCTCGTGTCCAGGCTCAGCCAGGTCTTCTCAAACTGTTCTGCACTCAGGGAAACATCAGGAATCAAGCTTAGGCTGCCTGCATCAGGATGAGCCTTGAGGAGTTCTTTATTCCCTTCAGACACTGGAGCATCAGGATGAGCCTCAAGGACTTCCTTATCCCCTTCAGAAACCAGGGATTCTGAAATGCAAGCACAAACACTCGTGAGATGCAGCTCCCAGCTCCACAGAGCCCACTCGATGGAGCAGAGGAGTCCCAGTGCCACCAGCAGCATTTCCTGGGCTAGTGAGTGACCAGCCACACACTGCACACCAAATTCCCAAAGCACTCTGGCCTTCTTCCCACGTGGGAGAACATCTTGGCTGCCCCTGGATCCCTGGCAGTGCCCAAGGCCAGGCTGGACAGGGCTAGGAGCACCTGGGCCAGTGGAAGATCCCTGCCCATGGCAAGGCATGGAATGAGAGGAATTTCAAGGCTCTCTCCAACCCAAACCATCCTGGGATTCTGTTCTCAAAGGGAGAATGGCTCCCAGAGGAAGGGGAGGCAGGTTTGTTCACCTGTGTCTCTGCTGCTGGAGCCGGCAGCAGGAGAGCAGGAGTAGGAGGGTTCCACAGGCCGCTGAGCGGTGGCGAGCGCCCAGCGCTCTCTGCCATAAACTGTGGCCAGAGTGTTGAACTCCAGGGCCCAGGCATTGACAGGCTGCTTGCTCTGGTCCCCCAGGAGCCCCAGGGAGGGGTCAGACTTGGGGCTGCACAGGACCCTCTTCACTTCCTCCACGCCAGCCTGCAGAAGGCGGTAGTAGAAGAGCCCTCGGTCCCGCACGGCCATGTCCTGCTCCTCCTCTGCAACACAGACAGCAACCCATGGAGAATCCCCTCAGCCACACTGCCCCAGAGCACTGACACTAAATTATACACTAAATTATACACTAAGTTATTAAAAACAGACTTTCAGGGACACAATGCAAGCCTGCTTACAGGCAGACAGCCAAAGGACAAGGGGGAATGGTTTTAAACTAAGAAGAGGAGAGGTTTAGATTTAATATTGGGAAGGAATCCTTCCCTGTGAGGGTGGGCAGGCCCTGGCACAGGGTGCCCAGAGAGGCTGTGGCTGCCCCTGGATCCCTGGAAGGCCAGGCTGGACAGGGAAGGTGCCCCTGCTCAGGACAGGGGGTGGAACTGGATGATCTTTAAGGTCCCTTCCACTCTGATGCCATGACTCCACACTCAGCCGGCCATGCCTAAGGCACGGAACCACCTGGAGCCAGCCAGGACACTGACACAGCCAGGGCAGGTCCCTGGGAGCTGCGGGGACACGGGGAACCCACCAATGCAGAAGTAGAGCAGCCTGCCCAGCATGTCCTGGCACTCAGCAGGCCGGGCCAGGAAGAGCCGCAGCAGCGCCGTCAGCAGCTCCATCTTCACCGCCGGGAATGACTCCGACCTCACGTTCTCCACAAAGTCCTCCAAGACGTAGGGAGCGTTCGGGATCTTCTCCCCATGGGTGCCCAGGAGCCAGACCAGTGCTTGTTTGCCCTGCGGGGACCACAGGAACACCAGCAAACAGCTGCTGTGTGCCACGTGTTGGCAGGAAATAAGCACGCTGAGAGAACAAAGCTGAGGATTTCTGATTTTTGCCCCCAATCTCAAGGCAAGGGGAAGATGGACAGTCCTTGTCCACCCTCCCTCTCACCTCGCTGTCCTGGATGGTGTCCTCACAGCCTGGCAGGGCCTGGCACACGGCATCTGTGCACTGGGGACACAGCCAGGCCAGGTCCCGGAAAGCACGGACCACAGCTGCAAGGAGAACAAGTTATCAGCATCCCCCAAGAGTCATAAAAACCACTAGGGAAAAGAAAAAGAATCATTTCAAACCCCTCCACTCAAGGGGCTTTGCAAATCTCAGCCAGGAGGATCAGCGCCCTGCCTGAGCCTGCGATTTGAGGCACGCTCCTTCCCAGTCCCATGACACTGCATTTGTCAGAGCAAAGCTGCAGCAGCTCTAAAATAGAGCACTGAGACTTGAGATTGTTCCTCTGCTGGAGAGCAGCCTCTCTTCTGGCCACTGCCAGCCTTTAAAAAGCCTCTGACTCATGATGCTTCAGACACACGAGGTTAGGATGATAAATTAAAGCTGACCCCGATTCAAAATGAGGCCCGTGAACTTTAGGTCAAAACTTGAAAGGTTTTGCTGCCCACTCAGACACAAAACCAGCTCCTGAGATGGAACTGAACAGCTGAGTGCAAGTGTGTGGTTTTCAAATCAGACAGCAAGACCAGTTAAAAGAGAACAGCAGGAACAGCAGTGATGTGAAGGTGGATCTGAGGGCAGAAGAGAAAAAAGGAAGCTTAGGCACAACTGAATCAGACTATTATGTGAGGAACAGAAATCACAGAGATTTAAAAGATCTGTTAATCATCTTGGCTCTCAAACAGACAGTAAAACATCTCTGCTGAGCCCCCCACTCCCTGAGTCAGCAGGTGGCAGCCAGAAAGAAGCATGAGCACAGCTACAAGCATCTCCTTTCCCACAGAGAGCAGCTCCTGCAGAAGGAACACACCTCATACCCCTCAACCCACCTGGAAAACTCCCACCTGAAGGTGCCAATTAAACTGAAAGCCAAGTGCCTTTGAGTTTGGGATCAGGAGCTCCAGCAAAGGCACCTCCTGAGAGCATAAAGCAGCAGCAGTGGTTACCTGAGGTGATGTGCTCCTGCTGAAGCCCCAGAAGCTCCGTCAGAATCCCCACACACTGCTCTGTGTATGTCCTGGCAATATTGGCTGCAAGGATGCCAAAAAGACATAAAAATCAACCTTCTATCAGAGTGAAACAGGAGTCATGAACCCAGCTACTCATCACAAACTCTCTCTAAAAGAACAGTCTCCCTCCTTTCCTTGCTGACCACTATTTCTGAAAGTGTGGGGAAATGAGCTTGTTCTCCACACCAGGGACATGTTCTGTTTTTTGAGGCCACACCTCAGAAGATTTCTAAACTTTCCTTAAATGTAATACATTAAGAAAAGCATTTGATCATCCCCAACTTTCTCCTTGGGAATACTGTAATAATTCGCCTATTTTTAAAACTCACAGGAACAAAACTATCACCTTAACTCGGCCCCTATCACAACTCAAAGAACAAGCAGGTGTTAGAGCTCCCCACCCCCTGCACAGCTTCACTGAAAACTATAAGGCTCATTAACAAGATGAAATGACACATTTTCTCTAGAGCATCTCCTCACACGAGATTCAAGCACTTTCTGCACAACCTGAAGCTCAACAGCAGGACTCCCGAAACAATCAGCGCTTCAGAAACCCTCTGACACGAACCACTCCTGAGCAGGCTGCTGTCCGTGCTGCTGCAGCACAGAGCAGTGATTTGGTGCTTGCCCAGGCACCCCTCAGCAGGGAAGAGCCCCCCTGAAAGGGGCAGGGCTGCAGCCAAGACAAGGCAGAGCTCTCACCTATGGCAAAGATCGCTCCCTGCGCCAGCTCCACCGACACGTCAGTGCAGTACCCCTTCAGCTCCTCCAGCACCTGCTGCACGTTCTCATCGTTCACCAGCTCACACAGCACCTCCATCTTCTGGCATTTGATGTAGTGGGGCTCCGAGTAGGAGCAGAAGAACTTTTTGTAGTGGCTGCTGAAGTGGCCGGGCAGGCTGCGGAGGATCTGGCGCACGTGGCAGAGCGCGGTGAAGCAGAGCTCCCTGCTCTCCGAGGTGCAGGCAGACAGCAGCGGGCCCTTCACCCGCACCAGCACATCTGCCTGCACATCTGGGTACTCCCTGGCCAGCACCAGGAACAGCTTGGTGGCCGCCATCACCACGCTGGGGCTGCTGCTCTTGAGGTAGCCGTCGAGCAGGTTGAGGATGTCGAAGAGCTCGTCCTCGCTGCGGGGCTTGTAGCGCAGCAGGAAGGTGAGCACGTCGCTCTGTCCCCACTGGTCCAGGTCAGGCATCCTGGAGGGGCACAGGGGCACGAGTCAGGGAGGGCAGGAACATCTTACATTCCCCAGGAACTGCCTCTCTGCATAGAAAACACGAGAACAAGAGAAGCTTCCAGCACCATCTTAATGGGAAAGGAAGCAAACCTGTTGAGGAGATGATGGGCGATGGGTTTGTTGATGACAACACCTCCCTCCTTCTTCAAAATCTCTTCCAAGGCCCTCAGGCAGTTCACGACCACAATGGGGTCCTGGTCACGAAGCAAACTGTAGAGCTCGTTCACCAGAGCACCATCTGCAGAGCACAGAGCTCCTGCCATCAGGATCTGCTGGCACACTGCAATTTCCTCAGTCTTTCATTCGTTACCCTCCACTTTCTCTCTCCTTCTGCCCTGCAGCCACGACAACACAGGGGCAGCGCAGGGACCCCAGGACAGCCCAGAAGGCTGAACACACATCACAAACACATCACCTGCACGTCCCCAGCCCCACGGCCAGCAGCCACTCACCCACTTCGCAGTCCCCCTGCATCTTCACCATCTTGGCACAGCCCAGCACGGCCGCCCTGCGCACGTAGGACGCCTTGTCCCGCAGCCCGCTCACCAGGGGCTGCTGCAGGTACTCCTGGATCCCGGGCATCCTGCGGGAGGGCAGCCGGCCGTCAGCGGGGCACGGCGCCCGGGGACACCCCCCCGGTCCCCGCCGCACCTGAGACCGCACATGGTGCGCAGGGCGAGCCCCCGCACGGCCGGGCTGGGGTGCGCGCAGTCCTTGCGCAGGGAGTTCACGGCGAGCAGCGCCAGCTGCGGCTGCCGCGGGGCCTGGGCGCGCACGTAGAACGACACCAGCTTCTTCTGCACCACGTCCGGCACCGCGCCCGCCTTCACCATCTCCGGGAACAGCCCCGACACGTCGGCGCCCTGCGCCATCAGCCTGCGGCGGGGCGGGCACGGGGCTCAGCGGGGCTCGGGGCGGGCCCCGCGCCCCGCGCCCGGCCCGGCCCGGCCCGGCCGCCGTACCGGATCACGCGCAGCACGGCACCGCGGTACCGCGCCGGGTCCGCCTGCACGTGCGGGTTCGACAGCGCCCGCCGCAGCTCCCGCAGCGCCTCCTCGCCCCCAGGTACGGCATGGCCCCGCGCCGGTGCCGCTCCTAAGCGCCGCTCCCGGTCCCACTCTGAGTCCTAGGACCCGGTCCCAATCCCGGTCCCAGATCCAAACCCGGATCCGGATCCGGACCCGGACCAGATCCCAGATCCAGATCCCGATCCCGATCCCAAACCCGCTCCCGGTGCCGGTGCCGCTCCGCCCGCCGGCCCCACCGCCCCGCCCACGTGACCCCCGCGAGAGTGACGCCGCCCCGCCCCTGGCGCGCGCCCCGGCCCCGCCCCGCGCCCCCCGCGCGTGCGCCGCGCTTCCCGCCAAAACCGGCGTGAGGGGCGCGGGGTCCGCGGCCAGCATGAGCGGGACGGTGCTGGCCGGGACCCCCATCGCCGTGGACTTCTGGAGCCTGCGGAAGGCGGCCGGCGCCCGCCTCTTCTTCTTGTCCCATATGCACTCGGACCACACGGTGGGGCTGTCCAGTACCTGGAGCCGCCCGCTGTACTGCTCCCCGCTCACCGCCCGCCTCCTGCATCACCGCCTGCAGGTAGGTGTGTCCCGCCCGCCTCTGCCCTCCTCGCCTGGGCATCCCCTCGTGCCTGTCCCAACCCTTGTCATCTGCCCTGCCCTCACCTTGGCCCTTGCAGGTGCCGAAGTGCTGGATCCGGCCGCTGGAGGTGGGGCAGAGCCATGTCGTGGGTGAGGTGACGGTGACGCTGATCGACTCCAACCACTGCCCTGGCTCCGTTATGTTCCTCTTTGAGGGCACTTTCGGCACCATCCTCTACACAGGTACAGGGCAGGTTCCCACAATCACAGAATCACAAAATGGGTTCGGTTAAAAGGGACTGTAGTGGGTCACCTGGTCCCAATGCCTTGCTCAAGCAGGGTTATCCCAGAGCACGTGGCACAGAATTGTGACCAGATGGTTCTGAAATAAACTCCTTGAGGGAAGCTCCACACCCTCTCTGGGCCTTGCCCTGCCATCCCTGTCCTTGCAGGAGATTTCCGCTACACGAGTGCCATGCAGGGCGAGCCGGCGCTGAGGGGCCGCCACATCGACCGCCTGTACCTGGACAACACGCACTGCCACCCCCAGCGAGCCCTGCCCTCGCGGGCGCTGGCCACCCGCCAGGCTGCCCACCTCATCCGTGCCCACCCGCAGCACCACGTGGTCATCGGTGAGTGCTGCCCTCCCTTCTGCCAGCACGGCCCGAACCAGGGCTTGTGTCCCCCTGCCCTGTCCCTGAGCCGCCGCTCCCCTGGCAGGTGTGTACACCCTGGGCAAGGAGACGCTGCTGGTGGAGCTGGCGCTGGAGTTCAGCACGTGGGTGGTGGTGAGCCCCTGGCGCCTGGAGCAGATGCGGCTGCTGGAGCTGCCGGATGTGTTCACCGCCGAGGAGGGCACGGGCTGGATCCGCGCCGTGGATGTCGCCGAGATCTGCTGGGACGCGCTGGTCGCCTGGAACGCGCAGCACCCCACCATTGCCATCATCCCCACGGGCAGGCCCGTGAAGGTCACCCACCCCAAAATCCACCTCATCCCCTACTCCGATCACT
Source organism: Emberiza elegans (assembly GCA_024865655.1). NCBI lineage: Eukaryota > Metazoa > Chordata > Aves > Passeriformes > Fringillidae > Emberiza > Emberiza elegans. The sequence goes on along the minus strand of JALJVW010000184.1, from coordinate 80,208,452 downwards.
CGTCCTTTGAGGAGCTGCGCGAGTTTGTGAAGTGGCTGAAACCCTGCTCCATCATTCCCATTGTGAAGGACGACATGTGCCAGGTTTACTTTCAGGAATACCTGAGCTCTGCTCCCCAGGTACTTCCTGACTTGAGAGTCTCAAAGCCTGTGCAAGAGTCTGGACAACAGCAAAGCCGAAGGAGGGGGCAGAAACCCACAAGTCTCTGGAAAAGAGCCATGGGGAGTTCTGTGCCCCGAGGGGTTGTTTATGACTCCCCAGAGAAAAATACTGGGAAACCTGAAGAGTTTACAGACGTTAAAGTTCCTCAGCACTACTGTGAACCAGCTCTGTGCTCAAAAGAACGCTGCACTTCTCACAGGGATGAGAAGGAAGAGCTGAGTGGGGAACAGCTGGGAGCAGCAGGAGCTGCACCTGTTTCCAGTGAGCACCTTGCACCTGGACTTGCAGAGCAGTATTTACTCACTCCCTTACACGTCCTAAAGCAGTTTTCCTCACAGAAGTTTGATCAGCTGGTAGAAGACTTTCTTGGGAAGAAAGACACGCCCTGAAAAATTGTGTGACGTTGCTGGTGCTAGTGCAGCAGGTAGCAATGCTTCATTCTGCTTCATGCTCAGGTTTCCCATTAGGAGAGAGGAGCTCAGCTCTGGGGCTCTACTTTCTTTACCTCTTTATAGAGGACAAAGAGGAAATTAAGACAGTTTGTAGATGGTACTCCTTAAAAATTTGCCTTTTTTTTTTTTTTTCTCTACATCTGCTGTGTCCCCACACTACTCTGGGCACTGTGGTCCCACTGTCTGTGTGCCTTGTGTCCACCTTTTGCAGTGACATGCCCGTCCCCTGTTAGAAGAGAGGTTGATTCAGGCAGAGCTGCAGAGGGTGTGAGCTATCTGCAGCTGAGTAATTAATGGCTGGAATGTGATTAAAGGAGCAAGGGAGAGAATCTGAGAATCTCAAAGATTCTCCTTTCTGTAAGTCTGTGATACCTCACCGATTATGAGCAGTTCATTCAAAAGTGTCTTACAAATGTTCTTTATTAAGGTGCTTTTAAAAAATGCTGCTAAAAGAAATCTAGAAAAGGAAGTGCCTTGAAATCCAATGATCTGTTTTCTATCTGTTAATCTGCTAATACTTCCAGCTTTTGCATCCAGCAAGCCAACTGCAGCTGGATGGTTCCTGCTCTCCTGAAAGTGCCATCTCAATGCTAATTTGTAGTGCTTTTTGAGGTTTGTGGCTAGGAAAAGTGGGAATTGTCTGGGTTCTTGAGTTGTAGGCTTTGCAGTGTGTCACTAAGCTCTCTGCAGTCTCTTGCACCTCTGAATTCTGTTTGATTGCAAAGCGCTTCTGGTAACAGCCAGTGTTCTGCCTTCCCATTCTGCCTGCTCTTGTCCTGCAGTGGCAGATGGAACGGGAGATAATGAAACATCTGCCTGCTGGTGTGAAGTGATTAGTCTGAGCAGCATTGTTTGCAAAGGTTGTGACTGAACAGCAGAACTGGCTCTGTTGGTTAGAGGTTGGGCACTTTCCCACTCCGGATTGGCTGCAGAGCCCTGGCCTGGCACAGCTGGGAAGTGTTTGTGGTGTGACAAACCACTGGGTGCCCACTGCAGCTGACTGTGCCAAACAGCGCTGCCAACATTTCAAACTGGCCCCTCACATGGTCAGGGCAGCCGCACTGGAAATGGTCATTGGACACTGTCCTGGAACAGCAAACCAGTTTGTGCCTCAGCTCTCTTGATCCTCCTTTTGCTGCTGTCTAGGCAAAATATTTCAGAGTTTTCTGAACATAGTGTCCTGCAGAACCTTTCCAGGCGGCAGCTAGATGGGCTGAATTCCCTGAATTGAGACAGAAAAGGAAGTTTGCTCTTGGAGGAGAGCCAGGCCTTGTGAGAAGCAGAGGTGTCCCTGGATGCAGCAGGCACAAACAGGGCTGTCCAGAACAGCGAGGGTGTTGACAGCCAGAGTGGGGATGTTTGGAAAGCTGTTTGTTTGGCAAACACGAATCCTGACTGCCAACCCTGTGCTTTCCCAGGCATGGCAATATTTCTCCCTGTTACATAAGGAGTGCCCGTCCCTGGGGCTGCTGTGGCTCTGCCTGCCAGCTGCCGTGGGGACACTGGAAGTGACAAACGATGTCCTGTGAACTGCACACAGGGCAGCAAGGACAGCTTGAGCCTCCTGCTCTGGGCCCTGTGTCCTGCTGCTTGGGGTTTTCTGTGTGGATTATTTCCTGATCAAACACAACTGCAGAGCTCCATCAGGTGGGTGTGAGTGGAGACACCTGCACGTTTTGTAACATGGAAATGACAGTGCTGTGCTTGTAGTGTGCTGGCTGGCTGCTGCTGCCTGGAAGATGCAGGCTGTTATTTAAATATTATTGAAATTCAAGTGACTCATTTGACAGGCAGGAGAGTGAAGCACAGCCAGAACTCCCAAATTCCAGGCCCTGCTTTGAGCAGCTTCTGCACTGCTGGGGAGGAATGCTCACCTTCTGAGTCACTGCTCCACTTGGGCATGTTGCAAATGACCTGGGAGATTTGATGTTTTGTGGCATCCAGCCTTTCCTCTTTTATTCTTATCACCCATTTATTAAAGTCAATGAGGTGGAGAACCTCCTGGTCAGCCTCTGGGCAAAAAGGAGTTGTAAATGGTAATTCTTTACAGGGGTAAATCTGAGCTTTAATCATGCACAGACAAGTGAACATTGCAGACTTCAGAGTCTGGGGATCTGTATCCCCTTTCTGTGTGCTCAGTTAAAGCTGCAGAATAAATTGCTGGCTTCACTTTCTAGAGCTGAAAAGGTAATTCCTGCCACTTGAGGAGGGAATTATCCATCATGCTGAGCCAAGGAAACCTAAAATCTCTGTGGCTTTAAAAGGCAATAGAAGCAGGAGGGACTTGGCCAACAGTTTGTTGGAGATCTTTGCCTCAGCACAGCAGGTGCACAAGGCATTTTTGTGCCAAACATTTCTTTGCTGTTAGGTGCTTAAATACTACTTTTGTGTGCTGTCCTAAACTGCTGGAAGATAAAATGTGGCCTTATGGGGAAAATTGGAATTGCTGACTCTTGGGGCTTCTGGGCATCCTTCAGCTTCCCCTGAAGATGGGTTTAGTGATGGACTGGCAATGCTAATGGTTGGACTCTGTGATCTTAAATTAATTTTCCAACCTAAAAGATTTCATCAAGTCTTCTGGCAGTAAATATTTGGCTCTTACAGGCCTTGTTGTCCCTCCCGCTTGTCTCCAGGGTTTCCCTGGCTCCCAGGGGAGCAGCTGGGGTGTCATGGGGAGCAGGCTCTGAGCCTGCTGCTCCCAGCTCACCTGCGCTGCTGCCCACAGGTGTGTTTTGTTCAAAGCAGTGACAAGGAGAAGCTGCAGCCCAGCAGCTGAGGGGATCTGAGGGCTGCGTGCTCGGAACCTTCGGTTATGCTGGCAGGGAACAGAAGGTGCTCTGAGCAAAGTCCTCCCAAATCTATACACACAGAGCATGCTCCAGCTGCTTATCTCTGCTCCACAGTTGGGAACCAAGCCCCAGTGGGGGGAAACAGGTCAGCCAAGGCCTTGCAGAGGAACAAGGAACGAGCTGAGTTCCCCTTGGCAAGTTTTCAGTGCTGTTTTACCAAGCTGTGATCAAATGCTGATGTGTTGTGAGGGCAGGTTCTGGAGCAGAGCTGCCTGGGGAGGGTCAATCGCTGCACTGTGAACAGCTCAGTTGGCTCTAACTTCTCAAAACACTAGGAAAGCAGGAGTGCCCTGTTGATGCTGTGGAAAGGGGAAAATTACTCTCTAGGTTGTTGTTGAGAGGCTGGGGTAAAACTTGCCTTGCTCCTGTGCTCCACAGAGCCAAGTGTGCAATGTCACCTTGCAGGGAGCACCCCAGAGCGCTGCTGGGTTGGGTTTCTCACTCTGCTTCCCCAATTACAAGGCCAAAGCACTTCCAACAACTTCTCCCTTCCTTGCTGCAGAGCTGCTCTCTGTTCCTGCAGCACAGGGGCTTCTTGCCTAGATTAAAAAACTGCAATGGTGAAAGCTTTCCTTCACCAGAAAATGAATGAGTTTACATAATTACCTCTATGGTGTGGTGTCACTTTGGACTTACTCCAAAGCCTAAAATATTTGTGTTTTTTTTTTTTTTTATGGAGTCCTCTGAAAAGGTACTAGCGCATGTTGAAAAGGTTGAATCACTTTGATAATCATGTGAGGTGAGCTCCTGTGGATGTTCTGTGTGTGTTTGTGATTCCTTCCGCTGAATTTGGGATGTTTTGCCACAGCCAGTGCTGTGCTGAAGTTTTTCTGGCTGTGGCTTTGCCCTTGACCAAAGCCCAGCCTGAGGCACAGGCAGCCGTGGGTTGTGCAATAAAACCTTTGGGACAGACCTTGACCAGGAGCCTCTTGGCTGTGGCTCGGGGAGGCTGGGACTTCCTGAGCACATCTGGGGAAGGTGAGGATCGTGTTCCATGTGAGCCTGCAGAGAATCGTGCCCAGAGGACTGTGACCTCCCTGTCTCAGGGGGCACAGAGCTCCTGCCTGGAGGGGTTCACACTTGTTGTGCTGCTGCTCATGTAAACAGGAAGCTGTGGAGTTTGAGTTTTTCATAGAATCACGGAATGGGTGAGGATGGAAGGGACCTTAAAGATCATCAAGTTCCAAACCCTGCTGCGGGCAGGGACAACTTCCACTGCACCAAGTTGCTCCAAGCTCTGCCCAGCCTGGACTTGGACACTTCCAGGAATGGGGCAGCCATGGCTTCTCTGTGAATCTGTACCAAGGCCTTACCAGCCTCTGAATAAAGAATGTTTTCCCAATATGTAATCTAAACCTACTCTCAGTCTGAATTTTGGTAAGACTATTTGTAATTTTTATTTTTAAATGCTGTCAACTTTTGCAAGAAAGCAAATAAATGTCTCTGTTACATTGACTTTGGAAAAAATGCTGTGGAGTTCTTGAGTGGGTGATGGTGACCTGACCGCACTAAATCCCTTGGGAGCCTCTGATCTGGTCCCACCTGCCTGTGCCAGCAGGGTCGTGGCAGAACACATGGCACGGGATTGTGTCCAGATGGGTCTGGAATAGCTCCGGTCAGGGACACTCCACACCCTCCAGGGCACGCTGGTCCCCCACAGGACAGAAGTTCTTCCTCACGTTCAGGTGGAACTTGCCGAGCATCAGTTCCTGCCCGTTCCTCTGCTGCCATCGCTGGGCCCTGGAGCAGAGCCTGAGCCTTGCTCTGACACCCGGAGCGCGGCCCGGCCCGGTTGCCGGTGCTGTCCCGTTGGGTTCCCCAGCCCGGCCCGCTCGGTTCCCAGCCCTGTCCCGTCCCGTTCCCCGGCTCCGCTCGATTCCCAACCCTGTCCCGTTCTGTTCCCCGGCCCGGCTCACTCTGTTCCCGGCCCTGTCCCGTTCCCCGGCCCGGTCGGTCCCGTTCTGTTCCCCGGCCCGGCCCGGCTCACTCTGTTCCCGGCCCTGTCCCGTTCCCCGGCCCGGTCGGTCCCGTTCTGTTCCCCAGACCGGCCCGGCCCCGCTCGGTCCCCAGCCCTGTCCCGTTCCGGCCCCGGCTCCGCCCCGCTCGGGCCCGGCCCGGCCCCGGCGCTTCCTGCGGCCGCCCCGCCCCGCGGTCACGTGCGCGCTCGCCCGCTCGGGGTTCGGCTGGCTCGGCCTGTGCGGGCGCTCGGGGCCCGGAGCGGCGGCGGGAGCGCGGCGGGGCGGGGGCGCTCGGGCCCGGGGCGGCGGCGGGACGGGGCGGGGGAGCCCGGCCGGGCCGTGAGGGCGCGGCGGAGCCTGGCGGCGGCGGCGGAGCGGCCTGGGGCTCCCCGGCGAGCGCGGGCCGAGCGGGCCGGGCCGGCGGCCGTGGCGGGGCTATGATGAGCCCGCTGCGGGGCTCCGCACCCCCGCGTGTCCCCAGGCAGGTCCGGCCCGCGGCTGAGAACCCCCACCGGCGGTGAGTGCGGGCGGCGGGGCCCGGCGGGGCGGGCAGGCCTGGGGCCGCCCCTTCCCCGCGCTGGGGCTGCGCCGGGCCGGGGAGGGCCGGGGCGGCGGCGGCGGGGCCGGGCCCGAGCCCCGGTAACGGCCCGGCCCGGCGGGCTCCGCTCCCGGCGGGCTCCGCTCCGGCCTTCCGGGCGCTGCCCCGGCGGGAGGCCGGGCCTGCTGCGGTTGGGTTTCCCACCGAGTCTGTTTTTACAGTGCCTAGGAAACAGGCCTGGGCACGGGATCGGAATTCTCGCAGGGTCTTCCCACTTCCTGCGCTCCCCCGATCCTCTGTATTGTTTCCTCCTGCGCTGGGGTTTTTTTAGCCGGGAGAAAAGGCGGCTCGGGAGTGACCTTATCGCTCTCTGCAACTCCCTGAAAGGAGGGTGTAGCCAGGTGGGGGTCGGGCTGCTCTCCCGGGTAACGAACGGCAGGACAAGAGCACGGAGCGCTGAGCTGCGCCAGGGGAGGTTGGGGTTGGACAATAGGAGGAATTTCTTCACTCGTTAGACACTGGAACGGGCTGCCCTGGGAGCCGGTGGAGTCACCGTCCCTGTAGGTGTTTGAGCAACTGGACGTGGCACTGAGCCCTCTGGTCTGGGTGACAGGGTGGTATTTGGTCACCAGCTTGGACTCGATGATCTCAGAGGTCTTTCCAACCGAATTGACGCTGTGATTCGTGTAGTGTCCTGGGACTCCTTTAGCCCTTAGAGAGCTGGATAACAAGCCGTGTGCTTCTCAGATGCAGTAATCTGCACAGCCTCGATCTGTGATGCCCTTAGGGCAGTACATACAGAGGTTCCCTTCCTCAGTGGTGGGCACCGCATGGTGCTCAGAAAAACACTGGATTGTTGTCATTCTGGGTTTTGTGCAGATAGAGGATCTTGTCCATCCCAACCTGCTGCCCCTTACGAGTTCTCCTCTTCCTTTCCAGGTATGGCCTCACAGCTGCAGGTGTTCTCCCCTCCGTCAGTATCCTCGAGTGCCTTCTGCAGTGCCAAGAAACTGAAAGTGGAGCCGTCTGTCTGGGATGTTTCAGGACAGAGCAGTAGTGACAAGTATTATACCCACAGCAAAAATCTCCCAGCAGCTCAAGGGCAAGCCAGCTCCTCTCATCAGGTAGCCAATTTCAGCATCCCTGCCTACGACCAGAACCTCCTTCTCCCCGCTCCCTCCGTTGAGCACATCGTGGTCACCGCGGCCGACAGCACCGGCAGCAGCGCCACAGCGTCCTTCCAGAGCAGCCAGGCCATCACCCACAGGAGCAACGTTTCTTTGCTGGAACCATACCAAAAATGTGGATTAAAAAGGAAAAGTGAAGAGGTTGACAGCAACGGTAGTGTGCAGATCATTGAGGAACATCCACCTCTCATGCTGCAAAACAGACCTGCGGTGGGAGCTGCGGCCACGACCACCACGGTCACCACGAAAAGCAGCAGCTCCAGTGGGGAGGGAGATTATCAGCTGGTCCAGCATGAGATCCTGTGCTCTATGACCAACAGCTATGAGGTCTTGGAATTCCTGGGACGAGGGACGTTCGGGCAGGTGGCGAAATGTTGGAAACGTAGCACGAAGGAGATTGTAGCCATCAAAATCCTGAAGAACCACCCTTCGTACGCCCGGCAGGGCCAGATCGAGGTGAGCATCCTGTCTCGCCTGAGCAGTGAGAATGCTGATGAGTACAACTTTGTCCGCTCCTACGAGTGCTTTCAACACAAGAATCATACATGCCTTGTCTTTGAGATGCTGGAACAGAACTTATATGATTTCTTAAAGCAAAACAAGTTCAGTCCGTTGCCCTTGAAATACATCCGGCCCATCCTGCAGCAAGTGGCAACTGCCTTGATGAAGCTGAAGAGCTTGGGGCTCATCCACGCTGATTTGAAGCCAGAGAACATCATGTTGGTGGATCCTGCACGCCAGCCCTACAGAGTGAAGGTGATAGACTTTGGGTCAGCCAGCCACGTGTCCAAGGCCGTGTGCTCCACGTACCTGCAGTCACGCTACTACAGGTAAGCACTGCCCTTGCCCAGGCTGATCCTGCTGGGGGCTCCTTCTGCAGACACTGAGCTTTCCTGTCTAGCCCCAGCTGAGGGGCAGCAGGAAATCATCAGCTCTGCATGTTTCCTGGAGATTTCTTCTGAAAGTTGGATGTAAATAAATAGAATGGCTGCCTTAGGGTGGCCTAATCTGCAGCCCAGCACCTTCCTTTCCCCCCAGATCAGTGCACTAAGTTGATTTTATCCTGTCCACTGGCTTGTGGCACTGTATGAAGTGGCAAACTGGAGAAATCTTAAGCAGTGCATTTGAGGTTGTCTGCTCTGATCTGAAACATTGACCTTGGACATTTAGAAGGGAGAGAAGTCAAAGGGATGCCAATTTCTATTGGCTTTTGTTTCTTCTGATTCTTCATCTTTGTCTGAACCCCCTTCAGGAGCACATGACTTCCTGTGTCAACCCTGGCTAAGTCATGCTTTCATGAGACCTGCAGCTCCCTTGGAGCAGTGATGAGAAACATCTCTGCTTCCCTTAGCAATATTAGAGATGTCTTCTGCCCTGCTCCTGCCCAAGAATTAAAGATAAATTATGGCCAGAAACATTAAAACTCAGAGACTGTGCGTAAGGCAAGCTGTGCTGTTTCTTTCAATTATTCCTCCAGCTTGGCTCTGTTAAGTCTGTATTTGAATTTAAGTAGCAGCAGACTTCAATAAATGGATGCAGAAAGAACTTCTGGCTTCAAAGGGCCGTGCAGAGTCTGTGCTGTGTTGTCAGGGCTGCTTTGGGTGGAATGTGAGCTCACTTGACGCAAAACTCAGAACCAGTATCTAGTCCTTCCAGCTGGGACCAGACAGGACTGAGACACTCCGCCCCGCCCTGTGTCTCTGCCCTGTTTGATGTCTTCCCTGGCTGCTCACTTCAGTTTTAAAGCCTGGCTTATTGTAGGTTTGCTCTGTTCATCCCTCCTGCTCCCCGTGTGCTTGCTCCCTTTGTTTTTGTGTTGTTTTTCTTTTTAACTCAACACCCAGTACCAGCTTTCCATGACATTCCTTTCATGTGATACAGACTTATCTTAATCCATTGCTCATGATCTTTGCTCAGCTTGTTGGCACCAAACTTTCCAATTCCAAACTATTGATTGGTGTAGGTTTTTTTTGTAGTGCAGTTGTCCCCTGTGCCCCCAGCTCTGTAAAAACACTCACTCTCTAAAATACATCATCAGTTTTGTTGTTACTGCATGGAAAGAGGTGACCACTGGTCAAGAATCTGCTCTATCTGACTTGCCTCATGTGTCAGCAAAGCAGTTTGGGGAGGCCCATGGTGCTGTCCATTTTCTGGTATCTCAGAAAACAGATTTAGCTGAGGAAAAGCAGTGAGGGGTGATAAGAATCTTCCAGGGGCTGCAGGGAGTGAAATTCCTGCTCCATCTGTGTGTGGGGCACTGGACTCCCGCCCTTCCAGCTCCCTGGGGTGACTGACTCTGCCAGAAAGGCAAATAACCTGGGATTAGGTGGCGTTGGACTGTCTGCTTGGCTGAGTGGAGAATGCTGTGATGTGGAAATCTAGTATTTAGTGATATGTAATTAGTCAAATGGTGATGATTACTAAAATCCATAATCTAGGAATTTACAGAGATGGTGCGGAAACCAGCTTGTTGTGGGAGAACTGGATTGCTTTACCCATATTCACATTAAATTAGTGTTCAGATGAGTCCCAAGTTGGAATTTTTTTCAATGCTGTGTTTAATGAAATAGCATAGACCAATTCTTCCTATGGTTCTCTGTCAGCCATTAAAAATAAACTTCTCTGTGCTCACCTTTTAGCTTTCAATCCCTGTTACTTGGGTAACCTCTGCTGTGGAAAGATCCCTTTTCCACACAAACTGCTGCTGCCTCTGCTGCCTGACCCCACTCAGGAGGGGCAATTCTACTGCTCACACTTCAAAGACTGAGCAGAAGTGCCCATGAAGAATTCTTTGGCTCTGAAGCCCATCATGGAGTAGGAGTAGATAGCTCTCTGCAGTGAACAATTCCTGTGGCAGTTCTGGGATGTTTTTGCAGTAATTCCTCACCTGAAAACGAGAGTGTCATCCTCAGGTTGCTTTTGTTCTTGGGGAGGATGAACAATGGAAGGAAACAGCGTGCAGAAATAAAAAATCCCTGCAATACTGATCTCCCTGCTGTACAGAGCGGGGTTTGCTCATGTCCTGTGTTAAATGGGAGTGCAGCTGTCGTGGCAGTTTTACTCAGCTCCCTGCTGCCTGTGGGCCTGTGGAGCACAGACTGTGGGACTGGACAGTTTGGGCCATGAGAAGGTGGCCCTGAGCTGCAGAGTGCAGGAGTATCCATTCCTCACCTCTGCTTTGGGCTCCATGACCTACTTCTGTCCCAGCCGAGCTGGCCTGGGGAGCAGCAGTGCCTCTGCCAAGTCTAACTCTGCTCATCCAGCCCTGAGCTGGCCCTGCTGCTCCCTGCATTGCTGCACTCGCACAGGCTCTGTGTTCCCACCATCCCCAAGCACACGTGTAAACACGGAGTGTTTGGAAATGCTGGGAGGGAATCTTGCAGCTTTCTGGGTCTGCTGTGAGTCCTTTCTGTCCTGAGAGTGCCTGAGTGTATTTGTCAGCTTTGGGAGGCAGTGCTTAGCAAGCATCTGTGCAAAGAGTGCTGTTGATTTTATTTCAAAGAGCTTAAGATGGTAAAATCACTTTAATCTCTGGCAGAGCAGCTATGGAAGTGACCTCTGCCTGCTGTCCTGGTTCAGCTCACATCTCATAAGGCTGCTAATTGTAGTGATGTAAAAGGAGATGAGAGAAATTCTGATTTTCCAGCCCTGTCCTGCAATCAGAATCAAATCAGGTGGCTCCCGAGAAGTTCATTTATTTAGTTGCAAGGAATAAAATACAAGACTTCAACTTGCTATCATCGTGGTATTGAGATTTAGGAATATGTGAGTCTGTTCCATCCTGAGTGAAAGACCAACAAACTGCCACCAATCTCTATTTCCATTGGAACTGGTGGGGGGTTTTAGCACACTAGAGAAGGATTAGCATGCTCTGCATATTCCACAAGCCAGCTATATTTTAGCTTGTTTGCCAGTCCAAGTGCAGCATGCCTTATGTGACAGGTCTGGGTCCTTTCTGAATTGGAAATTCCTACATCAGGATAATCAAGAGGGGCAGTACAGTTTGCTGGTGATAAAGTGATGACAAGGGGGACTCCTGTGTAAATGTATGAATTGTATTTTTTCTACTTGGGAAGAAAGAGATTCCTCTGGTTTGCACCTCTTAGCCTGTAGAAAGCTGTATCCATTCTAGCATATTTCCTTAAAATATAAATGTTGGCAGGAGAGTCAGCATTCAGATATCAGCTACTGCTCGTACTTGCACAATCACTTTATATTTTCACATGTGAGAAACCTGTCCAAAGTCAACAACTGCCAGGAGCAGCCACACAAGAAGGTAGAAACAGATCAGTGTTGAGTGGAGAGTGTCATTATGTGTTACCTTGAACAATCTGTTATTCTGATTACTGGAGGTGTATCATGGCTCTGGTTTTGGGGGCTCAGACATGATAAAATCTGGATAATAAAGAATAAATGTGACCTCACTGCAACAGTGAGGTTATCTTTTTTATAGAATCCCAGGCTGGTTTGGGTTGGAAGGGAGCTTAATCTCATCTCATCCCACCCCTGCCATGGGCAGGGACACCTTGCACTATCCCAGGTTGCTCCAAGCTCCATCCAGCCTGGCCTTTTCTGGTCCTGTGCTTTCTCAGGTCCCTGTGCCTGAGCAGCTGGGCTGAGTGCCTCTGTTTGGGAGCCACCTGTGTAGACACCTGGAACAAAAGGTGTCTCTGTGTCACCACTGCACAAAGGGTGATTAACTGGGGAGTCACTTCTTGCCATGCACAAACACTGGGGAGGCTGAGGAGTCGAGGAGGGTGAGTGTCAAATTTACTGACACCTGTACGTTATGCAAGTCCTGGGTTTTAGAATTCTGTAGAGGGATCAGAGCTGGTTTCAGAGCCTTTTTTAACAACTAAAGTATCCATAGTGAAACACCAGAAATGCCACACGAGCCCTGGGGCATGAGCAGGAAATGGATAGCCTGGAGTTTAGGGCTTTTCTGTCTTCTTTTGCTCTTGTGTTAGTTATTCATGATGAAGGTCAAGGCTTTTGTATTTCCTGTACTTTCCAGGGTGAATTCCCACAGCAGCTCACCTGGGGTGTGCAGCACCTGGGGTTTTGTGCTCTATGCAAATGTAGGAGCAGAATTTCTCCTGCCGGAACAGCCTCAGTTTGTTTCAGAACTCTGTGTAGGTGAGGAGCTGTACTAAAACATCCTTCTGTGTTATGAGTCAGCTCCAGACAGAAATCTCCCTGAAATTTCAACCTGTTAGAGAAGCAAACCCTGCTTGGAGTGTGAGGTTTTTTTATCACCTCCCCATAAAGGCTGGGTCAGACAGGTACATTTTGCATTAGGTGTGGTTGAGTGCACAGAAACCTGAAACGCAACCTCCAGCTGGGCTCTCTGCGTCCATTTTAGACTCGAAACTCTCTGAGCAAACCCTCCATGAAAACCTGCTGGTAGAAACGCAGCTGCTCTCTGAGGGGCTCCTTTTCCTGGCTCTGCAGGTGCTCTTCTTCCCCACGTGAAGCAGGCAGCTTGCAGCTGCTCGCCTGGGGTCTCAAGAACTTCTCCTGGAGAAGTCTCTGTTTGCCAGAGCTTTTCTTCCCAATTCTGGTAGGATAGGCTGGACTAGGTGATCTTGAAGGTCTTTCCATAATTCTGTGATGCTGTGTGCTGTCTCAGGGACACCTCACATGCTGTCAGGTGTAATTAAACTGATTACTCAAGGAGTAAATTTATACAACTGTGATATAAAGGCTTCCTAGGGTTTGGGGGGCACCGTGGCAATAAAAGAATCCACCAAAGTGAAAAAAAGTTTGGGATCCATTAGGCCACCCAAGGAAACAACTTCTGCTTAAAGTGAATAATTTATATTCACTTTATCTTTTTAATATTTTTTTTTCACTTTAGATTTTCTTGTGTGTGGAGTGGCTTTACCCAGAGTGGTTTACAGGGAAGAAATGCAGCTTTTAGAGTAAAAGATTTGACTTTTTTCTTTCCTTTTCCTTTCCCAGAGCTCCCGAGATCATCCTGGGTTTGCCGTTCTGTGAAGCCATTGACATGTGGTCACTGGGCTGTGTCATTGCTGAGCTCTTTCTGGGCTGGCCTCTGTATCCAGGAGCATCTGAGTACGACCAGGTGAGAGCACTGGGGGATGAGGGATCTTGCCATGAAACCTTGATTTTCTGTGTTCAAACCCTCCTGAACCCCCATGTCCTGCATCAGCTTTCATCAGTGCACATTGCTGCTGTCTGAGCTCATTTTCTCTCTGCGATATTCCCATTGTCTCTGGGCAGGGAGCACAGAGTTCTGTGTGTTTTCACTTGAGCTGGGTGTATCCTGTCCAAAAAAAGGGGCCAATTTGCAGTTAACCCCTGGTTTCCAAACCCAAAAGCTGTTAAAACACCTTCCTGCCAAAGCAGAAGCGGGGTGTGTGTGTCCTGGTGTGAAACACCCTCTGTAATTTCACCATGAGCGCAGTTTTTCCATGTGGGGACAGAGCAAGCCTATCATTCCTGCCCTGTTAATACCTACAGCAGCCCTCAGTTTTTATGCAAAGTGTCAGCCCCAAGCTGTCTTTGGAATCCAAGGGCAAGACTCTGAGAGGCATCTTGAACTAATTAGTCCTTTCTGTGGATACTTGGCATTATTACCTGGCCTAGTCAGTGCCTATAAAAGGACAAAAAGTCTATGAAAGGGGTTTTTTTCAGAGGAGCTTTTCCACTGGGGTTTTTACGGTGGGATCTTGTTGCAGTGCTTGGTATGGTTTTCCTTAGGTGATAAAATACATAAAAACTTACTAAGTGTCTCACATGTGTCTTCCCAGCGCTGTAAATTTCCAAAGGAAACACAGTGGTACCTTAATGAGCACAATGAGTTAGAAAGTAGCTGAGGTAGGGCCTGGTGGTTTCCTTGTGCACTGAGTTTTGTGTAATTTCTGAGAACCTTATCTGCTGGTGTAGGTGGCTGGGGAGGAGCTGCTTTTTCCATTGCTTAATGACAGGATTTTGCAGCCCTCTGTGAGGTGTGACTTCATGGGGCTCATTTTGATGTCTGAATTTCCCTTGAAGACTGAAGATGACTTGGCTTTCTTTTTTTTTTTTTTGAGATTCTGCAGCAGCAGGTGAAAGTTGAGGTGGAACTTGTGAGAGGACCTCTCCAGCAATGAGTTCATGGGCTGGGATGGGATTTACAGCTTTTTTTTGAACACCCTTTGGCTGTAAAGCAAAAGTTTGTCCTGTAAAAATAGAACTGCTTCCTGAACTGTTGTGTAGATACAAGAAATATTCACATGCAGACACTTGGATCCACCTTGGCTTAATTGAAAAGTGAGCCCATGAATTGATGTGATCACAAGCTGTGACAGTGCCCTGCTGTGGCACAGGACCATAGCAGGAGTTTGGCAGATAAGAAATGCTAAAGAGCTGTAAATGATCTGTAATTGATGGTTTGATCAAGGCATAGTTACCTTAACACTGTAGAGTTTTTCATAAATTTGCTATTTTCTTTCCTTTTGAGCACAGCTTTTTAATTGTTATCCCTTTAGCAGTGTCTTATCAATGCCATCACAAGGATTCAGGTGCACCTTCCAAAATTCTGAAAAAATTCATTTTTTTAACATGTAAAAATAAGTGTAGTAAATTTGTTTGAGGATATTTGGTCTTGGTTTCTTGGTCAGTGAGAGCTTTGCCATGATGTTATTCTGAAATTGTGTGCCTAGCATATTGTGTAGGCAGGCACAGCAATGTTGCTTGGATAATCATGCCTTTAATGATTTATACATACATGATAAATTCTGTGGTATTTTTCCCTCAAAATGTCTATTTCTTACACTGTTTAATGTCTTAAAAGCCTACAGTCTGCATATGCATATACAAAAAAATATTTCCATAAAATAAGAAAGATGCATTTAAAACCTGAAATTTTTGCATGATTGTAAAAGTGGCTTTATAAATCCTTGAGTTGGTCCCTATAATTTTGCAGTTTTGCATATCTGGGCAGTCTTTCTTTACAGGTAATTTCCTATTAGCTGTGAACAAACCTGGTTGTTAATTACCCCATTAGCTGTGAATTCTTTATGGTGGGAGTCCTCACTTTTGTAATTTTCTTTCCTAGATTCGTTATATTTCACAAACTCAAGGCCTTCCAGCGGAGTATCTTCTCAGTGCAGGAACGAAAACAAGCAGGTTTTTTAACAGAGATCCAAATTTGGGATACCCACTGTGGAGGCTCAAGGTTTGTCTGTCTCTCCCATCCCCAATTCTCTTTTGTTCGTTGAGGATTTGATAGAAATTCCCAGCCAGTTTTGGGTGCTGTGCAGAGCTCCTGGTGCTGCTCTGACAAAAGCAGCAGAGATGAGAGCACCAGCAAAGGGTGGGTGTTCCTCACTGAGATAATGGCTGCTTATTATGGGCTGCTCATTCCCAGGGAAGTGTGTCATTGTGCTGTCATCTCCTGACAATCCAACCAGTAAAATATGGAGTATTTTGTCATGGGCTTGTTAGTTTATCAGGAATCTGGTTTTGGGTTGGCAGAGGACAGGAAAGAATGGGATTTAGGCCTGATTTGCCTTTGAGCAGCACAAAGAAGGGAATTTTGCCTTTCTTCCTTGTAGAAGAGGGATTTAAAATATTTATAGCCTCTTTCTAAATCAGAAACCTTCAGTTCTTCTGGCTAATGCACTACCCAAGGCAGCCTTGAGATGAAGTCATGCTGTTGTTAATTCAGCTTTGCAGTGAATGATCTTTCCAGCTGAGGGAATGGGATCCCAGGGCTCTTTGGTCTGACCTGCTGGTGTGTGGTGTGTCTGAAAGCAGCAATTGATCATCTGCCTCAGCAATTTCTTGCTGCTTTTTCCTTATCAGTACTCAATATCTCTGTTGATGCTAATGTTTTTATTTTATAGACCCCAGAAGAACATGAGTTGGAAACAGGAATAAAATCAAAAGAAGCTCGGAAATATATATTCAACTGTTTGGATGATATGGCGCAGGTGTGTGGGCATCTTGAGACACAGATAACTCATTGATTTTCCACATATAATTTAGTAACTTTTATTTTTTGGGGGATCTCTGAAAATGAGGCTCCTGTGCTGGAGCACCTCTTCCACTGGCAGTTCAGAGCACTGATCGAGGTTTACAATGGTGCCAATTTCCATCAGAAATGAGTGGATTAAAACCAGTCAAAATGTTAATTATAAACCTGTTTGAAATGTTTTGTGTTTTCTTAAGCCTCAGTGTGTTAGCAGGAGTGTGCTCAGCCTATTCCCAGTATAGCAGAGTGGTAGGATAGCTGAGCCCCTTCAAATGTGTTTGTAGGATTAAAGCTCTCATGAGACTTTGAAAATAGTGACAAGAACTACAGATCATTCTTATTTTCATTCTCTTTTTAGAGATAAAATGAAGGAATATCGGAGTGGTTTAAATATCATGAGGCCTTAAATCTTAAATACCAATTTTCTGTTGCTTTTGTAACTGTTACCATCAGGTTACATCTGTGCAGAGAAGGTGGAATCATTCTGGCTTGCCAGCCCCTTATAGATACCCCCAAAACATGAGGGCATTTTGGCAGTGACTGGAGAATGAAACCTGGCTGGTCCCTTCTCCCTGTTGAGAAGAGAGTTCCATGTGCAAGTTTGACTTTCTCTCCTAGAACGAGCAAGGGAAAGGCAGGGTTAGCACTGTGATACCTGAAATTGGTCTGGCTAAGAGACAGAAATGCCTAACAACTCTTTCTGTGGGATGTGACGTTATTGAACTGTTAGGCAGCAGTTAATTTGATGCTTGTGTGAACTGCTCCCATGTGATTTTCCAGGTGAATATGTCTACAGACTTAGAAGGGACCGACATGTTGGCAGAGAAGGCTGACCGAAGGGAATACATTGATTTGTTGAAGAAAATGTTGACAATTGATGCAGATAAGAGAATTACTCCACTGAAGACTTTGAACCATTCGTTTGTTACAATGGCACATCTGCTGGACTTCCCCCACAGTAACCAGTAAGCTCCCTTGGATGGGCTGTTTTGTTTTAGGATTTGCTGGAATCACAGAGCAGCACTTCCCAGCTTTCTGTCAGGGCTATTTTCTGCAGTTCCTGGCTGATCTGAAAATAGCAATGGCATGTGTAAGGAATGGAATGTTCACAAGCTTCCTTTTCATGTTTTAGGGCATTCTTTGTTGGTTTAAAAGAACCTAAACCTAAAGCACGTGCATAAAGTTGGGAATCTGTCACATCTGTGTCCTGTTATTTACAAATCTGATATTTTCCTTCTGTCATTCTGTTCCAGTGTGAAATCTTGCTTTCAGAACATGGAGATCTGCAAGAGAAGAGTGAACATGTATGATACAGTGAATCAGATCAAGAGCCCTTTCACCACTCACGTTGCTCCTAACACAAGCACAAACCTGACAATGAGCTTTAACAACCAGCTCAACACAGTACACAACCAGGTATAGCATCTTTCACCTGTTTTATCCTAATCAAAGACAAGGAGTCAGCTGATTTGGTGCCTTCAGGCCAAAATTTAAACTACTCTCCAAAATTCATAGTCTTGTCTCAAAGTCTAATTCTCCAAAACTCAGACCAAGGAGCCTCTTTACTTCATGTATTGAAAATTTGTCAGTTCAGCCACATAAGTTAATTGGGTGCAATTCATGTTTTTTGTTCTGTGTTGTCTTAAGCCTTTTACCTCAAACATTTTCTAGGTGCTTTCCTCCTAGTTTTATATTGATGGTTTCTGTTGTTTGTTTTATAGCAAAGAGAGATAAAATTACAGGAGATAAGTGATTTTTTGTTTGTTTTTCTAGGCCAGTGTGTTGGCTTCCAATTCCACTGCTGCTGCTACTCTTTCCCTGGCCAACTCGGACGTCTCCCTGCTCAACTACCAGTCTGCCCTGTACCCCTCCTCTGCAGCCCCAGTGGCAGGAGTGGCTCAGCAGAGTGTTTCCCTGCAGCCTGGAACCACCCAGATCTGCACACAGACAGACCCCTTCCAGCAGACCTTCATTGTTTGTCCCCCTGCTTTTCAAAGTAAGCCAAGAACCCTTTGTGAGATGCTGTTAAGGCAGGAAAAGTTGTGTTTTGCACCAAACTGAGAAAAGCCTGACTAGAGCAGAGCTCTCTGTGGGTGTCACACGGGGCTCTTGCATCAGATGGAGGTGCAGAACCAGGTCAGACATGTGCAGGCAGCTTGATCCCCTTCCAGGTCGTGCTGGAACAGGTGACAGGACCTTGCCTGCCTGGCTTGCAGGCTCCAGCTGGTTGCTCAACCAGTTTTTCCCCCCAAACTGAGCACAGCAGCATTCCACAGAAAGCAGGGAACAGAGGAGCCAGACCTGCCTGAAAATCAGTGTGTCTTGCTGTGTTTGTTATCTCAGCAGTAAATACCTGGTGTTTGAGCCTCAGTTCACAGCCCTGATGCAGGTTTTTGCCACCAGCAGATTGTCACAGGTTGTGGGTCAGTGAGCTCGGCACAGGCAGCTCTGTTCATGCCTCTGTTCATCCTCAGGGTTCTGCAGTTATGCTGATTCCTGGATTGTCTTATTCTGGAGGGTTATTTGTGACATGGGGACCGATGGTGTAAGGCTTGAACTTCAAACTTGTCTCAAGCAGGTTGGAATTGGAGTCTGTGTCACTGTTTCTGCAAACCAGACTCCACAGAGCTGAGCTGTCCGTCATGGCCCTACAGGATCCCAGGGTGCAGAAGTATTTTTACTTCAGCTGGTGTTTTACTGGGAATTTGTCAAAGCTTTTCTATCCTTTAATCCCACCCTATTCTCTGCCCTTATCTAGTAGGAATATGGTTTTTGGAAACAAATGAAAGAATAGTGCAGCAGCTTAGTGATGTGTCTTGTCCTCCACAGCTGGACTTCAGGCAACTACAAAGCATTCTGGGTTCCCAGTCAGGATGGAAAATGCTGTCCCAATTGTGCCACAAGCACCTGCAGCACAGCCACTGCAGATCCAGTCTGGAGTTCTCACACAGGTAAAAAAACCACCCCAAACCCCTCATAGGCTCAACCGCAATTCCACCATCCAGGAGAACTTGCCTGAGTGCAGGGGGTTCTCGGGATACACTGAAAGGTTAAATGCAGGTCACTTCTAAGACAGTATTTTCTGGTTTTGTTTTGTTTTTCTGGAATATTTAAAGTCTGAACTATTTTATGTCATGTGGCTCCCTGGTTTTAGGAGTTTGATTTAATAAAGGGAATAAAGATGTGATTTTCAGCTGCTAAAAACAGGCTGTATTTTTCAGGCATGGACACTGCACGTAGGGCAGTGCTGGTCATTTTTGCCTACACTTTAAAAACGTGGCAGGAGAAATCATTGCTGTGAGAAGTGAGATCCCAGTAAACAAAGGTGACAACACAGATTACTCATGCTAAAATTTCATCTTTAAATCAACAGAATTATTTCTGAATCCTTCTCAGCTAGTTACATTCTTAGTGGGAATTAATGTGTAGCAATGACATATCTATTTCTGCAGTTTGCAGTTTAAGCAACATACAATACCAAAATTCACAAATCATTCTAAAAATGCTGTTTTAAATATTAGTACTGTGTCATAAATTAAACCCATTTTAATTTCCAAAAAGTAATTCTTTGTTGTACAATAAGTGCCTGGTGATTCACAAGTTTTATTCACTGAAAATTTGTACTTGCCTTTGTAATTAAGTGCGTTTTTATTTATTTGCATAGTTTTGTTTTAGTTTCTGCTGGCATTAACACATACTCTGTTAGTTTTACTCTTCAGGCAGCATATTGCACTTACAGATCTTGTAGAAGAGTAATTTTTAGTTTGTTCAGTCCAAATGTTTAGGGGGCATTCTGTGGTTGCTGGTTTCTTTAGCATTAATGATACAGGTCACAGTATCCAAAAAGCAGAATCCACTTGAGGGCCCACCTGAATCCAAGAGTACAAATTGTACACCAAGAATCTAATTTAAATTAGACATTTGATGGACTAATACATGTCTGGGTGGGTTCATCATGGATAACTTTGCTCTTCCATGACACCGAAGACCTGCTGTGCCTTCCATGCAATCCCGTGGTTTACCTTTTTTCAAGAGTTCTGTGTGTGGATTTGAAGGTCTGGCAGCAAGTGCAGGGAGCTGCCCAGGGTGCACTGTGCCATAGCTAGTGCTGCATGGCTTTCACTTGCCCTCTGGGACCCAATAAAGTGCCAGTAGCTGAACTCACTTTGACTTTTGAAATGTGTCATCAGAGAGACATCCCCTCCCCAAATTTTTCCCCAGCTCATTTGGACTTTTGAACTGTGTCATCGGAGAGGTCCTGTCCCCAAACTTTTCCCCAACTGGTTTTGACTTTTGAACTGTGTCACTGGACTGGAGATTCCCAGTTCCTTGTGCTCTCCTGGGGGCCCTGGAGGTGCCTGTGGAGCAGCGCAGGCTCTGGGTGTTGGTGCTGGTGCTGGTGTCGGTGCGTCCCTTCCCTCCGCGCCCGGCCCTGCCCAGCGCACTGACCTGCACCGACCTGCCTCAGCTCGTGTGTTTCACTCACTGCCTGATCTACATTTCAGGGAAGCTGTACACCACTAATGGTAGCAACTCTTCATCCTCAAGTAGCCACCATCACGCCGCAGTATGCGGTGCCCTTTACCCTGAACTGCGCAGCCGGCCGGCCGGCGCTGGTCGAACAGACGGCTGCAGTACTGGTAATTGCCTCCCTTGATTGTGTTCACTAACTGAGTTTTTGTTTTAACTTAGACTTGCAGAGGGCATGGAAGCATGTGCCATCTTGTGGCTGTGTTCTTGCTACATCTTAATGTCTTGTTGTTTTCCTCCCCAACATTGCTGAAGCACTGTCTGACTCTGACGTTTAGTGTGGCTCTGTAAAGAATCCACATCCATTGACTATTACCTTTGCTAGCCTGGCATTGAAAGCTCTTCTAAACTAGACCCTAGAAGAGTTGTAATCATTCTTGTTCTTCACTTACTCTCCTATCTTTGCCTTTTGATTGTGGAATACAAAGGAATCAGTCTTTAGCTTGACTCTGCTACAGGTACCTGGATGGCCAGAATTTGACCTACTTGGCAAGTTAGCTCCATATATTGTTTGCAACACGTGTAAAGCTGCTTTGTATGGAGAAATGTTTCAGATCATTAAGCACAGGCTAAAATCCCTAATGACAGCAAATCCTTTAATGTATTGCTCTAGCAGTTGATTTCTCTTAACCTCTGTTGAACATTGACAATAATTTTCTGGCCTTTTGTTATTTATAGCCAATCGCACGTAGCTTGCTTCATCCAGATAAAGATTCTGTTCCTCACAGATACTTTCAGTTGATAATGTATTTCTTGGTTGAAATTAAAGGTGAGCTCTAGTATCCAAAATGGCAATAGCTAGCTTTTAGGTAATTTGGAACAATTTTTAAAAAGGATGGGGGAAAGGAATGAACACACCTTTAAGAAATGCACCTTTGCAAAATTGTCCTCTTCTGTATTCTGGCACCTGCATCAGAACAACTTTGCAAGTGCCACAAAGAAGTCATTGTAAAACTCCAGAATCAGATCAGTGAAGCTTATGAAAACATTGCAGTGCACTGAAGTGCTGGTATCCTCACATGTCCTTCAAAGCACATTCCATTGTGTGAACCATGTTGTTTCTTGTGGCTTTAAAGTGGTAGTTTGAATGTCATTTTCTTCCGAGAGGGAGACCTCTGCTGAAGCGGAATTTGCTCGAGTCATACCTGTCCTGAAATTTAAACCCACTCATTTGAGTTCTTGTGAACCAAGTGAGCTGCTCCCTGGTTCTGGGGATGGGAAGGCAGGAGAGTGGGGTTCTCCTGGTCACAGCTCTGAGCTAAACAGACCCAGGGGTGCTTCTTCTTTCCTCCTGTTGAATTTTGATTGCTGAAAGGCTGCAATCTGGGCTCCAAAAACAGCAAGGGGTGACTATAGCAGAGCTTGGGACACAAGTGAGTTGTTAGTGATGTTTCCCAAGGTGTATTTGGGCTTTGATTCAATAGGCAAATTCTGTTCTGCTGTGTGTGTGCAGTGGACTCAGGGTTCAGCTCCCCTGTACAGCAGTGGAGATCAGGGCCGGCTGTCTCCAGACTCTGAGCCTGCATTCTGAGTTTCCCTGGAGGGCTTGACTAGTTCTGTTTGGATTCTGGGAGCCTTTGGCGTGAATTTGCTCACCTTTAGTGCTTCCAACACTTCTCCCTTGCTGCTTCCCCTGAGTTTGCATTAGCCATTTGCTAAGCTTTGCATATTTTTGTCCTTCCTCTGTCAAAACAGTTCGTCGCTTGGAAGGCCCGATTTCTGCCTCTCATTGGGAATTTATATCTTGCTGTATTAAACTCTCTGCTTTGTCTTGTGCAGGTGTTGGCTTTTGGAAAGACGCATGGTGTGACTTTTAACATATTTCTCTTTTTTTTTTTTATTTTTCAATGTTATTGTTATTATTATTATTCCGCTTATGTTGGCAGAGGTTTTAGCAGCTCTCTGCTTTGAAGGCTTCTTGTTCGGAACTGGTATTTATTTGTACTAAGTGGATCTGTTACTTGCAGAAATACTGAATTTGAAACAACAGGTTTTGCAGTTTAGGCTGCAGGACAGAAAGCCATGTATTATCAAAATCATGGAAATATTACTCTGTCGGATTTATTTGGACAGGAACAGTGATAATATTAATGAATTGAACCTCCCTTCATGTAACTAAATTATCTCTCAATGTGGCTTTTCTTAAATGCTCCAGCTGAGGTGGGTGAATTTCCACAATAAGGACACCATCTCAGCTCTCTCAATGTGAGCCCAGAAAAGCAGAAAGGACCAAATTGGTTTCATATTTTGGGACCTTTCAGCAGAACAGTGGTGCGAGTTTGCATTCAGAAAGAGTCCCAAGCACTGCTACTGCATCTGGCAGTGCAATACCTGGCTGCATGTGCAGCAGGATATAAACACTGTTTTCTCCAGATGACAGCAGTGATAAAAGAGATCAGCAAAATGTTGGGGAAGCTCATTCCTCTAATTTTCTTGTCCTTGGGAAAACATGCAAGGATGAGCTGTATCTCTGCAAGCTAACAATCCATCCCAGTGCATTCATTGCTTGGACAGATCTCTGCCTGCCCCTGCAGGAACTGAAGCCTAGTGATCCTCGTGTCTGTGTTTGTTGTTTTGCAGCAGGCCTGGCCCGGGGGAACCCAGCAGATCCTGCTCCCTTCCACCTGGCAGCAGCTCCCGGGGGTTGCTTTGCACAACTCTGTCCAGCCTGCGGCCGTGATCCCAGAGACCATTGGCAGCAGCCAGCAGCTGGCTGACTGGAGGTAGGGACTGCAGGAGCTCCAGCTCCCTGCCAAGTGGGAATACATCCATCTCAGAGCCCACAGGGTCTCCCTTCCCCTCAGGGGCTCGCTGCAGCCCGTGATTCCTGCAGTGCAGTCATGGGATTTGGGTCTCTTGTTTCTTCTCCGCTCCAGGAATGCGCATTCCCATGGAAATCAGTACAGCACTCTCATGCAACAGCCATCTCTGCTGACCAACCACGTGACCTTGGCCACAGCACAGCCTCTCAATGTTGGGGTTGCTCATGTTGTGAGGCAGCAGCAGAGCAGTAATGTGCCAGCAAAGAAGAACAAGCAGCCAGCACCGAGCACAGCCAAGTAAGGATTCCATTGCTTCCTTTCCCAGTCCTAGAAAAGCCACAAGTTTGTCTGTGGAGCTTTCCTTTTTGGTGGGAAAAAAGCATCTTCTGATCATGGAGGCATGGAGGGTGTAACTTTATTATGCTACAATTGCATTTAAGGATGTCTTGGAAAAAGCCTTTGTGCTGTTGTCACTGATTTAAATTATATTAATTTCAGTGAGTGCAAGGACGTGGTTGACCAAGTGCTTTGCTGGTTTTACAGAGGGGTTTTACACTCCTGGGGGGCTGTTGGTGCCATAGCAGTGCAAGTGACAGAAGTGTTGGATGAGTGGTGGCAGTTCCTGGCAGTGTTCAGGTGGCTCAGTCCCATTCAGAGCATCCCTGAGTGCCTTTGGCTGTGTCTGTGGCACTTTGCTGTTTGAGTGTGTGCACTGAGGTTCTGTTCGTGTTCATGCTGGCATGTTCCTCATGCTGTTTGTCTGAGCTGGAGCTGAACCCTGCTGTGCTTTCCCTGCAGGCCCAGCTCATCTCTGGAGCCTGTGCCCACCCAGGTGTACTCTCTGATTGGGAGCAGCCCCCTGCGCTCCACCTCGTCCTCCTCCAACGTGCTGGTGCCGGTGCAGGAGCAGCACCAGCCCATCGTCATCCCCGACACTCCCAGCCCCCCTGTCAGTGTCATCACCATCCGCAGCGACACTGACGAGGAGGAGGACAGCAAATACAAACCTGCCAGGTGGGCTGTTCATGGGGCTCTGCTGAGCCCAGCTCTTGCCTCAGGGAGAGGGGGGAACGCGGTGTGTGAGCTCTGGGCAGGCTCAGAAGAGCTGCATGAGACAGAATATTCCCCATCACATCTCTGGGTTGTTGTGCCTGCAGTTAATCCGAGTTTTATCTGACAAGGAGGGAGGGTGGGAAATCCCAGAGTGAGATCTGTAATCTGGTGGGCAAAGCTAGAACATTTCCCATTTGTATTTTGTCTTTCCCCCCTGCAGTTTGGGTATGAAGCAGAGATCCAACGTCATCAGCTACGTCACCGTCAATGACTCCCCTGACTCGGACTCGTCCCTGAGCAGCCCCTATGCCCCAGACCCCCTGTCCTCGCTCAGGAGCACTGGGGGGGCCCTGGAGCTGCCCAGCAGAGCTGCTGCTGACAGCTCCAGCTCCCGCACCATCATCGTCCCACCCCTGAAAATGCAGCTCAATGACTGCATCGTAGCCACCCAGGCTTCAGGTGGGTATCTCAGGGTGCTCTGCCAGGGCTCAGGTGCTCTCCTGTCCCTGTCACACGTTCATCCTCACAGTTTTGGACTTTCCACAAGCTTTAGGTTTCACAGCTGCTGTTCTGAAAGCCTTGGTCTGTTTTCATAGCCATTGATAGATTTACCTTTCATTTACATTTGGCTGCACTTAGGAAGATCTGCAACCATTCCCGGTGGTTTCTTAGTCACATTTGAAATCGTAATTAAAGCAAAGCCTCTGTGACAGAAACAGTCAGTTTGGTGCCTAGAGCTGTGGGAAGGGGAGGAGTGGACTGAGCTTGTGGCATCTTGCAGGCATCCTGAGCAGCAGCAGCAGCAGCAGCACCAAGAGCAAGCCAGTGGCCTCAGTGAGCGGGCAGTCGTCAGGATGCTGCATCACACCCACGGGCTACCGCTCCCACCGTGTGGTCACCAACGGCGTGCAGCCCCTCAACCTCAGCCAGGTGAGCCCACCTGCCCCTGCTGCCCTGGGGCTGCTTCACAGCTGCTTCAGGAACCTCTGAGGCAGGGAGGAAGGCTGGCTTGCCACAAGATCAGTGGTTGCAAGTGCTAGTTCTTTGGAGCTGGTTCTGTCCTGGGGTGGTGCAGGGTAGGACAAGTGTGGTTGTCTCCATAGTCTCTCTTTGTGCTCCTTGTCACACCTGACTTACAGCAGGTCCTTCTTGTCACTCAGGAGGGTGACACCAAGGTCCAGCTGTTGAATTAGAGTAACTTTGAAGGCACAGTGTGAGGAAATTCTTTAGTTCTTTACCTTTCTCTAGACCTCACAGAGTTCCAACCAGTAGGTTAAGACTGGACTTTCTCTTTCAAACTAACAATTGACACCCGACATCTTTGAATGTTTCAATTCAAAGATTGGTTTCACTTTTTTGTGTCAGGACTTTTGATCTCTGGGTCACATTGCAGCCCCTCTCAGAGGAGAGGGAGTGTTGCTACCCCTGCAGCTCACTTCTGCCCTGGGCACCAGGCAGGTTTTCTGGTGCTAAAACAGGGCAGCCCTGCTTCTACCCTTCCAATGTGCAGAGGAGTAGATGTATGAGGAGTTCTGGGTCAGATCTAGGACCTGCCCTCACTTGTCCGGCTGTGGTACCCCCAAGTGGCACTTTGCCCCATTGCAGAGGAAAAGTGTCACCTTTGTCCCCATGGAAGTGCAGTCACCTTCTCAGATCTACGGGAGGGCGTCACGAGGGAGGATCTGCAGCTGTGTCGGGGGGGATGGAGGTGTCCATCGGGGGGCTCTGGCTGCCCCTTGCTCACCTGAGCATGACCACTAACCTCATTTACTCCCTCCCCTTGCAGAACCAGCAAACCACAGTGCTGGCCTCCCAGGAGAGAAACGGCAATGCTGTCCCACGCCGGCAGCAAGCTTACGTGGCCCCCCTCACGTCAACGATTTCTCAGGCTCCCTACACGTTCCAGCACAGCAGCCCAGTGCATCCCCACCTGGCAGCAGCCACGGCCAGTGCCCACCTGTCCAGCCAGCCCCACATGTACACTTACGCCCCCAGCACTGCTGCCACGCTGGGCTCCACCACGTCCATCGCCCACCTGTTCTCCCCGCAGGGCTCGTCGCGCCACGCCACCTACGCTGCCCACCCCAGCACCCTGGTGCACCAGGTCCCTGTCAGCGTGGGGCCCAGCCTGCTGACCTCTGCCAACGTCCCCCCCGCCCAGTACCAACACCAGTTCGCTCCCCAGTCCTATATTGGTGCTTCCAGAGGATCTGCTATTTACACTGGATACCCGCTGAGCCCCACCAAGATCAACCAGTACTCCTACTTGTAGTTGCCAGTGAAGCGCTGTCCTGCGAGGGGCCTGAGAGGCTGGAGAGGATTTCAGGTGAACCTTTGCCTGGGAGTGACTGCCTGGTTCGTGTTTCTCCCTGATCTGGTTGTATGTTGTTCCCAAATGTCTCTGGTGAGTTCAGTCACTAACTGAGCAGCATGCTTTGTTACCAGTACGAGGGTCACTAATTAAGTTTTTAAAATTTTACTTACTTTTTATAGATGCTTTTAAAAAATTCATGGTCACGTTTATTTAAAATTGTTCTGTTGTGCTAATCAAAAGGGGTGTCAAATCAGTGTCTCAGAAGACAGATCCTGATGTCTTTTTTAACTTGTGTAACTTAAACAAAAAGATTTGCAGATTCTATTTTAGCAGCTTGCACAAATCCACGTTGCCACTAAAAATGTGCATGTTTATCTCATTACGTTGCTGGGGCAGTTTTAAAATCAGATTTAATATTTTGACATCTGTTCTGTAATTCACTTTGTCTTTAACAAATTGCTGGTTCTGAAAAGCCATTACATCTCCATATATGTTTCTGTCAAAGGTATTTTGTTTACTCCTCTGCTTTGTTTAAGGACTGGTAGAGGCAGCTGCCTTATGCCAGCAACACGATACATTCAGGAGTCCTGTAAAACCCTGGAGTCTGCTTTGTTTTCTCAAAAATTCTCCATAACCCAGCTGAATTTTTGTTGTGTTCATTGCAGAATTCTTCTAAGTGGTTCAAACTGTATTCAGGATCTCACTGTGTGACAGAGCTCAGCAGCTCTGTCAGGGTGGTGGTGGTGTTGTCTCCAGTTGAGAGTGAATAATGCAGCATTGCTCTAAAATTTGGTTTCTGCAGCTTATTAGATGCTGGCCCTATAATGGAGCTGGATTCCTTCACAGAAGCACAGGGCTTTGCTTTGTTCTGTTTTTCTTAATGTTTTTGCCTCACGTGATTCATTTAGGAGGGAGATAAATTTGAAATACAATGAAACATCACTGTATTGATGTGTACAGCTTTTTATACTCCTGTGAGCGTATCCTCCTGGATATGTCAGCAGCTACTCTAAAGCGCTCTTAATAAGACTTGTAAACAGTACGTGCATGTAGGAATTGCAAGGAAAAAAAAAAGAAAAAAGAAGACAAAAAAAGAGAAAGAAAAAGAAAAAAGGAAAAAAAAAATCCAGATTTTAAAGTTTATTACTGAATTTAAAACTATTTTAGAAGTTTTGTATTGGTGGTGTTTTAATATTTTACAGAAAATGAAATATGTACATATTGATTAGAAAAATATAACAAGCAAAACTTCCTGCTAACCCCAAATGTTCTGTCTTTGTAATCAAAATGTGTAGTGATTATACTTGAACTCTGTACTTAGTGTTTGTCTAATTCTTAAACGTTCCTGGGGATGGAAGTGTTGTATCCTTTGTATTTAAACCAAAATGAATTGATTCATGTTGGAATGTATGTGATATAATGCAATGGTTAGAGCTCATCACTGTAGCACTGAGAGAGGAGTAGAGCTTCACGAGAGGAAAGGATACCTTGGATTTGTTTTGCACAGGTATGTGTGATGAAGAGTTGTTTGGTGTGTCCCCTTATTGTAGTGCCTTAAATGATGATGTAGTGTGACTAGAGTTTACAGTGAGCTTGCCTTACGAGGGACCAGCAAGCCCCGTCCGAATTGAAGCAATTCACCCACCCAGCTCCCCAGCCAGAGCAGCAGGATGGTGCAGAGCCCTCTCCCTGTCACCGCTCTCATCCCAGCTCCGTTCTTGTTCCCAGTGAAGCGACGTCCCCTCGAAGCTTTCCCTTGAAATGGCACATGTACTGTTAGTGTCTGTCAGTGCATTTCGGATAAGGTAGTGCTGGGAATGCATTGGAATGTTTAGTCTAATATTGCAGAAGTGATTAAATAACGTGCAATCACTTTTATTAGGTTTAGTGTAGCGTTACCTTCCCCCACAGGAATAGCAGATGTGTCGTGTAAAATATTGCTAGCTTGGTGATAGAATATTTATACCAAAGAGAGCCTGCTGTAAAGCACATAATACCATTAAAAAGTTGTATAGCTACTGCTAATGTGGAGTTGTTGGGAAGGTCTGTCAGCTGTAGCCCTAGTTAGTGTTCAGAGGAAATACTCACTTTGGATAATCAGTGCAGGTTTTGGACTACGCTTTGTTTTCTTGGGTCCCTTGTACCAGGAATTATTTCTCATCTAACACATGAAGTATCTTGTCCAAAAGGATGATATAAACTGGTCCGAGCGGTCGCGTGACTGCAGCAATAAGAGGTTTGGTAACCTTGAACCCCAGTTTATGTTCCGTCCCCGTGGGAAGGAGGCCAGTCCTGACCTGGCCGTGGCAAGAAATGCCCGAGCCATTTCTGCAAGCCCACGTTCATGCCAGAAGGAAGCCTGGACTGGCCTGAGGTGGAGGGACCAGGGAGGGCTGAGGGCTGTGGAGCTGGGCGGTAGCGTTAGCCCCCGTTGATGTTCAGTGTGTTTGTAGAGAACCAACCTTGCTGTGCCACATCGTTGCTGCAAACGATGCTGTTTGTTGCTGTAGGCACTTTGTTGCTTTTTTTGACATTGCTTGTGTTCAGTACTTGCCTTGAGATACCTCTTGGGTACAGAGTTGTGCCTTTCCACCAAAAGGCAAACCAAGCTCCACCTCCCGTTTCACAAATAGGACTTCATGGAAAACACAAACAGAAAAAGAAAAAGACCTCTAGCAAAATCTGCTAAAATTTTGAGAACTTGCCCACTTTCCCTTAAAACAGCAGCTTGTAATGTCCATTTAGAGGACCTTGGAACACAATTAATCCCAATCAAATGTATTCCCAAAAGCACGGTGTCATCTCCTCCACTGCCCAAGTTCCCAGAAGTGTTGGAACAGGGAGGATGAGATGGAAATAATGTAGGTAAAATCAAATGTGCTCCATTTGGAACAGGCTGTCAAATAATACCCCAGAATTCCTCTGTGATACACAGCAAACCCCACCCCAGCAGGGCCAGGGCCTCCCAGTCTGGCCCCAGTATATGATGCCCAATTTAGGTGTATTGTGTTCTGCTCTAAGGAGATACATCCCTTCTTCCCTTGCATATCCAGCCTCAAATTGGGTTCAAGAATTGACTCTCCTCATTGTCAGAGCCTGCTACACATTTTTGGAGAGAAGTCTGCTATCTCTGGATAGGAATTGGCATCCTTTAATTTCCTTCACAACTAGTTTGGGATTCACCTTTGGAATATTTCATAGCCAGCTAGTGGTCCCAGCTAGGTTTGTCTGTGTGATTCTTGAGCTGTTTAATCAGTTTTCTCTTACCTGACCTGTATTTGCAGCTGTGATAGCCCTGCAGAGGCAACTCCTGAGGCTTTCCTGCTTAGCACCTAATTGATGGGATGCAGTAATTTACCTCTGACTCAGCAATTTCTTTTAGTACATGAAACTAAATTGCTTCTAAATGACAGGATTGGCACAGCCCTGCTTTCTTTTTTTTAAATTTTATTTAAACTTTTGAATGGTGCCGCATGTCCACATGGTTGTTTGTTGCTAAACTTTATATAATGTGTGATTTCAGATTCAGCTTGAACTATATCTATCTCACTACATGTAGCAGTACATTATATGTAATGTTAGTATTTCTGCTTGAATCCTTGATATTGCAATGGAATTCCTACTTTATTAAATGTATTTGATATGCTAGTTACTGTGTAAAATTTAACTTTCTTTTATGGTTGTGCTCTTCCTTTTTACAAGCCGCTAGATACAGGTAGTTTCTGACAATTACTGATCTATGTTTGTATTGCTGATGTACTTAGGGGGTATGTAAAAATCATTTTAACAAAAGAAATAGATA
Source organism: Emberiza elegans (assembly GCA_024865655.1). Classification (NCBI taxonomy): domain Eukaryota; kingdom Metazoa; phylum Chordata; class Aves; order Passeriformes; family Fringillidae; genus Emberiza; species Emberiza elegans. Next base: position 80,177,865 of record JALJVW010000184.1, on the reverse strand, counting down.
TTTAAAAATTTAATACTAACTATATGGGAGAAGG